>CM052810.1:157201571-157247507 GCA_028533885.1 Nasua narica | reverse complement strand
CCTCCTCATCCCTCTCCATCCCTCCCCATCCCTTCCCATCCCTCCCCATCCCTCCCCATCCCTCCTTATCCCTCCCCATCCCTCTTCATCTCTCCCCATCCCTCCTCATCCCTCCTCATCCCTTCCCATCCCTCCCCGTCCCTCCTCATCCCTCTCCATCCCTCTCCATCTCTTCCCATCCCTCCTCATCCCTCCCCATCCCTGTCCATCTCTCCCCATCCCTCCCCATCCCTCCTCATCCCTCCTCATCCCTCCCCATCCCTTCTCATCCCTCCCCATCCCTCCTCATCCCTCTCCATCCCTCCCCATCCCTCCTCATCCCTACCGATCCCTCTCCATCTCTCCCCATCCCTCCTCACCCCTCCAGCCCCCTCAAGCCTCCAGGCTGTTTCTGAGGTTTGGAACCAGCACAGAGTTTCTCCTGACCCTATATTTTCTTCTGCTACTTCTCTTTGCTTGAAACCATTTGTAAGCAAAAAACCATTTAGGGTGTTGTGTTTATTTTTCCCTAGTTCCACGGGAAATTACTCAGAATGTATAAGTATGTGTTTTCCTTAGAAAAGAGATTCCTTTACATTTTGGCTTTGTGGTTCCCAAGACAAGTGGGGCCTACGGAAGCCTAGGCTGCCAAGAGGGTTCCCTATCTAGGAGTCCTGTCGGCCTCAGGATTACACCCTTGTTCTTCTGGAGACTAGCCACCCCCTCAGGCCCCCTCTTGGGCCCCTCATCTTCTGAAGTCCAAGGCCTCTGCCCTGATGGGCTAGACATCTTTCCATCAGATTCTCCCAGATGCCTGGACTCCGGCTCCTCTTCCTTTCCAGGGGAGATGTTGAGGCATATCAAGGTAGGGGAGGTCTCTGTCCGGGTCTCCAGCACAGACCCAAAGCCAGAATTTCCAAGTCCTAATCCTGGCTCTGCCTTTTTCGTGCTGGCGATGTGGGCAGAACACTTTACCTCTTTCTGTGCCTTGTTTTCCTTTCCTGTAAATGGGCCTGTTGCCAGTACTCGTGCCAGAGGCTCCCCTGAGGCTTCTGGGGAGGGTGTGTGTCGGGCAGGGAGCACAGACCGGGCAGGAGTGAGCAGGGCATGTTTTCTCCCGTGACTCTGTCCGACGCGCACTGTTGTCCCAGCCCCTTCCTCCTGGCGGGCCAAGGGAGACCCAGACAGGAGGGGGAGGCGCAGCTTCTCCCCAGCCCCCCAGGTTTGGGGCTCCTCTCCCAGGCTGGGCCCCTGGATCCAGAGCCCTTTCTCACCCCCCCCCCAAAGTGACCTACGTGCACGCCCGTGTTCATCTGCTCGCCACAGCCGGAAGTGGGAGCAAAACACATGTTGTCAGTGCAGAGGTAAAATGTGGTCTTCATTATGTAATATTTATAACTATTCCATGGAACAGGATTCATGTAATATTCCATACAAATGGAAAATTATTCAGCCTGAGAAAGAGTGAAATTCTGACACATATACAATACGGAGGACCCTTAAAGACATTTGGCTAAAGAGAAAAGCCAGACATAAAAGGACATTGTGTATGGTCCCATTTCTAGGAGGTCCCTGGAGTAGTCAAATTCAGAGACAGGAAGTAGAATGGTGGTTACTGGGGGCTCGGGGCTTGGGGGTGGGGTTTGTTGTTTAGTGAGTAGAGAGTTTTAATTTGGGCTGATGGGAACGTTCTGGAGGCTCATCGTGGTGATAGTTGCATGACAGAGGATATGTCCTTGGTGCCAACGAGCAGTTCCCTTACACACGGTTAAAATGGTCAGTTTTATATTTTGTATATTCTAACACCATCCAAAAGGCAGAAATAAAAATGTGTACATCACTAATAATAATAATAGACTTGCCGTTTGAGACCTTCTGAGAGGGGCACCCACCCAGAGGTGCTCCCGCTCTTTGGGGGGCACGGAGGTGGATGTCTTCCCCGCGGGACTTTGGGGCAAGGGATGGATACACAATGGCCAGAGTGCATCCCTTTAGGGACTTGTTCTAGTCCTGAGAACTGAGTTCTGGGGGGCCCCGGGGCGGTTAGAAAGTCTGCCTGAAGCGGGATGGTGACATGTGAGCTGGGCTTTGCAGGCTCAGGCTGATGGGGGAGACGAGGAAGGGCTGGGGAGCCTGACGCCAGGCACAGGGGATCATTGGTGTGGCCGGCCTGCGGGGGGCTGGGGAGGCGGAGCACGTGATGCCGGACAGGAAGGTCGGGGCCAGGGCGTGAGGCCTCGGGGGCTCTTGCCAGGGCAGCTGACCCCTGGGGAGATCTGTGGGCCAGAAGTGCCAACCTCTCTTCTCAGATCCCGGGATGCCATGAAAGGAATGCAAATTCCGTTGTGTGTGTGTGTGTGTGTGTGTGTGTGTGTGTGTGTTTAAGATTTTATTTATTTAGTTGACAGAGAGAGAGAGAGAGGGAGCACAAGCAGGGGGAGAGGCAGAGGGAGAGGGAGAAGCAGGCTCCCCGCAGAGCAGGGGAAGCCCAATATAGGACTCGATCCCAGGACTCTGGGACCACGACCCGAACCGAAGGCAGTGGCTCAACCAACTGAGCCACCCAGGTGCCCCTGCAAATTTCGTTTTCTTTTTGTTTTTAAAAAGGGGATGATTCCAGGCACCATCATCCTGGATGATTACAGGACAAGCTCACAGGTGACATTTGGCGCACGTCCAAGTCTTTGTTACCTCTCACCCTAAAGGTGGTCGTGGGCTGCCTCATCCCCACTCGGCCATTGTCTCTGGAAGTCAGGCTCTGGGAAGTCTGTTCCTTCCTGAGGTTCTTAGTGCCCCTGCCTCTGCTTTCGCAGGACTCATCAGGGCCTGCCTCCTCCAGGATGCCCTCGTGGGCTAAGGCAATGACAGACTCCACCCACTTGGAGTCAAGCTAAGCTCTCTTCCTCTTAAGGCAGAAAAGTGTGGTAACGAGGGGCCTAAACTCTGGGGCCAGAGGGGCGGGGTGGGCTCCAATCCGAACTGCTACTCAGTAGCTCTGTGAATTTGGGTAAGTGCCCGACCGTGGGTGCCTCGGTTTCCTCATATGGAAGATGGAGATCATACTTGCGTCTGCCAGTCACGTGATGCCAATAGGCTGTGCTCCCTGTGTCCTGCCTTGTGCCCACGCCTCCGCTTCCTGACCACAGAATGTACGTCTGCAGGGGCCCCAGGAAAGGGAGGACTGGGCCAGCGGGGTATTTCTAAGCTTGCTCACGTGATGCAAGTCAGAGCGTGCCTGGAAGAGGGGCTCCTGACTCCAGCCTGGCTTCTGGAACTGGCCGTGACCGTGAACTCTTCACTGGCCTGCCTTCCTGCTTTTAACATGCTCCCCTGGCCGGCCTCTCCGGGGAACCCCTCAGTTTCCGGGGCTCTACGGCTTTTGTAGGAACCTTTTTGTCATGGAGGTGCAGGATCTCCTACGCCTTTGGGGAGCCAGGGGCCTGTGTGTGTGTGTGTGTGTCCCTCCTGGTTCCTGCAGCTCTCCACTTGGAGTGTGTGTATGACTGCACATCTGTCTAGTATAAATGAGGCACCACTGCATGCCTGGTAATGTGCCGGGTGCCAGCTGGTGCCCTGCCTTTGAGGGGTGTTCGTTATGATGGTCAGTGGTCAGTTTTAAGTGCCAGGGCCTGGCCGAGAGCTTCACGTGCATTCAGCCTCAAACTCGGCCAGCAGCCCTGGTAGGTGGTGCAGGGCTCTTGCCTTCAGAGAAGGGTTTTTGTGATGGGGAGATGCCTAAGCCTATTTAGAGACGGGAACGGGAAGTTCGGAGGCCCCAGGAATGAGAGATTGCCTTCCCATCTCCAGCTTCCCCATCAGACAGGGGCTTCTTGCCTTTTTGGTCATTTGAGAGCCTCCTCCGGGGCCACGAGAGGCCCTGTAGACCCCACGGGCACCCTCTCTGCAGCCTCCAGTGACATCCGCACTAGGTCGGGCGTGGTCAGCCCCCAGAGCAAGCCCAGCTCTGAGATCGCAGGGGTAGCTCTGAAAGTGGGGTGCAGGGTGATGGTGAGTTGCCCAGGTACAGAAGCCCAAGACTAGAGACTCCTCCCTATACAGGCCCAAGGGATAGGAGGCCAGTGCCTGCCTGCCAATGCCCCATTCCCACGACGGTGACTCGGCGGCTGAGTGCCCCACTTGGGGGACAGGGTGGACTGGGCATGGTGCCCGACCCCGCAGGCTGCCTGCACAGAGACCGAGATGCCCCTCTTGTTATCTCCTCGTTCGGCCCTTCTGTTTTCACTCGATCTGCTTCCTGCTGAATTCCCTTCCCAGGCTAAAAGTTTCCATCTCTGGGCTTGGCCCCAAAGTGAAATGCTTTCGGAAACTTTCAGCTGAGTTCATTTAGCCATCGTAGGGTGGGAGAGGATGGATGGGGGAACCATTCCCATTCTGCTCATTTCTGATCGTTTAAATGCCAGCACGACAAGACCCGAAACTTTCCCCTTGGCTGCTCGGGATCTCAGCTGGGGTGATGAAGAAGGGAATGTAAAGGGAAGAGCTCAGGGCAGGGGCCTGGACCCCTTAATTGCAGCCCTAGGCGAGGATGAGTCTTGCCCTGCCAATCTGCTGGTCAAGGTGCTTTAACTCTTCAAACCGATTTGCTGATTTCTAAGGCTGGGGTCTTTTGGGTGAAGGTTCTTTGCACATGGCTCTGATGCTGGTTGATGGATGCTTTAACCCCATGGTGGGATTTTTCTTTGAAATGGTTCGGGGCAGCCATCAGAAACTTCTAGCTTCCGCAGATGCCTGTGTAGCTTTGTCAGTCTCCCAATCCTAACCGACCATGGCTGGACCACAGAAGTCTCAGGCTTGGCCTGATGGAAATCAGGCAACTGGCCCGGAAGGAATGAGCTTTGTTCTACGCACCCTTCTCTCCTGTTTGTTTGGTTTTCCTTGTGTTCTGCGTCAGGGATGAGCTGGTGGGGAGAAGGGTATGAAACTTAGATCCTAGATCCGCACATATTGTTTGGTTAGGGAAATTTAAAACAAAACATTGGGTTGATTTTAGTCCAAGAAAGTAAAAAAAAATTTTTTTTTTTTTTAAGAAAGACAGGTTGTTGGTCTGGATGTAGCTGGTTTTCATTTTTTAACCTAACAAAAAGGTAAAAAAAAAAAAATCAGCTTTTACTAAAAAAAAAAAAAAGTTTGAAAATGGACTGTAAATTAATCTCCTGCTAAGAGGGTCTTCCATAGGTGGGAACACTGCAGTATGAGTCAGAGGAGTGGGAACAGGTTGGAAAGAACGAGGGGGACAGAGGGCCGTGTGGGATTTTCAGAGTCCCAGAAAGTTCTGTGGCTCTGACAGCATTTCTGGGACGTATTTGTAACTTGTCTAGAATGTTCAGGCATTGAGGAAGGGGCTGCAAAGTCCCTATTCCCCGGAGAACATAGAAGCAAGACAAAGGTCTCCTGGTGTCCCTGGGGTTTCTTAGGAGTCTTGGCTGGAGGCAGGGGAAGGGGTGAAATGCCCCCCGGAGGGCTGCCGATGGGAACAGGGACAGGAGCCCAGCTATCGGGGGGCGGTGCACAGGATTATGGTCCCCCAGCTGCTGGAGGGGACACCTTCACAGACAATCTCCATGAGACTGTCTTTCAGCTCTTTCCTTCTCTTTCTGCTCCTGTCCTGGGTTGGGAATCTGTCTAGATTATTCCAGGGACCCTTACTCAGTGCGTTTAAAACAGAGATAGAGTGAACACGCAGCAATGTTCGTTCGTTTAGTTAGTTAGTTAGTTTAAGGGGTACAGTGTGCTGATTTGATACACTTTATGCTGGGCTTTTCACGCCTCGTGGATGCCGCACCGCAAGGCACTGTGAGGTCCTGTCATTGCTGCTCTTCCCTCTAAGCCTGCTGTTGTACTTGGCCCTTGTCCACATTCTCCCAAACAAGATTTTGAATGGCCGATTTGAAGGTATGAAGGGGCGGGTCTGGTGGAGAGATATTTTGGGGTGGGGGGTACCTCTCATTTACCCTTTGGGCACCTGCCTCTTGTCTCACCGGGAAAATGTCAGTGTTCAGCGTCACCGAACGGCTCCAAGAGTGGTAGTAGAGGGGCTCTGAGGGCATAATTCGTATTCGACAGCTTGAGAAACTCAGGTTCTCGCCCACAGTCCCCCCTTTGGTGAGGTGCAAAGCAGGGACTGGCATCTAGATCTGTCCTTGCAAGCCTAGGATCTTAAGTAGCCGAGGCAGCCATCTCTGGGCGCCCGTGGACTTCACCGTCGCCAGTAATTCCCAGTAGTTGGTGACGCCGGCTGGGGCCCGCCCGCTGCCAAGTGCTTTCTGCCCCACATTCCACCCTCCGCTGCCTCACTCCCAGCTTCGGCGGAGCTGACTGATGCTGAGCAGGTCCTCAGACTGGGGCCATGTCTCCCCAGGGGGCTGCAGCCCCGTCAGGGCCTCTTGCTGTCGGGGGTCCGGTCTGATTTCTATGGGCCTGGGGCACCTCGCCCTCGTGGGCCCCTTCCTCCCTAGAAAAATATTCAACATCATATGACGGCATTGGTGTAAAGACAAACACAAGTCAGGCTGAATTCATGATGATATATTCCTTCTTCTTTTTTTTATTTTTAAAGATTTTATTTATTTATTTGACAGAGAGAGAGAGAGAGAGCACAAGCAAGGGGAGCGGCAGGCAGGGGGAGAGGGGGAAGCAGGCTCCCTGCTGAGTAAGGAGCCCGATGTGGGGCTCGATCCCAGGACCTTTGGATCATGACCTGAGCTGAAGGCAAACCCTTAACTGACTGAACCCCCCAGGTGCCCCCATATTCATTCTTTTTATGTTGATTTTTGCCTTATGATTTTTAAAGAAGCTAAAGTAAAGGCATTTTTGAGGGGTCCCCCAAATAGCATGGGCCCTAGGCACAGCGCCTGATGGAGAAACCGGCTGTTTTCTGTGTGCTGTCAGTGACGGGATGGTCGTGCGTCCTTGTCTGTCTCTAGGGCTCTGAGGAGCCCCCTGGACCCAGCTGCCTCTGCAGCCACCTGAACCCCACGCCTTCAGGCGCTGGCCCCGAGCTCAGGAAAACCGGGACCATCTCTGCGCCTTCCTTCCCCATCTCTGAAAGTCTTGCAAGCCTTGCAGAGAATCACGGTCCCAAAGAAGGTGACCTCTCTGGGCCTTTCTTAAGTCCCTGCCGTCATCCTCCCTTCTCCCCACACAGCTCTGCGATCTAGTCTCCTTCTCTCCCCCACCTTGGGGAACAGCCGCCGTAAGCTCAGTGACGTTGGCAACTCACTGTATCCCCAGGAAACATTTTTTCCTACTGACAGAGGAAGGCTGGAAGCTAGAATCTGGGAACGCCCCTGCTGGGGTGAATCCTGCGGAAATGGGGTGCTGCTCTGGGATTGGGCACTCCGATCCCAGCCCCCACGACACCCTTGGCAGGCTTAGTGTCCCAGAGCCGTGGCCCCCGAGGACTTGATGGGGAGAAGTGACTTCCCATCCAGACCCAGCCCTACTATCACGGGGCCCAGGGTGTGAGGGAGGTCCATCTAGTGTATGGCTAAGTATTCAACGGTTATAAACAGAGCTCCAGACTGTACGCTTTCTTCCTTCCTTGACCCCCAAATCCTTGTTAACAACCCCGAAGATCACAGTATACCACAACAGGGAGAACGGTCCTTGGTCCCCACCCATCGTCCCCAGCCCCCGGCTCTCCTGCCCCCGTCTACCGCCTGACCCTGGAGCTCCTGCGTGCGTGCAGGGGGTGATGGCACGCCCTGCAGCCCAGCCTGGTCAGCCCTCAAGCTCAATGCCGGGGGAGGGGACTGGCCTGGTCTTGGCAGGAGGGCCCTGGGCAGAGGCCCACGCGGGTACCCACAGCATGGTGCGGAAAGGAGAGCTGAGCTTTGAACTGGCGTATGCCCTGTGCTCCCCAGGTCCTGGCCCCGTGGAGAACATCGAGGCCAGAGGAAGAGCCAGTTAGGGCCTTTAAGCATGGCCCAGGGTCGGGGCCAGTCTGGCCGGGCTCTGGCGGTGGTGCAGTCCTCAGCTTCCACTGCGACACGCACTGTCTGACCGTATATTTGGATTTGCTGACTCCACTCGTGAGAAGTGTGTTCATGTCCTCAGCGAAGCGGGCTGCTCTGGGGACCGGGAACAGTGGTGGCCCTTCGTCACACAGGCCCGACGCCCACAGGCTGGGAACGAGCAGAACTCTTTATTAAAACCATTTCTGGGTTCAATGAAGTCTTAAGAAGCAAGTTTGCAAAGAGGCCAACCCTTAGGAGCAGTAAAGTAGCTTTCTCCCTCCTACGGATGACAGTGGGAAAATGTCAACAATTTCACACTTAAGGCCCTCGTGGGACATTTCTTGTGGCGTGCCCACCTCCCAGCTCTACGGGGGTGTGAATACTCCCGGCCTTCACACCAGCTCTTCCTACTCTCTAAATTGAGAAAAGCCTCGTGAGTGGTGAGGGTGGACGTTGTCGTGTTTTAATCCCTGACTGAATTATTTGAATCAGGGACATTCCCTGGTTTCTCATCCTAACACCGCCGCGACCAGTCTCAGCGGCCTCCCTGTGTCTTCCCCCCGTAGGGGCACTAAATGGAGACAATACCAACCTTGATGCCGGCCCTTTTCCTCCAGAGGAATGACTCTCCTGTCTCCTTACCCCATTAGGTCAGCCCTGATTACTGAGAGCCGACCGGGTGCCCGGCCCCTGGTTGGTGCTCGGAAAGCAGTAGGAATCACGTAAGTGTCGTCCCCCAGCCCTCATGACGTTTGCAAAAACTATTTTTTTTTTTAAAGAGTAAGAAAATCCTCCATCTCCTGATAAATCACTCCATTGCTTTAAATTGAAATATAATGAAGGCATCTTTCTTTTTTCTTTTTTTAAAAATTTAATTCAATTAGCCTGGATACAGCACATCATTATTCTTGATATAATGTTCAGTGATTCATTAGCTGAATGGAACACCCGGTGCTCATCACTTCAATTAGACTTCTTTAATAGCCGAGTTTCCCCTTAGCCACGAACGGGAAGGTTTCTCAGGGTCTTTGTCTGAAAGGAGGAGTGGCCCTAGGACCAAACCCTTCCCACCATGGAGAGGCCAAGAGTGACTAGAAATCTGTCACGGGGGGCTTGGCCACCAACTTGCTGTGTTGGGGGGAAAAAGCCATTGGCTTTCTCTGAGACTCCGTTTCCTCGGCCGTGCTGCACGGGAGCTGACTCCGTCCCCCCTTCCCCCTGACATTCCGCAACAAATGTTTTTAAACAGACAACAGACCATTGTAAGCGTGGGCCCTGAGGGACAGCACCGTGCTCCCCCTGATGCTGACCTTGAACCGTCCCCCACCAGAGGTAGCCTGGCTTCCGATCCCGATCTGCCGTCATCCTTGCCCTGCGGGCGGGGCGCGTCCCAGCTGCTGGGTGCTGGGTCCCTAAGTGCACGGCATGCATTCCAATAGGGATGGAGAAGAGAGAGAAACACACACACACGCACACATGCACACACGCACGCACACACACACACACACACAGGGATGTCAGTGCAAGGTAAATGCACGAGGAATAGAAAACAACGGAAGAGGGTAGAACGTGAAGCGGAAGTGCTATTGTAGCTTGGGTGATTGGACAGGGGGACTTTCTGAGTAGGTGACTCAGTGCGGAGACTTGGATGAAGGGAGGGCGTGGGCCATGCTCATATCCAGGGGAAGAGGGGTTTGTGGAGAGAGAACAGCAAGGGCAAAGGCCCTGCGGTGGGAACACGTCGGCTGAGGTCCGGGAACAGCAAAAGGGCCAGTGTGGCTGAGACGGGTATGTGAGGGGGGAGTGGAGGGTAGGAAGCCAGAGGTCTAGAGGCCAGATCTTCTAGGAGCAGACGAGTACGGCTTTTGTCCAAAGTGTGAGGGGAAGGAACCCTTGGGGGGTTTGATCCAATAGGATCTGGGTTTTATAAGAGCCATCTTCAGGAGGAGCCCAAAGCAAAGAAGGCTAGAAAATAGGCTTGTTAGGAGCCGAGCCTGGGAGCCTGGGGTGGGGAGGGCCGGGGCTGGTGAGTGCGGAGGCCGTGAGCAGTGCTCGCGTTCAGGGCAGGTGAGTGTGAGCACAGATCATGCGTTAGTCCCCTGAAATGGCGTCTGGCACGAGCAGGTGCCTGGAAAAGGGGAAGGAGATGTGAGAGGACACGGCACAGCTCCAGAAAGCCCACCTCGGAGTGTCTCCCGGCATGCCCCACATGTCTTCGGTGTGCCCCGGCTGTGTATGTCGCAGCCTGTGTCAGCTCATCCTCTTGTTCAGAGGCAGTGCCCGACCCTAAAGCTGTGACCCCATAGGACCCCTTCCTTCTGGGACAGTGCTTCCTTCTTCCAGGCCCTGGTCCCCTTACTCCCATCACATCGACGTCTGCATCACCTCTGCCTTTCTCTCTCCGGGCCCTCACTCCTTGCTCAGGGACCTGTTGTCGCCACGGCGATGGCTCCTGCCCGCGCTGCCCTCCCCCAGGATGAGTCTGGGCGCCAGCGTGGCCTCTATCGCCCCTGCCACGGTGGGCCTCACCCGATCTGGTCCGCAGAGGCCCTCATTCCCGCCCCCCGCCTCATCCTGGTCTCTGATGGAGCCCCTGACTTCATGGGGTTCCTTCAAGATGCCAAGTGATGCCATAACCCGAAGTGTGGGGGAGCTAATGCCTCGTATGGACAGTTGTGACCTAGGATAGACGGCAGAGGGGACGGGTCCCGCACGTCAGCTCTTCTCCCTTCCTCCGCCTGACGGGGTGGGGTCAGGCGCAGTGACTGCGCCCGCGGGGACACTGCTGGCCACGGCCTCTCCGGAAGCCAAGCCAGGAGGTGAGGCGCTGCTTGCATTTGCTGCTTTTTCCTCCTGCGCGACCACCCTTTCCCCGCGCTCTCTCTGCCTTGGGACTATGCCCCCAACAAGCCTGATCACTGAAGGGGTGCCCCCCGGCCACGTGATTCCAGTGGGCTCTGCCCGCCAGCTCCCTGCGTCTGGCCACGGAGGTGGGCGCGTGTCCCCAGCTAGTCCCCACCTGCTGGCTTTTCAATTGGAACTGAAGGAAGGACAGTTACTCCCTCCTGGGGTTGGACCCACACAGGTGTCCGGGAGCTGTGGGGGCCACTGCCAAGGCGCGGGGAGGACACCTATCTGGGGGAAGGAGGCCGGCCTGCCGAGAGGATTGTGGGTCCGGCTCTCCTCACACTCAGCTGCCTCCCTGTCCTGCCCGCAGTTTCCTTCTGCGAGGCAACACATTCCTCCTCTTTCCCTTTCCTGGCGGGTTCGATTTGGGATTTCTGTCATTCGCCGTGTTCGTCAGGGTCCAGGCAGAAAACAGAAACCACTTGGAGTATTTTCTGTGCAGAGAGTGGAACACAGAGAGGGCAGAGCTGAGACGCCCGACAGGAGTTCATGGTATCAGGAAGATTCGAACCCCCCGGGGCTGGAGGGACAAGGGGCCGGTGGTGTTATTGGCACCCGGGAGGGGGACCACCTGGCGGAGCCTGAGACCAAGGGCGCCCGTGGGGGCGGGGGAGCGGCCCCTGCTTGAGACGCTGCTCAAAGCAGAAAGAGAGAGGCAGAGAGAGTGTGGTCCTCCTTCTGCCCCTCGGCCTCCCGTCAGGCCTCCACGTCGAAGTTGCCCCCGCGTCCGAGGGCGGGAAGCCTGGGATCTGTGGTTCTTCGCGGTGCAGCATGGAGCAGAACGCGGAGCAAACCGGCAGAGAAATGATGGACACACTGCGGTCTAAGAGTCAGTTTATTTTACTGTGTCTGCCTTTGACTGTGAACCCCAGGACGCGCCATCCCCCAGAAGTTCCTCACAAAGGACTGGGGATGATCGCAATGGTGGAGGCCGTCCCGGAGAGGTCACTGTGTACGTTTGAATGCCTTCACGTTCACACGGGGAACCCACGGGAGGCTGAGCTCAGGATTCAGGGACTCAGCCGAGCCGCAGGGAGACCCGGACCCAGCCTCAGAATAATCTCGCAGCACGGCCACAGTCAGGGTCCAGTGAGCCCTGGCTCAGAGGCTGACCAGAGCTGCCTGAGCTGGGCCGTGGGCCTCGGGAAGTTCTCTCCAGGGTCCGGGCTACATCCTTTCCCCCGAACTGTCAGATCGCCCTTGGGAGGCCTGGGACACCATTGCCCCATGTCACCCCCACGATGACATTCGGGATATTGGAAAAAAAAAAAGGAAAAACATTCCTTTTTGAATCTGAACTAAGGACGGACTTAGTGAACTCCGATGATGTGGCGGGGGCGGGGGCGGGGCAGGGACAGGGGTCACATGAGGGATTTTCAGCCTCCAGAGGGACCGGAATGACTAGCTAGTGCCGGTCCAGGCCGTGGGGTTTGAGGTCCGGCTGAGCTCCCTGAGAGGTTCCTGGGAACCTAATGGGGACAATTTGGGGTTTTGCAGATCATCTGAATAGAGGTTGTTTCACATGTGTTGGAGGGCACGCCGCTCTCTATACGTCTGTATTTTAAAGTAAATAAAAGGCTCTCCGAGCAAACCACACGGTATTGGATGGACTTAGATTCTGGATCTGAGGCCTCTGCCTTCTGGCTTCACAGGAGCCTGTGGTGACCGCTCTGGGCTGGGAGTCCCAGCAGCTGGGAGGTGCTGGGTCAACTTCTGGCTCCTTCCAACCAGTCACGGCAGTTCCCGTGGACGGGCGGCCCGCCGCGCCTTGCCTCGTTTTGCCTTTCTGTGAAACAGGCGGAGGGGCCAGGCGGGGGGGCATCGCATATTGTGAAAACAGATGAAACTTTAGGTCAGTATCATGCGTTGATTTGTGTCTCCCCCAATTAATATGTTGAAGTCTTCGCAACTTCGGAACCTCGAAGTATGACCTTGTGGGGAGACAGGTCTTTACAGAGGTGAGGAACTTACGGTGAGGTCATTAGGGTAGGTCCTAACCCGGTATCACTGGTGTCTTTATAAGAATTGGGGCACAGAGGAGAAAAGACGACGTGAGGATGGCCATCTGCAAGCCAGATTCTTCCCTCGCGGTTCTCAGAAGGGACCCACCAAGCCAACTCCGTGATCTCAGACTTGTCGCCTCAGCCCAGGCACACGGATGCCTCCCGTCTCTTCTCAGTGTAGATGTGTCAGGAGAAGCCCCGTCCCCCTTTCCCAGGCACCTCTTCCTCCCCCACACTTACGAAGCTCGCTTCAAAGCTCTGTATTTTGTCCATCTAAAAAATTTATTGTCACCCTTACACCTTCAACTCTGCAAGCATCTGTCCCCCTTGAGTACAAAAGGAGAATGTTTCTTTGTTGGAGTCAAGGGTCAATGGAGAGGCAGTTGGGAGGGCTGTCTGTCAGGGAGGGCGGTGAGACCATGGGGACGGACGGGAAGGAGTCTGTCACCACTGCTTCCCCAGAGACCCGGATGGGAAGTGGGCTGCAGTCTAAAGGGGGCTGGACTAAAAGGCACTTCTTGAAGACCAGAGCTGGCCAGTGAAATGACCCTGAAGGGCCTCGAAGACTCGTTCCCAAATCTGGGTCCCTCAGATTATTTGGAGAGCTTTAAAATTTTTCACCCCTCTTTGATGTTAATGAAAATGCAAAATACTACCCTGGAGATCCTTGTATTTCCAAGTATTGCTGAGGTTAAATTGTACAGATAGAGGAAAAAGCACCTATGTCTGCTTCTCATTTTTTGCTTGGGAACTTGAAAAGTCATACAGACTTCCCAGCCCCACTACAGACGCTAAACCAGGGTCATCAGAGGTGGGGCCCAGCACTCCAGGTGGTTCTCTGCGGCTGGAGGGACAGGGCATACGTATGGATGGAGTCAATGATGCTACAGGGATTACGTTCAGGAGCCCCCAGATTCTCTCTCCAGGAGCAAGCCCCATGCACCTCACTGGCCAGCACACACTGGCGACGGCCGGGGGAGACCGGGTGGGGTGGGGGGGGGCAACTGGAGTTAAGGGGCTCAGGAATCAGGGGCTGCTGGTGGCCAGATGCTGGGTGAGCATTTGTAGAGAAGAGAGAAACTAAAGGGGGACCGGTGGTCAGAGACAGTATCTCCCAGTGGGAAGAAGATAGAGGACGCCCTTGAATCAGGATCTGGGGAAACAAGAACCAGCCCTCTCCCACTTCGGTTTCTAAGACAAGCTTCTCTTCCTGTTGGATGGAAGACGCTAAGGTCTTACCTCTTCTCCCATCTCTTCGATGTTCAGCTGTTTTCTCCCTTTTCTAGTGATACGGTCATGGGCAAATCACCTTGATCCCGAATGTCCAGCTCTTGAAAGTGGAGCTAATGCTATCTTTCTTACTCTCTGTGATCCACTTAGAATCAAGTGAACTGATGATCACGCAAGTACTTGGAAACCACAAAGGGTTTGAGTCTACTCATCCTTCAATGTCAAGAAGAGGAATCATCACCTCCGTCATATCACTCTAGACCCCATCCTTCCCTGCCAGGCCAGACATAATCACTTTCTGCTTCCGGCTCCTCTCCGGGAGCGCATCAGAATCTCCTTTAAATGATAAGGATTTGCCTCCACATCTGTTTTGCTACATGTTCTACTCAGGATTGTGTCTTCAGTGCCTGCCACGTGATGGGTAATTGGCAACCGTGATTGGCAAGACTTGAGGCAGCGTGGGGGCACTGATGAGCCCCTGGTGGCCCAAGCCGCAGCACTGTGCCCCGGGTGGGTCCAGGCACTGGTCGAGAAGGGACCAGTGCTGGCTTCTGCATTGTGGCGGAAGCTGTGGGAGCCCGGCATCCAACTGGGCTTCACCCAGGGCCGTGGGTGCCCGTGCTTCAACGAGCTCCCGCCAGCACCTCCTGCATCCCAGGCTGCGGGGGCTCCGGGGCCGCGGCTTGACTGGGGCATCCATTTCGGAAGGCAAACATGCAATTTCAGGTCATGCCCGGTGCCATTTGGAAGGAAGCTCAGGTTTCCCTAAGTGGAAACAGCATGTTCTGAAAGCAATTATGGGCCGGGAGGCATGCTCTGGAGGAGACCCAGCATTTGTAAGCAAAGGTTACCCTTCCTGCCTGGTGACAGGACAACGTGGGGAGGACGCACTCCGGGCAGTTAACCCCTGCAGATTTCAAGTTATGACATGACGTCTTGACGGCAGACTCAGGGGGGAGATGCTTGCCGACGGCTGAGAGCTGCCGCGAGCTGTGAGAGCCACACCTCGGCTTTGGACCCTGGCACCACCACGACCCAGCTGAATGTTCTCCATTATTCGTCTGCTGTGCCCCTGAGCAGGTGTCCACAGGGCTGGCTGCAGAATTCGCCGACCCCAGTGCAAGATGAGAAGGCGGGCCCCTAGTTCAAACAACAGGAGAGAAAGTGCCATTAAAGTTACTAAAACATGAAACTTCTTTCTTTTCCTGCCTAGTCTACCAAGGTGTTTTTAATTTGCTGTTTGACGTAGTTCTAAGTAAATGGAAATTCAGAAATCAAATGATCGGCATGCATTTTGTTGTTACATTGTGCAATGCCAGTCTTAGATGAAAATAGAGGAGCATTTAACTAGCGGAACCGCCAGAATGACACAATCGCACGTCATTGTTCACACGCGAAGAGTGGGAACTCTCACACAACAAACTACGTTGTTTTTTTTTTTTAAGTTATAGTTCTAATGAACAAACTTTTTTTCCTAAGATTTTATTTCTTTATTTGAGAGACAGCATGAGCAGGGTGGGGGCAGAGGGAGAAGCAGGCTCCCTGCTGAGCAGAAAGCACAGTGCCGGACTCGATCCCAGGACCCTGGGACCCCGACCTGAGCTGCAGGCAGACGCTTAACCGACTGAGCCACCCAGGCGCCCCGACTCTACAGTTTTCATTTTGTCTCTCGATGTGTGCACGTTCGGTAGCTGTTCCTACCTTAGCTTCCTGGCTGGGGCTCAAAATCCGAAAGAAATGAGGTCCATGCATCGCTCTCTTCTCCCCTTCCCTTGGTTGTGCATGTTTCCTAGAAGCTGTTTCCTTCCTTCTGAGTTCAAACCGCCTCCGGTTTGAACGGGCAATGTAGCTTCTTGAGATTGTCAGCTCCCTCGTGACTTTCGCCACAGGCAGGACGCACTTGTACTCGCTTCGAGTCGTGTGGAACTGCCACGTGCCACGAGCCCGCTGGGACTCTGTGCTCAGAGGAATTGCAAATGCTGACTGCAGACGGGGAGGCTGAGAACACCGGACAAGCTAACGCTCGTCTCCGCTCTGCTCACGAGCATGCCCGTGTCCCATTGGGCTTCCCTGTAGAGCACAAACGTAGAATTACTAAGAACTTCAAGACAGTGACAGCAGAGCCTCAAAGCCACCATGGGCTGCTTCTGAGCTCAGAGACCCCACACGTGTGCACCGGTTGCACACACTTGGAGGCACCATGACTTGTGCTGGGGCCCCCAGATTTACGACTGAGGTTCTGAGGCAGTATGGGGCGGGAGGGACAGGAAGCCTTGGAAGTCCTTGGCTTACAACACCTCGTGTTTCTGTGGCAGAGGGTGAACCCGCCTGAATTTGAGAAGCATTGTTGCTAAGAAAGCAGAGTTTGAACAAGGGAGAGACCAGGGGCCTCTCGGAGAACGTGGGCTCAAGGGATAGTTGTTAAGTAAATGGATGAGTGAATGAAGTCGAGAAGGAAAGAGGATCGGAGAGGCCTGCAGATGTTCGGGACAGGCGAAGTGTGAGCTTCCCATCTAGTCTTATGTAGCCCATCCCTTCCCACCTTTTGAATGAGTTCCCAGCACTTATCGCAGGGTTGGGAGTCGAGGAGCGCCGTTCTTGCTTGTTGAATGGCTGTGGTCCATGAAGGGTTCCCCAGTGCGGTCCGTGAGGAGTCCCCCAGATCCCAGGGACTCGCAGCAAGTCGAGGGCAGGGGGGATGAGATCTCAGAGCTCTTTCCTAGTCACATGGGCTCTGAAGTCATCCATGGGCCCCGAGTGAGACCCTTTCTGCGTGCAATCCAGCCAGGCTCTTTGGGGGAGCTCTCAGGGGGGTGCACGTGGGGGGAGGCACGGGAAGTCCAAGGCTGAGGCTGGAACAGTGTGGGAGGAGGGGGACCCACATTTTGGCTCTGGCTCCCTTTCAAGGTCTTCAGACAGTGCTACCAGCTGCCTCCGTCACCTCTTCCCACGTCTCATCGGGGAAAGTCAGGAGCTAAATCCCCATGGATTTGGCTGTCCGGGGCACAGAGATGCCTCCTGGGTCAAATGCCTGCTCGCTGCCCTCCAGCTGGAAGGCTCTCCTCCCTTCTTGGAACTCCCAGCGTGTGCCTCTGCCTCTAAGACACCAGTCGCAGCCAACCTTGTGACTTGGTCGGCCCTGGATCTCCCCTGAGTGGGGCCTGAGTGATTTATCCCCGTGCACCTTGCCACACTCCCCGCCCCAAGTACTGATTCAGCACCGAGCTGCCTGGGCCCGGCTTGCCACACAGTAGGTGGGAGGAAGGCCAGAAGGTCTGTGTCCTGGGCTTCCAAGGCAGGGCAGGTGGGCTGCTGGGCTGGGGAGGGGGGGGTCTGCCTAGGGGAGGGCAGCAGGCATCAGACGGCCACGGTGCAGCCCCAGGCACGTCCACGGGTGCCGCAGCAGGGAGGCAGGACGACGCCGAGTAGGTTAGCTGTTCCCTGCGTGGTGCTGGGAGAGGCTTGCTGAAAGGCACATCCTGTCCCCCGTGGCTCTCCAGATGGGAAGGGACCCAGTCTGGACAAGGAGTGGAGGGCAGAGCACAGTATCAGTATCAGGGGCGTCCTGCAGCCCGCGGAGCCTCATTTCGTCATCTGCCAAGTGAGAACAATAATTAGATGACAGAAGAAGGATGTGGAGGATGCGGTGACCTCCCATGTCCACTTTAACATCCGCGTGCTCTGTCTTGGCTCCCTTCGCCTTTTTACCCCCCTCGTCCACGGGGACCCATCCAGCAAACCTCGAGCAGGCCACGGTGTCCCCTTCCTTTCCTTTGTCTCCATGCAGAATGATAACAACAACTCGTATTTACTGGGCACTTCCTGTGTACCCTGAACTTCACTGAACTCTTTCTGTGCATTAACCCATTTCAGGGCAACCCAATGAGGTAGGCACTTCCGTCATGCCTGCTCTCTAACTGAGGAAACTGAGGCTCAGAGAGGAAAAGTAACTTGGCTGAGGTCACACAGCTAAGAAGCTGGAGAGTTGGGTCTGAAAGCAGCTTTGTCTGACCTCCTGGTGGGTGACCCTCTCTACCAGCTTCCTGAGTTGCTTCCCCATCTCCAGCAGCAGCTCCCTGCTGCTGTCTTGCTGGTTGGTGGTAAAGCCATCTGGAGATAAGGGCTCGGGCACCTCATGTGCTGTTCTTTGGCCTTTTAACCGACCTCTGGGGCTTGTGGTCTTGTGGTGGGGGAGAGAGCCTATCATACGTATTCAAGGCTGGGCCGGGGGTTCCCAAGGCTTATGCTGCAAGACCAGCCCTGCATTCTCTCACTTTTCTCCTCGGAGAAGCCCTACCCGTCCTGCTTTCTACCTCTGAGACCCCGGCCCCATGCAGCGGGTCTCCTGGTGGTGGAATGTAGGAGCTGTGTGTTCTTCTCTGACCTTTGTTCCCAGCGGAATTGCTGTCTGAGATCTATTTAAACTGCCTGCTGGCTCTAGGGACAGAGCTGAGTTGGACAAAAGGCATCCACTTTGGCTTCCAGACCCATGGAATCTTCTGGCCCCTTCAGTAATCAGATTCATATCCTCTCCCAGCTGACGAGTGAGTAAAGGCAGGAAGGTGAGTCTTTGTGGCGGATAGGACTTGGGACACTTGGGCCGTGGGGCTCCCATGGAGGACCTCGAGGCCCAGCTCCCTCTGAGCCCAGAGAGCTGGTGAAGGTCACGGCCTCTGAGAGGCCCTGACTGGTGATGGTGCTTCCTTCTCCTCACTTCGCAGGGAGACCGTGTGGGCAGCCATGTGGCCCATCAGCCCGCAGCTTCGCTGCTGGGTCATATGGCGCACAACTCTTCACATTTGTGCCTGGGGTTTCTCATCTGTGAGGAGGGGATCATGTGTCTGCTGCACTGACTCCCACAGGGTGCTGTGAAAGTCCTTGTGAGATAAGAAACACATGTCAATGAGTGGGAACTGCTTTAAATATAAATGAACATAAATGAGGTAGCTGTGGGCTCCGGGGTCATAAATTAGACCCTTCAGTGGTCATTTGAGAGTTCCTCTCTGGAGGAAAAGGCAGTTTCATAGAAATATATTGAAAAATCTTTATTAGGTTTTTAGTAAACACCAGTAAGATCATGGTGCAGAGTAGTTACAAGCAAATGGCCAGCTCATGGGTTATTTGGTCTAGACTGTATTTATGCTCCTAGTGTAAGGGGTAAACTCTTTTATTTTAGCCTAAGTCAGGTGTTATGCCTGGATAAAAGGCAAACTTTTATATGGATTATGTAAAATAAAGAGCTCATGCAGCTCTGATCCCTGGTGGGGATTCGTATCCATTCTCATTTCCCCATGGATATTAACTACATGACCTTGGAGTGAATTACTGTCAACTCAATCCCTGTGGAGGCGCACGTGGAGAGGGAATGAATGGACCCTGGGAACACCATGGGGCTGGACTCCCTATGGGAGCCCCAGGGCCCAGGTGTCCCAAAGCCTATGGGCAGTGGAGCCCCCCACCCCTGCCCTCCATCAAGATGCCCAGGTAGGGGACATTTTCCTCTTTGTAACCATTAATTTTCTTTTTAATTCAACAACCTTTTATTGAGCACTCATTATCTGCTAGACCCTGTTCTTAAAAATAGCTTTATGGAAGTACAGTGGGCACACCACAGACCCCACGTATTCAAGGTGTACAACCTGGCAAGTTTCAACGTACGTACACATTCCTCTGAAACAATCACCACAATCAAGCTAGGAACATGTCCATAATCCCCCAAAGTTTCTTTGTGGCCCTTCTGAGTCCTTTCTTGCTCCTCTCCCCGTGAGATCACTGATTTGCTTCGTGTGTCCGCGGGCTGGTTTGAATTACCTACAATTTTCTACAAATGGCAAAACTTGTCTGTATTCTTTTACCTGACAAACTTATTTTGGGTTTCCCCCATGTCCTAGTGCACATCAGTAGTTCATACTTGTGACTGCGGTGTAATGACCATTGTATGGACATACCATGGTGTATTCATTCACCTGTTGAAGAGTCGTTTCAAGTGTTTGGCTGTTACAAATAAAGCTGCTATGAAAACCCATGTACAGGTCTTTGAATGAACATATGCTTTTATTTCTCTAGGGTAAATACCCAAGAGTGGGTCATACGGTAGGTGTGTATTTAGTTTTTTAAGAAATTGTCAAACTGCTTTCCAAAGTGGTTATCCTATTTTTAAATTCTACTGGCAGTTTAGGGAAGTTCCAGTTCCCCCACATCCTCACCAACACTTGATATGGTCAATCTCTTAAATGTTAGCCATTCTGGCAAAAATTGACAAGACACAAGACAAGAAACAGCAAATGTTGTACAGGTTGTGGAGAAAGGGGAACCCTCTTACACTCTTGATGGAAATGTAAGTTGGTGCAGCCACTTGGGAAACAGTGTGGAAGTTCCTCAAAAAGTTAAAATAGAGCTACCCTATGACCCAGCAATTGCACTACTGGGTGTTTACCCCAAAGATACAGATGTAGTGAAAAGAAGGGTCACATGCACCCCACTGTTCATAGCAACAATGTCCACAATCGCCAAACTGTGGAAGGAGCCGAGATGCCCTTCAACATATGAATGGATAAAGCAGATATGGTCCATATATACAATGGAATATTACTCAGCCATCAGAAAAAATGAATACCCACTTTTTGTATCAACATGGATGGAACTAGAGGAGATTATGCTAAGTGAAGTAAGTCAAACAGAGAAAGACAATTATCATATGGTTTCACTTATTTGTAGAACATAAGGAATAGCATGGAGGACATTAGAAGAAGGAAGGGAAAAATGAAGTGGGGGAAATCAGAGAGGGAGACGAACCATGAGAGAGTATGGACTCCAGGAAAACTGAGGGTTTTAGAGGGGAGGGGGTGGGGAGATAGGTTAGCCAGGTGATAGGTATTAAGGAGGGCACATATTGCATAGAGCACTGGGTATTATATGCAAACAATGAATTATGGAACACTCCATCAAAAACTAATGATGTACTGTATGGTGACTAACGTAACACAATAAAAATCGTATTAAAAATGTCAGCCATTCTAATAGTTGTTTAGTATGTTAGAAAAAAAATTCACTGGGGCACATTACAAACTTTAAGAGTTTATCTGAGTGAACACTGATTTGAGCCTGGGCAGCTCCAAGCTGGAAGTGGTTAGGACTGCTCCGTGAGCAGGAGTCCAGGGAGAGATTTTATAGAGAAAATGCAGAAGCAAAGTAGGAAGATTATTGATTGGCTGTAGACGAAAGGCTAGTTGGCTGTTGGCTATTGGCTGTGCTTGGGGTTTTGATTTTGTAACCTGGAGGCATTTACGCGCCTCCTATAAGTTTGGTTTGCTCCTGTAGCAGAGCATTAGACCCATCTCGGTCCAATGGCCTCCTTGTTTAATTAGCTTCACAAGTGGTATGTGCTTAGGGTTTTAATTCGCATTCCCCTCGTGAGTAATGATGCTAACCTTTTTCATGTGATTATTTGTCGTCTGTGTCCTTCCTCCTGGGGAAGTGTCTGTTGTTCAAGTCTTTTGGCTGTCTTATTTATTGGTTGCTCATGTTCTTATTATTGAGTTTTCAGAGTTCTCTGCATAAATCTGTATTGAAATCCTTTTTATCAGACATATGACTCATAACTACTTAGTGGCTGACCTCTTCGTTCTGATTTTGAAAAGCAGATGTTTTTAATTTCGACAAAGACCAGTTTATCAATTTGTTCTTTTACCACCTGTACTTTGGGTATCGTATTTGCAAAATCATAAAACTTTTCTTTTATATTTTCTCTATAGATGATTTTATAGTTTTACATTTTACATTTAGGTCTCTGATTTGTTTTGAGTTAATTTATTTTATTTTTTCATTTTTGAAAAATATTTTATTTATTTGAGAGGGAGGGAGAAAGAGAGAAGGAAAGAGAGCATGAGTGGGGGCGGGGGAAGAGGGATAGGGAAGGAGAGAATCCACAAGTGGACTCCACGCTGAGCAGGCAGCCTGACTTGGGTCTCATTCCTAGGACCCTGGTATCATGACCTGAACCAAAGTAGACACATAACCGACTGAGCCACCAGGTGCCCTGAGTTCATTTTTTTTTTTTTTCAGTGTGCTGCAAGGTACTATTTCTGGTGCTCTTCATTCCTTTATGAGATTCATTTTCCATCTGGTTTTATTTTCCTCCTGCCTGATGGACTTCAACATTTCTTTTTGTGTGAGTCTGTTGGTGATGGATTATTCCAGTTTCTTATGCTTGAAAACATCTTTGTTTCCCCTTTTTAAAAGAAAGGTTCACTGGGTGTAGAATCCCAGTTTCTTCTTTCACTCCTTTAAAGATGTGGTCCTAGTGCCCTTCTCCCATGAACTGTGTGGGATGAGACATATACTCAGATATTGATCTTTGTTCCTTTGTAATCTATCTTTTTGCTCTGACTGCTTTTAAGAGCATCTATTTATCACTAGTTTTGAGCAATTTAATTATATGGTGGAATTTTCTTCATATTTCTCTTGCCTGGCATTTGTTCCTTTGTTGATATATGGTTTTCATTAAACTGGGAGAGTTTTTTTGTCAGTATTTCTTTTTTTTTTTTTCTTTTGGTCAGTATTTCTTAAATATTTTTTCTGTCCCCTCTGGCCCTCAAATTACTCCAATTATACATATTAGGCTACTCGAAGTCATCCCCTAGCTCCCTGATGCTCTAGGTTCCTCCCAGAATTATCTTTTCTCTGTCTGTGTCCTTTTGGATAGTTCCTATTGCTATGCCTTCAACTTTACTAATCTTTCCTTCTGCAATGCCTGATTTCCCATTCATTCTAACTAGTGTATTTCCCATCTCAAACATTTTAGTTTTCATTTTTAGAAGTTTGGTTTGCGTCTTTGAAGATAGGTCGCATATTTCCACGGAACTTTTTGGGTATGCAGGACACAGCTCTTATAACTGTTTCAATTTCCTTGGCTGTGGATTCTACCACGGGTCAGTTCCAGGTTGGTTTTCCCAGAATGGTTGATCTTTTCATTATGGGTCTTCTTTTCCTGCTTTTTTGAGTGCGTTGGTGATTTTGGATTGGACACCATCTTAGTTGAATATAGAAGTCTCTCCCAATCATTTCTTTTTTTTTTTTAAAGATTTTTTTTAGTTATTTATTTGGGAGACAGAGAAAGTGAGAGAGAGCATGAGAGGAGAGAAGGTTAGAGGAAGAAGCAGACTCCCTGCAGTGCTGGGAGCCCGATGTGGGACTCGATCCCGGAACTCAAGGATCATGACCTGAGCCAAAGGCAGTTGCTCAACCAACTGAGCCACCCAGGCGCCCCTCTCCCAATCATTTCTTAACTGGAGTCTTTGAACCAGCGGATCACACACCAGCATCCAGTTGCCACAATGCTGAATACAGTCTGTGTATTTGTTTTGTTTGTGAACAGTGCTTTAAAAATGCTCTCAGATCTTTCTCACACTTAAAAATCAAGAGATCTCATGAAAACCATGAATTCTTTTAAAAATTAAAAAAAAAAATCAGGGTACGTTGCCGCACGGCTTCCATTCCTTCTGGGAACAAACATCCGGAGAGTGGCCACTCTCTTTACACTTGATCTTAGCCAAAAGGCCGAGAAGCGATGGCCACTGTCTTTAGATGGATGGGACATTTCTACAGCTCCTCGTGCCTACACACCCCAACTGAAGGCATTTTTGTTGGAGTACCTGTCGTCAAAGGTCAGTTTTCCAGAAGCAGACCTGAGCTGAGGATCAGTGTATAGGTGATTTGTTAACAAAGGACTTCTGGGAGAAGCTTGAGAAGGAGTGGGATGTGCAGGACAGCGGAGGGGATGGAGTCAAACAAGCTCTTTCAGGCAAAGATGCATGGAAGAGACTTCAGCTTAATCCTGCCAAGGGATGAGAGAGTGAGAGTTACATCTTGACCAGAGGTAAGGGATCCCAACTTTCATACTTTCTCACCGTTTAGTCTGATGGTGTCCCCTGTACCTGGCAAGGTGGGCAAAATGGGAAGGGTAACATGGCTGGCATCTGCATTTCTGGTTCCGTGTCCTTCCAGCGGTGCCGAAGACCTATGTAGGGGCCATCTGGGAGTCTACAGGCGTTCTGGATGGGATGGGGACCAGAGAGGCTGCTGGGCCCATGGCATCAAAACCATGAAAGGGTCTGCAACTCCTTTCTCCTGATGCTTCACCTTCCTTATCCCCAACCATATTGGTGGGAAGATCAATTGAGACCCTTATGGAGGCTCATTTCATAGGCAAGGAATCTTGATTGAAACCAGGGGAGGGTACTGACCCAAGGGCTGCTGTCTCCTTTTGTTGGAAAGCCTTGCTGATGTTGCCTTACACATCTGTGCTCAGAGGAGAGATCTAGATTTAGCATTACCGAAGTCTCTGGCATCCCCTGGAGGGGAATCTAGTAGTCTGCTCACTCGTTCATTCATTCATTCACTGACTCATAAACATTTATGGAGCCAAGCAAAGTGTTCTCAAGAACTGTTTGGATGAGGGTACTTTGAGCTCTTTATAAAACAGAGTCTTCCCGCTCTTCCCCAAACCCCTATCGCGCAGTTTCAGGAGGAAATCAGGTGGTCTGATGTCATTGCTCCCAAGCCCTTCCAATCTCTCTTTGATCTGTGCCTAGGGAAGAGCAGTTTTGTGCCTTAAGTTATAGACCCAGGAGCCCGGGGTTCAGGCACCTGTGGCCCCACCTCTGTCTTGCTGGGACTCTCTGTGTCTTCTCTCTGTCTCTGGATCCTCACTTCCCCCCACGTGAGTGAAAGCCACTGAAGCAGAAATCAAGGGGCTGGGCACGGCTATCTCGGTGCCTAGGAGGGGAGAACGGATGGAAATAGGGAAATGAGACCGCCACTTTGCTAGGCCACCCTGATCTCTCCAAAGCCTTGGAGATAAGTATAAAGAACAAATCCCCCCTGGGGACCCAGAGCTTGGAAGGAATGGGCTGGATGAGGACCAGGGGGAGAGACTGGGGGTTGGGGGAAGGCCGGGGGGGGGCCTGATTCTCAGGCCCCTGTCCAACTTTAACTGTGCTGCTATGAGCTAAGGACGGGCGGAGAGGCCAAGAGAGAGGATGGGAAGGGAGAAGAGAGAGGGACGAACTGAAACAGGGGGTGGAGGAGAGACACGTAGAAGGAAACTGGGAGAAAGAACAAAGGAGAGAAAGGGGAAAGAGAGACAGAAAAAGAGAAAGCGGGAGTAGGGGACGGGGAGGAGGCAGCCGGGGTGGGGTGTCCCGGTTTGGAAATTCTAGGGATGTTGCCGATGGAGAGTGTGGTGAAATCGCCTCAGGGTCCCAAGAAGCTTCCAGCAGGCTTGTGCCAGGCCATAATAACAGCCTCTCAGTGGCTCCAACCCCCGCTTTGGCCTCTCAGCTCCCAGGAACACTCACTTCACACAGGCACAAAATGCAGCCTTCTCGAGCTCGTGCTGCCTAGTAGCTACTGCGGTGTTTGCACTGTGCCCGCAAGCATCACGGGCAATTAAGAAAGTCGTCCGTTGCAATCGTGGGCTGCCATTTAAGGGCTGGAGCCTGGAGCCCTCTGATGAGACACAAATGAGCCAGGGAGGAGTGTTGTTTCCCGGGAGAGGGACCCCTGCCATTAGCTGGCAGATCCCAAAAGGAGGTGAACAAAAGCCACTGCGGGCTCACGGGAAGGAAGGAGGAGACGGGGGCGGGGGGGGGGTGCGCAAGGGGCCTCGCGTGTGCAAAGGACACGTGCACATACAGGCACACCTCTCAGAGGCCGGCGTGCACTGGCAGGTACAGGCAACGCCAACCCACCTCAAACACAGTCCCGAAGACACGTTGGGGTGAAGTATGTGTGGAGTGCACACACACACGCACGCACAATTTCAGGCACGTACCGGCCAACAAGTGCACAAACACATGGGCTCCCACAGACATCCTCACCGAGGTTCAGCGTTACCGGGATGCTTATTTACGTAAACTCACACTCATGGGCAGCAGCTCTCACAGACACGAATGCGTATCTGTATGCACATGGATAAAGGAACAGGTAAACTCAGGCACACACACACACACTCACATATTCTAACCTTTTAATCTAAAATCCACAAGCAAGGCCCCTCCAAGACCTTTAAAATACGCATACTCTAGGCTTCGAATCGCTTTCACGGCCATGAGGAAGAATGGATTTGGGGACTGGGGCATTTGTGTGATGGAAGAGAGAAGCGAGTTGGAAGAGAGCTGCCCTTTCTTTGTTCTGCTTTGAGCCAAGGTCAGTGTCCTTTAGGTGGCTGACAAATAATTGCTGGTGGCGGCCGTCTTCCCAGGAGCCTGTCACCAGCTACTTGTCCCTGCTGTCATCGATGTCACGCTGATGAGTTTTAGGATCTCACAGAAGGATATTTCAAAATATTCTTTTTTTTTTTTTACATTGAAGTGTAATTAATACACAAAGTTCTGTTAAGTTCAGGTATCCAGCATAGTGGATCAACAATTCTATACGTCACTCCACGCTCCCTGTGGTAAGCGCAGTCACTGCACAAGGTCGTCACGATATCGTTGACTCTGTTTCCTGTACCTCTCTCCGTCTCTGGGACTCATTCATTCCCTCTGCCATGAAAGCAGGGCTCACCCGCCTCACTTCCCCGAAGTGTGTCCTGGCCCGTGGCCTGCCCAGAGCAAGGGGACTGGATTGAATGAGTAGAGGGCTGTGTACTATGACTTTCTCATTTTTGAAATTGAGTTGAGGAGTGTTTTCATCCTTTTCTGAGGTTTGGGGTTTCTCCCTCTCTTTCTCTGCCTCCCTCACCCCGATTTCCCACACTGTTATTAGGGAAAGAAAATCGGAGACCGTGTCCATTTGGAGAACATCTCCCAGAATAATTGTGCCGTGACACACGGGGAGCGCAAATGGAAAACAGGAAGCTAAGCTGCAAGGGCTCCCTCGGAACTGGCCAACTTTGCAGCGAAGTTTTCAGCCAGAGGATCCACAGATGGCTGCCATTTCCCACAAGGCCACTTCCCTCTGTGTCTGGTTAAGAATGGGGGCTGCCGTTGGCTGGATCCATCTCCTGTGGTGGGATGGTGACCTTCTCCATTAGACCCCAAGACCAAGTTCAGTGCATTTGTTGTTGGCTCCACGTGGCAAATTCTGGAAGCCAGCAGCCTCTGACCACCCTCCCACTGTTGTGGCCCATGGAACCAGGGCTCCACTGGAAACCTACCAAGGACATTGGTTTGGAGGCTTTCTGGCAGTTTAGATTTGGGTCAGAAGTGGCTTCAAGAAGCCTAATTGACTTAAGTATTTTCATTGAACTTTTAGCACCTTCCTTGCCTCAATATTTCAATTTCTCTTAACTGATCTTAGAATATACCGGAAAGACCAGAATATTTGAGCGCTGGGGCTTTTGGGGTTCCTGAGTGGACGGGACGCTGCTGACGGATGCGGACAAGGAGGGCGAAGGAGTTTCCGTTGCAGCTTGGGGAGCTGGTGCTGGGGGCGGGAGGTGGGGCGGAGGGAGATGCCTGGACTGTGCTTTCCCTCCGAGGCTGGGGTTGGAGCGTGGGACCTCCCCCCAGAGCCATTTTGGAGTGTAGAGTCAATGAGAATCAGCTATTTCAATCTTTAAAGGGCTGCCCGCCCCTGCCCCCAGATAAGGAATCAGAATCATTCGGTATGGCTCCGGAGGGTTATTACAGGGTGCATCAGTTTACATTTTCCGCATAGCAAAACATCCCAAATCTTAGTGACTTAGAACAACAGCCATTTCTTCAGCTCATAATTCAGGGGGCATGCAATTTGGGCTGGGCTCAGCAGGGCAGCTCTGCCCATCGGGGCCAGCCGGGCGGACCTCGGCTGGGGCTCACTGGTGCATCTGTGGTCGGCGGGTAGGCCGGCTGTGGCCGCTGCTCTTGGGGCATTCAAGCTGGTATGACTCAGCTTTCGTGCGTGTGTTTGTTCGTCCTCCAGGCTACCCCGATCTTGTTCTCATGGCAGTGACGGGGGTCCAAGAGCGTGGACAGATGCAAGATCCTTGAAGCCTAAACTCCAAAATGGCCTCATACCACCTTGGATGCCTTCTGTCAGTCAAAGCAAGTCATAGATCGGCCCTGCAAAGTCCCAGGCAAACAGTGTGGGAATGAGGAGGAGTGGAGAATGGCGGTCCATTTTCTGGTCTACCGCGGGAGCGGGGAGTGGGGGGGCAGGGAGCAGATTTTTTGACTAGATATTCAAAAACACTTTCTCATGAGCTGGAGCTGCTTAGACGTGGGACGGACCGACTAGCCTGCCCCAGGCCTGCTCTGGAGGAAGGACCACCTCCCTGGCAATCAGAATGGGATCCCATGGCCCTTCCAGAAGCCCTTCCATTTCCAAGTATTTATTTACTGGGAACTTATTTTTAACGACCCAGAATCAAAGATTTTCTTAATCTGAGAATCAGAAGGACTGGACTAATTTCCCAAAGCCCTGAAAGCCCCGACCCTATTTGGTGGGAGGCAGGGAGCAGAAGAGCAAAGATTAAGCACGCCCCCAAAGACAAAGGTTGCCGGACTCTGAATTTATGCTAAGGTCTCTTAAAAAAAAAAAAAAATCTGTGTTGGACAGGACCAAAGAAACAGCACATGCGTATTTTTTAAGGACATACACACGTGCAGAGAGTGAAAAAGAAGAAAAACCAATGACCCAGCCCGACATCAGCTCTAAGGGAGAAGTAAACTCGAGCCCCAGGATCCGAGCCAGGACCGGAATTGGGCTTGGCCTGCGCGAGGGATGTGCTGCCTGGAAAGCCACCCTGCGCCCGGGCTCGCTGTCTTCTCAATTCCCTTCAGCCCCAGCGCCTCCAGACCCTGGAACGATGCAGCTCTGTCCTGAAGGGTCTCCAGCCTGAACAACTGAGACTGTGCCTTTTGCGACGGCCTGGAGGGGAAGAATGGAGAAGCTGGTTTGGGCGACTGCGGGTGTGGATCGCTGCCGTCACACGGCGGGGCGGCTGCAGCGGCTGACCGGGTCTGCGCCGGGGCCCACAGGAGCGTGACCCGAGCCCACGCCTAGAGGCTGGTCAGCCAGCGGCAGCGGGCCGGGCTCTGAACTACACCAGCCCAGAAAGGACAGCGAATGGGGTGGGGGTGGGGGTGGGGGAAGGTCCGGCCGAGCCAGGGCCCCTGGGGACGCTCTCACGGGGGCCTGGGGGCAGGCTCTGGGCCCCGGATGTCTCCCTCCAAATCGCAGAGCATTTGTGGGTTCTGTGCCGGAGGTTCTTTGAGTCACAGAATTCCTGGTTCATTCTCGAAACCTGCAGGGTTGTCCCTTTATTTAGGCAGGTCAAGATTCCCTCAGTTGAGGGGGTTTTCCCCAAGAACGGGAATGTGTCCAGAGTACGGAGAAACTACCCTATTCTGGGGCAAAGAGGATACAGTGAGTGGGGCAGGAACCGGGGCTGCTGCTCTATTTCTGGAACCCTCTAAATCCTGACTTGAGAGAGAAAAGCTGAGGCTGCCTGCAGACTCCTGAGAAGGCCGGTTGGAGAGTGGTGAGCATCAGGACAGGAGGAAGATTTGGGTGGGGAAAACAGATTTGCTGAGGGTGAGGGCGGTGCCCGGACCGGTTTCAACTTGCAGAGGGCTCGTGCTGCTCTCAGGCAGGGGAATAGATCCCATGACCCTGGGGGCGCTGACTTCGCCAGACCTGGCCCTGCCGAGGTGCCTTCTCCCCGCTGACCTCAAGAGGGCAGTGTGGTACCGTGGGCAGGACTCTGCTGCCTCAGCAAATTTTCTTTCCGCTCTGCCGGCCTCCTAATCTTTTCAAACCAAAGCTGCTTAGACACACAGAACCTGAGCCCTGCTCTAATGACACAGATTTAGCCTGGTGTTCTGGGACCCCTTTGCTGAGAGAGCCCCTGGCTGTGGATCTGCTCAGAGAGCATGGCTCACCCTTCTCTCTGCGTGTTTCCTGGTCTCTGACTCCGACCCAAACCCGAAGGTGGCTGTGTAGACAAGCAGACCTTTATGGTTTCCAAGACGCATTTCTCATCTACTCCTCACAGCAGGTCTGAGCTGTGCGTCGGGGGCTCCATTTTATAAACGAGAACTGAGGGCCACGAGGAGGTAGAATGACACGGCAAGGTGGCTCACCTGGTAAGAGACGGAGACAAGTGGGGGACATGGGTCTTCTAACCCCTGGTCCAGTGTTCGTTCTACCCCTCTACGGTGTCCCTGAAACTCAACCTTCCACCCTGCACCTCCCAAGGGCTCATCCCCTTCTTTGTGGGGTTATTTGTCTTCCACGTGAGAGGTGCGAAGGTGCCTCTGCTCCTCTCCTAGAGTCTCTTGCGACTCTGGTCAACTCCACCATCTTGGCAAAGTCACTTCCTGCCTCTGGGCTTTGTCTTGTCCACCGGGAAAATGAGGGCATTGGATCAGATCGTCTGTACAGTGGCTTGGAAACTCAGTCTTTCGAGGGCCTCGAGAGGAGGGGGCCGAGCCTGTCAGAGGTCAGAGACTTGTTCAAGGCTCCACAGCTGGTTGGTGATTAGCCCGGGATCAGAACCCTGTTCTCCTGACTCTGGATCGTGGTGTCTTGAACCCAACATGGGAAGAGAGTGCTGGCTTGGCCAGTGGGGCCGGGAGTGTTGGCTTCCCGTGCATAAGGGTCTTGGTTACTGGGAGTCACCATGAAAATCTGTGCCCAGAGATCCCGTTGTGCCCTTGCTGGGGACAGCCCAGGGGACACAGGCATGGGAATTCCTGTGGAATTCATCCTGCCCTTCAGGCGTGGTGTGGGGAGGTCTGGACTTTCTCCTGAACCATATCAAGGCTGAGAATCAAGCGGGAGTGTTGAGATGGTGCTTCAAACCAGGGCTGAGCCCCAAGCCATTGCTGCAGCCGGGCTGTCCCCGGGGCAACTGAAGACAGGGCGTGTCATGGGAGGGGGGCCCTCGAGGGAGGGCTCAGGGGCATTTGCTCGAGATTTCATGCCGTATAGGCGTAGAGATCTTATATTCCTCAGAAATGATTCCACATGGTCTGTGTGGCTTAAGGGAAGTCTTTTCTGGAGGCGGGAGCCTAGACATAATGATTTTTAGAGATTTTTTTTTCTACTTACATTTTTTTTCTTCCTCTGCCTACTTTTGCTTTTCTGCTTAAAAACTACTATAGTCAAATGCCTATAATATAAGAGTTCACCTATTTGCCTTGACAACAGGCGACTTTCTTCTCTTATCCCTGGTACTCCCTTCCTCAGGCCTCGATCTTCGTCTTAGTCCTATTTTTCTAAGCCCCCTGAACGACCGTGTGACCTAGCAGAGCTCCCTCGTGTGACAGGCTGTTGTTAGAGCATAGGTTGTACTTTCAACGGATCTGAGTTCGAATCTCAGCAGACGGGCTCCGGCCAGCTGTGTGAATGTGGGTAAATCACTCCATCTTTCTGAACCTTGATCCCTCCCCCTTTAAGATGGGGACCATGATATCTAACTCAGCTAGTCGTTGTGGTGATCCAGGAGTTCTTTCAACCAGAAGCTCTCAGCGTCTGCTGGAATGAGGCAGTTTGACGAGTGAGGAAGAGAGAATCTATCGAATGCAGGGAAAGCAAGTTTTCTGAGGCCGATTTCAGTCACAAGGTAATTGCGTTCCTGCAATGTGACGTGTGAATGTGTGGATTAGCAGATGTGCTTTGGGGCCTTTGTGGTCAACGCCTGCCCTGGAATGCGAGCCTAAGTGCAAGGTGATGACGGCCACTGGCGTGGGTGTGGGGGACAAAAGAAGCTTCCCTGGAGTCAGGGATTGGATTCAAGCACCTTAGGAAATAGGATGCCGGAGGACCCTGCTATGTGGGATGGTCTGAGAAAGGACTGGAAGGCTGGAGAAGGGACTTGTATGGGATTTGTCTTTGGGAGAGTCTGGAGGGGAGATTTAGAGTCCTTTAAAAGACATTGAAGAAGGTGGGAGAGGCCAGGAGATGCAGTGCTTCGGAGCTCCGCCAGGAGAAGGTCTCCTTTAGGTGACAGAAGTTTTGGCTAGTGGCAGAGAATCCAGCAAATTGTGAGGGTTGGTGAAAGGGGAGGGGTGACAAACGTCTACCAGCTTTTGCTTATAAGAGCTCCCCCACCTCGGAGAACATCTTAAAGTAGCTTATTTGTTTAATTTTTTCATTGCTTTGATGTTCCCGACAGCAGCCCCCAACCGGCCTACCAGACTCAACTTGGTCTTGACCAACAACACCAGATGATGCGGTCTCCCTGTGGTGCCCCCTCTGAGCCTGGTGCCCAGGCAGATGGGCACTTGGAAGTGCTGGAGAAGCTTCTCTGATGTGAGCCCCACGGGGATGGTCGGAGGGAGCCCCACGGTTGTGGCAGGATCGGAGGGTCAGGCTTCCGGTAAAGCCCGGGCACCAACTTTTGTACCGTCAGCAACATCTGGTGGCCATGATCTTCTCCGCCTCCTGGAGGAAAGCTGCAACGGAGAGGAGGAAGCCACATGATTGGTGTCTTGCATTCGCATCCTGTGTCCCTCTGTGATCCCCATGATTTCTAAGCAACTCAGACTAAGCCACACGGGCCTGGGAGGAGCTTTCCCAGGGAGAAACAGAATGGTTGTCACTTGTTTGGATGTAGCTTGTCTACAAGGGGTTGATTTCTTAACACCTCTCAGTCCTGAAAGCCCTGGAGTCTACTCCTCTATGAAGAGTGATACCTTGTCCTTGTGCCCAGAACTTGAAAGGGACTTTGGGTCTTGTCATCTGACTACTGTTTTCTTTCTTATCTGGTGCACCAACAGGAGGTTTGGCTACCTTTGGGCTCTCGTCTGAGGCTCCCCTTAAACTGAACTAGAAGCCCCGCCAGGCGATGGGAGTGGAAAGGGCCTGAGCTGAAAATTAGAGCACCTGGACTTAAGTTCTGGCTTTGTTGCCATTGTTTGTGCTTCAGCTTGTCCCTTCCGCCCCCACGGAGAGAGGGAAAAACCATAACATCTACCTCAAATTGAGAGAATTAAAGAGATGATGTGTGTGGAACATAAAAGAAAGGAAGTCATGAGCACAGGAGAAGCACTTGGAAAATGTCATCATTTCTCTCCCTTGGGTTCCAATCAGTCTCTGGTATTTTGGGGTTAGGAGTTGGTAGTGGTGTTGTTGACAGGGCTGCTAATGAACGGAATGGCCTGGGGAGCCCGTACTGGGTGATGACCCAGCCAGTTCCAGTCCTCGGAGAATGCCCCACCTTTTTCTTGGGCAGTGGTCTTCTGTAGACCAAGCAAACGCGACTCTGATCCAATGTGCACTCTCTGTGAGTTGCATACACACAGCACTTGAATCAACTTAAAAATGGCTGTGATGAACCTAAACGGTGGCACAGGGTGTCCCACCAGTTCGAATGACACCAAGAGATTTCTCTCTCCCAGGTGCCAACTGGCAAAGGCTCAGGAAATGGTCTGAACCAAGTTCACCTTCCACTGCCTCCTTTCTGGGGAGATTTGGTCTTTCCATGTTGCATTCAGTTCTTGCTCTTTTACCTGAATGGACTTTCCCTTGTCCCCTTCCTACTCTCTCTCTCTCTTTTTTTTCTATTAATAGGCAATGATCGAGGTTGATCTGATCTCACAAATGCAATTAAAAGAGAAGACAAAATGCTCATGATATGCTCATCAAAGCAAATGAAAGCAGTTATTGCATAAACCTGGATGTGGCTAAGAAATAAAGAAAAGAATGACAAGACTCACAGTAGTGTTAGTGTGTGTTGGGGGGATAAGCACTCATGACTCGATGGGAATATAATTGGGTCCAACCATGCTGGAAGACAATTTGGCATATGTACCAAAAATTAACAAAATATTACATGGTAATGTAACATTTAGGAATATATTCTAAATAAATGACCAGGCAAATTCACTCAGCTGTATATGCAAGATGGGGAGTGTATTATAATGTTTATAATACAAAAAATTGAAAAGACTGTAAATATTCAATAATAAGGATTTGTTGAGTAGATTATAGAATATGAGGATGTGATACAGAACCATTTAAAATGGTGACCTGGGGCCTGTGTGTCTCAGTTGTATAAGCCTCTGCCTTCAGCTCAGGTCATGATCCCAGGGTCCTGGGATTGAGTCCTGCATTGGGCTCCCTACCTCTCCCTCTGCCTCTCCCCTTGGCTTGTGCTCTCTCTCTCTCTCACTCTCAAATAAATAAATTAAAAAAAAATGGTAACTTAGGTTAGAGGTTACATATTGATAAAATTGAGAGGATAAAGAATTATAAACAATGTGTGATTATACTTTTATAAAAACAAAACCTTAATAAGTGCATAGAAAAAAATCTGGCACTTACATACATGATATGGGAGGGGAAAGAAATGAAGGGGGTCTTAAAAAAGCTTTTCTACTTAACTTAATTTTGATTTTTTACTCCAACAAACAGAGATTGCTTCTTTAATAAAGAAATCACAATAATTTAAATGGAATAGAGACACAGACATAAATAGTGGCCAGCTGACATTTCCATCAGAATCTCAAAGTCCCTATCTTCCCTCCTCTTTAGATTGGATTAGCTCCCTAGAAATGCAAAACAGAAACAATTAGTTCTTTTTTTTTTAAACAATTAGTTCTTAATCAATTTTACCAATTAGTCTTATGCTAAAGAACTAATTCACACCTATTTTCACCTATTTTTCATTGACTGCATTTTTACTTCATTTGGGCTGAAAGGAGACTGAAAAGGGATTCGTAGTCCTGTTTTTATTTTTGCACAACTGTCCTTTCCAGCTGCAGTTTTGGAGAGGAAACACACAGTGAAACCCCACCAGGGAGGCAGCTGTATGCGTCCCAATCAGTCTGGCTGGAAGGAACCGCTCTTGGAAACTGACCGAAGGGCAGAAGCTCATTTCCCGTCCTCTGGCGCCTTCCCAGCCCTGCCACCCGCCTCCACTTCTCCTGGCTCTGTCTGAGCCCCCCTCCTGGAGGGCTTTTGGAACTGGGTTTGGGGCACCTGTAGCTTCGTTCTGTCTCCCAAAAGGGGTTTAACTTGTCCATGAGAAATGAGTCAGCATGTGGAGCCTGGAGCCATGAGATACTTCTGTTCTGAGATTTGGAATCTTCTGGACGGTTTAGAAAGACATGTTTTTGGCGGATGAAGTCTTAAGGCCTGGGATGGGGCATTTTTGGTTTCCGGCTTGGTTAGGCATGTTCTCCAGAGTGGGCAGAGTTCTCATGCTGAAAACAGGAATATGCACTGATGTGGGGTTTCCAGGTTGGGGAGAATAGATCTTGCCCCCCCCCCCCCATCAGTCCTGGCCCCATACCGTTGTGTGATGACAGGACGTAAAAACGGAGTGGAGAGATAGGGAAGACGGAGGTGGCTGATTTTCGAGAAGCAGTCCATTTTGCCAGGCTAGCTTGGGCTGGGTGGTATTTGGGGCCGGGATCCGGTCACAATTCTGTCTCCCACCCAGATTCCTGCAGCAGGAACAAAGTGACCTGGGTCTTGTCTCTCCAAGTGGTTTCTGTCAAGTTTTGTAATGTGAGAGCTTCCCTGGGGCCAAGGCCTTCACGCTTAGCTGTAAGCTGCTGAGACGCTGTTTCCAATCTTTTTAGTAAGTGGATTGGCTTCCGGATCGACAGCCTTGGAAACCAGACCCCTCTGTTTGTCCCCAAAACAGGTATCACCTGTGAGGAGGCAGAACACACTGTTCAAGGCCAGCTCCGGATTTTCCATGGTTTGGTGTGGGCGGGGGAGGGTGAGGGAACATTTGGAGAGTCCAGAGAAATGATGTCTAGAACCCCAAAATGATAATGATTATGAAAATCAGCCACCTGTATTAACTCCCCCCTTCAGAAGATTTTTTTAAAATATTTCTTTTTTTTTAAAGATTTTATTTTTATTTATTTGACAGAGAGAGAGAGATCACAAGTAGGCAGAGAGGCAAGGGGAGAGAGAGGGGGAAGCAGGCTTCCTGCTGAGCAGAGAGCCCGATGCGGGGCTCGATCCCAGGACCCTGAGATCATGACCTGAGCCGAAGGCAGAGGCTTTAACCCACTGAGCCACCCAGGTGCCCCCAGAAGATGCTTCTAAAGTTAAGTAGCTGAAAAGTGACTTTTGAACGATTTCATTTCCAACTCCTCCATCACTCTGAGATTTCCCTCCAAGGCTCGAGTTGATAAAAAAAAACAAAGAACCTGTATATGCCCCCATTCAGGCCACAAGTAATGGAGACAGGAGAACCCATGCTTGTGAACCCATTCCTTCCCCTCCTTCCCAGTCATACATCGGAGGATCTGCTGAGAGTCGGTACTAGAATTTCAAAACCAATTGTCTTATTTAATCCTTACAGCAAGAAGAAAGACAACAATCACAAGAGTAGCTTTGGTTTAGTAAGTGCCTACCATGTGCCAGGTGCTATATATGTGTAGTCTCGAATTCCCAAAAGTAATCTTGCAAGAGCAGTGTTGTCACCCTCATTTTACAGCCTCAGAGTCTCAACATGGAGTCTAGGAGAAGTTGTCAGTTGCCCAAATTTGCATGACTCAGAAATGCTGGGATCCATGTGGTATGCTCTCCCTCGGAGTCAAGTGTTCTCTCCTCGTGATGCTCTTTGCAGACTCCTGCTCTCCCATCCTCCCCTAGATCTAGGATAGGTCAGGACCAGGGAAGAGGGATGGCCATTGCTCACCCAGCTCTTGGCTCCTTCATTGCCCAGTTCTTGGCTGGAACCTATTGCCCTGCTTTACTACATGGCTGGGAGAGGGAAGGAATTTATTTGTCTCCCCAACCTATTAGAGGTAGGATGGTTGGGATGAGGGGTGACATACACAGGAGGAATCTGGGTAGAGATGGGAGGTGAGAAGTCAGTTGTGTTGGTTTCAAGAAGTGTTTACAGACATTTCTCAAGGTGAAGGGCATATTCCCTTCCTTATTCCCATGTTCTTGGAGATGACAATGGCCTAGTCTAGGGAAATCTCTTTAAAAACAAAGTTCACAAGTATTACAAGTTTCTGATTTCACTGGCCAAGACTGATCATCAGGGCCCAGTCAGATCCACTCACTACCTTGGTTATAGAAGAAAAACATTTCAGAACTGGTTGGCCACCCTTCTGCTCAACGCCAGTGGTCCTGGAGTCCTTCCAAGTAACTTGGGGTAATTTGGCTCCTGTAGGCCTGGTATGGCCGGGAGGGGCCAAAGAGCCTTGGGAGACAGACATGTAAAGCCATTAACCAGAAAGATGTCCTGAGCCAGGAGCTCAGAGACAGTGATAGAAAAATGGTTCCACAGCAACTTCTCTCAAGACATGTCTCCAAAGGCAAAGGAAATAAAAGTGAAAATGAATTTTTGGGACTTTGTCAAAATAAAAAGCTTCTTCCCAGCAAAGGAAACAGTCAACAAAACAAAGAGGCAACCCACAGAAGGGAGAAGATATTCACAAATGACACTACAGACAGAGGGCTGATATCCAAGATCTAAAAAGAGCTCCTCAAACTCAACACCCAAAACCCAGATAATTATGCCAAAAAATGGGTAGAAGACATGAACAGACACTTCTCCAAAGAAGACATACAAATGGCTAACAGACACATAAAAAAATGTTCATCATCATTAGCCAACAGGGAAATTCAAATCAAAACCACTTTGAGATACCACCTTACACCAGTTAGAATGGCCAAAATTAACAGGACAGGAAACAACAGGTGTTAGAGAGGATGTGGAGAAAGGGGAACCCTCTTACACTGTTGGTGGGAATGCAAGTTGGTTTAGCTGCTTTGGAAAACAGTGTGGAGATTCCTCAAGAAATAAAAAATAGAGCTACCCTATGACCCTGCAATTGCACTACTGGGTATTTACCCCAAAGATACAGATGTAGTGAAAAGAAGGGGCCATCTGTACCCCAATGTTCATAGCAGCAGTGTCCACAATTGCCAAACTGTACAAGGAGCTGAGATGCCCTTCAACAGATGAATGGATAAAGAAGATGTGGTACATCTATACAATGGAATATTACGCAGCCATCAGAAAGGATGAATACCCAACTTTTGCATCAACATGGACGGGACTGGAGGAGATTCTGCTGAGTGAAATAAGTCAAACAGAGAAAGTCAATTATCATGTGGTTTCACTTACTTGTGGAGCATAAGGAATTACATGGAGGACATTAGGGGAAGGAAAGGAAAAGTGAATTGGGGGAAATCAGAGGGAGAGACGAAGCATGAGAGACTGTGGACTTTGAGAAACAAACTGAGGGTTTTGGGGGGAGGGGGGTGGGCGGTTGGCTGAGCCTCGTGGTGGGTATTGATGAGGGCATGTATTGCATGGAGCACTGGGTGTGGTGCATAAACAATGAATCCTGGAACACTGAAAAAAAAAAAAAAAGGTTCGAAATCTAGAAACTGGGGGCTGACTTCACCACAAGGAGGCAGCTCCTCAATGCTTGCAGATGGGTCACTTCTGAGTCACCTCAGGCACCACCCATGCAGCCCTCCCTGCTCTGTATCTGGTGCTACTTCCCAGCCCCAGGTTTCCCATTGCACTAACTCCAGATGACCCTTAAATAGTGGCGATTGAGAGAGTAAATACAGTGACAGTAAATACAAGAATCATGTTCCCCAGAGGGTGACTCCACCAGATAATATGCAAGGTGTTTTACCTACATTAACTAATCATCTGCAGGATATGCCCATTTTACCAAGATTCAGAGAGGTTACGTGACTGGCTCAGGATCACACAGCGAGTCACAGAGTCAGAATCCAGAGTTAGGCCTGGCAGACTCCAGAACTCACAGCAAAGAGGACAGAGTGAAAGCAGTCTTTCTAGGCATTAATACCTACATCATTTCTCAGCCATTCCTGTTCTCAGTGTGCTCTCCAGAATTCTCAGCACAGGGTGCTGTCAGCTCAGATGGGGAAGCCGAAGCATAGAGAGGCTGAGTGAAACATCTCCAGTCTCAAACAGGTCAGCAGATGAACCTGAAACAGAATGCGGGTGGTCCATTAATTTATTGCTTCTTTTGCAAAAACTGCCAAGAGATCCAATTGATTGCATGAAAGGTATCAGCTCAGGGAGACACATCAGTCAGACTGATAAAGATGTCAAACATCAAGATGCGTGTTTGTCCATGAGCCAAGTGGTAAGAAATGTGGGCGGGTGGTGTCTCGAATTGCCGGCCAGGGCGACGTTCATTTCACCGTCTCACAGAATGCAGAGTGGGGAGGGTGCTGCAAGGTGAGGTCATCCAGCCCTCCTCTGACCAGCGGTTACCTAGCCCCGGCCAGGGTACCCACAGGGGCACGAAACTCCCCTTTCCAGAAGCTGCAAATTCTGTTTCTTCTACGTCTTCAGGACATGTCTGACTTCCTGGATATTGAACCAGTAGAAGGAGAATGTTAGTATTCTCAGCCTGAGATATGATGAGTTTCAATGAGGTCCCCCCAGAAGAGTCAGAGACAGTGGGGATGGGGGATGCCAAAGTGTCCAGTCACTTTGGAAAACAGTTTGACTATTTCTTAAGAAGTTAAACATATGATTACTGTCGGGTCCAGTGATCCCACTCTTAGCTATTTACCCAATGACAACATATGTCCACACTAAAAGCTGGATGCAAATGCTTCATTCGTAATCATCAAAAACTGGAAACAACCAAAACAGCACCAATAGTCCATCAACTGGTAGATGATAAACCATGGTGTTCCCATACCTGGAGCTCTACTAGTAGGAAAGCAGAACCCATGGCTGAAATGTGCAACATCATGGACCATGGATCAATTTCAATGCTTTAACTACAACACAAACCAGACTCGAAAGGTTGCATAAATTTATAGTTCCTACCATATGACACTCTGGAAGAGGCAACAAATAATGTATTTGAGTGGGTCCACTTAAACAAGGATTTTTTTTTTTTTTCAGTAAATACAGTATGGTAGTGTCAATGCATTTTTTTCTTATGATTTTCTTTTTCTTTTTTTAAAAAAGATTTTATTTTATTATTTATTTGACAGAGAGAGAGCAAGAGAGCACAAGCAGAGGGAGCAACAGAGGGAGAAGCAGGCTGCCCGGTGAGCTGGGAGCCTGATGTGGGGCTCCACTCCAGGACCCTGGGATCATGACCGGAGCCAAAGGCAGATGCTTAACCAACTGAGCCACGCAGGTGCCCCATAATTTCATTTTCTTTTTTCTTGTCTTGTCTTGTCTTTTTTATCTTCTCTTCTTTTTTCTTTCTTTTCTTTTTGAGAGAGAGAGGGAAAGAGATAGAGAGAATCTTAAGGAGGCTCCACACCCAGGATGGAGCCAACCTGGTGGCCTCCATCCCATAATCCTGAGATCATGACCTGAGCCGAAATTAGGAGTTGGTTACTTAACTGAATGAGCCACCTAGGCACCACCTAATGATCTTCTTAATACCATTTTCTTTTCTCTAAATTACTTTATTGTAAGAATGCAGTATGTAATACATAAACATACAAAATATGTGTTCATCAAACATTTATGCTATTGGTAAGGCTCCCAGTCAACAGTAGGCTATTAGTAACTAAGTTTTGGGCAAAGTTATACATGGGTTTTTGACTGTGTGGGTGTCAGTGGCCTAACCCCTCATTGGTCAAGGGTCAGTTGTATGTATTAAAAACAAACAGAAAAAAAAAATGAACAAAACAGGTTGGTGGTTGCTAGAGGCTGGAGTATGACTATAAAAAGGTATTGACTACAAACAGTCATGAAGGCACATTTTGGGGTGATGAAAGTGTTCTGCGTTTTGATTGTGGGAGCTTTTACAATGTATGCACTTGTGAAAGTTTATTAAATTGTACACTTAAAAGGGTAGATTTTACTGTAAGTAAATTATATGTATAACTCTGACCTTATAGGAACATAAAAAAAAAGATGAAAAATCCCAGATGTCCATTGACAGATGAATGGATAAAGAAGATGTGGTATGTATATAAACAGTGGAATATTACTTGGCCATCAAAAAGGATGAACTCTTGCCATTTGCAATGACGTGGATGGAACTAGAGGGTATAATGCTAAACAAAATAAGTCAATCAGAGAAAGACAAACACCATGATTTCACTCATATATGGAATTTAGGAAACAAAGTAGAAGAACATAGGGGAAGGGAAGGAAAGATAAAATAAGATGAAAACAGAGAGGGAGGCAAACCATAAGATACTCTTAAATATAAGAAACAAACTGAGGATTGCTGGAGGGGAGGCGGGTGGGGGGATGGGGTAACTGGGTGACGGGCACTAAGGAGGGCACTTGATGTAATGAGCACTGGGTATTATATGCAACTGATGAATCACTAAATTCTACCCCTGAAACTAATAATACACTACATGTTAAGTAAATTGAATTTAAAAAAGAAGGATGTGGACATAAAATTTGATAGTTGGATGGTCTCCATACGTGTAGCTGCAAAGTTTTGGTCCTTGTGTAATGATGGCCATGGCAGGAACCCTCCTGTCTCTGAAAGTCTACAAGAGCTGCCTCGCATGGGCATCTGAATCCTTCCAGCTGCCTTGGAGACCTGGTCATTATTCTCTCTGGGCCAATAATTCTGACGTTCCCGCAGCTCTGTCCCAGCCTCTGTCCCAGTTTCCATCTCTGAAGCTACACTTGGTCCGTAGCCTGTGTCAAGGCCTTTCCAGACTTTTCCCCAGGGTACTGATTGCTTCCTTACCGTTCCAAGCTACCTGAGAGTTTTTTCTCTGCCAAGACAGAAATGGTTTCCTTGTCTCAGTGGTCTACTTCTTTGTGGTTCCCTCTGAAAAATTGCTTGGGTCCTTAGATATCATGGCTCTTTTTATGCTTAAGAAAGACCCTATCACCATGGTGCCTGGGGCTGGGGACGATTAAAGCAGGGTTACCACCTTACCATTCCTGGAGCCCCCACTTTCACCCTTGAAGTCCAGACTCCACACTCTGATGTTTTTCTGCCTCCTCCTTGCAGATCCTGCTTTGCTTTTCCCCTTGAAATTTGGCTTCTCTTGTCATGTTTCACTCACACACCCCAAATTCACCATGTCCCTTTCTATGTCTGAATCCCCAGTTTGGCCATGGTTCAGGTTCAAGTTCTTTCCTCAAGACATCCTCACACCCCATGCAAGTCAGTGCTGTAAATAAATTGGGGGGTAGGGAATCTGGGGGAGTATGTAACTTCAGATGTTTCAAATAGCTCAATTCTAGTGTTGTTCCCTTTTCCATAATGAAGATGTGTTTGCCTTCTAGTAGCTTCTGTCTATCGTCCCCATTCTTCTCTGTCACCAAGCTGGGTAAATATAATGCCTCTTCTATGTGATAGGCCTTCAGCTATTTGAGGACGGTGATCACGGCTTTCTGAAATCTTCTCTCCAGGCTGCGGTAACAAGAATGCCAGGTCTGCTGGGAGACTGCATCTGGAATCCTGATTTGAGATGTGACCCCTGCACATAAGAAGGATCTAGAAAAAAGAGGGAGAGCTAACTCAGAGGTGAACAAGCCAAGACTCCCACACCAGGCTGTAGGGGCTCCCCGGCCCTAGCTCGTGCTCTGGACTTGCCTTTCCTTCATCACAGAATGTCTGGAGAGCCACCTGTCCTTGCCATGCCGTGAGTGAGCAAAATAACTCCTTCCTGTCTGGAAATCTGGAGCAAAATGATACCGCCCGTAAAAGTTCTCTGCAGAGTTATTGGCGAGTTTTTTGAATAAATTATTCCTATTTTTTTGGCTCCAAAAGTGGATTTAGCATCCCTTGGGAGTATTGGCTTGGGCCCGAGTTTGTGTGGAAGCCCAGAGGGAGGAAAAGTCCTAGTTTTAATGGAAGAAACACCGCAGACACATGGGGAAAGGACCCAAAAACAAAACCAGAGAAGCATAATGTACCCAGCCCTCCTCAAAGCACATGGGAGTTGGCACTGTGTGCATTTATGGTGTTCAAGCAAGGTTGAAACATAACCCAAACATTGGCGAGTCTGTGGGCCAACTCCCTACATTTCTGGAATGGTCTTCCTGAGAATTAGAAATAATGTTTTCTCAACCAGAATTCCCTTTAGTCTTCCCCACACAGGCTGCCTCTTCTGCCTCATACTGGACACCCCTTCTGAGCATGGCTACGTTTTCCGAGCATAGACGGAGACCCCCCTTCCTTCCTTCTCCAGAAATCTTCTTTGAAGAAGGCCTGTATGTAGTGGGAAGAAATATTTTGAGTCACTATGGGTGGAGGGTGACACCCAAGGCTGTGCTCCAGTAGCAAAAGACACCTTTGGAACCACATGCGTAGGGCAAGAAGGGGAATTTGTATGGTTGCTGAGAGGCGAGTGAGGACAGAATAAAGGAGAAAGAAGTAAGGAGGCAGCCAGAGGATGGGAGAGACGTGGCAATGAAGGGAAGGAAGTGATCCCGACTCCTTTTGAAGGTTTATTGTAAGTTATTAAAATCATCAAAATGGCTGGTGGGAATGAACCTGGGGAGGGGGGCTGAGTATTGTACCTAAATTTGAGTGAAAGAGGCCAGAAACTGTCAGGGGTACAGGAGCGGAAGACCTGACCCTGACTTACATTTGTTGCCTTTCTATTCTCCCATTTGACTTGAATTCCTTCCTCTGGGGGCTGGATCTTTGTATTTTCAGTGCCTGGTGCACAGCGCAAAACATAGAAGACCCCCAAGAAATATTGCCTAAAGGAAATAAATATGGAAAGAGAAGCAGTTGTATCTTCTCATTTTACAAGTAATAAACCTAAGAGACAATTGAGAATGTCCCAGAAAGGTCAAAGTCCCAATGTTGATTTTTTTTTTTTGTATAAAGTCTTCTGACTTATTTAAAGGGAAATGGAATCAGTTAAATTTTTCTCTAAACATTGGATCCCTTATCTCGACACTGTCTCTTCTCTAGATCTGGCCCAGATGCACCTGCTCCTTGAAACCTCTTTCATTCCCCTAACTAGGCATCGTGGTCCATGACCTAGAATCATGGAAAATTGGAATTAAGAAGGGATGTCAGAGGTCAGTTACTGATAGTCTGCTTCCTAGACTTTTCTTATGTCACTTAATACTTTCTATCTTTATTTGTTTTAGAAAATGTCTTTTACTTTAAAATGAGTTCTCTCTGGGCCTGTCAACATAGATGTGTGTTCTACACATGAATAAACCCAAGTCAAAAGCGTGAAACAGGATTGGCAAAATGTCAGTGCTGGAAAGTGCTTTGCAAATGTTTTACAAGAAATAGATATTACTCTTTCAAACCATAATGGCTTCCTGGTAACTGAAAGACCCTTTTGTTCAGTTGAGCCCCTTGAGTTAGGATATGCAAAGTGCACTTGGGGCTCAGTTTTAGAGCACGAGTTGGAGGAAGCCAAATTGGTGTTCTAGAGGTAGGGGTCGAGGGCAGTCTGGGAGGCAGGAGAAGAGGTGAAATGGGAGTAGAAAATACAAAAATGGCAGGGGTGGGGGTGAGAGAGGACGGGCAGGGAAAGCACGCCGGCAATGTCTGAGAGTAATGAAGGTAGAAGCCCGTGTTCTTACGATGTGACCCTGACTCTTCCTCCATTTCTTTCAAACCTGGAACTGAATTTGAATTGAAATTCAATTGAAAAAAATTGAAAATTCAATTGAAAAAAAATTTGTCAAAGTTTCCACAGAAATATTGGGGAGGGCATTGGATCTTCAACAGGATGCAAAACGGACATTTGGGGAATCCTATCTAGAGCTTAAGAGCAAGGAGATCCCAGCCCACATCTGGATTATACAAGACTATTTAATATCATGGAAACCTGTGTACATATAAATGTGCTTTTGTTCCCTAAGGCATCGCCTTGACATTATCATGTTTGAAAACAGGAGATAGAAGTAGAGATGAAAGTCGTGCATGAAAAGTCAGATCTCAGATGTAAGGTACAAGACATCAATCGAATTTCTTTCATGTAATTTTTATTGTTCTCTAGTGTGGATTTCAATGATGTGATCATTGCACAAGAGATCTGAAGATCTCACCAATGTGAAATTGGGACACATGAGGAAAAGGATGGTCTTAGTGATATATTATCCTAACAGCTCCCACAGTAAAGTCTGATGAAAAGTTTTCACACGTGGTTACACATCCAAAGAAGAATGGCGAGTGGTCTATCCACAGACCAATCGTGTGCCAGAAACACAGTGACATTCAGGGCTGTGGTACTTTTATGGCCACAGGAAAAGATTAATGGTATGGTAAAGCACGAGGCAATCTCTGCCTTGATGGTTTTATTTCTGGAAAGTTCTTGCTAGAAGATGAAATTGCTCTGGATCTTCCTCACGATCAGATATACTATGTGCTGGACCTTAAGAACACCAACGAGAGCAGCTGTGCAGCCTGTCCATTCCAAGTATTTTCTCTGATACCTTCCTCATTCTTGTCCACAGCTGTCTTCCCAGGCATTCATGCTGTCCTTTCCCGTTGTTCCAGAGTACTGGGTCTAGATCTCCCCCTGCACACATAGTGACATGAACAACCAAAGCCCCAGAGGCTGGCACGAGGCCAATGTGTGGGCAGCGGTAGATGGCAGGTGGCTTGTTCACCAGCCTTTCCTTCTTCCTAGGGTGACGCTTCTTGTCCATAATATCATTTTCAGCTTTCTCGTAAGATAAAGCGATGAGGGAATTATGTCTGTGTCCAAATCGATGGACAAGATGGAAATGATGCCAGCGGGCAGGGCAAACTCAACGGCAATGTGAACTAAAAAGGGGCAGAAGAAAACCAGAGATGGAGACAAACCACAAGAGAGTTTTAACTATAAGAAACAGGGCTGCTGGAGGGGAGGGGGTGGGGAGATGGGGTCACCGGGGGATGGGCATTAAAGAGGGCACTTGATGTAATGAGCGCTGGGTGTTATATGCAACTGATGGATCACTGAATTCTACTTCTCAAACTGATAATACACTATATGTTAATTAATTAAATTTGAATTAAAAAGGGCGGGGGGGG
>CM052810.1:157173265-157201071 GCA_028533885.1 Nasua narica | reverse complement strand
AGTTGAAAATAGGGGAATGGTAGTATTTACCTCTTGGCATTGTTAGGATTCAATGATATAATTCGCAGAGAGCATTTAGAACTTTCCTGGAACTAAGTAAGCATTCAAATGTCATTATTAATATTAATGTTGCAGTTAGTAATCACAATAAAAAAGTAATGTCCTTTTTGCCATAGAGACTGCAGCTCTATTTCATTCTGTCAACTATTAACTGCCTGTGACACATGAGGCCTTGTGGAAGAGAAAAAACATTCGCCTGATTTAGCATGATTTGGCAATCCAAAGGTGGGTGGTGCCCGGCCGCAGCTTGACTTTCCCTGTAGATGGGGTGCTCCTCATAGTTCACGATGACATTTTTGGTAGTTGTTGACTTTGGAAGTTTCATGTAGAAGTCATTCAGCTACATTCTCAAGAGAAATAGATATATGTATCTTTCTAGAAAAATCAATCAAGCCATCAATCAATCACACTTTATGGAGATCTCTGAAGGATGGGAACATGTCCTATTTATTTCATCGACCTATATACCTAGCACAGCTCGCGGCATGCAGGAACTGCTAAATACAATTTCCCAATGAATTTATGAAAACTATTCATGGAAGGCATTGACATTGGACACCGGTTCAAAATAATCCAGAATCAGTGGTGGTTTCGTAGTGATGGATTTGGATCTAAGAGCTTTCGTAGACCCCTTTGCATACCCAGAAGTTCTCATTATGTTATGGTGCAACCTGGAATGAAAAACCTTGGCCCTACTGAAACCCACCCCAGGTTTGGATCTGGCAGCTGCCTCCACAGTGAGGGGAGAGTTAACTACCAGAATTGTCCTAATTAAAAGTTACTCAATCTGGGCTTTGGAGGGCTGTAGTCTAATGTAATCCTCATCAACTATATCAGTAATACCATGAACAATTTTAAGAGTTGAGCTGATGTGGCTTATCAAGGGACCTTAACTGCTATGATGCCATGGCCTGGCTTGATGCCCTTGGCCAAAACCAAGTGTTGGGTGGGTATCTTGTCTCTCTCACTGGCCTTCTCTGGTGGTATGTGTCAGGACAGCAAGAATGCATCGCCTAAGCTAGGAATGTACCATCTCTGAGGGCTGAAGGGGCAGACACAAAGAGGGAGGGAGCTCTGATTCTGATAGTGGGATAAGAGAACAGATTGTCCAGAAGGACGTGTAAATAGTTCTTGGCTCCAGTGTCCTTGCTGTTATCCACAGTTACTCACAGCCTATCATGGGTATTGCTCTGGGGCACGGAAAGGGTGGACCCAGCCCAGGAGCGGATGACAGGTCACATTCCAGATCTAGTGCGCATAGGTAGCCTTGGAACAAAGTGGGTGTGGCTGGGGAATGCCATGACCACAAGGGAAGCCCCAACTCTTAATCCTTAGAGAGAGGTCTACTCTTTTCTTTTTCAGTGATACCTTCAGAGCCCAAATTCTCAGAGACACATCCTGATGTGATGGTTGGAAGGACACCAGAAGTCCTGTCTTCTGCCCATCCTCCTCTTACCCCAGCCAGGAAAAAAAGGACCACTAACAATCTCATTCCTCTTTCTTTGCTACTTGTTAATTAATTTTAGCATATGGAACATTTTTTTTTATAGCTTTTTCTTTTTTAGATTTTATTTATTTATTTGACAGAGAGAGAGAGAGAGATCACAAGTAGGCAGAGAGGCAGGCAAAGAGAGAGGAGGAAGCAGGCTCCCTTCCAAACAGAGAGCCCGATGCGGGGCTTGATCCCAGGACCCTGAGATCATGACTTGAGCTGAAGGCAGAGGCTTTAACCCATGAGCCACCCAGGCACCCCAGCATATGGAACATTTTAAATAAGACCAGTTTCACCTCACTGCGTTGGAATTTGAGCTTGTAAGGCAGGGCCTCAGGGTTTTGCAATGTTTTGTAGAAAAGGCAGTGCTGTTGGGGGCTCCTCTGTTACCAAGGGTCTTTCCCACTGGAGGGAACTAAACCACCTCTTTGAGGGACTCATCCCATAGGCGATAAAGTGGCTGCAGTCTAAGCTTCTGATGCAGTGGGGTTAATAGTGTGAAGAATATGTTCTTTTTCCTCTCTGCTGCCATCCTAACCTTCTGCCATTCCTAGAATATACCCAGCTTTCTCCTGCCTTAAGCTCGCTTCCCTGGTCTTTGCCTGACTGGCTGTCTTTCATTCTTCTGATCCCTGCTCAAGGTCAGCTTCTCCGAGTGACCTTCCCTACCACTCGCTGTCTAAAGTAGGCGTTCCAGCTCTAGCTTCTCCAATATGGTCTAGGACAAGCTTCTAGTTCTTTCCTTCATGGCCATATTCACAACTCTAACTGCATTTATACATTATTCACTTTTTTGTTATCCTCAGCATGTGAGCTCTGTGAAGGCAGGCTTGTCTCGTTATTGCTGCATCGGGGGACACAGGAAAAACCTAGCATACGTAAAACATTTGAGTTTCTAGAATGTGAACTTTAGTATTTGGGGGGAATTTCTGGGGTTGGGCGTTGGACACGGTCTCTCAAGCTTAAGGTCCAGTTGCGAAGATAGGACATTCATCAGTTGGTCCTCAGGGGAAGTGCTTGGAGAGAGGTAGGAGAGGGCATAGCTGGGGAAGCACCCAAACAAATCTGCCGAAGTTGGGAGGGGGTTTCTCCTCGAAAATAGAAGAACTGAGACCCAAAGGGAGTGGCAAGTAGCTGAAGAAAGAGGAAAAAGAATTCTGAGTAGAGGGTGTAGCACATGCAAAGGCCTGGAAATGGGAAAGATGGCATTTCTGAGGACCCGAGAGCTTTTAGTAGTAGAAGAGGGTGAGCAGCAAGCGATGGGGATGGAGACAGCAATGGCGAGAGCACAGCGCGATGGAGCCATACTGAATTTGCATTTTATTCTGTAGGAAATGAAGAGCTACCGAAGAGTTTGAAGTAAAGAGAGGCATGATCCAATGTTCACTTTTGAGGGATCACTCTGCTTTGTGGGGAGCAAAGAGTTGGAGGCGCAAGACTAAAGAGAGGCGGGCGTATAAGGGGTAGACTGGTGGTCCAAGGGGGCAAAAGTGGCGGCCTGGACTAGAAAGGCAGCTGTCGAGCTGGACAGCAGGGGAACGTTTCTCCGTATTTAATCTCTAAAGATAGAGGATCGACTGTGGGGGAAAGGAGTAGAGACTGGAGTGCTTGGGTGGAGACAAGGACAAGGCCCATTTGATCTGGGCACCTGTGGCGACTGTGATGGCATTCGTGGAGGCAGGAAAGCCAGGGGGAGGAGAGGAACCACTTTTGGGCCATCCCTCCTCTTCTCTTCCCCTTGGGAAATTCCAGCTTCCCCAGAGGCCGCACACAAGTGTCACATCCTCGAAGTTTCTTCTGAATCCTCTTCTGAGCTACAGCACCAACAACTGGCCTACACCCTCTGCTACTTGTGTATGTTGTTCTGCCTTTTTTCCTCTGAGTTTGTCCCGTCTTTCCCAGTAGGTCGCATACTCCTTGGTAGCAGAGCCCTGTGTCCCAGTGATGGCCAATGGGGCTAACTCAGTACTCGGCAGACGCTCAGTCCGTGGGGGCTGTGTCAGTAAGGGTTCTCCAGAGAAGCAGAACCAATAGGATGTGCCTGCATATAGAGATGTACTATAAGGAATTGACTCGTGCAATTATGGAGGTTGGCAAGTCCAGAGTCTGCAGTGTGGGCTGGCTGGAGACCCAGAAGGAGCTGATGGTGCAGATGAAGTCTGAGGACAATCTGCTGGAGATTTCCCTATCACTCTGAGACTGCTCTTTTTGTTCTACTCAGGTTCAGCTGTTTGGATGAGGGGGAGCTTTCATGTTACAGAGGGGGGGTCCCCTGAGAAGCCTTTCATGTTACAGAGGGGGAGCTTCTCACTCAGAGTGTGCTGATTTAAATGCGAATCTCATTCAAACACACTATTTATTTATTTATTTATTTATTACATTATGTTAGTCACCATACAGTACGTCATTAGTTTTTGAGGTGGTGTTCCATGGTCCATTATTTGCATATAACACCCAGTGCTCATTGTAATATGTGCCCTCCTTAATACCCATCACTGGGCTAACCCATCCCCCCACCCCTCTCCCCTCTGAAATCCCTCAGTTTGTTCCCTGGAGTCCATAGTTTCTCATGGTTCGTCTCCCCTTCTGATTTCTCCTCTTCGTTTTTCCCTTCCTTCTCCTAATGTCCTCCATGCTATTCCTTATATTCCACAGATGAATGGATATATATGTGGTCCATATATACAATGGAATATTACTCAGCCATTAAAAGATGAATACCCACCATTTGCATCAACATGGATGGAACTGGAGAGGGTTATGCTAAGTGAAATAAGTCAAGCAGAGAAAGACAATTTTCATATGGTTTCACTTATACGTGGAACAAAAATGCCCTTTAAATTGACACCTAAATTCACCATCACAGGGGTTACATGAGTGATTTTAGCCCAATTATAATCATGCTTTTAAGCCAGGTGGGTGGTTAGGTTGGCAAGGCTGTGACTTCTTGGATCTCACAGGCACATATAGAAGCTGAAGAGAATACCTGAGCCCAGAGAGGTCAAGGGATTTTCCCAAGGTCACCAAGCAAGGTAGTTTAAAAAGACATTTAAAAATACATGCATGTTTTCTACTATATCTCATAATGTACAATGTGTGTGTGTGTGTGTCCCTGTCAAGAGCCCAGGATACCTTATTGGAGCTGTGACTTCTACCTTCTAATTTGGAGGTTAGAAAACACAGAGAAAGGAGATATCTTTCTCCAGCTGTGTATTCTTTGTTAGTGAGCTTCTAAAAACAACAATTTGGACTGGAATTCAGGAAAGGTATGACACAACTTAGCCCTTCATCAAAAATATCTAGTTCCACCTCACTGAACTGAGGCCAGCTCACGCCGGGGAGTCCTGGGCAGTTTGGGTTTTTATAGTGAGTCCTGAGGGCAAGACAGAAACCTCTCAAGTTGGAATAGACACTCAAGATTTAGGACCCAAACTAGAAGGTGGGGGTCACCCAAGAGGTGCCCACAGGTCACCAGGCCTCACACAGGCCCAGAATCCAGAGTTCCAGCTTAGGATGAGATGAGTTTGGGAATTCTGGATAAGCAGAGGGAAATTATGTAGACCATGGAATTTAGACCAGAATACTTGGGATACTTTCTAGATCAGGGAATCACCTGTTAAACTCCGTTCCAGGCTAACTAGGATATGACGATTGAGCCCGGAGTCCGAGTGGCTTGGGTTAAGTCTCTCTGTGTCTCTTTTTCTCCATCTCTGTTTTTGTCTTTCTCTTCTGGCTGGATGGTGCCAGTTAGCATGCGCTACTCCACTGCAGGCACTGGAAGTCTCCATGTGAGGGCTGGCTTCTCAGGGGACCCTTACTGCTCTCTTCAAACTCTCCAGGCAGCAACAAAAGTTCTAAGCAGGTGGCCTCTTCTTCTGCAAAGTCTTTTATGCAGCGAAATGCAGCATGATATAAACGGACAGCCCTTTGAGGCTGTTGTAATAAAATTTAGGCTGCATAGTTTCAGTATTTGTCAAGGCGTTAGAATCAGATACCAGTTATGTCCGCATGATGCCTATCCCCCAGATGGAAAAGAACAATTCATTTGTCACTTTGGCCCACTGACATTCCAGAGAGCAGAAAGTCCCCAACTTTCAGAATCTGTGACATGGTAGTGACTGGATTCATTGTGCTTTCTTTCTCCTAAAACTGCTGTATGGCTGGATTTCATTTTATTGGCTCAAGGGATTTAGATTTAGCTTAGTGCAAAAGAACTGGGAGCCCTCTGCATGTCACGTGAGGGAGCTGGGTGGTCAGTGAAGTTGAGCCACCTTTTCACAGACCTCCAGGTGCATAGGCCTCACCAGGAGTGCCATATTTCAGAGAACACCCAATGGATAAATGCACTGAGCACCAAGACCCTGGAAGGGAGGCGTTATTAATTTTCAAGAGCATGGTGAATATTTGGAACATTAACCAAACTTGATCACATCTATATGCACCAGAGCACTTGTGGAAAACCAAACTCGGATCACAATGGGCAAAGTGCAAAGGCCTGGCTGGTAGAAAAAAAGAGCAAAACGTGGAAACCTTGATGGGTGGATGGAGGATGGGTTGGTCTTCTTTTCCACTGTTTTTTTCCATCCACAGAATTACTCAATAATTGGATAAAAGGAGTTCTGTAGATGTTACGGATTCAGAATTTTGGGAAAAAATGTGATAGGACTCCTTGTAAATTTCAACTTAAGCTGTGTGCAAATTATTTTGGGAGGCACTGCAGCCAGTTCTCTGCTCAAGTGAAGGTCAGAGGGAGGGGTGGTAGCCACCACGGTGTTGGTTGCCAATATTGGTGTGTTGTGGGATGGACTGGCTGGATATTTGCAGCCTGAACGAGCTTCACCCCTGCCCAACCTCTTCTCCAAGCCATGTGTGGATTCTGAAATAGGCGCTGCTGGTGGACAATAGCAAAGATTCCAGTATGGAACTTTCTGGATTTAAAGATCCTTTCTTCGTGGGAAGAAACAGGAACTTAAAGTCCAGCCTGGAACCACACAAATTAATACATCTGGAGACAGGAATCCCAGATACAAATATCTGAGCATTAAGGAAGAAGCTGGAAAAAATTAGCACTAAGAGAGATCTGGGGCAGGAAGGAGAACTGCAAATTTGTTTTGTACTCGCCCTTGAGTTACCACTGGCTGACCCAGGGCTGAAGGATGAGGAGTGGTGGGTGGGAGGTGGGGCGGGGAGGCAGTTGTTTAGAAGGAGAGGCCAGTACTATTTAAGGCTGCAAACAAATACAGCTGTAGGTCATGGGGAAGGGCAGTCAGTGACCTTGTGGATGGTGATGAACCATAGCTATAAAGAACGTAGAGACAATAGTTTGTGTCCCTGGATTGACAGATTCTGAAAGGGGTTCAAAGAGGAGAGGGTCTGAAAGCCCAGCATGAGGTCAGGTTAGCATCACTACTGAGCTGTTTTTGCTTTGCTAAGGGATAGCATTTTAGCATTTGCTGGTGGTCTGCACAGCGTATAAAGGGAAAATTCCAGAAAAAAGCAAGGCAGAGAATAAGAGGTGAGTATTGCCAGAGTATAGGATAAAGAAGTGAAACCTGGATGGATTCCCGGGATCTCTCACATCGACTCTTTGAAAGTCCAGAAATAGGGGAATATGAAGGGTGCAGGGAGGAGGGATTTTGGCCTCTAGGCTTTTCTTGGGTTTTCTGACGTAGAATGAAGTGAGAAGAGGCTTATGTTAGGTTCATGATTGTCCTCACTGCCTATGGCACTAGCTTGAGCAACATCTCTTTTGGGGCTGGAGAAAAGGCGAAAAGCTACAGCCGTGGTAAATGTTGAATTGGAGCAAATGGCAGAAAAGGTCATTTCAGAAACATGGGAGGGGGGAGGCTCTGGAACAATCCTGAGTGATCTTTCAGGATCTCATTTTTTTCCCCTCGTGTCCACAGGAAGCCTGCAGGTGGAAGGACAGTTTGAGAAGGGTGACGTAGGGGAAGAGGTTGACACTGTTGAAAGAAGCAGAATGTGAGCTGATCTCCAGCATGATCTTTCAGGGTCTTCACTCAAGAAACGGCTTCTATGAGGTCTCTCCCACGCCCCAGGGATTCAGGGTTTCCCTCCTCTCATTCTCACAGGTCCTGGGGAGTTCTGACTTCAGTACTTCAGGGGTCGGCAGAGGCTGTCCCATCTAGAGGACCCTGCTAATAATTGCAGCTACATTTGCTAGACGGTTGGGTCCGACTTTGCTGAGCTGGCTGCTGAAGAACACCGAGGAACGTTCAAAGCAGAGTCCAAGACTCCCTCCCGGAGATCCAGATTCAGAAATTCAGGGGTGGGACCTGCAATCCATATTACAAAAAGTTTTTTCCTTATGAATCTAATGTGTAGTTGGATTTGGAAACCTCTGTGTCTGGAGTCATTGCTCAGAGTTGGGTTTTTACCTTCTAGACTAAGTTTTTGATGTAAAACAGATAGCATCGACTAACATCTGCAATGCTCTCAGACCATTATAAATAATGGCAGTAAATGTTGAACAAATATGTAAGATTTATATATACGTTACATAGGACTCAAAGAGATATATTTGTGTTACTGGAATGTCACAATCAATCTAGACAATGACAAAATATGCAGGCATTTAACTGGAACACTTCTTTTAATCTACACAAGGTGACCTTCCTCCCTCCCACCATCTTTTCGATTTGCTCAATTTTCAAAACAGTTTATTTCAAAGAGGTTTCTAGGGCATGGAAGCGTAAGCCTTGTGCAGTGCGTAAGGGCTGCTTCAGGAGAAGCAGGACTTCAGAATCCCGTGAGGAATGGGATTTTTCAGGTTGTATTTGTGTGTGTGTATATGTTTGTGCATGTGCACATGCATGCATGCTTTTGCAACATTTGGTGGGTTTCTGGATGCTTAAAAGAAATGCCGTATACTCCGCATGTAAGCTAAGAAGTACACGTCAAATGGGCGGGGGTGCCATCAACATGTAGCTAAAACTTTCGTGATCTAGCAATGGAATGAAATTGACCACGTGGCCATGACAGCCAGGATGCCAGCCCAAGAACCGGGAAGGAGGGGTCTCATCAGTCTCAACCTTCATCTGGGGAGGGGATGGATTGATCATCCAAGAAGGCGAAGAGTGAGGAGCCTGGAGGAACCTGCATGGCTTCTGAGGATTCCAACCGAGAAAATTGATTTTGTCAGCTCCTCCAACAGGTTAGCAAGCCAATAGAGCAGCTTCCCCGAAGCTAGAGATAGTCTTTGCTGCAAACCAGTTGTTTGCTCGATAAACAGAGCAAACCCCTGGAGAGTGTTGAAAGAGAGGGGTGCGGCCAATGCCTTTGGCTGACAGCACATTCAGAAGAGCTAAGAAAACAAGGGTATAAACTCGAAAAATCTTTTAGGTTTCGTTTACTCAGGCAAAAAGGAGTCCAAACTGCAGCAATTAAGTGAGTTTGATGAATAGGGATGGCTGGCCTGGCAGAGTCAGGCCTGTAACCCTTTTCTCTTTGGCAGTAGACTATGTGTCTTTACCTTCCTTCCCCTCCCCTGGCCCCTCCCCCCATCCAGGCGCACACACGTTCTTTTTCTGCCTGTGAAAACTCAGTTTCACTCCTTCACCTGATTTATTTGTCTTCCAGTGGAGGGAACTATATACACTGAACTTCCTTGTTCCCCAATTATTTTATGCAGGAAAATCTTATCTTTCTGGAGAACTAGTGCTGTACATTATGCTGCTAGTTCTTCCCTTTTTTTCCCCCCTTCCCCTCCCCTTCTCCCTTTCTTGTTCCTATCCAAGGTTCCAAGGTCTGCCTAGCTAATGCTGGATCCATGTTGAGCCTTCATTCATTGTTTTATTCGTTCACTTAACTATCTCTATTAAGTACCTGCTTTGCTCCAGTCACTAAGCTAAGATCTGAAGATACAGACATAAAAGGCCACACTCTCTTTCTTCAGGCCGTTCATACTCTAGCATGGAAGACTTCAGATGCTAGGCGATCAAATGACATATACCTGATTCGTTGAATGTAATGATATCCCTATTGTTGACATATACAAGTTTAGAAATGGATAAGTTGGAAAAATATTTGGAAACAAATTTTAAAACCACCCAAAGGACCACGACGATGGAGCCAATCAAACATGGCAGAGGGAGTTCCCACATCCCTATTCCACTCTCTACAGCATCTGTAAGTGACCAGCCTCTGAGAAGGACTGGTTTCTAAAGAGTGTGGGGGAGGGCTCCTGCCCTCCCATCGTAGCTCAGGGGACAGAAATCCAGGGTGCAGGTGGGTGAAGCCCACTCACCACACGATTCTAGCCACATGTGACTCTTACTCTGTGAAACTCCTCTCCAACTCTCCTAGGGCTTGGCATACCCTCCAAAGTCCAAAGAACTTTCTCTAGATTACCTACTTTCTCTGGCCCTTGAGAATCATTTTCTCCCTCATGGTTTGCAAAGTGTTAGAGTATGGGTGCGACGAGGGGAGGAAACAGGAGAAATAAAAGAGAATACCCATTTAACAAACTGTCAATTGTAAGAGTGAACAAAAGCAGCAGGGGAAATGAACACAATTCAGAGGAGGGGCTAGGTGTTGCTAAAGGGAGCTTTTCCCACTGAGCAAAGTCTGCGCTTACTGCAGGGAAACTCAGATGAGCCTCGGTGTGCGTGAAAGAAGATCACTTTGGAGTAAACTGTTTAATTTGATCCGGGGATGGAATGTACCTAGCACACCTCCTTTTTCCAGGAACTGAGTTATTTCCAGCTTATAATTCAGTTCACTTAAGATGAGGACAAAACAGATTTTGGCATTTCCAGGAAGTCTAGGATGGAAAAATTTCCCATGTGCCTGCACAATCTTCACCCACATGGTGAAGCACCAAGCTCCAGCAATTTAGATTCCCATATGGCCATTTGGTTGTTACTGCATGAAGGATATTGGCTGTGGAATGAAGTTAACTGGTTGAATTCTTATCTGAAAAATTGGCAAATATTTCAAATGCACAGTGCTCATACTTGGTATATAGTTGAGTCCTGTCCTTCCTTGATAAGAATGTGTGCCTTATAGAACTGACTTGTGTAGACCCCTCGGTTGGTAGAGGACCCTCTGGGTTCATTCCCAACAATAGTGGATTTGAGATTTTGAGACCTCAGGAATACATCGACCTCAGGAATACAGCAAATGTGGCTATGACTATAAAAAGGGATTTGGGAGACTTCTCTCTCAAAATATGGGAAAATAAGTAAGGTTAGAAGATTGGGCCTACAGACATTTTACAAATTACAGGCAGTAGAGTCTGAGAAATTCTGCATCTCTTTCCAGGTTATGAATTGTTTTGATGTTAAGAATTTGTGGAGTGCCTGGGTGGCTCAGTCAGTTAAGCATCTGACTCTTGATTTCAGCTCTAATCATGATCTCAAGGTGGTGACACTGAACCCTGAACTGGGCTCTGTGCTGGGCATGGGGCCTGCTTGGAATTCTCTGTCTCCCTCTCCCTCTGTCCCTCACCACCACCCTGTCTCTAAAAGAAAAAAAATAAATAAAATATAAAAAGAATTTGGGTGGGCTCTTCTCTGTGCTGGGGAACGCTCTTTCTTCCTCCCTTAAAAGGAGAAAGTAGGTTCATAAAATAGCCAGAAGATTCAAATTAGAAACAAGGGAAAATACCCTAACTCTTCTCTTAAGAAAGGGACAAAAGCACTAAGTGACTCTGTTAGAAATCTGTTCTTGGCCTGGCTGTCTTTGTGTCTGTTCATGCAGGTTGAATTTGACTATGTCTTAATGTCTTCTGAAATTCTGTTGCATTGATGTGTACAAACAATTGTGCCAGGCATTGGAAATAGGGGTAGACAAGACTCCAGGTCCCCTTAAGTGAGTCGTCAGGTGGGTAACCTGCCAATAGAGGGCCCTGAGTCTCCAAGTGTGGAACTGCCCTGCTCTTTGTCCCAACCAAGATGGCGGTGAGCTTGACCTAAGGCAAGACAGGAATGTTTCCAAGGATGAAAGGTTGTCTCAAGGGTTGTTCTCCTAAAATGCTGGTTTCAATTGATCATCCAGCCACATCATCATGATCATAGTCACAATGACTGGGTTGCATTTGAACTTCGACTGCAGCCCTCAAGATGGTGGCACATTTTCTATAAGAAGGGCAGTTCAGGAGGCCACACCATTTCAAGGGATTCAACTGAACAAGCCAGTCTTGCCATTTTTCATCAGGTGATATTGGTTAGGAAGTCACCTGGGCAGCCTTGTCAGTAATAAGATTCTTTAAGATATATCACTCCACCATGAAATAATTAAAGGCAGGCAGGGAAAACAAAGGAAAAAAATCAACTTCTTCCCCAACTTCTGTTGGGAGTTCTCCTTGGGTTTTGTTGCTGTGGTAGGGCATGGTGTCAACAGTGTGTGTGAGTGTGTGTAAGAGAAGGAGAGACTATTAGTGCCATGTTTGTCTCTCAAAGATAAGTCTCCTTAATGTGAATACCAAGAGATCAGAATTGGAGCTTATCTGCCAAATATTCTGTTTCCCTTTGACTGTGACTTGCCATTCCAGAGTCTGCTTATGACGGTAAGAGGAAATACGCTTTATACTACAGGCTTTCTGGACATGGGGGGCAGTGTTCCCTTTGGCTTTTCTTAACTTTCTCTTTTTTCCACAGCATGAGTGCCCTTGGTGGACAAGTCCCCATTTCCCCAGCCCAGAGGAGGAGGTGATGCTGGGAACTGGGGATGAGGCTGGGTGGGAGAAGTGTTAGTGGAGACCCCAGCAGTGCTTCCAAGGCCATCTCCTACCCAGGTTTGGCGGAGTCTACTGCTGGGCAGGAGACCTATGGAACCCCCTCTTCCCCAGTTCCATACCTCTGAGCACGCCATGGCCTCAGCCACTCATCCTGAGAAGCACAAGTGGATATGAGGAGAAGTGGGAGAAGTTTCATGGGTAAGCAATTTTTGGTGACCCTAGTGGGCTTCCTAATCTCTCACTAAGGCTTAGTGAACCAGAAATAGCCATCCAGTATTCCGGGGACCTTAGGGGTCATGGCTGTAGGATCCAGTGACTAGTGACCAGTGACAATGTGTAGACTGAGGCCAAGGGAATGGAATCGGCTTACCCAGGGTCATTCTGGTGGTTGTTGGCTGAATGAAGCAAGACCTCCTGCATCCCAGCCCAGAACTCCTCCTCCTGTACCATGAGGCTATATGCTCGTGAGTGTCCTCTCTGGAGATTTTGGGGGGTGGGATCATTCTGTTTCCCGGTCTTAGTCGTGACCTACGGGACTTTCACTTTGTTCTTCTCAGCCGGATGCCTTCTTCCTCTCTTCCTGTGCTCTAGCCATCTGCTCACCCACCCTGAAATTCAGAAAAAAGGAAGAAATCTGACCCATGGAAAATTTATTGCTGATCAAACCAATCCCAACCCCTCCCTGCTTTGTTCCATCTTGAAATCAATTTACTTTGGCCTGTCATCTGTAAGATTTGCACGACTCTGGAGGCGCCCTGACTCCCAGCAGTCCTGCTGGGTCACCATACCTCAGTCAGAATTGGAAATTTGCTACTGCGCCTTAAAATCATTTTTCAAGGAGTTTGCAATATCAGCTTGTCTTATCTTGCACTCAATTAGTTTTTGGCTCCCATTTATTTACTTATTTTTTCATATTAGAGCTTGAATTGGCTACCAAACCTGTTGGTTTCATCCATCACCAAGCTGATACAAATTGGTTTTGGGTCTTAAGCAGGGCCTGGCCCCAGGTAAAATTGTGAAATAGTTGGAATGTGTCTCTGGCACCCAACTGTCTTCCTTTCCGGCCCCCTCCTACCTCCTGTCCTTTCCTTCCCAGTGTTTGCCTGGTGCTAGCTCTTTCTCTGGAAAGTATTTGATGACTATAGCAATTTTGTCTGGTTAACCAATTACATTTGTATAAAAACCCCATTTCTAAGACAATGTAGCATCCTCCCATCCCCACCTCTCTTTGGTTGTGCCAGAGGTCTCTACATTTGGTTGATCATAGAATATCTGGAGGTTTTTGTTCCAAATACAGGTTCCCAGGCCTCACTCAGTGGAAAGAGAATGGAATCTTGGGCTGATGCCTGGGAATTTGTATTTTTAAATAAGATAACCAGGCCGTTCTGACAATGAAACACTGATCTCCAGTAGGAAGTTTCCTTCCAACCCTGAGAGTTCGTGTCCCTACAACTTTATTTGTATCACAGCCCTGGGAGGAATTAACAACATCTTCTTCATCATCATCACCATCATCACAACAATAGCTTATTTATTAAGCAATCACTGGATGTCAAGTTCAGAGCTAAGCACTGTGTATGAATGAGGCCATTTTTATTTTTCCTCAACACAGAAATTTAAGGCTCATGAGAACCAGTAGGGAACTGACTAGGACGTCTTAAAATTTCTGAAACTACCAGTGGAGTGAAAAATCCTCCAAATTCTCCACTCAGCGTTCTAGGGTTCTTTGTAGGGTTTGAGGTCAGCGGAGGTGGTCTCAGGCCATTTGAGCTGCAGCCCAGCTGTGAACGCCTTTAGGACAGGGAATGTGTTTCTCAGACTGTCCCATTCCCATTCCCCCACCCCAACCCAACCAAACACCCTGCCTGGCAAAGAGAAGGCCGTCAGTGGAAGTTTGCTGGATTGGAACTACCTGTAACCCAGCTCTTCTGACTTTGGGCCCAGGGCATTTCTACTATCTGACACTTAAGGAAAGCCAAGACCCTGAGGTATAAGTTGAGAACAGAGCTTAATTTGGTGTTTCACAGACAGATATTTGGGATTTTAAGGACTCAGATCATGCAAATCACAAAGGTAATTATCTCTAATGATGAAGTTTCAGGTGTCTAGACAGGCAGACCTGCTTCGGAAGATTCTAGACCTACATGTACATGGTCACTTGTTTTTCAACAAAAGCACTAATGCAGCTCAATGGGGAAACAAAGGTCTTTTCAGTGAGCAGTACTGGAGCAAGTGGATATAAACATATGGGATTAAAAAAAGAGACTCTACTTCATACCCAAACCAAAAATTAATCTGAAATGGATATATATTTAAATGTGGAAGCTAAAACAATAAGCTTCTAGGAGGCAACATGGGAGAGTACCTTCGTAACCGTGGGATAAGCTAAGATTTCTTAGGCAGACCACAAAGTTAGTAACTACAAAAAAAATTTAATAAATTGAATCTCGTCGAAACTAAAAAACAAATTTCTGTTCATCACAAGATACTATTAAGAAAGTGAGAAGGTAAATTATATTATGGGAGAAAAATGTTTGCCAAGAGACTAGTGCCCAGAACACCCAAAAAGCTCCTACAACTCGGTTATAACAAGACCAACAACTTATTTTTAAAAAGTGGGTCCAAGGGGCGCCTAGGTGGCTCCGTCGGTGAAGCGTCTGACTCTTGGTTTCGGCTCAGGTCAGGATCTCAGGGAGGTGAAACTGAGCCCCGAGTTGGACTCTGTGCCGGGTGTGGAGCCTTCATGGGATTCTCTCTTTCCCTCTCCCTCTGTGCCTCCCCCCAAATGTTCACACCATGGAAACCTGCAAATGCTGTGACGCAGGGTTTCATTGGTGGGGCTGGGAGAATGACGAGAAAGATGGACTTTTCCAGAACCCCGCTGCTTTATTGTCCCAGAACTAGACTCTGAATGTCTACAGTTAGTTACATCTGTTAGCTGTTTGACTTTGTATTTCAGACATGCCCTTTATCCAGTGAAATTCTTCTACGTAAATTTAATTTGCTTGCATTTTAATTCTCTTACAACCTTTTTTTTTTTTTTTTAATGTGGGGTTTGATTGGATTTTACCCTTTACTTTCTTATTCCTTCTGCTTTCTGTCATTTTAATTGCAGTTGGAATTGACTTGGTCTCGCTGTGAGTTGCCACACTTTCCTCTTGACCTCGTTCCTGGACCCCCCTCGGGGACCGCTCCCCTGTCTCCAACACAGGGCCATCTGCTCTGAGACCTCAGTCTCTGTTACTACCATCCAGGGATCCATCTTTCAGGTCTTTTTCTTTCTTGGCATTCCCGGGCTGCTGGAGTTAGTTAGTTTTTACTAACAGGTGTTGATGGGCTGATCTCTTGAAAACAGTCTTTTCTGGTTTGTCAGCTCCCGATGTGTCTCGGCATTGTCACCAGCCACCCTGAAATATGATGGCTTGAGCTGGAGATGAGAGAGTGTCAGCTCTCTGGGAAGTGTCTGGGGCTCCATCAGTCAGCAGTGGGCTGGGAGAGCCGCGGCTTCGCACCGGCCTGAGTTTGCAGAGGGAGGCTGCTGACCCCGCTGCTGGGGTTGGGAGGCTCCCGGGGTGATTTCTTTCAGGGCTGCGTCTATCTTCTGCTTAGGCTCTCTCTGTACTTAGAGATAACTGAGACAGCCATTGAGGTGTGAGCAAACCAGCTCATCCACGGAGCAGCCCATGATCCTGGCAGCCTGATCTTCCCTTCCATCGCATTTATGGAGTGCTTGCTGAATACCGGGGGCTCTGCCAAGTGCTTTAACAGCATTGCCTTATTTAATTCTGACCACAACTCAGATGAGGAATCTAAGCCTCCGAGAGATTAAGTAACTTTTTCACGGTCACGTAGCAATTAAGTGAGTGAGTCAGATCTGAACTTCGAATTGCGTGATTCCAGGAAACATAACCTCCTAACCTCTCTGCTCTGCTCTCTGGAGGATACAGCAAAGTAGCCATCCATGAATAACGCCCATCTGTGTGCCCTACTTGGGGCTGGGAGTGTGGGGGGTACATGAGACACAGTCCTTGCCTCTGAGAAACTCTTCAGTCTAGTGGATGAGCCACAGGTCGAACACAAAGAATTGTAATCAGGGAATTACTAGGACTTCGGGGAGGTGATGTGGAATGGAGAAGCACATGCATCCCTGCGTCCGGGGATGGAGTGAATCTGGGAATGCTTCCCGAAGGGGGACGGGAGGTGGGGGTGGGGTGGGGTGTTTGATTAGGATGTGAATATACAGGACTTACCTCCTTACAGTGAGTGTGGACACTGTCTTCATGGAGACAGAGAAAGCTGGTAAGGCATTCTTAAAGTCAAAGTTCTCTTCCCACGCCCCTTCTCAGGCATTGATGCCAAGGATGGGCCTCCCTGGAGGTCGTGGTTCATACCTGCTTCTAGGCCATGTTTCTGGCACCCGAGACTAAAATTTCCTGCTCCAAAGGCTCTGAGCCTTCCCTGGGTCTCTCTTCCTGGGGGTGGATGGTACAGCCGGTGTGCACATTCCTAGGCCCTGGGAGTGGCAAAGGAGAGGCTATTTGTAGGATCAGGGGGTCAGGGCCTGAGCTAGGGCAAGCATCCTACAGCATCCACATGTGTCTCCTTGTATGGGAAGGAGCTGAAGGAGGCAAGACAAAAGAGGTGAGGCACTGACCAGAGTCCAGAGGCTAGAACCCAGGGACTTACCGCCACTTCTAAATTCAAACCTGGCCTTTGAAATCATGATGAAGGATTTTTTTTTTTTTAATAAGAGTTTTACTGGAATAACAAAAAATAATACAGAAAGGCCTTGTAGATCTCTGACTCAGCTTCCTCTAGTATTAATGTCTTACACAACCATGGAGCCATTATCAAAATAAATTAACATTGTCATAATACTATTAAATAATGACAGCATTGAAAACTAGTTAACCAAGGCCGAAGCGAGAAAGACCCTCATCGCTGAGGGGCTGCCTGGGGCTTCGAAAGCCGGAACTGCCACCTTGGAGTTTGAGATTTCCAGGTACACAAGGGGTCTCGTCAGGGTACCTACCACCCCGGGAAGCCGGAGGCCTCGGAGGACTTGGATTTGACCATTTATGACTTGCTGAAGGAGCACATCGTGTCCTCAAGGTTTCGGGTACATTTCACGAGGAGCTCCCAAGATCTAGCCGGCAGGACACTATGAACATGAGATCATGTTAGATTTTGGAATATTAGGTTACATTAGCCAATGCAGGGGTTTGAAGAAGCCCAATGCTGCAGGGGGCTGTAGGTACACATACGCGCTCTCATCTTTTTCTTCTTAATTCCCTTCTTTCTCTGCCGGCTGCCAAATGAACAGCATTGGAGGAGTCAGGAGCGCCTGGTTCTCCCTCCGAGTTCCGAGGCCTTGGGCAAACCCTTCGCCCCTGAGAGGAAACCGAGCTGTGCCATCTCTCTTTCCCCTCTGGCTTTGGCATCCTCTGTTTTCTGGCCGTGTTTTTTCCCCTCCTCACCTTCCCTCGCCCACATTCTTCTCGTCTCCTCTGTCCTTCCCTAACTCACTTTCCTGCTCTCCTTGTACTTTCTCCTTCTCCTCACTTGGTTGCCCCCCGTCTCCCCCTTATTCCCCACCCCCACTTCTCCTTCGCTCCCCTCATTCCTTTCTTCCCTCGCCTCCCTTGGACACCACCCTTCCTCTCTGCCCGCTCTCCCCAGGCACGTCCCTTCCTTCCATGTAGGTACGAGGGTTATGCGCAGGGACTTCATCGCCCACCAAAAGCTCGTGGCAATCATTTCAAATGAGAGGGAATTAAATCATAGTATTGGCAGCTGGCAATTTGCTTCAATCGCAGAAAAATGTCCCCAGCTTCCTCAAATATTGAAGCCCTGATGAAGAACAGATTTTCTCTGGCAGTAGGAGTTCCCCTCCATGGACGTTTTGGCAGAGGGACTGCCTCGCATGATGTTATTACAGGCGTTTCGATGCTTTCCCCGTTTAGCGAGGTTGGGACGTGTTTCAACCAACCCCTGTATTGATGTGACACTGTTTTTATTGGTAATGAGGGTGTATTAAAATATATATACATTTCCACTGATTTCTGGCTCTGGGGAGGCCAGGATCTGATGATGTCCAGGCAGGAAGGCCTGGGTTTTTCCACCCTTTCTCCGTGGGGAGAGTGCTGGAATTCAGGCGCTCCCCGTGTCTCCACCCCGTTGCTAGGTCTCACTGATTTTAATAAACATTCTCCTTTCTTCAGTTTCCTCGGTGATATAGAATCAGATATGTTAGCTGGAGGGCTCTTCCAGAGGTCGTGTTCTCCATCCCTGGCTCACCCTGATGGCGCCTGTGACGGCCAGGGTCCAAGGGAGGGGCAGGGACGAGATGGAGAAGGGGGCATTGATACCGGGGGAAATGTACCCCCGCAGATATGCAACTATTTCGCTGTGATTCTGTCACATGCGGGGGGGGGGGGGACCCAGGGGAGGATGGATGATGGGGGTAAGGGGCACAGAAACCATCCCTCAAGGCTAGCACAAGAGGCGGTGGAGGGAGGGCAGGCCAGTTTGGCGGTGAGGGCCACTGGGATACCGGGCAGGCTAGAAGCAATGGCTACGGAGAGGGAGCTTTTCTCTTTTTGGCAGAACGTTTAGTGCCTTCTGTCAGAGTAAGTCCAGCCTTTATTGGCATGTAACCTCCCCACCCGGGCGCACCTGGATGTGAGCTCTTGGGTTCGGGCCATGGCAGACATGGTCACAGAATTCCAGCGTTGGCTGGCCTCTCAGAAAAGACAACTCAGTCCAAGGATCTTAACCTGGAGCTTCTGAAAGTTCTGGTTCAGTTTTTCTACCTTTGTCCCTTCTTACCAGGGACTCTCAGCTCCAGCTCCTCCAAACAACTCTCTTCGAGGACTACAACATGCAAGTCCATGCCTTGGGTGCAAGCTTATTTCTTTCATCTCTGGAAGGGCCTGCTTATGTTTTAAGACTTGTCCCCAAAGTCGCCCCACTGTGAAGGCTTTCTGACTCTCTGAGGCAGGGTTGGACCCCCCTCTTTCCCGTGATAGAGCTTATCATGGGGTGTGGAGAATACTGGTGGAGATGCCGATGTCCTATCTGGACGGGCGATTCTTAGAGGATAGGACTGTCTGGAACATTCTCTCTCGAGACGATTTTGTCCTCCCCCCAATGGACTGGGGAGGAGTGCTGGGGGCCTCTTGTGAGTGGAGTTCAGCGATGCCCCCAAATGGCTGCAGGGGCCGGGAAAGCCCCCTGCAACAAAGAATTATCAGGTCCACAGTATTGGCAGTGCCGCTGTTGAGAAACCTGCCGCAGGGAATCCGTAACCTGCGGCCGAATCCCTGGAACAGAACACAAATGTGCGGAGGGTTAACACGGTCAGAGAAAAGCATCCACTCTTTCCATTTCCTGGTGGACAAGACAAAGGGGTGGCCTCTGACAACAAAATTACAAGGGAAGTTTTAAGTGCTTGGTTTTTGTATTCTAAGAACTCTCAGTGACTCTGTGAGCCCTTGGATAAGATGTCACTGAAGGTCCCTTCCGGCCCTGCTAGTCTAGATTTCAGGCACATCAGACGTCACAAACAGGTAGGGATAAAGGGCACCGGCTGTTTGAATGGGAGATCTCATTTAGGAAGATTACATCTTTTTGAAACTCCGCTCATGCTTTCAAAGGCACTGAATTTCTTTAAATGAGAATTTTTCGCCCCCATTTGAGAACCTATTGCGAGATAAGAGAGCACAAAAAGATTTTTAGGTACATTCTACCTAATCAGTCATATTCTCGAGTGTTTATCTTGGAGCAAATACATGAGTGAACTCCCCTGAAATAGTCAGCATATAAACCAAGACATTTTCTGTAGCTGCCCGCGGTCACTGTTGGCAAAGCATGCCGGTTAGGAAGGCCAAGCCAGAGACCGTGTCGATGTGAGGGTCCATTCAGGAAGGGGCTGGAGCTGTGATCCACAAGTTCATGGCGTGGAAGGGAAGGAGAAGGTGGGAGTGACAGAAGAAGTATGCTTTGAGGACCAGGCAGGGGAACGGCAAGGGACAGGAGACTGGAGCATGGGTGGCACAGTGCAGTGGGGGATGGGTTTATCAACATGGTCTTGGATGAGTTGAGTCATCTGGGGAAGAGTCCAAGGCCAGAGGAAAAGCTTTCTATATCTCCAAGAGCAGTGGTCCCCAAACCCAGCCACTTGTCACAATCCCCTGAGCCCCTTTAAAACTAAGTAGATTCCAAGGCCCCATTTCTGGAAGTTCTGATTCTGTAGTTCTCCATGAGTCCCCAGGGGTTCTGACACTCCTCCAGTTTAGAGAAAACCGAGGCGGGTGCTGGTGGCTGAGAAGCTGTAGGGTACTAGCCATTTGGTTGAAGCAGTTGAACAGATTTGGGAACACTCTAATGCTGGGATGCAAGATACAGGGTTCTCTGCCCTTGAGGAGCATGTAAAGGGCATCAGAAAGGCAGTGGACACAAATGGGAGGAGAATAGACCATGGACAGGATGCATGAAGGTCTTCGAAGCGGCGACAAGGGATCACAGTGGCTGGGGTGGGTGGTCAGACAATGTCAGGTGGGAGTGAGGGAGATGTGAACCCTTTTGGAATGATAGGTATGATTTCAGTGGGGAGGGTGGACTCAGCTAAAAGTTTCAGGCCTAGAAAGTAACAGGCTTCTGCAAGGAGCCATGTTTCCTTAATATCTCTGGTGGCAGGGATCTTACCACCTCACAAAGGAGTCCATTATACTTTTAAGAGCACTAAAGGAACTTCTCATATTGAGATTTGCTTCCCTTTATTCTGGAATAATAGAATATAAGGACTCTTTCTGACATGAATACTTTTCAAATATTTGAAGATAGGGATCATATCCCCTGGAGACTTTTTTTCCCCCTCCAGGCTGAATGGTTTCAGTTCCTTCCAGCATTCTTTTTGTGATTTGGTTTAGAGAGGCTCTTTTTGAACTTGTCTTCCCCTGGCTATGGTCTAAGCCCTCCCTACAAAGAAGAAAAAAAAATCCCAGATGTTCTAGTTCTGGTCTGACTAATACATTTAGTAGAGCAGAAATATCAACACCAATGTTTTGAACATCAGGTATTTATTGATGTATCCAGGTTGCTTTAATTTTCTTAACAACATTTATTATTTTATATTGAGGTTGCAGTCAGCTCTCACCAGGCTGTGCTTCTGCACTTAATTTTTAAATTTTAAATTTAGAATCATCTATTAATTCCTATTGACATATATTTTGGATCCATATTTCAACCTGGGATCCATATTTCAACCTTGGATCCATATTTCAATTCTGCCGTCTCATATGGAGGGGCACCGAGGAGAAAAGCCCTTTTGGTTGCCACCTCTGTCTACTGCTGGTCTGTTGGTTTCGGAAGGAGAGCTGCAGAGCACTGGAGTTATCCCGGGGAGTGGGAAATTGTGGGCTTTGTGCGGTGGGATGAAGATCCAGGCCAATACAAGGACAGTGAATCACCAAGATGGAGAAAGAACACTATGTCATTTTTCCTTTACCATTTTCATTTGTCCCAGGGCCCCGTGAACCAGGAGGCATGCAGGGTGCAAGGCCACCAAAGTCTGGATAGAAAGACTTGGTGCAAGGCCCTTGCTGTTCAAAGCTTTTCAGCGTACCCTTTATGCTTCCTTTGGGTCTAATTTCTTTCAGAGCCTTGGGCCCAGGAGCAACGTAAGATGTGGTCCTGGCCCTCGGGAAGAAGCCTATGATTGGTTTGGGGAAAAAGACTTGCATGTGTGAAACCACAGCATACTGGCTAGGAATGCAGACAAGTTTGTGCTAAGTGCCATGGAGCTGACCACAGCCCACACGGGGGTCTCCAGTGGCGGAGGAGGTGGGAGAGGAACGGATCCACCAGGGAGTGGCCCAGAGGAAGTGGAAATGGAGCGGAGTCCTGCAGGATCTGGAAGGAGAAGAAAGAAGGAACAGCTTTACGGGGTAGGGAAGGGCGTGAACAAAGTGGGTCGTGGTGGAGAATTCTGCAGAGACGCAGGGATGGAAAACAGACCGGTTCTTCTCCAGGCAATGGAAAAACTCTCCCATGAAAAGTACTTTGTGGCAAGGACCTTTCAAAGACCCAGTCCTTGGTTCTGGCTCAGCTTCGCTATTTCTCTTCCCAGCAGCCCTGTCGGGCCGTCTTCCTCCTACTCCCAGACTCTCTGCACCCTCTCTGATGATCTCCTTGCTTCTGTCTTCCTAAACTCTTACTGGAGACGCATATTAAACTCCACCGCCCCCCGCCCCTACCCCCTACACTGGGGACGAGCAAGATGCAGAGAGGCACGTGAATGTGGTCCTAATTTCAAATATTCTGTCCCATTGTCCCTGTTTGTTGACCCCTCCCTAATAGCTTTGATCGTCAGTTTTTCACTTGGAATGTATAAGTGATGTTACTAATAATGAGAAAGAGCAGCCGGCATCCAGAGTGGACAGAGGCGTTAGGTTTTACGTATGCTCTGAGTTAAATCATCCAGCGAGGTAGGCACTATTAGCCCCACTTTGTGGATGAGGGAACGGAGGTGCATAGAGGTTAAATAAATTGCCCAAAGCCACACAGAGAGTAAGTGGCGGCGCTGGAACAAACACAGCCCATCAGACTCCGGGTTCTGTCCCGCTCACCAGAGAGAACACAGGCTCATAGCCTCCCAGGAGAAGGAGTGGAAAGGCCAAGTTTTTACCCACCCCGAGTACGGGCGACCTCTTACATGAAAGCCCTGCACGCGTGTCATCTCAGTGAGTCTGTGCCCTACGCCGAGACACAGGGATTATCACTCCCACTTCACGGAGGAGGGAGACGAATGCCAAACGAAGGAGCTGGCTGTGCTCACACAGCCGGCACAGTGGGCAGGCAGATTTCAGGCCAGGTCTGTCTGTCCGCCGGAGCCCGAGTGTTCCCCTTACCAACGTGGTGAATGAGCTCCTGAGCCGCTGGCACAAGGGGGGTCAGAGTGGGCCACGTGCGGGCAGAGAGGGTCGAGGAATACTTTCCTGATGGTGAAAAAGCACCGTGTTTCAGTCCCTGTGTCACAGCTGGGCCCAGCGGGAAGAGAGCGTTAGGCCGTGTCCGCGGCCAGCGTGCTGCGGACTCATGCATTTGAGAGCAGAGCGTCTGGATGGCGATCCCGTGCAAAGAATCTCAAAGAGTAGCGGGCGTACGGAGCACCGGCTACTGGCAGCATCAGAAAGCATCTGTCCCCTCTGCACGGTACAGCGAAGGGCTGTCGTCTCGCGGGGAGCTCTTTAGCCCAAGCCACCACCCAGGTGGTAAGTGCCACCCACAGGGTCGTCTTAGGGTGGCCACGTGGGGCAGGAGCCCAGTCGCCGTGATTGTGGGCCATCTGGATGGTCTGTCTCCTTATCTGCCTCCCCTCCTGATAGGGTAAGAGACAGGGAGAGGAGAGAGAGAGCGAGAGTGAGAGAGAGAGAGAGAGACGAGGGAGACGCCTGCCCCTGGCTCCCAAGTGTCCCAGCAGTGTGTCTCTGTGTTTCCTGTGTGTCGGAAGTGACTGCCTCTGAAATGACTGCCAGGACGGAGGTATTAAACTAGGTTGCTGAGACGAACTTTTGTTACAACGACGATGGCAGGACCTGCTTCTAGAGTTTCTGGGTCACTAGGTCTGCCGCAGGGCCTGAAAATTTGCATTAGTAACAAGTCCCCGGCTGGCCCTGGGGACCACACACGACCTCTTCAGGGTTGACAGCTCCCTTCTTTTCCTTTTCACCCTCCACACTTGCCTTGAACGTACCGGATGCAGGAGTCAGGGTCCTGGCAAGAAACAGCGTTCAGCTTGGGTGGTTCAAACAAGACCTCAGTGAGCGGTCGGCTTACAAAGTGTGGGGGGGATGTCAAAGGGGCACATAAGGGAAACTGAGGCACCTAGAGACCAGCAACAGCAGGAAGCAGTGACCATCCTAAGGCACGAATGGAAGGAAGCAGTATTTCCAGGCTTGGAGAGCTTTGGGCTCATGGAGGCTGGGCTTTCTGGGGGGTCTGGGGGAGTGATTGGAGTAGTGGAGGAACATGTCAGAAATGTATCATGAAATATATAATAATGAGTGCTTCCTTGGCTGAATCCAGCTGGCTGCTGGAAGGCAATGGATACAGTTGTTTCCAGGGGTCCCAGGGCCCAAGACAGAGAGGAGAGTGGACCTGGGGTGGGGTGGGGTGAGAGAGTGCAAATGGAGAACGACCAGCATGTCGCAGGGATGACCCTGTTCCTCTTCCTCCCTCTGCCCCATCTCTCTCTCTCTCTCCTTCTCTCTCTCTTTCTCTCTCTTAAGGTTTTATTTATTTGACAGAGAGACATAGCGAGAGAGGGAACACAAGCAAGGGGAGCGGCAGAAGGAGAAAGCAGGCTTCCTGCCGAGCCGGGAGCCCGATGCGGGACTCGATCCCAGGACCCTGGGATCATGACCTGAGCTGAAGGCAGACACTTAACAACTGAGCCACCTGGGCGCCCCCTCTGCCCCATCTCTTGATGTCTACCTTTGCTTCTTCCAAGAGCTTACTAGAAACCACTAACCCGAGAGAGCAGAGGGGCTGCCTACAGCCTGTGGCCATCCTTAGCCCGGGACCCGGTCGGTCTCACGGGTGCGTGGAGGACTTCCAGACAGACTCAGCGGAGCCGTCTCTCCCTCCCGGGGCTCCTCCTCCTTACCAGCCTGCACCCCTGTCTCAGATAGGGTGGCAGTGTTTCCAGTGGCCTTCTCTGGCTTCCACATGGTCGGGGAAGGTTGGAGAAAGGCTTGCTTCTTGTGGGGCAGCTTCCCGAGATTCTGATAGGTGAGCTCTGAGGGACTGGGGGGTGGGGGATACGGTGTGGGATGATTGGCGGGTAAGGGACAGAGAGTTTCTAGTTATTTCCAAACCAAACCGTAAGGAACACACAGTGCTTGGCGTCGGCTCAGAAAGACCTCCCATTCCATCTCTGGAACAATGAAAATGAAATCTCTTAATCCTTAGGAAAGAAAACAAAGAGAGAAGGGGGAGGAAACCAGAGGAAGAGCAGAGGTGTTTACCTTTGAGAGCTGTCCCAGAACTGCCAGGTTGCTACGGGCCCCTCCCGGCGTGCATTTGGCGCCTCGATTTACCTTTCTGTGGCTGTTAGGATGTTTTCCTGAGCCACGCGGCTAGATCTGTGTGTCAGATAACCCCGTCGGCAGTAAGATAATCTCCGAGCATGTTTAGGGAAACTGTGGGCTGGCCAGGGGTTTTATAACCTGACGTGGAAGCCAGTGGGCAGCAGACGAACTTGGAGGCTCTGACACCCTCAGAACCAGGAGAAGCGGCTTCCTCCCGGGACTGGGAGGCGCCTCTTGCTTGTCAGGGTTCAGGAATGTCTCCTAGGCAAAGGGTGGTCTGGTGAGGTGGCCTAGGCTCTTTCCTAGGTGGATTCAGAGTCTCTTCCCAGCTAAACTTCTGGTTCCTTTTCTTCTTGAGATAAAAACAAACAAGCAAAAAAAGAAACTGAAGCCAGAGACGGTATAGAGTCAAAGAACTCTCCTGTGTTAGGGTCCTATGGCTCTGGCTGGAGACAGAGAAACGGACTCCTCATAGTTTGGTGGTTGTGTGTACTCACTCTCTCTCTCAAATAAATAAGATATAAAATAATAATAATAAAAAAAAACACAAAGAGGAAAACAGAGATTTGAGAACTCACCACATCTGAGAAATCCATCTTCCTGACACCATTTGGTAATTACAGAAGCTGGGCCTTGAGCCCTGCACACTGTGATTTCCAGAAAACCTCAACTACTAGCAAGTCAGGACCCTTTCCTGCCCTTGAGCCTTGTGTGCCATGGATAATAATTGTATTCAGATACTTCATCTTCTTCTAGAAGCTTCCACTTCCACAGGCTCATGCATGAGTCTGACCCAGGCCTAGGGGTTCTCTGCTGCCTTCCAACTTGGCTACACGATGCTGTTTTCTCTTTGTGTTCAGATCTAGGTCAGGTGCTCGAAGCCATGGAGGTCTAACGGGATATGGGGGCATGAGAGTAGGTCAGGGTTGGTAGCAGAGACTCAGAGCTGATGGAAGGGCCATGAAGACCCCATTCTTGGAGTCTGACACATCCAGGGCTCAACCTGATGGATGACACTTAACACCTTAAGTGATCCAGGGCCACTCAATTCATTTCTCCAGCCTCAGTTTCCATATCTGAGAAAGATTATAATAAATTCACTCACGTTTGGGGTTAGCCAGGAGGGTGAAATGAAAACATGGATGGAAAGTATTTCCCTCATTTCCTCCTTTGAGGTATATATTCAATTCATGAGTTTCCTTTCCTGCCCCTTCTTTCAAATCTCTGAGGGAAGTGAAAGGGGGAGAGAGCCATTCTAGAGAAAAAAATGTCAAAGGATGATTTGGAAATGACCTTGACATGTACAGGAAGGTGACTCCCATGCACGCACACCGTAGCTTGCAGAAAGGAGAGCGGCTAAATCCATAAGATGAAGCATTTAATTTTAGGTAGATATAAGACCACAGAGTGAGGGAATCGAGGTAAGCGGCAAAGGTAAGCAGTTCTACGGAGTTGCCCATCTAGTTTGCGCACCTCCGAGTTCCTTCCTACCCTGTCTCCTCCCCTTTCTTCTTCCTGACTTCTGAGTCTTCTCTCTGCCTCTCTCCCCACCTGTCTTGGCTGCTGCCAGCCAGAGGAACCCTCTGGTCTTTTGTAGAAGCAGGTTGTGCTAGGTCAGATTTCTCAGAGTGGAGCACTGATCATGTACACACATTTCTTTTGTGAATACTGGTGCAGAGAATTGCTCAGAGGATTATTATTCCAGGGGAATTTTTCCCCAGGCAAGTCAGGAGGGAGAATCAGGGGGTGAAGAACCATCGATCCCATTCTAGACCTTAAACGATGCCCCACTAGCCTTTTCGAGTTTCTGCAGACTCATAGCATCGAGTGGCTGGAGGAATTTAGATTAGATATCATGAAGACTAGTCGAACAGTGAGACTTCAGGCCCTCGATCAGGGGCACAACACGAATTTTGCACTCCCCGTGACTCCATGCAGTCTGCCCAGGCAGGAGAACCTGTTTTAAGAGAATGGCCTTCCAGGGTCTGGGGACAGGATAGAGATATCCTCGAGGCATTTTTTCCTTTCTGGTTCCATGAATTAGTTCAGGTATGGCTGAGGTCTAGTGGGAGCCCAGTGACAGGGCTGCCTGAGCACTCAGGTGGGGATTTAGTTCCCTTGGAACCGCATCCTCATGCTTCCCAAGTGCTCAGGTCCTCAGCCCCCTAGTGGATGGGCCCAGACCCGGATTCACAGCACAGGCTTTCGGGCTCTCCCTCACCAGTGCTCTGCAGAGACCTGCCTTTGTTCTGTTGCCCACTCCCAGCTTGCTCGGCAACAAAGAGGAAGTCCAGTTACAAAGGTCCTCTAGCAAAGTAATTAAGCTCACGGCCTGGGGCCAGAGCCCCTCAGGGCTGGTCGGCAGGGGTGGGTTAGAGTCCACAGTAGGTCTGCCAGGAGGGACCTGCTGGTTCTCCAGTCTTTCCATCCCCTGCTGGACCTGGCAGTCCGGGGGGGGGGGGGG
>CM052810.1:157141057-157172765 GCA_028533885.1 Nasua narica | reverse complement strand
TTTCTTTTCTTTTCTTTTCTTTTCTTTTTCTTTCTTTCTTTCTTTCTTTCTTTCTTTCTTTCTTTCTTTCTTTCTTTCTTTCTGTGCAAAATGGTGGTTTATTAAAGCACGGGGGCAGGACCCGAGGGCAGAAAGAGCTGCTGCACTGGCGTTTAGAGGGGTTGCCGACTACATACTATGGGGTTGGGGGAGGTAAGGAAAAGAGAGGTTTCAATAGAACCTTCCTATGCTAAAGAGGACCTGCAAGATACCAGAAGCCTTACCATTGCCAGGTTAAGATTATTTTTCCCCCTCTAGCAAGGTATTAACGTTAACATAGTTGGGAGAGATCCCTGGAAGACCATAAGTCCCAGCCGGCAGTAGGGAGTGGGGGGAGGTCTTCACTGAGGGAAGTGCAGAGATTGGCATGAAAAGGATTTGAGTTAGAACCGAGCACTAGGAGGAACACAGAGAAATGGGCTGGATTGCTTTCCCGTGGATGTTCTCCAGAAAGGAATAGGGTATATATTTGAGAATCCTAGCTGGAGGCAAGGAAATGAACTCCCTGGTTGTGTACCACACTTATCAGAAGTGACAGATTGGAGATGGCCCAGGGCACTGGACCTTGGCATCTTCTAGAATCTCTGCTAGGAGTTAGGAATATTTCAGAGGTGTCTTTTCGAGTGGGTACAACCAGAGTCCACAGAGAGGTTTTTCAGGAGGAAAATTTTGGCCACCCAGAAGGAAAACCATTCTAAGGACCAAAGCTGTAGAAAAGTGGAAGGGATATTTTGGCTAGGGCAGTGAACTTGAGCTTAGCATTCTTTTTTGGTGGAAAGTTTGTTTCCTGAGCCAGTGTTTATTCACTGATTTATTTACTTATCTTTGAAATAGTTACTGTTTACCAGACCTGCAGACATAAAAGTGAAAAAGGCATAGGTACTCTGTATTTGGGGAGTTCATAGTATATTGGGAAGGCAGATATAGATGCCGAGCAAATGCAATTTTACACGGTCAGGGCTACATAGAAGCACCAAGTAAGAGCTGTGGACATGCAGACGGGGCAATAAAAACAGATCTTCCTGGGGCAATAGGGGAAGGCTTCTCAGAAGAGGTAACCTTTTAGCTGGCAGCTGGCTCCCCATCCACTTCCATTCTGGTCCAGCCCTCGAGGCTCACTGAATGTCTGCCATGCGTAAGGCAAAGAGGATGGATGCAAATATAAATTCTTTAAAGAGCCAGTCAGAAGCAGGTGCATATTTGTACCATCTGAGCTGTGTGCCTCGGAATGGAGGATACACAGATGAGCAAAGGCTGGTCTTTAAGGGGCTTCCCTTCTTCTAGCAGCCCCTCTCTCCAAGCTTTGTGTCCTTGGTTCTGGTGTAGAGGCTGGATCCGAGAGAGGGGGTGAACACAGTGGCCACTTGGAAGGGGTGTCAGACGGCAGCAGTAGGGAATTCACTTCTGTGGCTCACCCGACCTTTCTTGGGGTGGAGGTGGTGTCTGATATGTGGCTGGCCAACCAATGACATCGTGACACGGGAGACAAAACTCAGGACCCTCCTATCTCCGGTTCATAGCTCTGGGTGTGAACCATAGTATGAGGTCTACTGAATGCCAGCAGGAGGTGGGGGCATGTTTTATTGTTTGCTTCTTGTCTGGGTGTGGCAAGAGGTAGGGAGGGCAGGGGTGTTGGGTGGAGGAAGACAAAAGTCATCTCTTTCGCTCTTTCCGCGTTATTGGTACCACTGAGATACCCGAGGAACCCAAGCATCTCCCAGAGAGTATTGGAGTATCAAGCAGGCCCAGTCATGAGTCAAAACTACTGGTCTGATTTCCACCAGAGGTAATTTAACCCAAACAATTGTTAGGCTCAGTTGAGTCATTGGGGCGATGCCAGACCAAGATATATGCCAAAGGAAGTCAGGTTGGCTTCTGAGTTAGTTCGTGTAACACCAGCTACTGAAACAAACACAAACTCAAAAATGTTTGTGGTTTTTTTTTTTTTTTTAGCTCCAATACAATATAATTTTTTCTCTAGCTCTCATAAGTCCAATACAGGTATTTCTGATCACTGGGTGATTCTCTTCTTTGGTCCCTGAGTGATTCAGGGACCGAAGTTTCTTCCTTTACATGGCATCAGGTTTGCATACTCATCTGTATCAAACTGGGAAAAGAAGAAAGACCATGGAGTATGTGAGGTTCTTGTGCACCCAGCCTAGAAGTGACACTTGGGCCCCCAGTCCACTGGTTAGAACCTAGGGGGGACACATCTAGCTGCCAGGGAGGAGTTAGGGGAATATAGTCTAGTTGTGTGTCTAGGAAGAAGGGAGAAAGAAGAACTAAACAGCCAGTTCTAGCCATAGTCCGAGATAGGTTAGTCTTTCAGCAATCTTTCTGAAGAATGCTGGCTGAGCTTAGCTCACACAGCAGGTATGTGGAAGGAAGAGGAGTCAGAGAAGGTGGGGAAGACGCAGTGGTGGGGAGGCAGGAATGCCCTAAGAAATCCTCATTTATTTTTTACTTCAGTGAAACAGAGCCCTGTGTGCCCATGGTGAATTTGCTTTCAGGGAGGTTCTTCATTTATTTCAGTAACATTCCTGGGAAGATTTCAATCCCATTCCTGGGAAGAAGAAGATTGTACAGAAGATTCTTTCTATCTCTTTTTCCTTTTTTGTTTTCAATTAGTGAAGTAATCCATGTTCACTGACAAGAAGAAAAAACAACAACAGAATTCAAAGAGTATGCAGGTTGGAAATATGTTCCTCTCACTTTTTGCTTTGTCTTTTGACTTCGTTTATGGTACCTTCTGCAACAAATGTCTTATATTTTAATATTGTAAACTTTATTAATTTTTGTTGTTTATTTCCCCTTCCCTACTCCCAAGTCATAAACCCATCCTCCCATATTTTCTTCCAATACTTTCATGTGCATATTGTTAAGGTTTTTAATCCATCTGGATTTTATTTTTGTGAATGACATGTCCTAGAAATCAGATTTTATTTATTTTTTGATCAGATAATGAGTAACTGTCTATCCTTTTACAGCTACTTGAAATACTTTTTATCATATCTTACTTTCTTCATATACATGATGTATCAGTTTCCTCTTGCTGTTGTAACAAATTACACACTCTTAGTGGCTTAACACAACACATATTTAGTGTCTCACAATTCTAGAGATCAGCATCTGCAATGATTTCTCAGGGCTAAAGTCAAGGTGTTGGCAGGGCAACATTCTACCTGGAGGCTTTAGGGAGAAGCTATTTCCTTACCTTTTCTAGCTGCTCACATTCCTTGGTCCGTGGCTCCTACCGTTATCCAGTCAGCAATGGCCCGTAAGGTCTTTCTCTTGCTGGTTGCTCCGAAACTCACTCTCATGACACCCTCTTTCATTTTTAGGCACTCTTGTAATTACAGTGAACCTACCCAGATAATCCAGGATAATCTCCTCACTTCCTTCAGGGTCAGCTGATTCATCCCATTTGCAACTTAAACACCCCTCTGCCATGTGTTGTGGGCTGCACCTTGTCTCCCCATAATTTATATGTTGATGCCCTAACCCTCAGTGCCTCAGAACGTGACCGTATCTGGAGATGGAGTCTTTAGAGAGGTAATTAAGGTTAAATGAGGTCATTGGGGTGGGCCCCAATATAATCTGCCTGGTGTCTATAGGGAGACACGAAGACATACAAAGAGACACGAGGGATGCATGAATATGGGAAAAAAAGACAATGTAAAAAAAGCAGTAATGGGGTGGCCATCCATAGGCCAAAGAGAGAGGCCTCAGGGAAGACCAACTTTGCTAGCATCTTGACCTTGAACTTTCAGCCTCCAGAACTGTGAGGAAATAAGTTTCTGTTGTTTAAGCCACCTAGTCTATGATGCTTTGCTATGGCAGCCCTAGCAAACGAATATACCATTTAATACAACAGATTCATGTGCTCTCGGGATAAAGACGTGGCAGGCGAGGGGGAGGCATTTTTGGAAGTCGATTCTTCTTTCTACCATACAGTTGATTTGTAGGTTTTCTCTTCTGTTGTACTGCTCTATTCATTTATTCCTGAGCCAATACTGCATTTTAAAAATGACTAGGGATATCCTTATTTTATCCAGTGGGGAGAATTTCCTCTTGTGTGCTTTGCTTTCATTTACTCAATATTTTCTCTGTTGTTCTTTTGCACTTGTTCTTCCCTATCAACTCGAGAATCATCTTGCCAAGTTTCCTGAAAGTGTTGATTGCATTAAATTTGCAGATTAAGCTGAGACAATGGATATCTTCCCCCCGCCCCCAGTATTTTCCATTTAATTCCATCTTCTGTATGTCTTCATATGTTCTTTCACATTTCCTGGAAGTAGGTTTTTCGAAGGTGCTTTATAATTTTCATTGATAGTGGGAATAAGTCAGTTCTTTCTCCTTTATCCAAGGAAAGCAGGCCTAGAGAGGGACAGGACTTATCTGAGACCACATGGAAGCATGAAACAGGCCCTAATGGAATACAGGCCTATGCTTCCTAACCTCTCCACCATGCCCTATCCTTGGCCCCATGGAGCCTCTAGGCAGGCTTCCATTAGATCCAGATTGCAGTATTCTGTTTTCGGTCAGTGCTCATGTGTCCATTAGAGAAGTCTCGGGCTGTGCCTGGGAACAGGCTGCCTTTGAGCTTGGAATGATTGAGAGGTCATGTAAGAGTCCTTCCTATTTCACAGATGGAAGCATTATAGGGCAGAGGGTGAGTGAGGAGAGGTTTGAGGAGCAAGCAAAGGAGCATCTGTAGAATCACTTATTTCTTAACCCTGGCCCATTAAGCCACTATCAGCTGGGAAGGAGTGTGTGCTCATAAAAAGGAATAACAAATAGAGCTCTTATCCACAATTCACAAGAAATATAAATCCCGTTTCTGCTCGCTAGGGAGCAGTAACAGGCCCCAGAACTCTTCACTAGAATGACTAAAGAAATGAAAAATGATGGAAAGAGAAATGTCAGGTTAATTTGACCTTGGACGAGAATATGCACTATGTCCCAGAGACACCAATGGTCAAGGAAGGCAGAGGGAAGTGATGAAAGACTGTCTCTCTCAGGTTGCTGAGATCACTTCCATTCATGGCCCCAGCTGCAGGAGCAGCAGCAGGTAGCAGAGGTGACCTTGACCTTGACCATCTACCTGGACACCCTTGGGGCCCCTTTCAGTAGTCACCTGGTTTGGATTCCCTCAGCCTCTCCCATAGCCTTCAGCAGGGATCATGATCCATAGGCTACGCTCAAGAATACTGCATTTGCAAATACTTGGGAGGATTTCCCAAGTATCTTTTAGCAGCTGCATTCTCTAAATGGCTGATCTCTGAGAAATTGGAGAATTGTGCATATTTCTAAAAAAGAGGGGCTTTTGAGTTCCCAAATCTAATCTGTATCTGAAGGCCTCAATTTCACAAACCAGGAAATGGAGGTGTGAGAAGGAAGTTACTTGAGTCAACATTGTCCATTAATCCTAGAATTCTTAGAGCCTGGGACTTCAGAAGAGTCCACATCTTGGGATGTGGCCCATCCTCTGACCCCTCTAGGCTGGTGGGTTGGATTATGAGCCATAAAAACAATAGAGACTTATAGGTCAATAGTGATAAGAGTGTATGTATTGCTTTGGGGAAAGGAGGTGCAGGAAAAAGGGATAAGGTTCTTTGTTCGTCCCAGAGACAGAAGACTGTTGCTTCCCCACTGACGCAGAGGACATGTTCTAACTGGAAATTGAGTATTAAATCCATTTGTCCATCCATCCACCCATCCATCCATCCACCCACCCATCCAGTATATGTATGCGTGAGTAGTGTTTGGATGGTATGGAGTCATGAAATGCCTTGCAGATAAATTTGGAGTTAATTCTAGAGTCAGCGAGGAACCACTGAAGATTCTGGAATGAGGGAGTGGCTGGATGCAAGAATTGGCTCAGGAAGAGTGGGGCAGCATCGAGAGAGATCTACGGGGCAAAGGCGATGTATGGTCCTCTCTCAGGTCTCCCAGGTGAATTTGAATGCCTATCTTTTCTGGTTGGGCTGCTGAGCCACATTCGGGTCCTGACTGAGGAGAGATCAGACAAAAATTAGAAGGATGTAAAAATTGGCCGGAAACCTGAGAGAACAAGTTATCTGATGTGTTATGTTCAGCGGACTAGTTTGGGAAATAGCTCAACACTATTTGCTGGGTATACTCTCTTTTATCCTTCCAGTAATTTTTCGTCCACCCTTCAGCCCAAAGGGCCCCGTGCTCTCTGGCAGGAGTGCTGGAGAGGATAGGGCTGAGTACTTGTTGCCCATTTCAAGTCACTCCAGCGAATTCAGCAGTCTGGTCTACAAAGCCAGTTTGGGAGTTGAGGTTACATTGTCTATGCAGAGAAGAGGGGCTGGTGCAGCTGGGGTTCTGCTGGGCTATCGGCACCCAGAACCAACATGGGGGGCAGGGGGCAAAGAGACCGCCTCCTCCGTCTTCAATGGAGCAGTCGCCTGCCCACACCTCCGTGTTGAGATCCCTGCCTTCCAGAGGATTATGGTGAGGGGTGGAGGAAGGAGCAAGAGATTTAGAGTCACACAGATCTGCTTACCAGCTGTGTGCCCTGAGCAGGGCTTGTCTCAAGCTCTCCGAGCTTCAGTTTCTTAGCTGGAAAACAAGGATCAGAATATCACCTGACTCCTGGGATTATGTTAAGAACTAAATACAATAATGTATATGAGACTGACTTTGTAGAGTGTCAGTCACTGTTTAAAGATTGAGCCTGTCGGTGGGTATTAAGGAGGGCACGGATCGCACGGAGCACTGGGTGTTATACGTAAACAACGGATCTTGGAGCACTCAGCAAAAACTAATGATGTATTTGTATGGTGACTAATGCAACACACACACAAAATGAAGATTGAGTACGAATAAGAACAAGAATTTTCCCATGTAATTGCCATTGTCCTTGAATGCAAGCACATTCACCCTCTTCTGAAAGTCTTTCATAGTGATGCATCCGAAGGGTCTAATGTCCCGCAGCTAAAGGACGACCAGGGCCCCTCCGTCCTTCCCAGTGAGGGCTGTGTTCTTAGCCACAGTGCAAAGCTGTGAATGCGGGGATCAGGCGCCCTGCCTTTTTGGGAACGAACACAGGTCTGTTTTTGTTTTCGTTGTTGACATTTCACGACCTTGCGTTGGTTTTTAAAATATAATTTATGGTGCTATTACATCTGGTTGAACTTCTCGTTTTTGTTTGTTTGTTTGTATGTGTGGTTTCGTTTTATTTTGTTTCGCGAATCAAATCTCAGAGAAGTAAAACACCACTTCAAACGGTTGGAGTAAGAGGAAGTGGGGGAGGGAACGTGGCCCCAAGTTGAACCCAATGTGACCAGGGGCAGAAGCCCACAGCTTTCTGGAAATGTGGTGGCCAGCTTCCACTTTACCCTTGTCTGCCTGTCCGTTGCTGGTACTGGCCTTCTTCTTTGCACCCCTGGGGACACACTGTCACTTGCTAGCCATCAATCCAGAGCTGCAGGGCTAGCGCTGGGAGCGAGTCCCGGTGTCCAGGGACGGGAACACTGGCGGGTGGAGGGTAAGCAGGGAGAAGTATTTTTCCTGGCACCAGGTCCTGCTCCTGGGGGAATGAAGGATGTGAAAATTGTCTGTTTAGTTATAGCTTTTCCTTTTCAGCCACTGATAATCTCCCTTTCTGTCGAAGGCTTGGATTCAGTCAATGCCGAAGCTTTTTGCCTGTTAAATTGTTAAAATGCAAAACGACAACCCCTTTGCTGGTTAAGGATATTTATTTCAAGTCCTAAATCCATTTCAGTCTTCCTCTCTCTTTCTCTCACCACTTTTCTCCTCCTAGTGCACTCCTCCCCTGTGGAACCTGGGAAAATCCAATTTCCTTCCTGCCTTAATCTCTCTCCAACATTTGCACTGGCTCAGCCCTGCCCGCACCTGCTCCTTCCAGCTGTGAGATTCCTTTTGGTAAAATACTTTGTGTCCTGCCAAGTTGTGGATAGACAAGACCCCCACGGCTGCTTCCTGGCTCTCTTAATGAACATAGTTGTTCTGTTCCCCCAAGTCCCCAGGAGCTCCCTGCTTCAATCTATTAGCCTGTGGTGGTTTCCACATTTGGAGTGAGACCCCCATCCTGGGCCCCCAAGAGCCTGCTCATGATGGAGGCAAGAATTTGAAATCTAGCACTCCCCGTGCTGGTACTAAGTAAGTGCTCTCAGCTTTACGACCCCAACTCCCGTGTCACAGGAATGTCAGGCTAAGTGGAGAGACTCCAGAGCTGCCGTCGCCCCAGCCTTGGGACTACCCTATCATTATTAATGACAGCAATCACCACCCAGAACTCAGGTCATAAATAATAAGTGTCTTTCAGCAGTCACAAGAATGGCTGCGAACATTCATCATCTACACACTTCTCAAAATAGCCATGGGAACGAACAGCACAAGTATTATGGCCAATTTCTATCTCCATGTCAATGCTAACAACTTAGTTTTATTTAAAAAGAAAAACCCAAAGCAGCATGAACTTCGGATGAGGGTAATACACACTCCCCAAAAAAGGATTCTACAGCTCAATATGTTTGGAAAAGTCCTGGTTATTAAAAAAAAAAAGGCTAAAGAGATCTCTTTATAGACTTTAATATTCTAATGTGCACGTGAATCTCCAAGAGAGGTAGGTCATGTTTCCCCCAAAGTCTTTGGCCTGAACTTTTTTTCTCTCTTGGTGTACCGTGTTACATCTTGCAGAACACTATTGGCCAGTGTGCTGGAAATATTTAACAACAGGCTCCCCAGGAATGACGGGGAAAGCCCTAATTAGTGATATTTGTTGCTGATTTCCGTGGGGTAAATACTCCCACTATAGGTGACTTTAAGCTGCCAACATGAAACATGAGTTGGGACGATGAGTTGCCCCCAGTCAGCTTTCGGAGCTGGTGTGAGTTAGTGCAAGATGGCTGGAGTAATTCCCCTCTTGCTGCTGACAATAGGGGACGTGTGCAAAAACCAGTGGTTGTGACTTGGTGTTGGTCTCCTTAGGTGGCAGGAAGAGAATGTAAAAGGAAAATCCATGGCCACTGAATTTTTGCTCACTTCTCTAATTAATGATCTGAGTGGACCTTCTCTGCTTGAGACCAGCTGATGATGGATATCGGGTTCTTTGATGGCGTTTCCTGGCCCTCTGACACTGAAAGCCACCCTAGGGCACATCTGTCTGTGCTACAACTTGACTGGTCTCTTGTCTACCCGAGGATAGGGGCATCAGTGCTGCCCCCCCTCTGGACAGCTCTGCGACTTCCTATTCAGCTGGAGTCAGAAAAACCTTCCTGACCAACTTCCCTGCCAATACTGGGAGAACTTCCTTTGACCCTGACCAGGAGGTCAGACAGTATTGTTGGACAGTATTCACATAGGTCATCTGATAACAGAAAGGCAGTAAATTAGATTTATATCTCAGTAGCATTTGGCACAGTGGAGTACTTTCTTCTTTTTTAATTGTTTTCTTCTCCTAGATTCCAAGATGGCATGCTCTCTCCTGGTTCTCCTCCTGTCTCCCTGGCCACTTCTGCTTTGTTGGCTTCTTCATTTGATATCTAAGATTTACTTATTTGTTTATTTGACGGAGAGAGAAAGAGAGAGAGAGCACAAGCAGGGGGAGGGGAAGAGGGAGAGCGAGAGCCAGATGTGGGGCTTGATCACAAGACCCCAGGATCATGACCTGAGCCAAAGGCAGACACTTAACTGAGCCACCACCCAGGTACCATTCATTTGACATCTAAATGCTTGGGTTCTTTCATTCTAGTTTCCCCTCCCCTCCCTCCCCTCTTTTGTCCTCTCTCAGATGATCTAATCCATTCTCATGGATTTAATTGCCATCATTATTCTGATAACTCCCAAACTTATAATCTGAAACTAGGCTTTTTCTCTGAGCTCAGGATTTATATAACCAACAGCCTCCTTGGCATCTCTATCTGAGTGTCTTATAAATTTCTCAACTTTAACTTGTACAGAAAGGAACTCTGTGTCCTTTCCACCCTATTTCTCCCTCGGCCTCCTTCTTGATCTTAATAAAAACCATTTCCCTCAAACTTGTTGCCTGAGCCTGAAATCTAAGAATCACTCTTAATTCAACTTCCGTTTTATTTCCTATATCCAGCCTAATGGTCTTGAAGGAATGAATTCCCCTCTACTTTTTCCTTTTATTCCAAGGGTCATTGTCTTATATTACACTAGAGCCCTGAAACCAATTACTGGGTCCATGTTTTACTGCTTTGACATCTTCGAGAGGTGTATTTTGGCTTAATTACTCTTAATTAGATTTTCTTTGGATGCTTCTCCAGACCAACTTCCCCCAAGTGTCCTCTCTTTCATGGATCCCAAATGGGCATCTCTTTGTTCAATGTATCCAAGTAAGCTTGGGCTCCCTTCACATTTTCCTTATATTTAGGTATTCTGCTGTGGCCTTTACCATCCCATGTCAAGCCTCACTCCCAAACATAGATGGGAGGTCCAATGGGATAAGGCACTTTGGAAAAATTCAGATAAATGAGATATACCCTTGGAGAAATACTGGCTTATTCTTTCATGACCGTTTCTAGGGTGCTTTTGGTTTTATGGTGATTTCCTGTGGATCTGAATCTCACTTTGGGAAGTAGGGAATGTCAAGGAATTTTTCCCCATTTTAAGATAGAGAACGGACTCTCAGGCTGTGACAGGACGAACTCAAAATCATGCATGGAGAGTGACAGAGCTATGTGGTTCCTGTGGCCTCATTTCTGGGAGGTAGAAATAGGGACCAAATCTCAAGTTTCCCCAAGGGTACTGTTGTGTTGAGGGAGGGGCATAAGGAAGGGCACATACAGATTCTATGGGTTCTTATGCTTGTATAATTTGGGGAGCACGCTTTGAGAAAAATAATACAAAATACCATACAGAAGTGAACATTTACTTAGAATGAGAAAAGTAACCACAATACATTACAAATTTAAAAATGCTTACAGAATACCATAAGTACCATGGTATCCAGAAAATAACATTTATAACTTTATTAATTAACAGACCGCCTGCCCCATGATGCTTTTTTTCTACACTGTTGGATGCATGCCTTCCCATTGCTTTTTAAAATATGTCACGATTTGGTAATATTTTCTTTTATTTTTTTAAAATAGGCTCCATGCCCAGTGTGGAGCCCAACACAGGCCTTGAATTAAGTCCTGAGATCAAGACCTGAGCTAAGATCAAGAATTGGATGCTTAACTGACTGAGCCATCCAGGCTCATATTACCCATGGTAATATTCTCTACAGTGAGAATACAAAGATTAGTTGGGGTTTTTTTTGTGTTGATTGCAATTAACTTTTACATTACTGATCATTTGTACATTTTTGGTCTGTTTTATAACTTGCTATTGGTGATGTCATGTAATTTTTAGGGTTTTCACATCCTAAATGTGGGAACACATCAATCACTTCTCTCTCTTATATGAGCTATAAGATTTAAGGCATTACAAGTTTTCTTTCTTTGTTGAGATTTAAAAATTCTACTTGTGGTAAAATACACACAACATAAAACTTACCGTCTTAGCCATTTTTTAAGTGTACCACTCACTAGTGTTTAGTACAATGACCTTATTGTGCAACCAATTTCAGAACATTTTTCAGCTTGCAGAACTGAAACTCTATATCCATTAAATTACAACGCCCCTTTCCCCCTCCCCTCAGCCCCTGGTAACCACCATTCTACTTTCCATCTTTATGGATCTGAGTATCCTTGGTACCTTCTGTAAGGGAAATCATATAGTGTTTGTCTTTTTGTGACTGGCTTTTTTACTTAACATAATATCCTCGAGGTTCATCCATGGTGTAGGATGTGTCAGAATTTCTTTCCCCTTTGAGGCTGAATATGATGTTCCATTGTATGTAGAGATCACTTCTTGTTTACCTATTCACCCATCGACAGACAGTTGGATTGCCTCTACCCATTGGCTATTGTGAATAATGCTGCTATGAATGTGGGTGTCCAAATATCTCTTTGAGACCCTGCTTTCAGTTCTTTTGTGCATATACCCAGAAGTGGAATTGCTAAATCGTATGTTAATTTATTTTAAATTTTTTGAGAAACCACCATTTGTAACTTGAATTTTTTTCACAGCAATTATACCACTCTGCATTTCCAGTTTTTCCACATCCTTGATGATACATATTATTTATTTACTTATTTGATAGTAGCCATTCTATGGGAATGAGGTGGTGTCTCAGTATGGTTTGGATTTGTATTTCCTTAATGATGAGTGATATTGAGCATCTTTTCATGTGCTTATTGGCCACCTGTATTATCGCTTTTTGGAGATAAGTCTATTCAAGTCCTCTGCCCATTTTTCAATTGTGTTGTTTTGTTCTTGTTTTTGGTATTGACCAAGCTTTTATGAGCAGTGACTAATTTGCAATGCCTCTTGAATTGATTGTGCTCATTAACCGATTTCCCTTTCATGGTATTTTTGTAGTAGCATCTTGTGAGTTTTGTTATTTTTTAGTGCCAAGACAATTAGCAAGAGATTAAACTCTTTTTTTCCAATATGCTTATATAATTTTCTTCTCCTTTAAAATTGAACTACCTAACTATCCAAGAGTCTAGTCACTACTCCTATTTCAGATATCTCTGATAATGAATTGCTGCTTTTGGAACCATCCAACATTTTTTGGTATAATTCACTTATTGATGTCAGAGTAATCTCTTGATTTCTTGGAGAAATCTATGGAGACTAATCTTTATTGCATAAGATGTTTGTAGTTGTGAATGTAGAGTTATTAAGTGTACTCCTGGTAAAAAGAACTCTTCCATTTTGCTTAGGGACTAATGAGGAGAATTGGATTCTCTGTGTATAATTCTATGCTTTTGATGACAGAATAATTTTCCACAGCCTAGCTTCTGCCTCTTTATATATCAAACCTGAAATCTTCTACATTATGCAAATACTTCCAGTTCTAATTCCATAAGATACATTTATCATAAGCTCTCTGGCCTGGCACCTGTCTGCCATGCCACTGGGTGAGTCAGTCGAGTGCATAAATAGGAGTGTTTCTGGAAGCCATTCTTACAATAGGACAGCTGGAACTCTAAAGAGGAGAAACTGTGAACCACATGAAACTATCCCACTAAACCCAAACCAGATGTACCCTAAATCAACTCTTTTAGCTAAATCCCCCCAATACCAATACCACCTGCCATTAGAGGATGTGTGGCTGTAGGGAAGTCAGAATGGAAAGAAACAGTGCTCTTAATTGATATGATTCATATATATTTCTTTTGCAAATTTTGCTCAAAAGAAAAAGAAAAGAAAAGAAAAGTCTACCATTTAAACCATCTCTAGGACACTTTCCAGAGCCTTGAAACTGGCCTGTAGAAGCGAGGGCCCTGAGCTTAACCTTCATGGGCTTTGGGGTAATCTGGTTTGGACACAGGGCGGATAAGCAGAGTCCTTGTTTTTTAGGCTGCATGAGATGAGACATGATCTGGCTGGTTCTCATCTGGAGGACCCAGGGTCCCAGTTCGGGCCCCAGCACATTTCCAAATCTCCCCTCCCTTCCTCTTTAATCATACACCACACGCTCTGTGTTTCTGGAATGGCCCATCTTGGCTGGGGACTATGGATTTCCTGGTAAGATGTCAGCAAGCTGTGATATTTTTATTTTACTGTCCCACCATTCTTCACCTACAACAAATATCCCTTTAATTGCTTCAGCATGAGGCCCGGCTAACATCCCCCATTCCTAAGGGTCTTTCAGTCCCAACCTTACAGTAAACTCAAGATATCTGAACAGGGCTGCCAGACGTGGCAGCTGGAATCCAGACATCACGGCCTATTTGAGCAATTAGCTGAGCTCCCATCCTGGGCTGGCCTCATTAGGGGGATCCAGATGTCCACTGCTAGAGCTGCCTTCCATCCCTGGGGGCGAGCCGTCCCCCCAGGTGAGGCCACGCCGGTGCCTGTGGGAGGCATGTCAGAGCTCAGAGAGGCCTTCCTCATTTTCAGGGCTGCTAATTGAAGTGCGGTGGGAATGGCAGAGGCACCAGCCATGCCTGCCGGTCCCCAAGGCTCTCTGTTTTCCGGACATAATCACCGTCTGCACAGAGCTCTCCCCATCTGGGGGCAAGCCCAGCTGCCACAGCTCAATCGATGGTGAAGGGTGTTCAGGCCCAGTCATGCTGTTTGACCGCAGCTCGGCTCCCGCCATGACTAAATGGGAACATCTGGAAAAGGGCAGGGCAGAGCAGGGCTGGGGTGAGGGGGATAAGGGCAGGGGAGGATTAAAACTGCTCCGTCTTTATGGGAAGATTTCCTCTGGTAATACATGCCTCTTCTTTCCCGTGTGGTGGGAGGTGGGGGAAAAGAGAATTTCACCCTGGAACAACCTAACGGGGGCCCAGCCAGAGGTACCAGCTGTTGTAAGGGCCTCCAAAATGAACTCTGCCAGGGAGACCATTTTCATCATAGCCTATGTGATGGCGCCCCCTGGGGTTTGGGGTGCCTGACATGCGTGGCCATAATGCACCAGTCCTGCCGGTTAGTCTGTGAGCCTTCCTTGGCTTGACTGTTCCCAGAAGCAGGGCCTGAGGTAAGGATTTCGGCAGAAGTCCTTTATTTGGGAGCTGAGACCTGGACGCACCAAGGGGGAAGGTGAAAATGAAGTGGGGAAGGCAAAGAAGAAAGCCGTGTTAGTGAGTAGGTTGGGTTCCGATGACCAACCATCCTGTTTGCCAGGGACTGAGGCGTCCCCGGGCGAAACAGAGTCTCAGGAAAACCGAGACAGGCTGGTCACCTAGTTGTGTTTGTCAGTAGGTTACTGCTGCAGGCAACTGGGCCCAGTCAATTTCATGGAGATGGGTAGACCCGGACGACGGCGTAGACCATGCCTTCAGATTGTCCCACGGAGGACAAAGAAGGGCAAAGAAGCCGGCCTGCTTATCCATTGGCTCTGGTCTGTCGCTGGTTGAGGGGCTTCCCCCGAAGGGGCTGCTTCTGAAATGACTCCAGCCTCCCCGCCATGAAACAAGCATGATGCTATCCATGGCCAGAGAAAGAAAAGGGACCCAGAAGTGACAACAACACGGATCCTGCCTTCAAACGGCCTGCTGTGACAAAGCAATTGTCGAGGTGAAGAGGTCCCCTCTGAAATGCGCTTTCTCCCGCAGACCTTTCTTCTCCGCGGGTGGCCATTCCATCACAGAGCTCCATTCCGTCCCCTCTAGGTTCTTCCGCCCTCCTCTCCCCACGCTCCCGGCGAGCTGGCCTTCCAGCGAAAGGATGCGGCCTGAGAAGTGCCAGCAAGAGGCAGACGGGAGCTACGTGTCGTTGTGCGTGGTGGGCCAAAGAGCCAGGTTTGACCCCTGCGGAAGCCACACTCGCCGACTGACCTTCATGATGGTAATCCCAGTGCTCCTGGCCGGGGGTGGATTGGGCTCTGTGAGAGGGGAAAATAATGCCCCCACCCCACCCCCAAGATGCCCATACCAAATCTCTGGAACCCGTGGACAGTTTGCACTACATGGCAAAGGGAAGTTAAAGTTGCACATGGAATTCAGGTTGTTCATCGGCCGACCTCAAACTAGGGAGATTAATCTGGATTATCTGAGTGGGCCCAGTGGAATCACAAGGGTCCTTACAAGTGGAAGAGAGAGGCAGAAGGGGAGGGTCCGAGAGGAATACATGCTTTTGGAGGAAACACTGAAGAGCTGCAATGTTGCTGGCTGGGCAGACAGAGAAAGGGGGCTGCATGCATCGCCAGCAGAAGCTGGAAAAGGCAAGGAAAAGGATTCTCCCCCAGAGTCTTCAGGAAGCCACACAGCTCCCTCGACTCCTTGATCTTAGCCCAGGGAGATCTGTGTTGGGCTTCTACCTTTGGGAGCTGTAAAATAATGCATTCGTGTTGTTGTAAGCTACTAAGTTTTGGGGGACGCGCTCCAGCAGCCCCAGGACATTGCTACAAGCTCTCCTTGCTCCATTTTACTCACTCATGCTTCCAAGTAAGAGTTCATCGAAGCTTGGAGTTCTAGGGCTGAAAATCTGAAAGCCAATGAATCAGGCCAATGCAGTTCCTGCTCTCTCAGAGGTGACAGTCTTGTGTGGGAAACCGAGACTCAGAAAGACATGTGCAGTGGACTAAAGAAGTTTCTAGGAACAGGATTCCTAGCCTGCCTGTGAGTAAACATGGCTTTCTGGCACTGAGGCCTGTGTTCAGTGTTTGAGCTCGGTTTCGTGCAGGAATGATTTCACAGGGCCTCTCAATAGGGCCCTGGAAATGTTTGCGGAATGTAATTGAGTTGAGTTCAACTTGGGGAAGTATGTTCTTAATTTACATTGATGGTTTCCCCTATGCCTCCCCCCTCCCCGAGGAAGCTTCATCAATTTCATCCGGGAAGGCTTTGTGAATGGAGATGCCATGAGCACCCCGAGATCTCCCTGGAGGAGAGGAAGCACCACTTCTGTTGGGTTTATTTCTAATTAGTGTGGTTCCTTCTACACATAATTCCCAAGACCTTTTCTTGTGGTCCCTGCGATTTCTTCAGTGGCGCTTGGGGCTGAACGAATTTTATTTGTTGAGCATGTGCTTCAGCTGGCCCAGTGTTGTTCTATCCCGGCACGATTTCTGCGTGTCCCCCAGAGGGGTCATTATGTTGCACTGTCACCTGTGTTTTCTCCTTTGACTCTCCTGTTAGACCACGAGCAGCCCAAAGATCCAACTGCGTCTTGCTCAGCTTTGTAGAGTGACAGTTCTTAGCAGAGAGCTGGGACGCTTATCATACTCTAGAGACTCAGTAGATGAGTATGAAGGAATTGATGAATGAGCCTCTGCCCGGGCTCACTCTCTAAGGTGGTGTTTCCTCCATGGAAATGCAGAGTCGGAGCTGTGAACTCAGACTTAGAGTGGAACGCTTTGTGGGACACAGGACAATTGCTTAGAAAGGAGCAGAGCAGATGGGTGGTCGTGGCAGCGTTGCTGCTGATGTAGCAGGTGAGGAGAAGAGCACAGGCCAAGTATACAGTGTGCGTGGGGACCACTGGCCAGGCTGGTGTGGCTCGCGCATGGAGGGCACGAATAGGCTCAATGAGAACTCAGTTTCAGATTCGTAGCCTGGGTACAGGGCCTGGAGGGCTTTCGATCAAGCGCCAGGAGTTTGGAATTAATTCCTTGGACACTAGGGAGCTAAGGAAGGCTTTGGAGGATATGAGAAAGTGGGTTTTAGTGGCAGTAGAAGTGTGGGGGTTTTGTGTAGACGGTTTGGAGAGCTTCTCCCAGGGCTAATTAGCCTGAGTTACCAATCTCTTAGGTGTTTCAAAATAACTATCAGTCAACTTCCTGGAGATCTTTTAGTCATGGCTGTTGTTGGGGGGCCCTAAAAGAGAATCTAGGCAGTTTCTGGGTTGTCTTCAGCCCTGAGAAGCTCTGGTTTGTGATTATTCCTCTTAGGAGTAAACCTGGGTAGATGTTCCATGCTGGGAGAGGCTCTGGGAGACTACGGGCATCCGAAAACCACAAGTCATTAAATGACTATGGACATCCTAAAGCCACAAGTTACTGGAACCAACCAGAGGTCTCCAGGCCTTCCGAGGGTATAAATTATGGCTCCGTGCAGCCTCTTGGATCCAAGGGTGATGAATTGCACCGGAGGTATGTGTAGTACACGACAACTTGGCTCCTTTGTGACATTACCCAAGAGGAATTCACAGTATCTTCTAGAAGGCTTCCAGGAAGTATGCTGAGAAACTCGTATAGTTTTGGAATTTCTTTCCCTGGATCACCACTCTGACCTAGTACCTGCAGAGAGGGTTTCTCCCTGAGCAAGAGTATCTTGATCCTGGGAGCTGGATCATAGTCCCACGTCTGAGTCTTCTTTTTCTTAGCTTCCATGCTTAGGTCAGCTGAGGACTTGGATCCCAGATTTTGCAAATGAGGAGAGACATCTTGCTTCCTCCAGTTCTGGCTAGCTTCCTGTCCCCATAGCACAAATAAGGCCCAGGGATTGGTGAGAAGGCTTGGTTGAGGGAGGACGGGCTGCCAGTTTGTGGGTGGAGTAGAGCGCTCAGGTGACCCGAAAGGAAGTTGGGGGCCTGAGAGAGGGAGGATGAAGTTTGAGATCATCTGTCCCTGCTCACTGGAAAAAGGTGAGGCAGCCGAGTCTCTGCCCTGTCTGGATGACCTTCTAGCATCCCCCCCGATCTGTCCCACGTGCTCAATCCTTGCCTTTCTTGGACAATCTTGACAAAGAAACATTCGGCCCAGGCTCAGAGAGGTCAGAGGGAGACTTGTCCTTCTGGGCTCTTTCTGGACAGGGGACGTGGGGAGCAAAGGGCCATAACACGATTGGTGGGTCATCATAGACATTTGTGTGTAGCTTTGCAGAGTCACATTTTCTGGGTCAAAGAGAAAGATCCTCGCAGAGGGACTGTTTGATATATTTGAGAGTGTGCATAGGTTTTGGTTGACGAAGCGTTCCGGGAGATGTTAAGTCTGACGTATTTTATTTGCCGTCAAATCGTGGAGTCCCGAGTCACAGAGCTGGTGGGCATGCTAGATGAAGATGCCCTTGGTTTCCCCTGGTCACGCAGGCAGAGCGCATGAGGTCCTGAGTGGGGGGCTTTCTCAGAGTGACACAGCATGTCTCATGTTCCACACAGGCTGGGGACTGAGCAGAGAAGATGCTGCATTGGCAGCGAGTGTTTTTTCTTTTTTTTCTGGTTGTATTTTTCTGAAAGCCGGAGAGGAGAGGCGCATCTGAATGCCAGGCCTGCAGGAGGACAGGAAATAAGAGCTAAGGGTTGAGGAGGATTCTTCTGGAATATTCCTTCATGGGGCGCTCTCGGTTACCCTGGCTCAGGAACTCCCTTCACACGAGACTTGCTCGTGAAACACGGCGTGCAGAGCCTGTGTCTGGCCTTGGAGAGCGGCCAGAAGATAGGGAAGGGTTTCCAGAGCTCTGGAATCTGAGGGGCTCCTGGAGACCCCACGGAACTGTCCCATTAGCTGGGGTTCGGGTTGTACTCATGGTGCTGTCTTCCCCATGACCTGCGTGGCTAAATGAGAATTCATATTAAAATATAAAGGCTGTAAAATAGAGGCTCCTCCCTCTCTTTGGGCTAGGGTCTTTGCTGCCCCAGGGGATGGGGGTGGGGGGCTCTACTGGTCCCGTGGTGTTGAAGGGAGGGGTTATCTGCTTAGTTAGACCAGGGAAGAATTTAGCTCACAGCTAGCTCTTTTAATTTTTTTTCCCCCATTCTTCTTTGTTCTATATTCCAATAGTGAGTCCCTCTAATTAAACTGTTAAATCAGGTTTAGTTACCTGTCGCGATGAGAGCATCTAGAATACAGATTGTCTTTTAAAACTCCTCCTCCTAAGCATGTTAGCATCATGCTCCCATTTTCGTGCTATGCCTTTAGAGAAGAGGAAACAGAGGCACAGAGATTCAGAATAATCTCCACTTTCCAGTTCTCCCACCATTGCTGATACCACCCTCCCCGTCTCCCCAGACACGGGAGGCCCACGTTAATGTCTTCAAGACCCAGAAAGAGGCAAAATGGCTTGGCTGGGCTGCCCCCCCACCCCCCGATTTTGCTCTGTAAAGATTAACCCACAGTTTTACTCCTAGCTCAACACTAACGCATGCTCTGGCCTTGGGCAAGCAAGTTTACTTCTCCAGACTTCTGTCTCCCGCTGAGCAAAATGAAGGAGCTCGTTGAGGTGGTCTGCACAGATCATTCCTGGCTCTGTGCTCTGCCCACAGCCCCGCCATGCTGCCTCCCCCCTGCGCGCCGCTGCTGCTCCAGCGGGCGGACCTACTAACGCGTGGATTTATGTGGGACACTGGCTTTCCCCAGAAGCTCGTTTCCGCTGCTTATTACCAGAGGGACCGGAGGCATTAGCCTGCTTTGCTTATGGAAGCCTTCATTCCCGAGATTTTATGTAGTGATGGCAGCTTGAGCCCCCTCGAGGACTGACTGCAGCAAACTTCCTAGTTGCACTTTAGTAATCCCAAACTGAAAGGTGACTTTAGGGAGCACTACCGGGTGGGGAGGAACACACGATGCCTTTAACCCTCAGGGACCGCTGACCTCAGTTGAGGGAGCCATGGTTGGGGCATGTGTGGGCGTATGCAGTTTGGGAAGCCGAGTTGTACCTCAGTTTCTTCTTTCTGTTGGGATTTGAAGAGTCAGGTTGACAGTGGTTATAAGTGGGGTGGGGGGAGTACCTGTAGCCTGATGTGGACAAGAAGTGGGTGAATCATGAATACAAACCATTTTGTGGATGGAGAATAGGAAGAAGGAAGTAGGCTTTGCCTAGAATTAGTTCTGGGTGGTTAACCTTGGCTTTTAGTTGTTCTATAGGCCTGTAGATAATAGAGTAAGACTGACTCTAAATAGCCGTGGTATTTTTCAGCAGGGATCCAAAGATCCCGTAACTGGAGAGACTTCTTCCCAGGAGCTGGTTCATCTAGAATTTCTGCCACATCTGTAAGCATGGAAACTCAGTATTTCATGTAGCATCAATCCTATGAGATGCTCAGGGAGAAAAGGATGTGTTCCAGTAAATTCTGAAAATGCCACAGACACGTTTCTTGGAGAGGAACACCGTGCAATACTACAGTTAACCCTCATATATTCTACAGGGCTAGGGAATCAATTTCATTTTGTTTAAACCTCAGTTACCCAAGCGTATTTGAGAATAAACCATTTGCTTTTTAATATCCCACCCAACCAGTGTTCTGTGGATTGGACTTTGGGAAATGGTACTCCAGGGTGAACTCTGACATTGGAAACTATTGCTGTGGGTCTTCTTTGCTGCACAAATAGGATTTTCTTTCTTCTAGATCCTGGGGAAGGCATGGACATGGACTTAAAGCTTATTTTTGGTAAACTGACTATGGGCATCCTAAAACCACAAGTTCAAGGTATAAAACCAAAAAAATACATGAAATGAAAAAAAAACAGTGAATGTAAGTTGTTGGTGTAACTGCTGGAAAGGTATACTACACTACTTCTTTTTGGGAGGTATACAGTTGGGAGAGGGAGGGACCAGAAAAGCTAAGTGGTTGGGGGTAAGGGCGGCCTGCCTAAATTTATCCCTCCAGCTGGAGAGAGAGTAAGGATAATGAGGGATGTTTTAGGCTACATTCTTTAGCACACAAAGGCCAACATGCTAATAGTTGTTTTTGGAGAGTACAATCTGAGGGCAGCAGGAGTGAGGGATACAGAAGAGGAGGCAGAGAAGGAGGGAAAGTCCAAAGTGGTACATTATGCAGTTGGCCACAGCCTTCCAAGAAGACACACAGCAAGTCATTTGGGCACGTGGGAAATCTCTCCAGAGCGATTGGAAGGAATAATCTTGGAATATCTTGGAACAGTCCTTCAGAGACTTGACTCTGGAGAGTTGCAAGAATTTATCAGCTAGATATTTTGTATCGTTTGCCTCTGGTGATTCAGAGTTGACCTGTCTTGGTAGCTGCTGGGGAAGGCAGAAGCTTCGTGAATCCAGCTGGGTCAGAGCTGGGTGCTGGAGTGCCTGAGGCTCCGAAACCACCAGAACTCTCACCCCAGCGCAGGTGTGCTGGAGGCGAGTGGAAACCCAGCTCCTCCTCTGTGAGGCCACTGAATCCTCCGGCAGTTTTTGAAGATGGGGTCTGGGCAAGCCACCAAGGTTTAGGGGCAAGTGGAGCCAGCAAGTCTGGAGAGAAGAGAAACTGAGTCTGGCACGAAGACTATCCTCAGAAATACAACAGGAATATAATCCCTCTGGAAGGAGAGTTTGGTAAGTTACTTTTTTCCGTTGTCCGACCTTGGGATGGAGGCATGATGAGATAGGATGGATAAGGCAGGCCAGATAGAAAATCAACCTGTTAACCATCCCACATTACCATCTGGCATTTTGGCAAAGTCCACATCCACGCGATGGAGGGTGGATATGAGCCATTTTGTACAGTTTCTCCAAGCACCCATCTCCAGTCTGGCCCAGGAGATGAGAGGCCTTCTGCACTGGGAGGTAGTTTGCCGGTCCCAGCACTCAGACTCTGACAAGTTTATTTTGGTTCACCCCAGGATCATCTAGTCCCAGAGACCCATGCCTCCTTTGTGCGGAAACCCTCCTTCTCTCTGTGGTCTCCAGCTTGATGCTGGCAGGGCTGGCCCAGCTGGGAGGCTGTCTCGAGTTACATCTTTGCAAGGACTCACACAGATTCTTTTTTCCAAGCTTCTCAAGTGCTTTGCAAAAGAAAAACAGAAAGAAAGAAAAAGAAAAAGAAAAAAAAAAGGAAAACAACCCCTCCCCTTCTACCACATAACTTGGGCAGGGAAGCAGTGGTTTTGGAGTCTCTGATTTGCAGGGACAGAGCACCCTCCCCTTCTGGAAGGTTCAGGATTTAGCAGGGCACCCTACAACCATGGGACAAAGTGAAGCTGAGTGGGGATCAGAGGCCTGCGGCTGGGCATGAGGTCTCAGGGCTGGACCAGGTTGGACCCTGTGCTCTTCTCTAGTTCCCATTTTCACACTAGAATCTGCTGGCCAGCTCAGGGAAGTTACATAACTTCCCTAAGGTCTCATGGCAGCACGTGAAGCACTACATTCAAACTTGGGGATGCCTAGATCCAAAGTGTCTCTGAATCTCTTCCTTATCCTTTAGGCTAAAACCTCTCTTCAAGGCTCTTAAACTTGGCAAGCAGCGACGATATTTGGCTCTTTGAGGTCTTAAACTCCCTGAAGATTGATAGCATACTCCTGTCCCCAGAGGTGAACATTACTAAGTTAAGATATATTTAGAATCTGGGAAATGTCAAGGTTTTCCACATGGCCGTTTTCTCTTTGTCTCCTCTAGAGACTGGCCCTCCTATGAGCCTAGAAAAAGTTCTTGGGGTAGTCCTGCCTGCAGGTGAAAGCTGGGTTTCCTTGTGGCTTGGGGGAATTTCTGATCTGTGCCTGGGCCTGGCATCCATTTGCTACGGTGACGGTGACTGCACATTGCGGGGGTCACCGTGGTCATCTTCCCGCTTCTAAGGATCATGGCTCCTAAAGAAGACCAGCAGAAGAAAACGGTCTTGCTTGTTTTTGTTCTGGTTAGTAATTGTGAGATTTATCAAAGTGCCATTTATTAATGTGTTTGCATATAAATAGAACCCATGAAAAAATTGCTCTAATTTTGACTTTGCTTTGAAGGACCTTCCAGACAACTTATGTCATTGCTTGACAGAATGTTCAGTCCATTTTTAGCATGACTATTATTTCATCTAAAAGAAATAAGATCCTGGAACAAAAGTTCTCTAAAGAAGAACCTCCCCACCCCCTCCAAATATGCAACAATTAAGCTAGAAATATCATGGATGTCCCATGGCGTTTCTTAGATGCTATTTTATTTCAGAGGCAAAAGGAGTTTATTTCCTCTTTATGAAGACTAGTACGACTCAAAAATATGTTGGCTCCAGAAAGGATCTTTGAACGCATCTAGTCCTGGCCCAGTGATTTTCAAATACATTTTATAAAGACTTGGGGCCTCATAAAGGAGTTTCAGGGATATCACATTTATTTTATTCACATTTCATTCTGAAAAACATATAAACTATTCCAAAAACGCCAATGAAAACAACACCTATTGGGGCACCTGGGTGGCTCAGTTGGTTGAGCGGCTGCCTTCGGCTCAGGTCGTGATCCTTGAGTTCCGGGATCGAGTCCCACATCGGGCTCCTGGCTCCGCAGGGAGTCTGCTTCTTCCTCTAACCTTCTCTCCTCTCATGCTCTCTCTCACTTTCTCTGTCTCTCAAATAAATAAATAAAATCTTAAAAAAAAAAAAAAGAAAACAACACCTATCATAGACTGCATTTTGAGATGTGCATTGGGGAGCCCTAAAAAGTTAAGTTGTGTTGACAGGTAATTAGGGTAGTGCTAGTTGCTCTAAAAATTTACATAATGGATCAAGTACACTGAAGAATAAAGCCTAACATGGGTGTTTCTGAATGCTGGCCGGCTCTCCTTCAAGCAGATGTGTGGTGACCCAGGCTCCTTCCATCTTGTGGCTCTACCATCTCTCAACTGGGACTTCCAGGTTGTCTGGGTCCCTGTTTATCAAGCTAGCAGAAGAGCAAAGAATGTGGAGAATTGTATGTCAGAGGTTCTTAGGGGGGCTGTGCCTATCTTTCCACTCTCATGCTATTGGCTGGAAATGTTATGTGGCCCCATTTAACTGCGAGGGACTTTGAGAAATGTAGTTGACCTCTGCCTTTCCAGGTTACTCTCTTAGGCACATGCTTGGAAATCAGACATGGTTATCTGAAGAGTCACCATTTTGTTTTGTTTTGTTTTGTTTTCTGTTTGGAGTCACCATTTTTAAACCACTTATCTGTGTGAATCTGAATTTTGAGATGGTGTAATTAAACTTAACAGAAAGTGTCAGCTTTTCTTCATAGCTCTGAATCTGATATTTTCGAATTCATTGAAACAGCCTCATCAGTCCCATTGTTCATGTAAACAATCAAGTAAATATCATACATTTGAACTTAGGCAATGTTGTATGCTAATGAAATTGTACTTTAACCTGCTGTAAAAAGTATGAAGTCCTGAAAACTTGAAAAAAATGCTGATCAGGTATAATTTCCTCTTTTTATAGGAATGAGAGACAGAGAGAATAAGCTACTTGCCCAAGGTCATATATCGATAAAGAAACAGCTGGTATTTAAACTCAGACTTCCTGGCTCTCAGTCCAGGGCTTTTCCTTCTATTTCAACTTGTTCCAGGGCCTCATGGCCCTCGTAACTTGGATGTTTTTCAGCCCTTTTTAATTTTCTCAGGCTGCAAGGGAGAGAACAGCTGAAGCTCGGGGGTTGTTAATTCTGTCGTAAGTGTAATGTCTTGCATTCCTGGCCCAGCCGCTTCATGAACTGACATCCATGAAGCATTTGCTGAACATCTATTTGATGCTGCACGTTGTACCAGAGCTGGTGATGCAGTGGCTCAAAGGGGGCCCTTCTGGTGGGGGGGGGAGGGTGCCTTGCAGTTCAGCTGGGTAATAACAAAACAAAAGCGTGAATGTTTATATTTGCAAAGAGGTGTTACAAAGGAAGCAAACAGGAGACAGAGAGAGAAACCCCGGGTAAGTGAGCTCTGTCTTTCAGAGCAGAAGCCGGCGAGCAGAAGCCGGCGGCCTCCTTCCCCTCTGAACATTACCAGTGAGATTCTTGGCCTGCAAATGTGCGTTCTCAGTGTTTTGTAGCACATAAGCAACATAAAACTGTCGGAGGCTGCAGAATGTGCACAGATGTTAAAATAAGTACAAACAATTAAAAGATGAAAGTGAGTCAAGATTCCTCTAAGAACTAAATACGAAAAGGGTTTTCCCTGATGGCTGCTGAAGTAGCTAAGTCAACGATGAAAGACAGAGAGCCTTTCCATTTTTGAAAGGGTAGGTTGGGGGAAGTTTTTATTAAATATTCATTGGCATTCTTGTTGCCTTTTTCTTGTCCCTGAGTTTTTACATCTGCAACCTCCTCCAGAATTTTCCTGTGCAGATGAAAATGAGGACCCAAGAAGCGAGGCCATGTGGGGGCAAGGGACACTGGAGTGGACACAGACCATAAAGCCGTGAACACAGAACTACATGCTGTGTGTGTGTGTGTGTGTGTGTGTGGTGTGTGTGTTGTGTTGATTTAAGCACAAGCTGATCACCTGATAAAATGGCCTGAGAGCCAACGCTGAGGAGGAGAGCACCTTGGGAGTCACCTTCTCTAGAAGGGAATGATGTGATGGCAGTAAGCACGTGACATCTTAGAAAGCCAGGATTCTAGGGGCGCCTGGGTGGCTCAGTCAATTAAACATCTGAATCTTGGTTTCAGCTCAGGTCATGATCTCAGGGTTGTGAGGTGGAGCCTCTCGTCAAGACTCACATCAGGTTCCACGCTCAGCTTGGAGTCGGCTTGTGATCCTCTCTCTGCCCCTCCCCCTGCTTTCCCCACCCCCCATAAATGAATAAATTAAAAAAAAAAAAGAAAGCCAGGATGCTAAATATAAAAGGGATCTTAAAGGGCACCTGGCTCTACTCCCCCATTTCTGCATGATAAGACTGAGGCCACAGAAGGGAAGTGACATGAGGGATGAATCAGTGATTGGAGTCAGGGCAAGAACTTTAGTTGCCATTCCCACCCCAGCTTATGCCAGGAGGCCATGGGGCCAGAGTGAAGGATGTGGCCATTAAGGAGCCTTGGAGTAGGGGTGGCTCTAAAAGAAAAAATAATTCTATTCTAGAAGACAAAGCCATGCCCTCCACCTACCCTGGGTGCCAGAAGGAGGTGGTTATTATGGAAAAGGGGTGGAGATTGAAAGTCTAGCACTGTAATGACCACCGTCACCTGGTGGCTGCAGAAAATGGGACTTAGGGGCGCCTGGGTGGTTCAGTGGGTTAAAGCCTCTGCCTTCGGCTCAGGTCATGATCTCAGGGTCCTGGGATCGAGCCCCACATCGGGCTCTCTGCTTGGCAGGGAGCTTGCTTCCCCCTCTCTCTCTGCCTGCCTCTCTGCCTACTTGTGATCTCTCTTTCTGTCAAATAAATAAAAATAATAAAATCTTTTAAAAAAAGAAAAAAAAAGAAAATGGGACTTAGTATGGAAGAGTGGGTGAAAGAGTGCAATTGTTTTTAAATATCTCAAGTTGAAATTATGATTCCCCTGGTGACACTCATCCTTTATGGTCACAGCGATACTTTTATTCATTTTAGTGAGATTTCCCTTTTTGTCCCTTAAAACATTTGAGTAAATTTGTACAAAGCAATTGAGCTCATTTATTTTGGGTGAAGACCAGAGATCTAACCTAATGATTTTTGGAGTCTTTGAAAGATCTATGTCATCTCTCTTTTCCTCTATTCACCCTTCTGGCTTCAAGTGCCATTTGCAGATGGGTGACTCCTTAATCCGTGGGTACCCCCTGTCGGATATTCATCTTTACTTCTTTGTAATCCCCGATCAACATCATTCCTCTAAGCTGGGTTCCCCAGAAAGCAGACCCCGAGGCAGAGACTTAGGTATTGTGTTAGTGAGAGTTTGCCAGAGAAATAGAACAAAAAGAATATATATTTATATACAAAGATTTATTTTCGAGAGCTAGCTCATGATATTATGGAGGCCGGTGAGTGTAAAATCTCAGGGTAGGCCTGCTGCCTGGAGGCCCAGGAAGAGCTGATGCTGCAGTGAAAACCTGAAGGCCATCTGCTGGCAGAATTCCCTCTTGTTTGGGAGAGGACAGTCCTTTACACTATTCAGCCCTTCAACTGATTAGATGAGGCCCACCTGCATTATGCACTGAGCTCAAAATCCATTGATTTAAATGTTTTTTTTTTTCTCTTTTTTCTTTTTTTATTAACATATAATGTATTATTTACCCCAGGGTACAAGTCTGTGAATCATCAGGCTTACACATTTCACAGCATTTGCCATAGCATTGATTTAAATGTTAATCTCATCCCAAAACACCCTCGCTGAAACACCTAGAATAATGTTTCACCACTGGGCACTGTGGCCCAGCCAAGCTGACACATAAAATTAACCACCCCATGTGTGAATAGTTTATTTGGGACTCCAAAAGAGGAGTAAGGGAAAAGGAGGATGAAATAGGAGAGAGAGGAAATCTAGTACAAAGATAGATAGCCAAGTTGGCCATGGGCAACTGGGTGACCCAGTCTGTGGTACCTTCTGAGAAGGGGAAACATTTCCCATCATCGCCTACTGGGTGTGCAGTGGGCGTGAATTCTCCTGTGCTTCTGGATTGGGCACAAGTGAGTGGCCAGCGGTCCCGTCAGAAGCCAGTGTTCAGCATGCCGCCACAGGCCAGAGAAGCCCTGGTGTGAGACGCCCCAGGGAAAGTGTCCAGGCCCAGGTGGAAGTACGCTGCACCGGCTGCGGCCCCTGCCCCGAGCTGGCCGCTGAAGCCTCGGCTGCAGCCAGGAGGGGGCCGCGAGGCTGGAGCTGGTGCCCAAGAGGGGACAGGTGCCTTCACCCCAACAGCTTTCTTCCCCTCCAACCCTTGTTTTGGAGACTGACACTACACCTGCCAACCACCAGGTCTTGGAGTCATTCTAGATTCCTCCGTTTCCTTGACTCCTTCTATTGGAGGAAGGCCTGTTAGGGCTGTTCTTCTCTCTTCAGTGTGTCTCACACACGTGTTCCTTCTTGGCAAGCCCTATGCTGCCACCACCACCCATCAAATCTCACCAACTCTTCTCTGGGTTCTTAAACTAATTTTCCATCTGGTCTCCCTCCTTCCAACCCTGGACATCTCCCAGGGCGATCTACCTAAAATGCACGGCCGAGTATGGACCATCCCTTGCTTAAAATCTCCCAGCAGCTCTGAAGATTGAAGACGACATCTCTTCCAACACCTCAGATGGGCACAAAGGCTCCCTGTAACCCGGCCCCCGTGTCCCCCTCCTGTCATCTCTTGCAGCAAGGCTCCTCAGATGCTCTGCTCCTCCGGGGAAGAACCTCGGAAGCTACTCAGGGCAAAGTGCTCCGGCTTGCTCACTGCCTTTGGTCACGCTGCACCCTTTGCCTGGAATGTTCTCCCCCCTCCTCCTTCCTCCATCTCCAGCCCAAGCCCTTACCTAGCGAACACGTACTCCTCTTTTAAGACTCAGCTCGTGTGTCATTTTTATTATGAAATTGTCCTGAGCCTTCCAGGTGGAGAATCGACCGTATTTGGTGCCCTTCTTGCATCTTTCCGGGCAGCCTTCATTAGGTGCGTATGATACTTAATGCGCTCACTCCTAACGCATCTGTCTTCCTCAGATCTACAGTAGTAAGTGCCTCGACCACAGAGATCCTGTTCTGGCCATCGCTTTGTATCCACACCATGTCCCGCTTAGCCTGGCACCAAATAGATGCTCAGCAAAGACCACTGCAGATGAGGCGATGGGACTCAGAAGGGACCGTGTCCCGACCCCTGGCGGAAGGCCATCCTCCCTGAAACACTGAGACGGGAGGCTGGGGTTAGCATTCTGTCCTCTGGCAAGGTGCAAGAACAGGTGAGGTCCTTGTGCCTCTGATTGTTAGGGCCAGACTGGCTCGATGGAGGGGGGATACATTTGCCCCCGTGGAGCCCCCTCCCTTAGCACCACAATGTGGAGAAGTCGGACGTAGCTTCGGCAGAAGCTGAGTTGTTAAGGTCAAGCCAGAGTACGTTGTGTTGGCCTCTGTCCCAGCAGCCAGTGCTTCTGGGTTCTGAGAATTTGTTCCCTAATCTCTGCTTCCAGGGCTCCAAGCGGCTGGAGTCTGCATGAAAGGGGCCTTTGTCTGATATGGGAATGGCTTTGGGGGCTAATCTCTTCTTGGATGCATTTTAATTCACTTTAATGACTCTGCCTCCTGTCAGGCTTTTCTTCACTGGGTGGGTGGGGGGGGTGGTTGTTAAAGAGATTAGGAGTGAACGCAAGCCCCCAAATGTAGCCTTCCTCGGGGGGCTCTGTTTTCAGGGAAACCTTTGTTCTGCACAACGTATTGGATCGCTCTGGGACTAAGAGGGGAAGGAGCAGTCTGGAGAGTCGGAAAATTATATATCTAATAAACACACATGCACACGCGAACGCCCCAGCGCCAACCTGCTGTGGCTTCCGCCGCCCTCCTCGTCCTGCCCCCACGGCTGGGGCTGAAGCAGACAAGACAGAGTGACGTCATCCCCAGGACACTGTCCTTTCTCTCCCTCCCTCCCTCTCCCTGCTTTTGTATAAACACAGCTGTTTGGGAGGAATGCTGGCTTGGGAAAACATAAACCATCAGTATCTCCGACCTTTCCTCCCCACCACGCAGCCCGTCCTACTGAATGTGGGAGACTGAAACGCTCTCAGCCCGGCAGGCCCATTATCCTTATGTCAGCTACGCCAGGCCTTTCAGATTTCTGGTCGGGGGCCTGGGGTGATGGGGCTCGGGGACCATGCGAAGCCCTGCAGGGCAGACAGAAGCTTTGGTTGCAGGGGACACCTGAGACCACCTGTGGGACTTCTGGAGGAACGCGGGGAGAGCAAGAGGGCTTCTCTCTTTGGCTGGGGGGTGTAAGGTGGAGGTCGGGGGTGTGGAGGAGTCCATAGTGGAGACAGGGGTTCACTGATCTGCTGGCTTTGCCCATGGAGCCCAGCCTCCCGAAACCAAGGGGAACCAAACAGCTGTGGTGGGGTGTGCCTGGGCCTTAAGGTGAAGCTATCGAAGAGCTGTGAAGACAGGGAGCCCATCGCCACCTCCCAGGCATTCACAGCCACAGTTTGGGTCCCAAAGCCTTTCACTATTTCAAGCTATAAACATGGGGGCAGTGAAAGGGAGATTAAATAAAGGCTGAACTCAGCTTCTTTTGAAATCCAGAGATAATGAGGCGGGCAACAATTTACTGGGGATGGTTTTCTGTTTCTGCATAGTGACCTGTGGACCTTGGGGGTTAGGATTTTTTCCCCCCAAGCTACTAAACATGGCATTTTGTAGAGAACAAGCTTGTTTCCTGGCCCCTACCCCGTCCCAGTCTCCTAAGCCTCTCTCTGTGCACCACTCTCCTGGGTGATTTTGTGGCCACGGCTGCAAAGGAGGAGAAGCAGTGAAGACTCCCTGAGCCGCCCTTTCCAAGGGCCAGGCGCCCCGGAACGATGGCCGCCATTGTGGAATGAATGGGATTCAAGTGCTAGAGAAATGGGGCTGGGCAGGGAGCCAGTGGTCTTCTTCGGTCTCTGCTTGGGTTGCCAGGTGGGGAGAAGACAAACCTTCACTCACTATTCCGTGTTAAGTAGAAATCTTGAAGTCCACGCTCTGGGCCACTGAGGCAACACTTGGCTCCTGGTTGCCTTTCTTGCCTGCAGTTTGCAAGGCAAGGGGAGATCTGCAGCCTTCCACCTCCGGGGTGCCTGCTAAGCATCAGGCGGGGTGCTAGATACTTTGCATCTGTTCCAGTTTATTCTCACAACAACACAGTGTTATTAAACGGTGTTATTTTATAATTAGTGATAAAGAAGCTGAGATAAAAGTAGTTTAAGAAACACTATCCGATGACTTAGGATGAAGCCGGGATTCACACCAGTTCGAATTTCAATGTCCACGCAGTCCAGGAATTCAGGAGACAGAAGGAATAGAAAGGACCCAACAAACCTGAAAGATGGGATGCACTTGCCCAGGTTGGGTGATTTGAGAGCTAAAAATAACATCCTTCACCTCCCCACTATTCCTCCTGCAGCCTAAAAATCACATCACAGAGCCCTTCCTTTGAGTTAAGCCAAACTTTGTTTTTGAATGCAAATATTTCTGGGAGGGGGAAGTCCTGTAGCCACTAAGATGCTCTATTTAAAAAAAAAAAAAACAAAAAACCTCTCATTTTCTTTTAAAATGTTTTAGTTTAAATTAACTGTGTTCTTTGTAAAGTAATCCTTAACAGAAAGTAGTTTGTATCAGAATAAATGCCTGGCAGGAGACCTCTCAAGGGAGTTGAGAAGTGTTCATCTTTGACATTTACTATTATGAGCGCATTTTAAGTAATTCCTGGAAACTGATAAAATCTGTTAGGAGAAAAGGATTTATTTCTCTGTCTCTCTTTTTTAAGTAGTAGAATATTTCACCCTTCTGATCTGAATAAAAGATAGACAGGGGTGTTAACTTTCTGAGATACACCTACATAAATGCAATCGCGTAGGGTTCTGCTTCCAAGAAGAAAAAAGGAGGAAATTAGAAAGATAGTCTGA
>CM052810.1:157077987-157140557 GCA_028533885.1 Nasua narica | reverse complement strand
AGACTCTATGTCCTCAGTCATGAGGAGTAAATACAGAGTACTCACTACAGAGTAAGAACTCAAGAAATATTAGCTAGTGTTGCTATTATTTTTGACATTTTGTCCTGGTCCCTTCTGTGTAAGCTGAGCTCCAGCAGAAAGGGAAAAACGGACCAGACATCTCTCCATCTTTCTTCATCTTCTTTCCTCCACTCAGAGCGCCTTGCGCATCCCATCTATGCCTATACAAACAGCAAGATCTACCTTAGTGCTACTTGGCTTCGAAGATCTTGGATTCTTCCAGCCTTCTTTCCTCTGAACCTTCAACATCCCTTTGTAGGGCTCTTAGACTCAAAACATTAGACTTTGTATCTTTATGTAACTTCTTTTGTCCTTAGAAAGATATTTTATTTCTTTGATTTGCTGGTCCTGGGGGTGGTAGCTTCCCTGGCTGGATCTCAGCTACAGCTTGGCTGAACTGATAAATTTCAGAGCCCTCTGAAATGCTCCTTAGTGAGCTAAGTCCTTACCTAGAGGTGGGTCACCAAATTTTTTGTAATTTGGAAAGGAATGGTGAAAACTGGCCCTAGTCTGGCCCGAGGTACAGAAGGAGGGGATTCCAGTAAGAAGAAAGAGGATGAAGTATGGATGGTGGTATGTTTTGGTTTTGTTTTGTTTTGTTTTTCCTTGGGAACTTTTCAATTGAGAATATTCTGCCCCACTTTTCCTAGCCATGCCCACCCTGGGCATGGACTTTTGGGTGGGTATTGTATGCTTGGGGAAAGCAGAAGTAAAGCAGAGACAACTCCTGGCTACAATCAGTTTTACTGACAAAATCCTAAGACTCCGTAGTGGTGGCATTACTTCGTTCATTCATTCAACAAACATTTACTGAAAACCTGCGTGCACTGAGCGCTGGGCTGGTGTTAGGGATACAAAAATGAGCGAGTCAGATCTGATTTCTTGTGCTCATGAAATTGCAGTCTGGTGGAGGGACTATCAGGTAAGTAAAACACACAGTTGCCAAGCTCAATACATAGTAGGCATGTCACTGATATTTATTTATTGACGGACTGAATAAAAGAATAAAAACAATATTGCTCCGAGTGACCTCCATCAGGCGGGGTTCGCACGGGTCTTGTGTCCTGTGAACCTCCAGGGACAATTCACAGAGACGTTCCCATTCACAGAGACAAGACACAAAGCTTGATCCTGCTCAGGGCGAGGTGGGAGATCGTTTTAGAAATCAAGTTGGTTCTGCTTCCAGACGGGAGAGAGAATTTTGTCCTAAGTACCCTGCCTTAGAACAGCGCACATCTCTGAACCCTTTCTTTGCTGTGGGCACCTCTCTTGGAGCTCACACCCGTGTGCCCACACTGTGCTTAGTAGCTTTGTCACCATCAGTGTGTCTGTGCCCTTGCTCTAGGCTACTTGGGGCCCATCCTGGCATCCCCTGGCCCTGGACACAGAGCGTGGCACGAAGTAGGTGCTCAGCACGTGATTGCTGGGAAAATGAGAAAATATCCTCTAGGACACCTTTAAACAGAGGGCCACAAATGGCCGCTCGGCTCCTTCTGGGTCTGAAATCTGAACCACATCAGCAAGCCCTTTCCCTGACCCTGACTTGAACTTCGGTCTGTTAAGCTGAAAAGAGAGACAAGCAAGCGTACAATGGGAAGAGCAGCAGATGTCCGTCATTCACCCAGGCATTCCGAGGCCCATCAGGAGCCAGGTGGAGCTGGCGAACTGAATCCTGATCCTGGGAACCTACACGGCCCGTCGGGCGTGGGAGGGGCCTGCTGTGACCCAAGGCTGAGGTCTGCTGGGAACACCCACAGATGCTCCAGGGGCAGGAAGGCCCCCTGTGAAAGACACAGCACCCCGCGCTGGGGGAGCCGGCACTCTGCAGGCGGGGATAACGTTTGAAGGGCGGGGTTGCCTTTCCCAGCTGGGGGGACCTGTGGCAAGAGGCCCCACAAGTCCCTGAGGATGCTGAAATTGGGGGTAGAATACAGAAGGAAGACCTGGGCTGGATGTCAGCCTCTGCTCATGCTCCCTGGAGGCAGAGGGAGAGAGAGGGAGAGAGAGAGAGAAACAGACCCTCTTTCCATGCTATTCATGTATGAAAACGAGACAGAGGTATTTACGCTTCATTTACACATCCACTCTCCTCCGCAAAGCCTGGCAAACACGTAGAGCTCCGCGGCACCGGGGAGGAGAGAGAAGCTTGTTGGCTCCAGTCTTCAATTCCAGGAGTCTCTTGAATTCCTTTCTAGGAGAGGTTCTGACCAAGAATATGTGGTCTGAAGTGACTTCAGGGGTTCTTCATTCCAACCTTGTTTTTCACAGGAAGTGTCTGAGTGCTGTTGTATCTTGTCCCCAGGGAATAGAAACATATTTGGAGATGCAGCTCCGGGGGTCGAAGAAAAGTGACTGCCTCACGCATCCTTGGTGAAGAGGAGGAGGCTTATATGGAGCCTCTCAGGTTCTACTGTGCAATTTTGTCGACTCTCTTATTCCTTGCAAGTGTGGCTTCTTTATTCACTGTTCCTTGGGGGCTCCTGGCCGAAGTGTTTAGTGAGGGGTGAGGAAAGCAGAAGTTGCATACAGTATGACTTGATGTACCCTTCCCACACGGGGGGGGCCCATTTTCAGAACCTGGCCTAGTTTGTGCCTGGCAGACTACATTCTCAGGGAAGAAGTGGAAGTGACTTGGGACATTCCAGCACCATCTTGGGCCCAGGAACGGAAGGCGTGGGCTTCCAAAGGCCAAAAGGACTGGCAGAGGGTACACAGCAAGGACTGGAGGCCTTGGCCCATCCTGCAAGTGGTTGCCAGGCACCGGGCTAGAAGCAGAAAGGTGATGCACTCCCATCTGAATGAATTTTGTTTCATCTCAGAGGCTCTGGCCATCCATAGAGCAAAACCGTATCTTTTCATTACACCCCATTCCCTCCAAACCTGACCCCACTCTTGGTTGAGAGGTTCAGGGGGGACAGAGAGGGGATGAGGAGAAGGGAACCAGATGAGATTTTGGAAATGGCCAGTTGGCCTATTAGGTGGACAATGAAGGTCCGCTAGATAAATCATATCAACTTGGTTTATATTTGGAAACTGTGGACTGCAGAATATGTTGGCCGAGGTCCTCAGAGGTTATAAGAACAGACACACTAGGTCAAATTTCAGTTCTTGGGGTTTATTTCAGAGATGCCAAGGCATAAGGAATGTGGAGTAGCTTGGAATGTAACCTCCCAGCAGCATGGCATGTGGGACCTGGTGCTTCTGGGACCAAGGGGTATGATTAGAGCAATTTCTTGACCTTATTTAGGCTATACCATGATTTCCAGGAATTTGCCTTCTTCCATATGTACTGACCTTGTCTGTTGGTTTGAATGTTTCCAACTGCAAGAAACATTGCAGAGCCTCATACTTCTTGAAATGATAGAGACACTTAAAATCTCACAGGGAGTGGGGCGCCTGGGTGGCTCAGTTGGTTGAGCGACTGCCTTCGGCTCAGGTCATGATCCCGGAGTCCCGGGACTGAGTCCCACATCGGGCTCCCAGCTCCATGGGGAGTCTGCTTCTCCCTCTGACCTTCTTCCCTCTCATGCTCTCTCTCGCTCGCTCTCTCTCAAATAAATAAAATCTTTAAAAAAAAAAATCTCACAGGGAGAACATCTAGAGGTAGTATGGACTCTAAGCAAGGGATGCTTATCAGATCGTTTCTGTGTAATTTGCTCAGTTTTCTTCCCTTCTAAGGATTGGTCTTGTCTCAGGCCACCTTCTGTCATGGTTTCCAGATGACATCAGCTGGGGCAATAGGCTCTCTTATTTCACATACAGGCAGACAGGGAAAGCATGGAATAAAAATCCTTCCCCAGCACGGAATAACCTTCGACCGGGTTATCCCACTTAAGTCATGTGCCCATTTCTAGACAAATAATAATTGTTAGAGGAATGCTATGTGCTGAGTGCCTTAAACCCGATTTCTTGAGCCAAACACTGGTCAGGGACATGGAACTGCCATGATTGAAGTAGTGTAGTTAGAACCCACATCTGAAGGCCCACAGAATAAGTGGGGGAGAGCAGACACTTGAATAAACCCGGAGCTTCCTAGGAAGGAGAAAGGGGTGAGAGAAACTGGATGGATACCCAAGTGAGTTTACTTTGCTTAGCATTTAAGCATCCCCAAAGGGAGCTGCCAGTACCTGTGTGCTTCCTGGGTAGATTTCATCCTGTTTCATCTCTGACATCAGTGGTCTTACCCACAATCAGCTGATGTGTGGTTGTGGTTGCCTTTAACCACTCTACCTTTCCCTGGGCAGAAAAATTGTGACTGGGTGGTTTTGCTCAGCTTGAAGCATGAGTTATAGCAATTTTTGCAGGGAATGACTGCATGAAGGGAGAGTCATTTATCTGGCAGGCTCCTAAGACCTTTACGGTGGGCTTGGTTCAGGAAGTTTAAGCCCGTTGCTCAAGGTCATGCACTACTGAGTGGCAGAACCCGCACTAGAAACAGGTCTTATGGCTCACACTCCAGTGTTCTTTCCATAACACCAGGGGAATGTCAATGCGGTGAAAATGACTTCAGCCCTCTGGTGGTCAGGATATGTGTGAAGAATGTAAATTTTGACCTGGGGCGAGTTCCTTAGCTTCTCTAGGTCCCAGTTTACTCACTACTAGAAAAAGGGATCTTATAAGGAGATATTGAAAGTACCTTCCAATTCCAAGAATCTCTGAATAGCTTTAGATCATGCTTCTCTTCCAAGAACCTGACAACACTTGTTCTATTAGATCATTTAACTGCAGATTATTTGTTTAAATAGTTTCCCAGGAGTGACCCAGAACATCCTACATAATAAACCAGTTGTTAAATCATAAACAGTATGGACAGCATTCATCATCATTGTGCTTCCCAACTGAACATCCCTGGGGCCTTCTGGTTACTTGGACACTCTGGCTAATGGAGTGTTGTCAGGGATTCCCTACGTGGGTGACCACTTTTCCAAGAATTAGAAAAAACAACTGTAACAAACACTAGCACTCTTCTGGAAAAAATGCACTTTTTTGAAGAAATAGAACTGTGAAGAATCAAAGAACTTTGTCTGTGTTCTTCTTTCACCTCTTTCTTATCTGGGTGCTCTTGTTACTCACCCTATACCCCCTTATGATCAAGTTCTCAGCTTGGACCACGAATCCCCACTTAACTAGTTGGGGTTTAGCATGTTATAGTTCCTGAAGTGTTTGTAGGAAATCTCAAAGCCTCCAGACCCAAAGGAATATATGGAGAATGATGGGAATTTTTGGTCCAGCATAAGAGGTATGATGGGGACGAAGATGTCTTCTTAAAGCATCTCAAAGCAGAGAACCTACTCTGTTCCCCAAGAGGAATAAGAAAACCCCAACATTACAGGTGTCCTTCAGAGTATTAGTTGCTGCTATAAGGAGGGCATGCAGGAGATGAAGAAAGGGTTACTGGAGTTTGAGAGAATTTATGTTCAGTGCTCTCACTTAATTCCCTCACAATGGCTCTATGTTATCCTGATGAAGAGAGGATAAATAATGTGCAAATACAGGCTGTTAAGAAGAAGAAAATGCAGAAAAATAGGAAGAGTATGATTTTATTTGTATTAGGATAGTCTAGGCTCTTCTTCAGTAAAGTATAAATATCAGATCTGAGAGACGTACCACTACCAAGGCTTATTTCATGCTCTCGTCCCACTCCAGTGTGGGTCCGTTGGCTCTCTGATGTGACTTTCTTCCAAGTGGGGACCTGGAAGCCATACTGCCACCATCTTGGAATCCCATCATTTCAGAATTCTTTACCTCTGGCTGCGGGGACAAAAAAGAGGCAACACGGAGAAGGTATTGTTGACATGATTACCTTGGACCAGAAGTGACATGTGACTTCTACTCACACTCCCACTGGCTGTAACTCAGTCCCATGTTCCCAACCTACCTTCAGGGAAAGCTAGGAAATATCTTCTGCTACATGCCCAGGATTAAGTAATAATGTGATGAATACATAGTGTGAAATGGTTTCTGCTACCTCATTTATGTAAAAAAGATTAAAACTACCTGTGTGTGTGTGCACACTTGCACATGTGCGCAGTTAGGCAAATACAAAGAAAAATGTCTAGAAGGATATGCACCAAATTTACCTCTAGGAAAGGGAGTAGGATTGAGATGTTATGATGAGGTGGGTTTTCAGGACTTAATTTTTGTTTTGTATTAAGTTGAAATTTTTTATAATCGTATATCTATGAATTATTTGTACTATGAAACAAAAGGGTGTCCGCCCCAATGCACACCATAACTTGTCAACAGTTTCAGATAAATCTGCCAGACTCCAAAATTCACGCTGTTTCACTATTTATTTATTTAAAAGATTTTATTTATTTGAGAGAGAGAGTGAGAGAGAGCATGAGAGGGGAGAAGGTCAGAGGGAGAAGCAGACTCCCTGTAGAGCTGGAAGCCCAATGCGGGACTCAATCCCCAGACTCTGGGATCACGACCCGAGCCGAAAGCAGTCGCTTAACCACCTAAGCCACGCAGGTGCCCTATTTCGCTCTTTAAATCCATTCCTTGTGTCCTTCCACAGTCTCTGCTTTTTAGGATTTTTCTCTAGTCTGCTGGGGGCTGGTGTTGGTGGATTATTTAGTGATGCTCTATTGGAAAGGAAGAATGCAGGGCTCACTTTTCTCACACTTAATGAAAAGGCACAGAGGCACCAGGAAGGATGTTGGGATCAGTATCAGCCCCTTTCTCTTCTAACCCAAAGATCTAAAGCTCAGAGGGAGAGCCATTTAACCTACGGTTGGCTCCAGACAGACAATGTTGTTGAGATTCTCTCCCTCTATCACTTTGCTCTCTTCTGAGGTGGCTCTATCCTCAGGAAGAATCCTCTGTAAGGTGGCAAAATAGACACCAAATAAGGTTCCCGGCTTTGGTAACAGCAGCTGAGCATCCCCAGTGGCAAGTGCCTTTTAACAACGGTTTTACTCAGAAGCTCTTGTCCTGAGTCTCTCTGGCTTGTCTTGGGTCATGTGCGATTACCCTGACTTTGATCAGTCGTGGAAGGAGACAGGGCAGTGGAGGCAGGCATAGGGCCCAGACACAAGACGGAGCACGTGGGGAGGGGTGGTTCCCCAAATTGCATTTACAAATGGGGGAGAAGACTGTTCGTTCCATGGTGACAGGTCAGCAAGGAGGATGGCTGCCGCCAGGAAGCTCTTTCGGAGCTCCTCATGTACTCCCAGGAAGGCGGCCATGTGCTCATGTGGGACCAGTTGCTCCCCCTTCTAAGACGGGGGCTCAGAGAAGGCAGGGGTCCCTCAACGTACCTGGCGATGTAGGTTAGGAGTGTCCGGAAGGCCTGCGGAATTGAGCCGGATGGTGAGATCGCCATCAGGTTTAGTTTAGTCTGCTTTGATGGAAAGACTGCCTTGGCCTGAGTCATTTTCACACTCACAGCTCAGGAAGGTGGAGGAGGGCCCAGCAGGAGCCAGGATCTGCAAATAAGGCCGCCATCCGGCGAACGGGCCCTTGCGGCATCTTGATGACAGTGCATGGCGCTGTGGTCATGCTGGCCTCCGGGTCACTATGGGGCTTTGGATTTGCCAGTCCCTGCTGTCCGCTTTGCCATGGCATATGTTGACCCACACTGGCTGATAATGCGTCCCAGCGGGTCTCCAAGACACCTATAGAGGCTGTCCTCCTTCCGAGCCCTCCTGGTAGCATGCCGCCTGTCCCCTTCGCTACTTGTTTCACAGTGCAGGGACCCTGGGAGGTCACCCAAGACCCAGTTTTGCTTTTTGGACACGTGGAGACCTTCTCAGAGAGATCCGAGACCACCCCCAACCCACAGGCCTTGTCTAGATGGGATGGTAGAGGTGGGATGGGACAGCTCTGAATTTCCAGGAAGGAACTCCGGGATCAACTCCGATGAGAAGGTAAGAGGCTCTCTCCGACACGGCGATCCAGAGTCCAGACCCGTGGTTGGTCACTGGGTGCGAGTCAAAGAGCTCCAGAGAGGGAGCGTTAATTTTATGAAGGTCACATGGTTGTTTAGTTCATTTGTGGTTTCTGACAGACTGAGGCGATCAGAGCCCAGAATTTGGTTCTGTCTCCATCATGGTTTTCCTCTATTACTCCACCTCCCGGATGACTTTCTCCGAGTGGAGTGGGAGGGCAAAAACCAGACAAGGACAGGAGGGCAAGAAGAGCTTGGGCTTGAGGGCTGTGCCCCCTTTTGAGGTTAAAGAAGTTTTTCTTTGTGTGTTTCTTTACCATTTTGCAAAGGTAGAATGCCAGAGCCACAGGCACCCTCGGGTTCTCCCGGTTGTCCTTTGTCTTTGTACTTCTTTCCTGGAGAGCTGCTGAGGAAAATGGCAGAGAAGGGGTATCCCAGGTCCCAAGTCATGGACCTAAAGGAGGTGGGAGGTGGATAGTGGTCAGGCAGACCCTTATTCTATAAAGCTCTGCGTTATCATCCAGGGCTGTCCCCCCGTGAAATGGACTGTCCTGTGAGGTTGTGAGCACCCTGTCAATGGGAGTGACCAAGCAGAGGCCAAAGGACCAGCAGACAGGGAAACTGTGGGGAGGAGGTTTTTGTGCAAGAGTGATCTATCTGTAAGGACTCCTGGAATTCCATGAGTCTATGGCTCAGCAGAATAAAATTCCCCCAGGCCCTAGATCGATGGGGCTCCACTGCCGTCCTTTCTCTGGTCTTGGTCTGGCTGCGATGGCCTGGCTGACATCCAGAAAGTGCGGGCGCGATGCCAGGCCAGGCGGTGCCTTGTGGAGTGCGTGAACCTGCTGGGACTTCCTCCCAGGTTCTCGTCAATGACTGCTTGGATTAATCTCCAGGATGACGAGCATCGCCAGGTTCTTCACCGAGCTCCCTATGCCACTTCCCCCTCCACGCGCTCCCCTCAAAGCCACAGAGTTATGCATTTTATTTGTGCCCTCAGAGAAGACAGATAGAAGGCGAGAGAGTCCTCCCGAGCTCTCCGAGGTCCCCGCAGGGAGCATGCGTGCGGGTGATAAAGCTGGAGAAAGAATTTTTCGTCTATTTTCTGTCATGTGCCCCATCAGAGTGGACCCCGGGCAGGGAGAGCACGGAAGTGAGTAGGGAAGGGGCAGGCCCGTGCTTGTCTTGTCTGATTCCTGGATATCTCGTCCCCAGTCAACAGTGAACCCAAGGATGGAGACAGACAGGAGGCCACCAGATAAGAGAGAACGTGCAGAACTGAGCCCCTTGCAGTTGTACCTGGGCTGTGCGGGCCCCACACTGTAGGTGGGAGGGGGTGGGGGATGCCACTGAATGCTGGCCTGGGGGCGCTGACATGAACCTCGTGACTTTGTGGGTTACAAGAAGGAACTGGGGCCCCTGGAAAGTCTCATGGGAGCCGTTGGCAGAGCCCGGGCAGGCCTCTGGGTTTCCTGCAATCTTGTGCTCCTTCTACCAGGAAAAGCTGGCAAGATACCCCTGCTTTTACCTGGCTGTGTGAACCGGATCCCCCGAATGTCTGAGCTGCAGGTGACACCCCAAATTATCTATCTCTTCCCCCATTGTATATGTGAGGAAATTGAGACTCGGAGCAATAAAGGGCTAAGACCATGCTCAGAAAGAGGAAGTGACTCGTCCCCTGACAAGGTGCTGAAGGTAGGCTCGGGTCCCCTGGCCCCCTGCTGCTTGTTTCCCCTATGCCACCCTGGAAGACAGCTTTCCTCAGACTCGAGCCCTCCAGGAGGCCTGGGCAGCATCGCCCTCCTGGTGTCCCCTCTCTCATGCCTCCTTCTGGAGTGAATGCATCATTGGTCTGTGTTCCCCGCCCCTCAGCAAGGAGTGGCCGAGTTTATCGCCCGTCTTCCTGACTGCTCACTCTCTAGCCTCGGACCGGGTGGGAGACCCCGAGTGACGCTGTAAATGAGGGCAGGTTTCCTGGAGCGCTCCTTGAGTCCCAGAAAGAACATTCTCGGCTGAGTCAGAAGGTTTCTACTCCCCGGCTGCTGAAAGCCCCTTAGAATGTGTGCTCTGGCTTCGACAGATGCGGGGATGGGCAGGATGGGGCGCCCAGGTGACATCGTCACGGCACTCCGCATTTTATTTCCCTCTGTGATTGCAGAAGGATAATCAGAACACCAGCTCCGCACATTCTCCTGCTTATCGTTCCTTAGGCCCCGGGAGCCAGAGTCTCCTGGCTGGGAGGGCCCTGGGCAGGGCCACCTCCACTCAGGGCACTCGTGGCTCTGGGCTCTGCCCAGCCTCTCCTGCAGGCAGCACCAGGCCCCTGAGCCTCCGCCGGGGCTTGGTCCCCCGCCTGCTGTCCTCACGACTCTAATGCCTCCCCCTTCCGGGTGTGCCCTCACCACCGTGCCTAAATCACCCTGGGCACCCGGAAATCGATCCCACGCTCCGGGAAGGTGACCTCCCGCCCCCGGCTTTTCCCGGGGCACCTGTTCCATCGCATCTGCCGCCCTCACTGTCAGGAAATTCTCTGTGGTCGCCCCGATCCCACAGGCTGAAGGTATTTCCTCTTTCCAACCACTCAGTGGGCGGCGGCATCTGTGGTCAAGGTGGAGTGGGAGAGGGCCCGGACCGTGCTTTTCCTGGCCCCCCGCCTCTACCTGTCCTTCCTTAAGGATGCTCAACTCCCCAAGCACTTTCCCACCACCATTTCATTGGGTCTTTATTGCCGTGAAGAGCACTGACCTGGAATTCCGAACGTGAAGACAATCCAGGGACCCAGCCAAAGTCCCGCAGCAGGGTGGGAACATTTCCTGTCACCCCACTCCCGCCTGAACATTTGTCTATCATCTGGGTGCATGTCTCTGTCAGCGCTTTTGTCACTTCCCCAAGCAGTCCTTCCACTCCTCCTGGAGGGTGTCCTAGCCCTACGCCTGCGTGGCTCCCCCTGTCCCATCAGCCTCCCCCCTGCCTCTGAGCCCACATCCTTGAGCAATACTGACCCGACAGGGACCTCAGCCACCGTGCAGACACACATGCCACACACACATGCACAGACACACCACACACAGATACCGCGCACACACACATGCACACACACCACACACAGACCACACTGTGTGTGGTCTGTACACACTGTGTGTGTACCTATACACACACACGTGCATATACCACACACATGCACACACATGACACACAGATACCACACACATGACACACAGATACCAAACACATGCACACACATGACACACAGATACCGCACACACACACATGCACACACATACACACAGACCACACTACCTATATACACACACACATGCATATACCACATACACACGCACACTGTGTGTGGTCTATACACACTGTGTGTGTACCTATACACACACACACACGCATATACCACACACACATGCACACACATGACACACAGATACCACACACACATGCACACATACGACACACAGATACCGCACACACACACATGCACACACACCACACACAGATACCACATATACACACATGCACACACACACCACACACAGACACTATGCACACACTGTATATATATACACACCACATGCACATGCCACACACACATGCACACACATACACACACCACACACAGATACCACACACATACACATGCAAACACGCCACACACAAACACTATGCACACACACACCACACACAGTCACTACGCACACACTACATATATACACACACCACATGCACATACCACACACACATGCACACACATGCCACACATATACACACCACACAGAGACACTATGCACACACATACACCACACACACCACACACATATACCACACACACACACACATGCACATACAGACACACAGAGACACTACACACACACTACATATATACACATACCACATACACATACCGCACGCACATGCACACATACCACAGGTAGACACTACACACACCAATACTACACATATACACACACCACACACACACACACACACATCACTTACCAATACCACATACACATACCACACACAGATACACAATATACGCCACACACACATGCACACACCACATATATATACATGCCACACATATACATACACATTCACACACACACCACATAGCCACACACCACACACGCCACAAAGACTGAGCACATGAGAGGCAAACGTCATGAAGAACAAAGAGAAGGACCCAGAAGTAGAGAAACAGAGGAACGGAGTCCCTGATGGGTGAGTGGAAAGGGAGGGAAGGTAGAGAAGGGAGGAAAGACAGAAGACAGGTCAGGGTGAGCGGATCGAAGTTTGTACGTCATTAGACTGGGGTTAAGTCTACTTTCACGACTTAACTGGCCGAGCCCTTTGCCAAAGTCACTTCGCCTCTCTGAAACTAATTTTCCTATCTGTAAACCGGGCATTCATTGTTTTTTAATTAATATTCATGTAGGGTCACCTTTTAGGTGCCTAGGTACATCAGTGAACACAAGAATTTAAAAAATTCTTCCCTTCCGATGGGTGGAGACAGAAAATAAGATAAATACCATAAGCAAAGGACTTAGCGTACTGGTAGAGAAATCAGCTAAAGACTATTACTTAGAGGAAATGCCTGTGGGAGGGAAAGTAGGGGGCCGTGGAGAAACACGGGCCATTGGACCACCACGCAAGTTTGACCCTGGGCGAGGAGAGGGACAAGGCTGGGTGGAGGCTTCCTGGCTCGGCAAGACCATCAGGGAGACTTCAGGCTTGAGCTGGACCTGAGGAGTCCCGGTCTTGTGGATGTACCCAGTCACTGGCTGGGGACAGCCTTTGGAAGGTGGGTCTCAGCTCAGACGCAGTGATGGGTGTCAGGTCAGAGCAGCTTAGGCTCTTGGCCGACTGTGTGGCCTGGAGTTGGTCTGTAGGGCGCATTCTCACGTTACTTACGAGAAAAGTAACTTCTAAAGAGCGGAGTGGGCGAAGGAAGGTGGGGGTGCTGGCATGTGCACAGGTTGCTGTTTTCATAGGGTGGTCAGGGTAGGCCTCCCTGACAACGTGGCTTTGAGCGAAGATTTGGAGGAGGTGAGGGAGAGAGTTACCGCTATCTTCATGTCGACATCATCGCGGGGTCGGCCATGTGTGGGAAAGCACTTGGTAAACGTATAGACTCACTGACAGAGAACAAACAAACAACAAAGCCATTTGTCCTGGCATCTGGGGCTGACAGGTCCCCAAGACAGGAGATGCCGGCCTCTCTCCCAGATCGCGGTGGACTCCTCTGTTGGGGAGCACTCTCCCGTTGGGAAAGCAAGGTATTCTCTTCCCAGGACATGCCACTCCCAGGGGTCCAGAACAAATAGCCTGCAAGATCCCCGGAGGACAGAGTCTTATTTTCAGCTTAACAATGGGAAATAAAACAAACTCTTTTCTCAGACAACTAGATGAATATGTTATTATCTCTGACAACTGGAGTTAACAATGGCTCCTGATAAGCGATCATTTTTGTCTCTGTGGCATCCTGGCAGACAGAAGGTCATTAGTAAAGTCCAGGGGCGAGAAGAAGAGCGTTGGAGGTCACCAAGTGTCTATTCTGTGCCAGGTGCAGTCTCGTGATTTTCATGAGTCTCTGCGTATTCCATCCCCTTTATGAAAATAGGAAGGTGAGGCCCACGGGAATCCACAGTTGGTAAGAGGTCGAGTGGGGATTCAGACTCTGCTCTCTGTGTTTCCAGAGGCCATACTCCTTACAACACCATTTTCCAAAGTGGCTCATCGTATTTGCCCATTTTTTGTTATACCTCTCAGATCCAGTTCTATTTTAATTATTCGTCTGAGGGCTGTCTCTTCATCCCTCTCTACTCCCTCATCTCTGTCTAAGGACTAAAAGCCCCTGAAGGGAACAGGTGGGTTATATTGGTCTCTGTCTGGCCCACAGCATATATAAGGTGCCCTGATGTCTCAGGCTCTCAAGCCGGGTAATGGATGGCCAAGTCATACTCGACCAGCTGTCTGTACCTTCCCGCGGAGAGAAGGAATGCAATACCTTGGGTATTCTTTGGAACTAGAGTTCTTCTTTTTCTTTTTTTTTTTAAAGATTTTATTTATTTATTTGACAGAGGGAGACAGAGAGATCACAAGTTGGCAGAGAGGCAGACAGAGGGAGAGGGGGAAGCAGGCTCCCCACTGAGCAGAGAGCCTGTTGCGGGACTTGATCCCAGGACCCTGAGATTATGACCTGAGCTGAATGCAGAGGCTTTAACCCACTGAGCCACCCGGGCACCCCGGAGCTAGAGTTCTTAAATAGGACTCTATATCAGGATTGCCTGCAGGAAGTTGTTGAAATATAGATACCCAGGTTGTGTCATTGGAAATTCTGATTTGGTGGGTTCCAAGCTGGCCCAAGAATCTGTATTTTATTTTATTTTACTTTATTTTATTTTATTTTCCCCTAATACTTTTATTTTATTTTTTTGGTGTTACAAGATTAATTGTTCATGCACCACACCCAGTGCTCCATGCAATTTTAATAAGCACTTTTACTCTGTGAGAATGTACACGTAGGGTGGGCAACCACAGGTTGGGTCCCTTTGGTGGCATTTCCAGGGGGAATGGTTACTATTCTTCCTCTTATCCTCTGGGAGAAAGCCATGGAACAGGTGGTTCTAGTGTCCTTGGAAAATGCCCGGGTGCCCCATCCCGAGCTTCGATCACAAGACAAGGACCTGGATCAAAGCAGAAGGGAATCTGGAGGTCTTGGGAGGCTCGTGCACTTCCTGTATGTGGTTTAGCTTCCTCAGCCTGTTCAGAAATGCCCCGGTAATCCCTCAGAGGAAGGTGGGCGAACTTGCCCAGAACTTGACCCCTTCCCAGAGATGTACCCTGTGAGGTGGTAGAAACCTCAGAGACATTTGCACCTTGTCGCCCTCATTGATGTATGAACGACGGGCTGGTGCTCGAGAGTGGAAGCGATAGTTTGCGGTCCCAGGATTCTAGTTCCAGAGCTAAGCATGGAGCTCCCCATGTTCTGATTCCCAGGTGAGCCCTTGCTCCCCGTTTCTCTCGAAGCCATCGTCATGCTGCCCTCAGGCCCAGCGCCCAGCTGTCCAGCGCGAACGAGCAGGCCTTCTAGGACATGCAGGGGTGCATGCGGGTCCTGACCAGTGGAGAACCCTGAGAGCTGGCCTCCCGCTCCCGGCGCCTCCCCGGGCAGCAGGGCTAACGCCGCCTGGTACATCACTGTGAAAACCAACCCCAGCCCCGCTTCGCACTCCGTACTCGTTCATCTCCCTTCCCTCCCTCTGTAATGAATTAGCACTCACCCTCAAGTTCATTGTTTTCAGAGGTTTGGTGGTATACAAGGTGATTTTAGATGGCCTCAGATGAATATTTTAATGGTTAGCATGCATTGCTTGCTTTCTGACAAGCTCTGGACATACTCATTACATTCTCAGAACTACCTCAAGAGGTAGGTACTAGTATGTCTCCATTTATAATGAAGAAACCGATGGTCTGTGAGGTAAAATCTTCCCCGGGGCCACAGAGAGGGTGTGTGGTGGAACCAGGTTTCCAACCCAGGCTCTTGTGCCTGGAGGCTGCATACTTATCTGCTATTCTATGTTCCAGTTTGATTTTTATTCCAATATCTATTAGAAAACAAACCAATTTAAATGCCAGTTGGGGGATCTGGACTCCAACTCCTATCTACTGTTGGTTCTCGGGTAAGACAAGAAAATTCTTTAAAAAAAGAGGAGCTTGAAAACATTTTCAAAAGCTTGTCTGACAGTTTCCAGATAAGGAAACTGAGGCCCCGAAGGACTGAGATCACTGCCCAGCCCGCCGCAGGTTGCTGGGAGTTAGCGGCCGGGCTGGAGCCGGAACCGGGTTCTCCCAATGCCAGTTCCGTGACCACTGCTTTTCCCCTGACCATCCTTTTACATGGACTTGATGGAAGTCAAGTTGCTCACAATTTAAGTGGTTTAAACTTTACACACATTGTTTAAGTTTGGAACCCAGCATGCACCGTGGTTTGTTTGCATGAGCAAATTTAAGCTCCACGCCCCCAAAGCTATTTGGTTAATAATATGGTTCAGAATCCGATGGAGTTCCACTTCGGCCACCATTTCAGTGTCCCAGTCTCCACCCAGTTGATTTCTAAAGCACGGGGATATGTGTTATCTTTTTTTTTTTTTTTCTTTTTTTAAGATTTTCCAATGCTAACACAATTGTATTTTATTTTTCCCCCAAAATACTTTTATTTTATTTTTTCAGTGTTCCAAGATTGATTGTTCATGCACCACACCCAGTGCTCCATGCAATACTCGCCCTTCTCAATACCCACCACCAGGCTCGCCCAATCCCCCACCCCCTCCCCTCCAAGCCCCTCAGTTTGTTGCTCAGAGTCCACAGTCTCTCCTGGTTCATGTGTGTTATCTTTAAATGTTGCCGGGCTTTTCTTCTCCTGCTCCTCAAATCTCCGTCCTAAACTGCTTCTCCGCAAAGAGGCTGCTCCCATTTGCCCCTGCCCTCTCCACCTTCTGATGCCAGGTGGTGGGTCACGCTTACACTTTGAAATACAGCTGCTAGACTGCCATTTATGACTCCCTTCCCTTTGGGGTCCCTCAGTTTCCTCATCTGTAAGACGGTGATTAGGTCTGATGGTCACTAATAGCCTATCATTGACCCAAGAGCACTAACACTGAAATACTGCTCATTCCCCTTGACCCTCGTGTTATTTCCTTTCCCCCCCGCAGACTCAGCTGTCAGAAGCACGCCGTGCCATTTCCTATTCCTCAGGAAGTCCTCAAATAAAGCTCATTTTTCAAGGGGGGTGGGAGTTGCTGCATATTATTCTTTTTCAGAATAATGACAGGAGAAGAAAAAGAACCAGAAAAGAAAAAAACAAAACAAAACCCAAACACAACAAAAGCGGAAGCAGGTCAAAACAGGAAAATCCACCCTTGCAGGAGGAGGTAGGGAGAAAGGTCAGCACCCACCACATTCCGAGGAGCCTTCAGCCCCTGGCTTTGTGGTTTTATATATTATTAGAGATTGTACAACAAATAAATGGAGAAGAGAAGCTGGATGGCGCTGACAAGTGGGGCTCTGGTGGGAAGTCACTCCTGCCCAACAAAGGCTCTGTCTAAAAATACCCAGCCAGGACCTCGTTGTTTCCATAAACAGATGGACACCACGGGCCCGACGGAGGGGCAGAGGCAGTGGGAGGAAATTGTATCTGACAATGATAACAATCTGGCATCTCCCAGAGCCTCACATCCTGGACGAGTCCAGCCGGCTGTCCAGGTCCCCCGCTTGTGCAAGTGAGGTGGCTGTAAATAGAATTCTCCTGGCTCCCACCATGGCCACCCCTTGTCGGGAAGGGGGAGGGGAGGGCAGAAAGGATATCTCCTGCCTGCCTCCCTGCCTCGTGTCATCCACAAAGGGGAGGCAGCTGAGGTATGGATGCTGCTGGTGGGGTGGAGGAGACGAGACAGGGCCCCACGGGGCGGCTCCGTGGCCACCCTCGGTCCTAGCGGTAGGCCCAAGCAGATCATACATGTTGTGTATCTGTATGTGTGACTTTCAAGACGTCTTAATTTCTTCAGCCCTCATCTTCAAGATCTGTCTAAAGGGAGGAACATGACTCCAGAAGTCATGTGTTCAGTTCTGAGAGACACACTTTAAGGGAGGTAAGAACCAAGTGATAGGGTCAAGTGGAGAGGAGGCCAGAGATATGACTCTTTGTGGGACCCATCAGGATCTGGGCTCTCATATGAGAGAGAATGTGAGTTGCTTTACATAATTCCAAAGGGCAGAAAGAGAATCGAGATTTTTAAGTACAAAGTAAACATGTATGTATGTCATCAGGGAGGATACCTTCCTTGTGAGACTTGCCCAGAAGGAGTGGGCACACCAGTGGAGTCCCTCATCATGTATGCATGATAACAGAGATTGGGAGGCCATCTAGAGGCATGTAAATATTGGATTTAAGACCAATTAATCTTGTAACACTGAAAAAATAAAATCAACCTATTTGGGGAAAAAAAAAGGCCAGACCAGGTGACTTTGGACTCTAAAGTTCCTTCTGAACTCTGATTATAGGAACTTGTTCTCCTCTTTCATGAAATTTGCCTCCAGAATGCTTAAGAACATGTGAAGAAACTACCATGACTTAAGAGAGAAAACAAGATGGTGAGAGGTCATTCAATACTGGTTTTCAGTACATGAGAAACGAACCACATTATTTGTGAAAATGGTTATTTGGGCACAAATAGAGTGGTGAGGGTAGTGGTTCATTGTTCGGGGTTCACGGATGTCAATGACCTCTTTCTTGGATCCCTTCAAGCAAAGAATGATGGAGATGGGGCAGTGGTTAAAGAGATAGCTGTTTATTTTGTTAAAGATTTTATTTCTTTATTTATTTTTTTAGAGAGAGAGATCACAAGCAGAGGGAACAGCAGGCATAGAGAGAAGCAGGTTCCCCACCGAGCAAGGAGCTTGATGTCGGTCGTGATCCCAGGGTCCTGGGATTGATCATGACCCCAGCCAAAGGCAGACGCTTACCATCTGAGCCACCCAAGCATCCCTAAAGATATAGCTTTGAAGTAAGAGTTGCTTGACTTGATATCTGACCCACTCCTTAAGTGGCTGTGCATCCCTAGACAAGTCACCTAAGCTCTCTGAGCCCTCATTTCTTCATCTAAAATAGGAATAATGAAAGTTTCTACCTCATAAAATCATTGTGAAGATTTAATGAGATAATACATATATATTCATGCTGGGTAATCCCTCTTTGACCCTCTTGGATTACCTACTCTTTCCCACACTGCTTTCTGCCCCACAGGCTAGGCACTCATTGAGAGATCAGTGAGCTCTCATGTCCTTTGGTTTCCCATTAGCCTGGCTAATGAGGAACCCCAGCAGGAGAGCAGAAGGTGGAAAGATAGTGAGCTGGAGTATTTATTCCTCCAACTTTGTCTCTGAGAGGTCACTGGGGGTCCACTCTGTCCCTAGACTGAAGGTCACAACTCCTGTCATATGGTCCTCTCCACTAATTTTCTTTGGGGTTGGATAACTGCTAACTTCCTGACCTGTCAAGTCCAGGGATAATAATGGTTCTCTATTGTTGCATGCCTTGGGGTATTGCATGACTACTCATTATTTCCCTAAACTCTGCTCACACCTTTGTTAAACAGTCTTTTTATTAAACCTAGCTCAAATGATCCCAATTTGCTCGTGCCTTGTGTTTCCCCATTAGGGTCGAGACGGCTGCACTGTGAGGGTCACAAAATTGACATTTCATTTCTTTATTGCACAAACATGAATCAAGTACCCACTGTGTTCGAGGTCTATTCTACCTACTGGAGGTTTTATGGGAAACATAAACAAAGATTCCCGCCCTATGTATTATGTTCTGCTGGTCAACATAGTGCAAAGAAGATAGTGGGGGTGAGAAAGGCAAGTCCCCATCTCAGTGATAAAAGAGGCCTTCATTTCTGCCTCCTTGAAATCAGGGGCGGGGGTGACCAGTTTCCCTGGGGCTTGTCCTCAGGACTTGTCTGTGTTGGAAGCTCATTTTCTACCCACCCCTACAGAGATGGACAATGCACATGACCAGAGAACTTAAATTCAATTTAATTAAAACCATTATTTGTGGAACATTTTTGATGCTCCAGCTTGTTTGTGAGACAGTTTAGTGGGTACAAGGTGCACAATGGAAGGTTCTTATCCACTGGATGGTCAGCACTGGAACTGGAAATCAAAGAAACACCTAAGAAAGGCCCAGTGGAGGGGATAGTTGCTGGGACTCGGTAAGATGGTAGCTGTTGGGGAAGGCCTCCAAAGGGCAGCTGTGTCCTCAGGTAGGGAGATTCACCCACTGCCAGCCCTTGGACAGGAAGGGAGGGATTGGGGAATAAACATCCAGACCTCTTGTTCTTCCTGCCCTCTAGTCTCCCCCACTGTCGGCTGCCAGTAGTGGAACCAAGGAAGCCAGAGGGAATAGGGGTTTGGTTCATGCCTTCCTGAGACATCTTCGACTAGGGCCCCAGAGTTGGATGTGGGTGGAGAGTGGACCTGGGGGGGGCAAGAAGGGAAGACCTGGTCTCAGTAGTCACGTCCTTGATCTCATCTCCACAAAGATACTGTACATCTGAGGAGGCCAACATGGCGTCTCCTTCTGTGATCTCCCTGTGTCTAGTCCAGTGCCTTGTCCCTAGTGGAGCCCTAGGTATTGGTCAAGCGATTGGGAGCAATGGAGCTGAGCACGGGTGGAGAGACTGGATGACTTCTGGGGTGGCGTGGTAGTCTCTGATGCTGGAATGAAGAAGTGTGGTTTTACACGGTCCCCAGGAACACCAATCCTGTCTGGATTCAGGGAGGTCACCCGGGGAGTCACAGGTATCACGTGGGGATGCTTCTGTATGAGAATTCTCACATCTGCATTAGCATCAGGAGGACTGCTCGCTTTTGCCCTGTAGTTGGTGAGGCGATGGGACCTCCGTGGGGCTCTCCTTAATCAGAGCCAGAACTTCCCTCCCCCACGTCATTATACCACTGCACATTCCAGCTGTGCCTCCATTTTTCTTATGTTTAATTTCAGTCCACTCATTCCAGCTATTATTATCATGGTGATTATTATTTATGGAGCGCTGACAGAGGGCTTGGCAACAAGGCAGATAAAGAGATGCTGGGATACGTGCCTCTAGCTGTTGAAACTGCCACCACTTCCTCCTTTTGTTCTGGAATATTCTGAAAGACTTTTCTATCCTCTGTTAGGTCTTGGATGGGAGTTGATAGGGCAGTATTTTTCAGGGGCAAGGGTATGTTCCACTTATAACAGGATCAGTTTGAGTGCTGGAGAAATACAGTTCTGGGGTGGCACTCCTCATCTACTGAGTCAGAATGTATGTGTCCTGGGGCCCAGGACATGAGCATGCTCCCCAGGAAATTCTTAGATCCAAGGGGAAATCCTGCTGTGGCAAACCCATTGAATAGAAAGGAAAAAATGAGGAAAGTGGCAGAGTATAAACATGTTATCTCCTCCCCTTGTCGGGTAAGTCCCAGAGAGAAGCTAACAAGAGAGGTTTCATGAAGAAATGCTGTCTACCTCGGTTTGGAAACACTGATAAGTGGAATATAATATGAGCTAGAAAGTTGTGCTTGGCATTGCTTGGTTTTAAACTCCAAACCATTGAAAAGCAAGGGGTGTATATGTGTATATGAAAGAGGTCTTACTAACAAAGCCCCCTAAGCAATCTTTAGAAAGCTGGTAATAGTAACCATTCTTTTTGGGTGTGTGATACTTGCTGTACATTCTTCTCAGTGCCTTCTACATGTGAAACTCACTTCATGCTCACTACAGCCTTTGAGAGTCTGTGCCAATAGTATCCCGTTTTGAAGATGGAGAAACTCAGGCATGGAGAGGTTGAATACATTGCTCAAGATAAAAAAAAACTGGCAAGTGAAGCTGGGGTTCCAGGTTAGGCATTCTGCCCCCTGAACATACTCTCTGCTCACTGCCAATGTGAAAAAATGAGGTCTGATAAAATGTTGCATCTATGATTCACTGAAGAGATTCTGAGTTGCCTCCTGTGTGCCAGGTGCATTTAGAGTGACCAGAAATACATGGGAACTCATAGCCTGGAGTCAGAAGATCCTACTTGATTTTATTGGTTTCTTTATGTTTCAATGCAGCTTTTTGGGGGGTTATACACAAGGTGCTAAACTTGCTTAGGTCAGTTTAACATTTAGGGGGATGTGTCATTGGGAGATGGCCTTGCAACTGATTCTTTAAAGACACATAGGAGTGGTTTGGACAAAGAAAAAAGAGAGAAGCAAATACCAGGGAGAGGAAAATGCACATGCAAAAACACAGAGCAGGGAAAAGAATGAGGTATTTTATATGAACTCTGGCTGTCTGGAGGGTTGTAACACAGGGACTGTGGTGTGCAGGGGGCAGGAAGTGAAATTGGAAAGGTGGGCTTGGGACCATGCTGTATGGACCTTGAAAGCCGTAGGGCACTTGAGCTTATTCTGTCCACTTACTCCAGCTGTTATTAGCATGGTGATTACGATTTATGGGATTAATAGATATTGAGGGAGCCCTGGGAGGAATGGCTTAGTCATAAGATGACTAGTAACGGTGGGAAAGAGTGGTGATTTGATAAAGAAGAGGGAGGAGTCCAGGAGACCAGCTTGGGCTGTGAGAAAAAGCCTAGGTAAGAATATTGAGGACATGAACTCATTACAGTGAAATTGAGGATGGAAAAAGAAATGAAACGGAACGATATTTACAAAGGAGGGTGAAAAGTTCTTGGAGACCAATTTGATACTAGGGTCTGATGCAGAAAGAAACACACAAGTTCACTTTTTTTTTTAAGTTTTATTTATTTATTTAACTGTGCCATCTGGCACCCCAAACAGGCTGACTTTTGGGTGTTAGGCTTGTAAGACTGAGAAGATGTTGCCGTGAAGGTAGAGAATATAGGAGTGGGGATAGTTTTAAGGGAAGAGCAGAGGATTTGGATTGTGCCATGTTGCCTTCAAAGGGCCAAGAAATATAGTAGGGAACATAGGAGGGAGATGAGGGATGGTGATATAGAAACAAGATTTACTTTTTATTACCAAAACTATATAGCTATCTGATGGTTCTACCTGCAATTTTTGTAGACCCCCCCCCCTACTCCCAGCTGGAGTATTTTTTTTTTTAAGGATACATTTGCACTTTACTAGTTGATAGAGAACATATGTACCAGATAAAACCATCACTCAACTCAGATTTTTAGAAAAGCAACTTATTTTTTTTTTTTCCAAAATTGAACTCAACTGCCGTTTTTTTCTGATGGTTTAACCCCTCCCTCCCTTTATCTTTTTCACTCATGCCCAAACCCCCCTCTCCTCTGGCAGGCAACTGTTTGTTCTCTGTATTTAAATCTGTTTTTGATGGTTTAAACTTTTAACCCTGCTCCTCAAAGCAAATTAGTTACTTGTGGTTTGAAATCTGATCTAATTCAGGTTAATTTTTTGAAGCAGTGCCCCTTTCCAACTGTGAAGGAGAGAAGAATGAAGCACAAACAAGTCAGTTTCAAGAGAGCGGAGAGCCGGGGTGGGCAGTTGAGAAGACTGCCGCCTGCCTGGTACAACTCCTCAGTCCCATATATATAAGATACAAGATATCAACAAAGGAAGCGAAAGAGATTATAGATAAGCAAGAAGTATAGGATTTGTGGTTAAGTAAACACATTTAAAGGAATCGTCTAATTAACTACAGGTATCTCTGGAGAAGGGGAGATAACAAAAAAAAAGAAGCTCGGGTTCCACCCTGAACCGGCTGGGGGTTCCCAGCTGCTCGGCTTCAAGGATATATATCATCCTCTCCCCCAGAGGCCTGTTGCTGGTACAAGTTTAAGCATGTTTGGTTAGTACATTGTTCTGAGGGACGGTTCCAAGCAGAAGTTGATTTTCCTCTTTCTTTACTTTTATTTTCTTCCTCCCCCTCCCCCTTCTCCTCTTCCTCCTCCTCCTCCCCCCTCTCCTCTTCTTTGTTTTTTTTGTTCTTTTCTTTGCTGGTGGCTTTTGAGCAGAAGTAAGCTCCGCTTCTACTATGCTCTCACGGTGGTACTGGGGGAGAGTAGTGATGCCTAGGAAACTTACTTATTCTCTTGTGCCGGAAAACAAACTTTGAAACATTCATTTGTATGTATTTTAATCTGTTTTTCCCTCCTCTAGTTTTGAGGAGGTATTTTGTGAGTAGGGTTTATATCACTGACCACAGACTCTAGAGACAGATGACCTGGGTTCAAATTCCATTTCTGCCACTGCCTAGCTGTGTGACCTCGGGCAAGTGACTCAGTCTCACTGTGCCTCACTTTCCTTGTCTGTAAAGTGGGAGAACTGTAGGACCTACCTCATAACATTTTTGTGAGAATTAAATGAACTAGCGTATGCAATGTGCTTAGAACTTTACGTTTTGTTGCTTCCGTACTTAGCACATAAAAAGGCTATACATGTTTTATATTTTATTAAGTGCTTTTCTTGCAGGATGGAATGTCGAAGTGACATTGAAATCAAAGTCTCTCTCTGTCTTTTGTCTATGTCTAAAGCTATCAGGCTATTTTCTTGGTGTTCTGGAGGAGGAGGGAAAAAGGAAGGAGGCAAATATCTTGGGAGCAGCATGGCAGACAGTAGGCACCCCCAGAGTGGGTTGCAGGGGTCCTCGTGGTTCCTGGAGAGGAGGCTGGTTTTGCAAGGGATGGCGGTGTGGGGGACCTAGGCAGGCTGGACTTGGGGCGCAGTGGCACTGGTCCTGAAGGGACTGAACTCTTCAGGCTGGCATAAGGAAATCCTAGCGGGTAGCAGGTAGATCCATTACCCCTGCCCAGAGGGCCGTCTCCACTGTTGGCACCCTTTTGGGGAGAAGTCTCTTAGGAGAATGGAAGTGGATTTGTTTTGTTTTGTTTTGTTTTGCCCCTCCTGGTAGGTAAGAGACCTGGGATGAGGTACAAATGGATTGAAGGAAAATGACAACAGATGCCCCTTGCACCTGTGAGCTAGTGGGCTCCTTGAAGTCCATAGCCAGTCCCAGGGAGGAGCATGGAATGGTGGAGCAAGCACATGCTGCCTATGGGACTCTTTTTGTTTTTTGTTTTGTTTATTTTATTTATTTGAGAGAGAGAGAGAATGAGAGCGAGAGCATGAGCAGGCGGGGGGGGGGGAGGGTGGAAGCGACAGAGAGAGAGAGAGTGAGAAGCAGATTCCCCTACTGAGCAGAGACCCTGATGCGGGGCTGGGTCCCAGGACCCTGGGATCACAACCTGAGCGGAAGGCAGATGCTTAACCCACTGAGCCACCCAGGCGTCCACTCTTTTAGTTTTTATTGAAAACAAACAAAAAAGCTCTTTCCACTTCCTTTTTTCGACTCCCCTCTGAGAACAAGAAGCAGAGTCCTTGGTCTCTGAGCTTAAGCAGGCCCTCCCCAGAGCGCATCAGGCAGGAAGATTCAGCCCCGCTCCCCTCCATTTCCCTCAGACCCTCCCTGAGACTGACTGCCCTTGTGTGTTTCGCTTCCTGTCCTAGTCTTAAATGCTTCCCTGTGCAGCTGTTCTACAGCTGCTGGCCCTCCGGTCACCCCCCACCCCCATCACTTCCCTGTTGAAGGGGGCTTGGGGAGAGTCGAAAGGTGCTACATCAATGCATGACATTTCCTCCCCTGTCCCCTCAGCTGTGCAGCTCAGCTGTGTGTCCTCTGGCACCTACAAAATCACACACCTGCCGTCCAGATGTTTGCACCTACAGGCTGGAGAAGCTGACTACAGCAAGTCCTTTAGAATGGAGACAGGTATTTAGTGGAAGGCAAGATTTAATGGAATTCTTGGCCTGAAAAGACTTGGGGTGAGTGTCATCTTTTCCATTTCTCTGCCTTCAGGAAGGATGAAGCTAAACAATCGAGTTCTTATGCCTTCAAGACTTTTAGTGGAAGAGTCCACCAATTCCCCTGGGCTCATTGTCAGGTGTTTTCCTTTATGATCGACCATATTTCTTTCTAATTTTAAGGGAGGCAGGGTCATACCACGCGGAGCTTATACATAATAATCATTCTTTCTTTCCCCCAAGGTAATTACTGGGAAGGGAGGAATGTGGTGGTGTAGAATGAGCATTGCCTTTGGGGGTCCCACAAACCCATGTTCAAGTCCAAGCTTAGCCATATACTGGCTGTAGCCTGCTTTAACCCCCAATTTTAAAATTCGGATAGTAGCCCTTGTCCAGATGAGTTTTGAGGATGAAATGAATAATGTAGAATTGTTGCTGGCTCAGAATAAGCACCCAGCAAATCACAGCTATTGTTGTGATTGTTATGGACCGTCTGTTTCTTCATTTAGGCAAAAAAAAAGTAAAAAATCGTTCTGTCCAGAATTAATTACCATCAGCCTGTTTACGTTGAGTGCTTGCTGGTCGAAGTGTTGTATAAAACGAGGCCTCTCACTAATACTTTTTCTTTAGTGCAAAATTTCTTAAGGCAGGTTGTGGTCCACCCGTATCAGAACTGCCTGTGAGCACTTGTGAAAACTGCAGAATCTGAGCGCTGGCACCCTTATCGATTCAGAATATGTCCACTGGGCGAGGGAATCAGTGTTTTGTCAAGCACTTCAAATAATTCTTAGTTGTCTTGAAGTCTGGGAGCTACTTCCTAGGGTATGTTACTAAGGAGGCTCATAGGTCAAAGAAGGCATATCGCACGGTGTTGTCTTAAGCACAGAGCAGGCACTTTGCCGTCTGTCCCTTTGTTCTTCCCACGAGCCAGTGGTCAGCAGTGTGAACTTCCTGGAATCACAAGGGCTCATAATGTTAGTGTGGAAACGACCTCGGAGGCCACATCATCCAATCTCTCACCAGATATAAGAATCTCTTTTATAGAAACCTAGAGAGTGGACTGCAGGTTCTCCAGGCCAGGTAGAGAAGGTGGGACAAAAGAGCAGGCACCTAGGAACAAAGAAACAGCAAGAAAGACTTGGCCAAGGCCTGGAGCAACTGGCAGTATTATGGAGTACTGGTTGTTTGCAGAACCCAGCACTGGCGGTGGCAGGAAGACACAGAGAAAGGGGTAGATGGGGCTTACGGTGTCTCCACTATGCCACTCCACATCTGAACAGGAACTGAGAAGTCTAATCAGTCATTGCAGTGTATTTAAGTGACCAGATGTTGCTTGCCAGATTGTTGAGGAGTTCAGGGTCCCTTTGGAAGACAGGGGAAGGAGCAAGGAAGACACATGGAAATAGACAGGAAGAAAAGGGAAAGAACCCAACAAGATAGAGGCTAATGTTGGTTATTAAATTAATGAATTCATTTATGGAGTCCTGCTGGGTGAAAAGCCTTGGATTTACAGAGAGTAATCAAACATAAATCCTCCCCTCAGAGGGGCACATAACGTGTGGGAAGAATAAAGTCACTGGAACAAGATTCAAATTGGGTCTCACCACTTAGTAGCTCTGGGAACATGGCAAGGGCTGTAATATTACTGAGCCTTGAGTTTCTCAACTATAAATGATGCTAATAATACCTATCTTTCTGGTTGTGGTGAGGACTAAAGTAAATGCAGTGTGAGAAGTATCGGGTACAATGTCTGCACATAGAAGTACTCAGCTTCTGGAAGAGGAACGTAACTCTTGCCTAATCACTCAGATGCAGTGGCACCATTAGTATCCAGTTAAGGTTGGTTTTGGTGTTGCAAGGGCAGGGTGGCCTTGCCTCTTGAAGACTGGAGCCCATGTGCACGATCACCATGCATTATTCAATCAGCAAAAACTCACAGAGCCCAGAAGTGACTGCATTGTTTGATCAATCCTTGAAGTGCCCCTTAAGGCTCATCTAGTGTCCTTATCCAATAATCTTGAGTCATTGCTATATGAAGACAGAGAGTGTAAAACTACTCATCCTTCTGAAGGACAAATCTAGGTTAAGCAACTGTTCTGGCCATTTCATCTTCTTATTGTTTTGGCCATTTCATCTTCTTATTATTTCATCTTCTAATATTTTAATTAGAAAAATGTGGGAAAAAATTAACAATCACATGTATCACTTCCATTTGAAAATGTTATAGAAGATTTTGGTTTTGGGTAAGTTGGACTAAGTACCCTCTAGCCTGTATCTCCCTGTGAATTCAAAGCCTGGGCAAAATGCATGGGGCAGCTATTTGAGGATTCTGAAAAGTAAACAATATCAAATGGATTGGGGGAAAAGGCTAGAATTTGTATTACCCCTGAACTGGGAGTGAGTTTATTCTTTTTCCCCCACTCTGGTATTTCCCTGACTTCAATCAGCCCACAATGTGCAAGCAGGTAGGAGGGTGCAGACAAAAATGTCCAGAAGTCCTTGAGTTCTGGCTTAAGTGGGAAAGAAAACTCCTAATATTCAGAGAGATTGTAGAAGTCTTCATTTTTCTTTTCTTTTGGTCTCTTCTTCATTTTCTTTTGTCCCAGCTCAAGCAATACTGTGGTAGCAGCAGCAATGGGAGCCTATAGGAACCTGAAACCAGAGGAAAACCCCTTAACGTGGTTTATGAAGCTCTGGTATAACCCCCTGGGCTGCTCATGTTGTAGACTTGACCCTAAAAAGATTATATAGGTTTTGAGACCTAAACTATGGGATATACCATTACCCAAATCCCAGCGTGGCCACTGGGTGTAGATCCAAATAATAACAAAGGCTTTGAAAGCTGAATTGATATTGGAACCACAAACCTTATAAGGTTAATTAGAACTTGTGGCCTAAGGGCATTCTTTATAGGATTTAAATACAACTGAGAATCTCAGAAAACGATGCTCAATATGTTGAGGATACAATCCAAAATTATTTGGTACACAAAGAAGCAGAAAAATCTTGACCCATACAGAGAAAGATAATCAACAGAAATCAATGTCTCACTAACACAGACAAAAATTTTAAAGCAGTTATTAAAAAATCCCCTACTGAGTAAGGGAAAGCTCTCTTGAAATAAGTGAAAAGTTAGAAATTCTCAGCAAAGAAATAGAAGACGTAAAAAAAAAAAAAATCCAGGAAATTTAGGAAAAGAAAGAAAATTTGTTCATCCAGAGATAAAAAATAAAACCTCACTAGATAGTAGAATGGAGGTGACAGGAGTGAGTCGGAACATGAAGATAGATCAGTACAAATTATCTCATCAGGACACAGAGAGAAAAGATTAAAAACAAAAAAGCAGACAGACCTCAGGAGCCTATGGGACAATAACAAAAGGTCAGATATTAACGTCATCAGTGCACCAGAAGGAAAAGAGAAAAAGTATAAGGCTAAGATAAAATTGTCTGAAAACTTTGCAGAATTGATGAAAGACAGAAACCTACAGGTTCAACAAGCCTAGTGAACCTCAAAGCTCAGATAAATCCAAAGCAAGCCACATCCAGGTATATCATAATTAAACTGCTGAAAACATAAGACAGGAAAATCTTAAAAGCAGCCAGAGAGAAATGATACAGGTTTTCTGGTAGGAAAACCTGATTCTAGTAACTGTGGATTTCTCTGATTTCTCATCAGAAACCAGGGAGCCAGAAGAAATAGGAACACCATTTTTTCATGTGCCGAAAGATGGGAACTCTTCATCTAGAATTCTACATCCAGTGAAAATATTTTCAGGGATGAGGGCAAAATAAGAAATCTCCGATGAAGGAAAGAGAGAAGAGTCTGTTACCAGCAGATCTGATCTAAGGGAATTGCTAAAGGAAGTCTGCAGACAAAAAGGAAATTATGCCAGGAGGAAACTGGGAACATCAGGAGCCAAGGAAGAGTAACAGAGATAATAAATGTCTCAGTAAATTTAATAGACTACCCTTCTCCAATGAGTGCTTTGAAGTCTGTTTGATGGTTAAAAGCAGCAATAAAATATGACATTGTCTGACAGGATTTTCAGTATATGTGGGTATAACCTAGGACAACTACGACATTGAGGGGAGGTGGAGGGAACAACTGGTAGTTTCTGCATTCTACTTAAAGTGGTAAAATATTGAACCAAAGTAGACTGGAAAAGCTGATTATGTATACTGTCATTTCAAGAGTGGCCACTTACAAAACCTATACAAAGAGATACAGTAAAAAAATGGAGTGGATGGGTTACAGTGGAATACTAAAAAATGCTCAAATAAACCCAGAGAAAGCAGAGAAGAAGAAATAGAGAAACAAAACCCAGAGAGGACAGACAGAACAAAGAACAAAATGGTAAATCTATATCCAAGCATATCGATGGTTATGTTGTAAAAACTCCCTTTAAATTATAGGTGTTGGTTAAAAGTAAAAGGAGGGGCAATGATCTGTCAGGCAAACACCACACAGAGGAGAGCTACTGTGGCTGTACTAATTTGAGACGAAGTAGACTTCACAGAAAAAAAACCCAGAAAACTTATGGGCACAAAGAAAGACATTACACATTTTATGATGATAAGAGAGTTAGTTCACAAGGAAGGCCTACCAATTCTAAATGGTTTGCCTCCAACAACAGAACACTAAAATACACGAAGGAGAAAAGCAGAGAGAATTGAAAAGAGAAGTAGACAATTTCACAGTTACTTTTGGAGACTTTAGAAGTCCTCTGTCAGCAATTGATAGAACAAATAGACAGAAAATCGGCAAATATGTGGAACTGGATGATACCATCAGCCGACTGGACATAATTGTCTTTAACACAGGCTGCCTAACAGTGGCAGGATATACATTCTTTTTAGCAACACACAGAATATTCATCAAGATAAACCATATCCTAGGCTATAAAACCTTAACAGATTTAAAAGACTCAAAATCATACAAAGTATATTCTGTGATCACAATGGAGTAAAGTAGATAACAGAAAACTTACCAGAACATAGGAAGAAAAGGAAAACCTTTGTGACTTTGGGTTAGGTGAGGATTGTATCACTATGATACCAAAGCAGGGTCCATGAAAGAGGGACCTGGTAAGTTAGACTTCATCGATATTTAGAACCTCTCTTTGAAAGACTTGGTTAAGAGAATGAAAAGTTAAGCCAGGAACCGAGAGGAAATTTGCAGCTTACTTCTCTGATAAAGGACTCATAGACAGAGTATGTGAAGAACTCTCAAAAGTCAATAAAATTAAAAATGAGCAAACAATTTGAATAGACAGATCACCAAAGAAGATGCGCAGATGGCAAATAAGCACATGAAAAGATGCTCCACGTTGTTAGTCAGTAGGGAAATGCAAGCTGAGACTACGATGAGGGAATGCTACTCTTCTGTGAGAATGGCTAAAATGAGCAAAGGCCAAGAATTGGCAGGAGTCTACATGGCTCTGGGCAGCGGGCAGTGGTGAGGCGTGTACACGGGGACACGATGTGGGTGTGATCATATCATGTGGGCTCAAGGGTCCAAGTCTCACAAGCTCTAAGTTATTCCATGGTGTTTTCTAGAGGTAGGCTGGATTCTGATCCATGAAATCTTAATGTTTCTCTCAGGGCCAACAGGCCTTTATTTTGAGATGCTCGCTTTTCCCCCTTCAGTGTACCTTAGACCCTTGGGAAGGAGAAGGCACAAAGTCCCATCGCTCCTGCTTCACAAGATAAAGGGCTTTTAGGTGTTGCCAAGGTAACATATTCGAAGTTGGAAGTTTTCATAAAGAGGAAGCCCAACACAAAAAGATACGGGACTTTGCATTTCCTCCTCCATTTTCCAAGGACAGAACCTTTGGCCATGCCGCATGGCCCCTATGTCTAAGCACTTCCCCTTTCCTCCTTCTGTCCTTTCCAGCCCAGTCCCACCCAACCGTGACCCACCTCATGAAGTCATTCATTCTGAGTTTGGGTCTTTGACCCACTTTTGCACCTTACTCCCCGTTCTGGAGCTTGTCTAGATTTTAAATCCTGTGGGTCATTGGAATTTGGGGATTATTTTCCTTTTTTGACATGATTTCTCTTGATGCTGCTTCCAGTATTGCTGAGTATGATTCCAAGCACCTTTGACTCCGCGGTAATTATTCCCTGAGATGATGTATAGCGCTTCATGGGGGAAAAGCTGCACACAGAGTTCACAGCCTGAAGTTATGATGGAGAGCCAAGCAGTGTCTACACAATGCATTTATTCATTCGAGAAATGTTTATGGAATACCTACCATATTCCTGGCACTGTTTAAGGTTAGCAACGAACTCTAAATGAGCTTCCATTCCAGTTGGGGAAGAGAAAGGAAAAAGCAAAACAAAACAAAACCAACAACACATTGATCACTAGATAGTGTGACAAATGACAACATTATGAAGAAAATCAGAGGACTGTAAGGGAGACAGAGAGTGACAGGGGCAAGGGGGTGAGGGGAGGTTGCTATTTTATGGTGGTGGTCAGGAAATGTATCCCTGAGGCGAGGAAGTGGGCAGAGCAGGAATCTGGGAATCGAGTGTTACAAGAAAATGGAAAAGGATGTGGAGGGACCTCGAGGCTATATTTGTGTCACAGCAAGGAGCTGAGTGTGACCTGAGCAGGCAGGGCGCAGGTAGGAAACAGAACTTACCGTAGATGGCTCCAACGGAGACTCTGATGAAGGCACTACTTGAGAACGTCAGGATCGGCTATTAAAGGATCGAACAGGAATGGTGAAGCCCCCAGAGAAGAATGTCAGCAGGAAGTGGCCACTGTCTGTGGGGTTGAGGGGACAAGGCGTAGGGCGTGGTGTCACTGGAGCCCTGTGAGAGACAGCTCAGGAAGGAGGGTTCCTTGGTGGCAGCTACAGAAGGGGAGGGGTGCAGTTAGAACCCCAGAACCAGGCTGAGGCAGGGATGTAGTGGGCAAGAATGTCCTTGATCTTTCTTCCTCCTGCCCTCTGATCTCCTACCAGCACCTTCCACTGGCTGAATCCAGAACGTGCCGGTTGGAAATGGCATCTTCAAGGCCCAACCTTCTGGGGGGGATAGCACAGGGAAGAAGGCCAGAGAATGGATGCAGAGGTGGGATAGTGGCTGTCTAGCACTGAGAGCAAGAGAGAGAATGGCCACTTGGTGCAAAGAGAAGGAACAAGTCACTTTAACTCAGCTTTGAGGTAAAGTACCAATTCAGATCATGCGGTGCAAAGCAATTGTCCTTTGGTGTTTCAGTGAACAACCTGGGAAGGCAGTCTCTGCGGGGGAGGCTGAATGGCCTGGCTCGTGAAGGTCAAGTGACCGTTTCTACAGTCATTGGAACCAGGTTCCTGATCTGCTGGCTGTGTGCACTGTGTTGTAGTGTTAAGTTCAACCACACCGTTTTCTATCTTTCCTCTCATTTTCTCACTTAAAAATTAGATGCAGTTTTCCTTCTGTGTAGTCGGCTTTCCTACACAAAAGTCTTTGTGAAGAATATCATTCAGCTCTGTTCAAGAGATAGCCTGGGATTTATTCTCCAATCTAGGCAAACTTGATCATGAAGACAGGGGCGTTTCGAAAGAATGAGATTTTAGGGGGCACCTGGGTGGTTCAGTCAGTTAAGTGGCCGGCTCTTGGTCACGACCTCAGGGTCGTGGGATTGAGCCCTGTGTTGGACTCTGTGCTGGGCATGGAGCCTGCTTGGGATTCTCTCTCTCCCTCTGTCCCTCCCCCTGCTCACGCTTCTTTCAAATAAATAAATCTTTATAAATAAACAAACAAATAGAATGAGATTTAGAATAAGCAGGCAGTTCTGCTCCAAGCCAGAAGCATGGCAGGGACGCCATGTAGACCTCCCCTTCCTTCCACCCAACGACCTAGCGACTCCGATTCCCAGCCTCGGTCTCGCCCACTGTTCTCCCGGAATACAGTGTCTTCTCAAAAGGCTGTGCTGCAGATTAAGGAGAGAGTCCTTGGCAGTTGGTTCGCGGGCTGTCTGGGGAGTCACTTGGCAGGTCTCCAGGAATCCTCTGCCTCCAGGGCTCACCCTGGGAGTGCCAGCACGCCCTGAAGACCTCGGGCACCCCCACCCCCTCCTGCCCCCCACCCCCACAGCCCAGCAGGCTGGAGTGGTGGGGGAGAGAAGGGAGTCCCAGTGGTCAGTCAGGTTTGTGCTCTGTGGTTGTAGGGTGAGGACTGAAGTGACATCGGGATAGCGGGAAGGGCAGAAAAAGCAAAGATGGAATGGAACACTCTCCAGGACTTCTCCTACCTCAAGAAAGAACCAATGGCTAGCCTTCGGAGAGGGGAAAGCAGGTCACGGTAATCAAGCTACTTGAACATTGCTGGGATCTGTTTGGAAGGTTGGCACTCAACATAATCGTACTCATGGAGACAACCATCCTTCTCTTTTAATTAGGGGATACTTAGAAAAATGAAAAAGAATTCGCTTAACCCTTTCGATGTTAATGTTCCATTTGGAACAGTTAGCTCTATTTCTTTGTAACAGTCCAGGAATGGGCTGGGGTATTCTAGAAGAGTCTCAGCTGGGGTTTGGTGAGTTAGGTTAGTGTGTGTTAAGAGTGATTTATTCTGGTCATTTCCTACATGAGAGAAGAGACGGATGTGGAAACGAGATGCCGAAGAACTGCCCGTAAGAAATCCCACATTCAGCGACAAGGTTCTTAAATGATTTAGGTGTAAGGGGTTTAAGGCTCTTGAAATGAATTTTATAGTCCTTAAATGAAGAAATGAGTTCTAAATCATATTAACAAGAAATTTCTCTGTGGAAATAGTCTTCAGTGGAAATCTTCAGAGCGCATCTATAAAGTGGGGTCAGTATTACCACACTGGGTGGTTGTTAGGAATAAATGGGGAAATGCCAACAGCGAGTCCTTAATCAATGTTTATAAAATAAGGATATGTGTTGATCAGGTCCCTGGGTCAGGATTGCTCTAAGGAGAAAGACGTGGGACAATAGAAGGAAGGAAGAAAGAAAGCTTCTTGGAACTAACACGCACTCAATTACAGTATTTTTTTAAATTTATTTTTATTGTGGGAAGATATATGTAACATAAAAATGATCACTGTAGCTATTATTCAGTGTGGGGTTCTTTGGCATTAAGTACCTTCCCCTGGTGCAGCCATCACCTCCGTCCATCTCCAGGGCATTTTATGTGATCGCAAACTGAAACTTTAAACCCATCGAACAGTAACTCGCCATCCCTCCCCTCCCGCTGCCCCCAGCAACCACCACCCTACCTCTCTGTCTCAGAATCTGACTGCTCGAGGTACCTCCTAGAAGTGCAATCATACACTTTCATCGTTTCATGTCTGGCTGCCTTCTCTTACCATAGTGTCAAAATCCTGAATTAGAGGTCAAGGCTAATGTGAAAGACAATAAAAATGACCAGGAAGACTGATGAGGGAAGTTCTATTGGAGAAAATGAGATGTTAAATTCACTGATGCTAGGGGAGGAAGAGGGACAAACAAATTAGTTGTGGCTTTTACAGCTCCCAAACCACTGAGAGCAGGAAAGAAAAATCTTTATTTCAAATTTTTATTTCCTTTATCTGTTCATCTTAAGGACTATTCCTTTCACCATCGGTGGGGGAGCCGTGGCTTGGATTTGCCCAGATGTGTACTAAACTCCTCAAGAAGGGTGCTGCTGTCTAATTTTGAGGTACTTCTCTGTGGATAAAAGAAGTGGCTCTCTAGATCTCTAGAAATCTCTAATTTCTCTTCTGGCTTTGCTACCCTAGGTTGCTGGGTCTAAACTTAACTTCCTAGATATTTCTAGCCCCCTCCGCTGTGTCGTTAGGCCAGGCTGCCGTTACTTTTTACCGAGACCATATGTTCTCCCTGCTTCAGGCAGAGTTGTTGAGAGCACAAATCTGAACATGCCGTCCCTATTAAAACCTTCCAGTGCCCGCACCCCTCCTTCCCTCCTCTTCACCCCTGCCACTGATCTCAGGGTCAGACTGAATTCCTGACGTGGCCTTTCCTGCTCTGCATGATCTGGACCCTGCTTCTCTCCCTCTCTTTGTCCTAGGCTGCTTCACAGTCCGCAAGGCAGCTGCCCTGGGGTGGCTTCAGCTCCTGATAGAGCTTGCTGGCTCATTGCAATTCCTCGCTGAAATGTCTGTCTTCCCTCCCTGTGGGGCTGGGGGCTCTTGTGTCCGCTGCTAGAACTCCGGTGCTTGTCACAGCTCATGACACAACGGCTATTTATTTAATGGATGGCTGGGTTGTATTAATCAGGGCCCTTTAGGCATATATTTTTTATTAAATCATCCATCTCCGGCAACAAATGAATAGCAGTTTTATTTGAAAGTAACACGAACCCAACTCTACCAGCTTAAGTTTTTACAAAGTGGGGAACATACTGGGAGGTGTAACAGAAAGCCCATGGGTGAAAGGGGTTTCAGCATACCTAGATAGGTTTAAGCGAGGTGTCCTCTCCCCCTGCATTTTTTTGGGTAAAGATTTTTATTTGTTTATTTGACAGAGAGAGAGAGATCACAAGTAGGCAGAGAGGCAGGCAGAGGGAGAGGCGGAAGCAGGCTCCCTGCTGAGCAGAGAGCCCAATGCGGGGCTCGATCCCAGGACCCTGAGATCATGACCTGAGCTGAAGGCAGACGCTCAACCCACTGAGCCGCCCAGGCGCCCCTCCCCCTGCATTTCTGCTCACCTCTCCACACCACTTCTGCAGTCTTGGGCTTTATTCTCCAATCTAAAGATAGATTTCTCCATCAGTGTTTCCAGGTTTCATGTCTCTCCTGTTCCATTCCTCCAAAGGGAAACACCTTCTCCTCCAGCTTCAAATGGCAGAACCCTGGGTGGGGTGGCGGGGGACCGACGGGGACTCTCTCTGACCTGGCTTGAACCACATGTCCACATCCCAGATTGTAACTTTGATTAGGGAGATGTGGTCCTATGATTGACTGTGCTCGGGGCTGAGCCCAGCCCCGTGGGCAGGAGGAGGGTGGACTAACACAGAGGTTGGGCATCACATAGGGTTGGGAGCACATCTTCTAAATCTAGATCTCCCGGGTTCCCATTCCAGTTCTGCCACATATTGAGTGACCTTAAGCCAGTTACTTAACTTCTCTGTGCCTCAGATTCCTTGTCTGTAAAAAGGATATGATAATAGTACTTGCCCCACAGTATTATTGGGAGGATTAAATGAGTGAATGTATGTAAAAGCACAGAGGACCGTGCTGAGCACATGGTAAGCACCATGTAATTATTTGTGAAATAAAAATAGCCAAGCGATGCGATAGAGGAGATTCATTCAAAGAAATGACCACCTCATTCCTGTTTATTAAGGATTCCCTATGCACTAGACAGTAGTGTTCATAGCTAAGGGGAAAAGACGACTTTTCTTTCTTTATTACATTCTGAAGTGCTATGCACAGGGTCCAGAAGCGAGAGTCTGCATCCTTGAAGAGCTAACCAGGTTGTTACAGGACCAGAAGCCTCAGTGAATGGTGTGGTTTTTGTTTTGTGGGAACCTTAGCTAATTAACAACAAGCTACTGATTAACAGAGTACCAAATTGTTGCCGTTCAGCGTGGGGACAAAATGGTGGGAAGGGTGCTTATGCAGATGTGTTTGGTACAGAGAGGTGAGGAGGGAACTCAGGGCAGACAATGGGGAGCGGAGGCTTGCTGAACCCCCCTCCCCCAGCTGTGGAGAAAATCCAACTTTTAGAGCAAATGGTTTTCATTTTTTATTTTTGTTTTCTTGGGGGTGGGTTGGCTGAAGGGTGACAGCAGGAGACTCGATTTGCTAGCTAGAACTGGAACTCAAAGGGTATTCTTTCTGTCAATGGGGGGCCAAACTGAAAGGGACCCTTAACCACTACAAGGGATAGTATTTTCTTCAAGCGTGTATATATATAAGGTGGAAATGCATATTAACTTTTTTATGATAGGCCTGGTTTTCAATACTCCATCATGAACATCTTTAAATTATCAATATAGTGCAGAAATGATATTACTTTATTAAATGTAACTGCCCTAATGATTTAGTTAAGCATTATCATGGAAATATTTTACAACCGTTCCTTCGCCATATTACCTGATTCTGATTTTGACAGAGAAAGAATATGCTGTGTGAGGACACACTTGACACATCACCCAAATTATTCATGAACAATGTTATTCTGTAGTCAGATCATATTTTCTCTGCCAATCTCCTCCCATTGCCTCCTCCCATCTCCCATCTCCTTTAGGAGATTGGGTTAGGGGAACAACTTGTGGCCACTGGATGCAATCTGCTAGATTTCATTTTCTAATGAGACAAGCAACTGTATCGGCTTTGTCTACTTTTGTATTCCCACCCCCTGATAATGATAGCAGCTAATTCTCATTGAGCGTAGAGTGTGTGCCACATACCTTGCTAAGTCCTTTGTGTGTTCGTTTATTTAATCTCTTCAGTTCTATAAGGTACGTTCAATCCTTTCTTCATCTCTTCATCCTTAGGAGTCTGTGGCTTGGATGGATTGCTCACTCCCTGAGATCATGTACCTTGTAGGTCGTAGGGCCAGATTTGTGCCAGGACATCTGAGTGGAGAGCCCAAGCTTGGGCCCTTATGCTAGCCTGGCAGCTGGGCAGATTCAGAACGTGTTGAAGGAATAAATCGTAGGATGGGATGAAACTAAGTGGCTCATTCAGGGACTCACATCTTTGAACATGGCATTAAGAGTCCTGGACCCTTATCTACTGAACTGACCAGACGGAGCCTCAGACCCTGAAAGATGACCTCAAGCACCTATATTTGAGGAATAGGGACTCTTCAGAAGGCCTTCACTGCTCTTGGGGATGTAGGGAACGACTTGCATTGATCTAGAACCTGGGGTAAGGAATTACTGATGCCCCCACAGGCCCTACAGAGATGACATCTCATTCATTCTAACACAGACCCAGGGGCAGAGATGATGAAGGAATTGTTTGATTCACTGGAGCATGGGGGTTCACAGAGGAAGTAAACTTGACGTTCATCCTTTTTCAGTGGGTGTGATTACTGCTCTCTTGAACTAGCAGAGCGTTTGCTCTGCAGCTCTCCTGTTGTTCCTCTTCCTTTGCCTTGTGTGATGCTGGTTTGGGATATTTTTGTTTTTTTGTTTTTTGTTTCCTATTGGAATGTGCTTTTTGAGACAAGGTGTGATCTCCAGCTCATATTAGATGCCTAAGAAATAAAATCAATTTATGTATGCCGTCTGTGTCTTTTTAAATAAACTTTCTATTTTAAGTATATTTTTAGACATATAGAAAAGTAGCGAAAGTAGCACAGAGAGTTCTCATATATACCACAGCGTCCCCTGTTGTTGATGTCTTACCTTGCGATGGCACATTTGTCACAACTAATGAGTCAATATTGAAACATTATTATTTTAAAGATTTATTTATTTTAGAGAGAGAGAGAATGAGAGTGTGTTTCTGAGAGGGAGTCTGCGGAGCTGCAGTACATTCTCAATATATTGTATCAAGGGCATGTATTATCACCTTGCCCTTCACTGATGATGTTGACCTTGGTCATCTGGCTTAGGCAGTGTTGGTCAGGTTTTTCCACTGAAACATTACTTTTTATTTTCCCTCCATACTGAATTACTTTTTTTTTTTTTTAAGATTTTATTTATTTATTTGACAGAGAGGAGAGAGATCACAAGTAGGCAGAGGCAGGCAGAGAGAGAGGGGGAAGCGGGCTCCCTGCTGAGCAGAGAGCCTGATGCGGGGCTCGATCCCAGGACCCTGAGATCATGACCTGAGCCCGAGGCAGAGGCTTTAACCCACTGAGCCACCCAGGCGCCCCCATGCTGAATTACTTATAAGCAAGACACTAAGATTACCTACATCTAAGAGGTAGAGTGTTACACTTCACTCCTTAAGAGGGTAGTATCTACATAAATTATTTGGTCTTCTCCTGAGTGGGAAATGTATCTATCCTCTACCATTTATTTATTCCAGCTTTTACTTGTGTCTGTATGGATGCATGCGTATTTATTTTATACTTTGGGTTATACAGTCTAATACTATGTTACTTATTTTGGTGCTCTGATTATTTCAGCTTTAGCCACTGGTAGTCATGTTGGTTCCTACCTCTTTTTGACACAGGCCTGTTTTGTTTTTTGAGCACTTCCTTAATTTCTGGCTCCACGAAGATTCTCTAGGTTCATCTTATATTTTCCCTGCCTCAGCCCTAGAATCAAGAGCCCTGGTTCCTTTTGTTGTATAATGGCATTAGCAGCCAAGATCTGGGTGTTGGGTATGCTTGTTGCTGGTAGAATGTCATTGCTTCTAGACCCTCTTAGTGGCCAGATCAAGAAAATACATATACATATGCCTATACATATACTAACATATATACCTATAATTATTTTCATATATACCCATCAGTATCTATATTAAGCTAAGCATGAGTTCATATGGCTATCTCTGGCTAATACAGTCCCACATGGTTCATCCCCTTCCTTATCTGTAACCCCCCACTTCAACAGTGAGAAACATGGCTCCTCGTATCTGACGTCCGTTTATTTATTCGTTCAACCCTGGCACACAGGTGCAGCCGTTCCCATCGTGAGAAACAACTTTACCCACTAGAGTACGGTACGGTGCTGACGCACAGTTCTCCCAAATGCACGTCAGTGACAATAGGTTTTTTTCCCCCCTAGGAATCATTCTACCCAATGCTAGACATCTCGTGGTTCTTTCTTAGAAATAATTGTTTCCGTGTGAATGTACTTAAGGCCACCGTACACTTAAGAATGGTTATGGTGGTCAATTTTATGTTAGGTATTTTTGCCACAACAAAATAATATGTTTCACCTTCCTCCAGAGATTCTAATGAATTCATCTCTAAAGCAGGCCGATTGTCAAAAGCCAGGTCTTTGTACTATGAAGCAACACTCTGGATTTGTAACGAGTTTCCCAAGTGATTGGCAGCCACTTCTGAACTAGTGGACTTTTTCTTTTAAGAAAAGAAAATAAACAGGCAGCTGGGGAGGTCCTGGGCTCTGGGCCCTGCCAGCAGAGAACGTTGTTCCCGCACGATGAGGAGGGGGCGGGCTTCTTCACGAGCTGGCCTGAGGACTGCCGCTGAGCCTCGCTCCTCATCAGCCGCCCAGCCCGCCTGCAGGCCTGGCTCAGCAGCTCTGGCTTTGAGCTGCCTGGGCATCTCCCACAAAGGCCGTGCTGAGTTGCAGAAATTCCGAACGCTGCCTCCCCGTTCTTCGGCATGATCTCAGCATGTCAGAGTTGCCACATGAAAGGAACCTGCTTGTTTCTCAGAGCAGGTTGCCAGTTGGATAACCAAGTTTTGCCTCCCAGCCCATAATAAAACCTCCATTAAAGCCCTTTATTACCTTTCCCAGTCTGTAGAGCAGGCTTGCCTGGGACCAAGGACTGCTGAAGTCGTTTCCAATGTGGGTCCCCTGCCCCTTGCCCGCGGCTGTCTTCTCTGACACCTTGGAGGCCGGGAGCCTGGCAGTGAGCGGGGCTTTGATTCCGGAGCCTGACTTGGCCTGTGTAATTAGATGCTCTGGCTAGACCCTGTCTCATGTCTGATTCACCCAGAGGAGCGTGAGGGTGCAGTCAGTAGGTTCTGAGCCAGTCCGTTCCCTTGTGCCGAGAGCTTCTGTCTCTAAGTAGGAGCCTATGGAGATCCAGGCCCCTGTGTGCTGATTCCAGGTCCCCTCCAAATCACTCTCCATGGCATGGCCCAGATCTGAAGGAAGGGGACGTCACTTTGCTTGTACGGACTGATGTATCATCCTTGCTTTATAGGCTTCTTTGTGTGTTCGAGTACAGGGCATGTAAAGAAAAAACTATAATCTAAACAGCTGACACCTCCCAGATGTGAGAACATGGGAGAGCAACTGGGGACAAACTTTTGTGTTCTAACCGGTCCAAGGTCAAGAAAGCCACCGGAGAACATTTGAGAAGGAACCGGAGGTCAGAAGGCACGTTAGCCACTCACTGGCTGAAGGATCTTGGGAGAGTCATATATCCTCTGATTTTCTCTTTATTTGAAAAAAAAAAAATGGAGTTAAAAAGATTGGTGCATAAATTCACCAATTTACTGTGACCCGAGAGGGCAGTGTATTACGTTTAGACCAAATCAGACAGTAGATGGTATCACTAGACTTTTCTGATGTGCTCTGTGCTGGCCCCATCTTGCCCTCTTCTATGGGATCACTCTGGATAGTTTTTATCCGTTGCCTGTGGCACAAAACACCCTCACACACCCCGCCTTCCACCACCTTCAAGATTATCTCTCATTCTAAAGCTACACCCCAAAGTCATCTCCTTTGTAATTCCACTTCATCGACTCCTTCTCCCCAGAATTCCTTTGTATGCCACTGTGGTGAAACCATCTTCGTACCAACTCCATCTGGAGGTTCCCTCACTGTCCACCTGCCGTGTTTCCAGGTGCCCCCAGAATGACGTGCGCCCTCAGCTTTTCCCTAGAACAGCTTGCTGCAGAGCTGTGTCCCACCTTGACTGTCACCACGGCCATTTCGGCCCTCAGTGAGTCCCTCTCCTTTGAAGCGCAGCCCTTACACCACGCTATCCTTCTCAGTTGTTCACGTCTTAGCGCAGCCTCTCTGACAGAACCGTGTGGTCCCGTTGCCTAGCACGGTCAAGATCAACAGCACTTGCTCAATAAAAAAATGTGTCGATTGGATGGCAATGCCACAATGGTGGGGCTCTGACTTCTTCTACACCCTTTGACACAGGTTCTTTATCCAACACCACCTGTATTTCTCAGTGCTGATTGGTAATTTCACACCATGTTGCAGACCAGAGAAATTCTTCGGATAGGTACCTCTACGTGCACCCCTTGCCTCCTGTGACCCCTCAGCTCATCTCTGGCACAGTCGAGAGGACTTGTTTTCACCTCCTCCTTGTTTCGCTTCCTGGCTGTTCACCTGCTGTGAGTTCAAGGGCCAGGGAGCTGACTCTGCATGCAGTCCTAGTATTCAGCGCGGGAGGGAGAAGTCAGGACATAGAAGCATGGACATCCTAGAAGACTCTCAGGGGTGTCCATGCAGAAGGGCGAGGATATTGACCCATGGGTCATTCATGCGCATTATCACTAGAATTCTACATAGATGCAATGTGTGAAATCCTAGGAATGAGTGAAAGCAATGTTCAAAATCCTGGGAACGAGTGGGGAAGACTATAGAAAGCTTCTGAACTAAGACCAGTGCTCAGTCTCTGAGATATGACATCTGGAACCTCTATCTACTCTACACAGAAGAGTAAATGGGGGCCCAGAGCCAGACTGGTTATTTGCAATCCTGCCTCCATCCCTTAACAGCTATGGGATTTGGGGATATTTGCTTGACTTCTTTACTGTCATCCATCCCCTCAGTTTCTTCTGGTGGATGATAGTATTTGTCTCAAGGGTTAACTAAGTTTAACTACATTAATGCACGCAGTAAATGTTCTGTTAAGTGTTAGCTATTATTACTATGGATAAATAACTGGGGATTTTCTTATAAATTAGCCCATGCTTTTAAAAGTGTTTCCATATCCCTGCTTCTGTCTCAGAATCCCTCAATTTTTCTCCTTCCTTCGATGGTCAAATTTTGGAAGAATGTAACTCAATGCCTTCATTTCTTAACCCTCCACTTTTCTTAACCGCCTTCCCCCAACATTTATAACTTGACTGCCATTTTTATCATTCATGGAGGCTTTCTATTTTTAACATATTTAATACCACTGCAGTCTCAGTTTCATCAGAGGATTTTGAAACCCCCTTCTCTTAATGGAATTTAGCATTTGAAAGCCCTCTCTTTCTTGACGTCCTCCTCTTGTCATTCCTTGACTTCCACAACTTTTAATAGCCCCTCATTCTCCTTCTTTGATTCTTCTTTGGCTCTTCCTCCTTTAACCACATTCCTTCACTCAGCCCTTAGCGCACCCCGGTGTGCTGTTCCCAGCCCTCAGTACTTCACGATCCCTTCTCTCTACATGGGCATTTCATAGCCAGGGCTTGAAGTCGGCTCACTGCACAAACGGGTCCATGATGCCCAACTCAACATAGCGTCAACTGCATGGTGAACAGGCAACAGTTTAGCTCATGCAGGTGGTTCTGGCCACCATTCTCCTCAGTGAGGTGGTAATGGGAAATCGGCTTCTAGTGTTTCTCTTACAACAGACCCCAGAATGCAAGCCTCCTACTTCTCTTGGTGACCCAATGGCCACACACACACACACACACACCACCTCTGGAACAATCCCTGGTCCTATTGTACTGACAGAGCAGTCGGATCTCAGTTTCAGATGTTGCATCTCCCTGAGGGACTCACAGGGGTTATTTGCCTCTGCTCAACATTGACCTTGAGGGTGGCCTTCAGAACCTAACTTCCATAAGGTTGCACTGCAGTCATCTACAGCACAGGCTCCTGACTTGTCTCTTGCTAAGTCATTTTTCCGTGACAGATTCAACTTGCCTAAAAATAATTTTACATCTACCTTAGTTTCCCAGTCCCATACCTTTTGTGTTCTTTACTGGCACCCTCTGGAAAACCTCAAAACAACATTCAATCTTTTCTATTGCAATGCTTCTTTCTTTAGAATATTGGTGGTTCCTCTTCTGGAGTCCGCTAATGGCTTTCCAAGAAGTCTCCTCCCTCGGTCCTCCACCCTTCCATTCTCTCTCCTCATTCTGGCCAGAAAGCTCTGTGTAAAGAGCAGAACCAATCTTACCACACCCTTACTTAAAAACATTTCTTGACTTGAGACAATGAATACAGACTGAGGTCCCAAACCACCAACTTATCCCTTAAAGCAGAAAACCTTTCCTATTGCCCAAACTTTGCCTGCCATGTTCACTCAGCTTGAAATACATTTTACCTTCTCTGAATATCAAAATCCTTATCAGCATCAGGACCTAGTTCAGACGGTACCTCCTCCCTATAGTTTTCCTGGATCTTGCGGGTGCAGAACTAATGACTACCACTTGGGTTCCTATTGTATTTTGTTTATATTTCTGTGATGACAATCAGCATAGTCTGGCTAGTGGTCACTGTGTAAGAGTCTGCCTTCCCCGCTAGGGAGAGGGGGTGGGGCCTCATGTATCAGGGCCTCAGTGGCCTTTTAGTGCTCGTCTTCTTTCAACCTCTTAGGCCTCAACATCTTGGGCCCAGCCCAGTGGATTGCACTTGGAGGTTTTCCATAAATATTTGCTGTGGAAGCGGATTTATTTTGGGTGTGGTTGTATGAAAAGAGTTTTAAGTGGCAAGTGTGGTTCCTCTGAAAAGAACGTTGGGATCCTCACCCTATTAGGTGGCAGTACGTTCTGCACTCACTTGAGGCTCACCTTTCTCTTTGGAGTAGGTTGCCCAGGAGTAGCTGGATTTACAGCCCACATCTTCTGAACTCAAGTCACTAAGGATTTGGATAAGTACTGGCTGAGGCCAGCACAGAGAAGCTATGTTAGATGTCTAGTGTCACACAGCAAACAACCGGGGAGAAATCGACTCGCCCTACACTTCTCTCCAGGCTTACAACAACTGTCACATGTATTCTCTCCTATAATAGTCATTTTCTGTGTGTTGCCTGATCCCCACAATGCTTTTGGGGATACATGGGAGGTAAGAAGAACAAAGCTTAACTTCTTAAGAAATCTGTGGACACAAATGATTATTTTCTCTGGTCACCTTTGTTCAGGTTTTTATGGCTCCACTACTTCTCAGCACTTCCTTTCTGGTTTTCATTTCTGGCTCCTTTTCCTCTGTCCACTACTGAACCATTGTGTTACCGGGACTTACCCTTCTTGCTCCTTTATCCATTTCCATGACCTGAACATTTCTTTCCCTGCTGAGAACTTCCATATTGGTTCAGACCTTGGTTCAGACATAATTTCTTGTGTCCCAGATCCACAAAAGCCCTTCAATTCTCTCGCCTATTATTTCCCGAGTCTTATCTCCATTAAGGTCTGCTGGGCCAAAGGATCCTTATTTTCTATTTTCCAGAAAAAAAAAATACTGAGACCCAGACTCAAAAGGTAGACTTGAAGTCTCATAATGTGGCAGCCAACCTGCAGGACCAGAGGAACTTGGACTCATTCCTCCGCGTGTAGGGCTGAGAGCTTACAGCCGTGACATGGGAATTGCCAGGCCTGGGCCTCCACTTGAGACCCAGTATACCACATCTTGGAGTGCTGCTCCCTCTGGTAAGATGAAAGGTTGTTCACACCTATTCCCTCCTATTTTGTCCTCACAAAAGTTGCTTTCTCGTTGACCTTTCCCTTGCCATGCGGAATCTATTTACTCGTGAGAAACTCAGCTTGGATGCCACATCTCTTTTTCTTTCTTTCTTTTTTAAGATTTTATTTATTTTTACTAGGGATAGACAGAGTGCAAGCACAATTAGGGGATCAGCAGGCAGAGGGAGAGTGAGAAGCGGAACTTGATCCTAAGACCCTGGGATCATGACCTGTGCCAAAGGCAGCCACTTAACTGACTGAGCTACAAAGACACTCTTTTTTTTTTTTTTTTTCGACTTTCTATTATAAAATTTCCCAGATGAGTTTGTAGGCAGGAGGAAGTCGAAGGGCTTATACAATTGTTGTTGTTGTTGTTGGTGGTGTATGTGTGTGTGTGAGGGAGAGAGAGAGAGAGAGGGAGTCAATGAAAGGGTTGCTTACCATTGTTACTTGGACCTTGATCACTCCTAGGTTTTCCTAGACTCATAAGTCAAGGAGTGGTCTCAGCTTCTAGGCATTTCAGGATTCATTCCAAAAGCCAACTTGTTCCCTTGTTTCATCCTGCATTCACTCCTTCTCCTGGGGTCTGGGGGTGGGGGTGGGCATTGCGCTTTCGGTTATGTTCCCTGAGGGGTAGTCATTTTATTCTCCCCCTGTTCCCAGTTCCTACTGGGTTAGGTTTGAGAGCCAGACCCCAATGGGGGGCCCTCTGTCTTTTCCATGCCTCTTCGTCATTGCTCAGAGCCTTCAGGGAGCATGGACCCTTGTCCCAGCACTGGCTCAGCTTTCTGGAATGCTTTTCATCCTCGGCCTGGGGGAGTCAAAAGCATCTTTCTGTTTGAAACTAGTTGAACATCCCACTTGTTTCCTTTGGCTTCCTCCGTACCCCCCCCCACCCCCACCGCATCCCCAGGGCCTGTGAATGGCTGTTAATACAGTGCTGTATTAGTCCTCACTGTACATCGGTAGGGGACTTGGAAGTTCCCAGAAGATGGGGGTGATGGTTACATAGCTCCACTCAGATTCCTCAGTTTACAAGCTGGTTAAGAAGCCTACTCAGGGCCACATGTGCAGTTATGGCAGAACTAGAACGCAGGCATTCTGACCATGGTGCTTTTTTCCTCAGGGGTGTAACAAGACGAGGAAGAAATGATAGGAAGTAAGTATAAGAGAACCTTACATGGGATGGAGCTTTTGGCACCTGAAAACCTTTTACGGAAAATTGAAACCAGTGTTTCATCAAGACCTCTCATAGATGTGCTAGCAACCTGTGTGATCGTTACTTACATATGGGAGCTACTCGAAAGCTTCTCGAAAGGAAGAAAGACTGGGAAGAAAGGCTCTTTGCTTGGGTTCGGGTTACTTATCCCAGGTTACTGCCTCTGGGGGTCAGACAGCATTACCTACCTCAGCTCCTGCCGAGGGGAGCTCGAGCATGAGTCATAGCCTCTACCCTGTTGGGAAGGCTGGCGTCATAGAAATGAAACTGGCTGAAGTGTCTGAACTAGACTTACCCATCAATGGAGGAGCCAGTTGGCGTTAAAATGTAGCCCTAAGAGTGTGAGGTAGTCTTTAGAGGACAAGCTCCCCTTGAAAATAATCTACGTGCCCAGATGCTACTCAGCACTGACGTTGATAGCCACCATCGGTGAGCCGCTTCTCTGTCTCATGATGTGCTCATCAGGAAGTACAATGTTTGGGGGGAAATTAAGACCTAGAAGAGAAAGAATGGTTTCTTGGAGAGAGGAAGGCTGAACCCAAAGAAAAAGGGAGTAAACTTGGGGAAGAGGAGCGGTCAGAAACAGCCAGGGCTGGTGCAATGGATGTGAACCGCTCTGTCACACTCAGGGTGTGGACTGGAACCTCAGACTGTTTGGGCCAAATACCATCAAATATCACATGCTGGGTAGTTTATCAACAACACAGATTCATCTCTCACGGTTTTGCAGGGTGGTGAGAAAGTCCATTATTTTGTTCCCCAGTCCTCATTCTTTTTGGTTGCATTCTTTGGTCAGCAGTCTTTCAGAAGACACCTGCTGGACAGATCTGCATGGCCAACTTAAATTCAACTTTCCAGGGGCCGGGGGTGACCAGAGGTCCTAGTCCCAGCTCCCAGAGTCTCAATACCCAATACTTGATTACTGGCTAAGCATGTGAGAGCCCTACCAGAGGTTCACTGGGAATGTAGCCTTTGGGTAAGGGCACAGGGTTGCGCCCTCCTAGAGCTTGGCACTCCCTATCCTCTCTGATACAAAAAATACAACTCTGAAACTGGGCCACTGTCTTCCCCTGGATAGCGGCCTTCATCTCCTTCTCTTTTTGGACAAACAGTCTGGAAATGTCTCCGTTGACCATAACATTAACTAACCTAAGTTCTTGAGCAACTCAAGATCTTAGAAAGCATTGGCATAAAGAGAACTTGGTGTTTTTTTTCAAAAAAATTAAAGTGTGAACCATAACGTGCTTCATCTCTGTGGTCACTGAACTCCAGATGACTGGTTGTAAAGTTTTGTATTCCTCAAATGAACCTCATTATTTTCGTCGATGGGCTTGATACTAAATAAGTATTAAAAATCTGATCTTACCTTAGAATTGATCTTCTGTTTTCAATTGGGATTCTTCATAGAATTTTATTAGAATAAATCCCAAACATTTTTCGGAGCCACTGGAGAAGGTGACCAGACATCTCCCAGCTCGGGGGGTGGGGTGGAGTTGGGAGTAGGGCTGGGGGGCTAAGGATCCTAAGCAGCTGTGCATATGCTGACTCCACAAACAACTGAAAGAACCCCATGCCTTCTCAGCACTGACCTGTCTTCCCTCAGCCTCCTGACATCACAGTGAAGTGGAAAGAAAGGGATAACAAAGCCAGCAGTGGGCTGCTCCTCTTTCAGGAATTCAGGGTCAATGAGATCATGTCTGTGGAAGAGCCTCTGCAGAAATCTGCTCTGCAAATACAGGGGCGCTCTTGTTATTTCTGGGCCTCCCGAAGCAGCCAAGGTAACTTGGCTCTTTCATCTTAATGGCCAGTTGATGCTGTGTCTAATTCCTTTCTCCCAGAGTTAAGGTTTTTCTTTAAAGAAATAATTAGCAGGTACTTTTAAACCTTTCCAGTGACTCATTCTTCTTTGAAATACTAACCTGAGGTTGTCTCCTTCAGAGAATAAAATAATGATGATAGCAATTTATTTCATAGCTAGACCCAGGCCAATTAGCACATGCCCTATGCTCAGAACTTAAAAAAAAAAAAAAAGAAAGAAAAAAGAAAAGATTCCCTAATCTCTTTCAGCCTCAGTGTGTCCTGAAAGTCCATTACAAGGGCTTTTCCTTTGAATGCTTGGGTTATCCATAGCAGGAAAGAGGTCAGTGAGAGAGATCAGAGGTGGAGACACTACAGGCATCAGCTTGGGGTGGAGGGAGGTTTACTGGACTTTGAACTCCTGCCCATCTAGCACAGAGGAGGAAGCTTTCATAGGCCTCACGAGTCAAGTCTCCATCCAAAAAGAGGATGGGAGAGGTTTCTTTATCATGGAGTTTCACTTCACAGTGTTCCATTTGTTTCTATAATGTCTCAAGGATGATTAGGAAGAGTACGTGGCTGACCAAGACTCGTTGTCCTTTGTACTTGTGTAATATAAAACATTATTGACTTTCCTTTTAAGAGCCCATTCTCCCCACATCCTGCTTCAACCAATTTTGACTCTTACTGCAGCCCCTAGGAGATCAGTAAGGCAAGGATATCACCCAAGATGAGAAGAGCTAAAGAAGACACCTTAGAGATGAGCTGTGTGGAATTCTCTCATTGACCAGACAGGACACTAGGGGTCAAGAGGAAGGTAGAACCCCTTTAGAAGGTAGAACTCCCTTTAGAAGGCCATTACATGGATTTCGATGCAACTGAGATTAAACCCAAAGTCTCCTTACTTCTTTGCCTTTTTTACTTCATAGCTTCAGATATTAAACTTTCACTATGTTTAGAGTAACATGCACCAGGTTTGGGAGTTAGAAATCGATCTTGGTACCATGTTGCCAAAGGCCTTTTACATGTCAGGTTAAGTTACCTCCTACTGTACTTTGGGTCTCCAATTTCTGTGGTACAGCCTCAGGAGTCTGAGGAGAGCTGAATCTTAAGCTTTTGGCAAAATGTTCCCATGTCCAAAGGGAGATTCTGAATTGTTTGGGGAGTGGAAGATTAGACCAACTTGTACAGTTTTTTCACCAAGAGAACTGAGTGCTGATAAAATGGGCGTGGAGTTCCACAGCGTGAGGTGTGATGGTTATCTAGCAGTTTTATCTATCTGGGTTCTGGCCTGTGATGTACTAAGTTTGAACAAAGTGCTTAAATTTGCTCATCCCTAAGTAAGCTTCTCTTTTCTCGAATATTGAGTGGGAATAAAAATAACACCTACCTCCTAGATTGTTAAGAGGAACCAAGAGATATTGCCTGTATAGCATGTTGCACAAAGTAAATAATCCATGACACTAATTTTTATTGCTGTAATTTCTTGGCATTTTTGTCGACTTCTTTTTTATTTTATTTTTTTATTATTTATTACTTTTTTATTCTCATGTTCACTTGGCCAACATATAGTGCGTCATTAGTTCTTGCTGTAGTGTTCAAGGATTCACTAGTTGTGTAACTGTTGACTTCGTAATTCTTTTTTAAGGTGGAATCCATGATTTATTGAGTGGGTTAAATGGTGTGTGAGCTGGGAGTGGAATGTGGGGATTTTGAGTCTGTGCTCTGTGCCTTTCTTTGTGATGTCTGTTAACCAGCCTTCTAGGACTTTCCCTGGGCCATTCATCTATGCTCTCTTGTGTGAAAGACTGCCAGATTTATCTTCTCTCAGTTAGACAAGGACACCAGGCCAATATCTCTCTCTTCATGGCCAAGCCAGAAGAAATCCAACTGGAGGGGGACAGCTCACCACTTTCCACGCTTGTAAATGAGAGCAGCTCTCTTCCCTCACCCGGGGCTAAGTTATTCCGAGGCTATAAAAAGATCCCTGTCCACTTCAAAGGACTATTTTATCAGCTCATCCCTACAGATCCTGTTCAACTCTTCTCATTTTCAAAGGCAGAACGAAACCCCTTGGCTGAACCCCCAGCTAGGCTCTTACCTTCCTTAAAATATCTTTAACTTCAATTAAACTGATTCCTCCTGGCTCCTTTTAGCAAAGGAGTTGTGTTCACAAAGAGTTCCCTAACATTCCCTCCTCCTCCCTACACCCACCCCAGACCCAGTCCCCAGCATGTCATTCTGATCTGTAGGCGATTTTGAACAGTTGAGTCATGTGGCTCAGCCAGGTCCTGATGCCACTGGGCCTGTTTCATCCCCTCTTGTTCGAGAACACAACCTGCTCTATACCACTTTCGTGCCTTTGAGAGAGGGGCCATCAATGAAGCGCTGACTTGGAAATTCACAGCTTGGGTGTGTAGACCTCCTTCTGTCTCAGACTCCTCATATCAATTTGGTCAGGACTGGGCTTCATTTCCCTCCGTGTAACATGAGGAGAGCAAATGTAACCATTCACAACGATAGATCACTTTGCTGTCATGGCTGATGTCTAAGTCTGTCTCCCCAACAGACTGTGTTCCTTGAGGGCAGAAAAAATTTTCCCACCTATGCATCCAAATTTCTTGGAAAACATTTGTTGACTGAAGGTACCTGAGCTCTCTTCTAGTACACCTTCCCCTCTTAACCATGTCTACCTGTTGGTGCCAGATATGGCATCTATGCCTCCTCAGTTTCTCAAAGCTTCACAATCTCCCAAGTCCTTAGCCTTCCTCGGCCAGTGCAGCAGGTGGAGGAGACTGAATGCCAAACTCCTTGGCTCTTCCCATCTCTCCCAGGTGGGGTGCAGTGCCGCACTTCAAGTTGAAGGCTCTGGCTTCCCCAGTGACTTTTGAAGGGGTCCAGGTGATGTAATCTAGAACAGGAGAGAGAGAGAGAGAAATCCCAGTGGATAAACTTTGACCAGTGGGGGAGAGGAAATAAGGGGGTGTCTACAGATAAATCCCCGCTTTTTTCTTCTTTCCAAGACTTATTAATTTTTTTTTCTGTACAACATGTGCAGAGATGTCCATTTTGATTGAATGATGCTTTGGACTTCTCTGAAGCATGTAAAGCTGTAGCTATGTTGGTAATTGCTATGGTCTAAATATATCTCCCCCAAATTCATATGTTGAAATCCTAACCCCAAAGATGATGGTATTAAGAAGTGGGGCCTTTGGGAGTTGGTTAAATCATAAGGATGGGGCCTTAGTGAATGGGATTGGTGCCTTATAAAGAGGCTTCAGAGAGATGCCTAGTCCCTTCTACCATGTGAGAACGCAATCAGAAGGCACCAACCACGAACCAGGAAGAGGATCCTCTTCAGAAGGTGACCATGCTAACACCTTGATCTTGGGCTTTCAGTTTCTAGAGATAGGAGAAATAAATTTCTGTTGTTTAAAAGCTACCTGGCCTCTGGTGTTTTGTTACAGCAGTCCAAATCATCTAAGACAATGATATATCAACTTTGCTTCTCATTCTTCCTTGTCCATGTACTTTTCCCCTCATTTTTGATGCCTTGGGGACTGTACCTCCCAATGTAAGTCTCTACTCAGATTTTGTTTATTGGCGGAACCCAACTTAAGATGCCGTCTGTCCAAATCAAACTACCTGAATCCTATTTACCCATAGAGGTCCATGGAAAGTCAGACCTAGAAAACATGATGCTATCCATGTACTCATTTTAATAGATAATACAATGAAGTCTAGAGAAAAGAAGTTAAGTTCCTTTTAGTCCAATTCAAGTTAAGAATTGGACTAGTACTAGAACCCAATGTCTCTTAATTCTTACCCCAAGATCTAGGAATAGGATCATAGAAAGGAGGAACAAGTATTTTCTTCTCCCTGTTTCGCAGCTGGTGGTTCAGTGAGTGAGAGCTCTTCACAGCAGTGGCAGCCTCACAGTGGGACTTCTCATTCCTCGTTGGTCCCTGCACTGAATGATTTATCAATAATGTGGGACAGTGCAAGCAAGACAGGACAAAAGACATTTTGTACAGAGAGGAGCCATTCGCATTTGATCAGGAAAAACAGAGACACCACCTTTGATGGGACTGTGAATCTAGGTATCTGCTACACATAGGGACTTTGGGAGCAATGCGAAACGAAATGATATCTCTGCTTTCTCATTTGGGCTTAAGTGCTATTCTGGTTAAAAGCAAGGGTCTGGACAAGACCTTTTGAAGGGTCCTTTAGTGCTAACAAGTGGGTCTTTGTGCATAGCACCATCTGAGCTCTTTCTTCTTTTTCCCAGGGATGAGACTAACAATTGTGAGTATGAGTGCTTATCCACATGACTGTTGTCTGTTTCTAGGATAAGAGAAGCAAAGAGAACAAGGAGCTCATAGAAACACAGAATGGAAGGGCGCTTGGGATTCACATAGTTAACCATTTTACTTTACGCAGATGAAGAACCCAAAGACCCAAAGGTCATGTGACCTGACCAGGGTCAAGCAGCTGATTGGGGCAGATCTGGATTTTGAAATAGCTTAATTTTCTAATTGAGAGAGGTACTTTAGAAAAGAAGCTGAAGTTTTCCAGAAGACTGGATAGGGCAAGAATCATAAAGAGGACTCTCTTTCCTCCTCTCTCAATCCCAGGGCTAAAATAAAATGAAAGGCATCCTCATGCTAAATTTTAGAATGTTCTGTGGTCTCAAATTTCCATGGCTGTTCCTCCATCCCCTGTTTCTTTCCTGAGCTGTGTGGGAAGAGAAGAATCTCAGAGAAGCACTAAGGTGCAATAGTGATGGAGACGGTGGGTCTGAGGCAACAGGGCCCTCTTACTGACTCGGGAGCTCGAATGAATCATGCAACTCTTCTGAGTCTGTACTTTCTTATCTCTAAAGTGGGGATAAGCACATCTGATTCACAGGATGGCAGAAAGTAAGAGGCAGGACAATACATGTCTAAAGTGTCAGGAGTGTCCTAGAAGAAAAAATGAAGAAGTACATTCAAAGTAGGATAATTCGGGGAGAGTTCACTTTGTAAAGAAAGCGTTCTACAAAAGTGTGGGTACAGTTGAGAAATTACACTGGTGGAGTCATCCCAGCTTTAGTACCATGGAGTAGTAGGATGAAGGAGGCCTGCTAGAGCACAGAGGTAAAAATGTGAGGGGAGATGGTAGTTGCCAGAACCTGGAAGGAGAGAATCAATGGTCTGTGAGAGGGTCTTGGATAGGAGCCACTGAGCTTCAGTGTCCAATCCAGTGTGACCTTGCAGAGATGGAGTCAGGGCAACACGCACCCTGACCTCCCTCTCTTCCCTCCCTCTGATCTTTGGACAGGGCTCTATTGGCTGAACCCAAGCGGGAATCAGAGGGCATGGGAGCTGACTGATGTAATTCATACAGGTCAGCCTCCCGGCGCAAAGAGCAGGATGGAGAAAAGCAGAGAGTGGATCCAGAACAGCAAATGGAACATGTTTGTTAAACTAGGAAGTATTTAAAAGAGGATAGTGGATTCTGTGTTGTGCCATCCAGAACCATCACAAATGAAGCTTGTATTCCCCCAGATGTTGCCAGTGTTCCTGGCTGATTGCAGCTGAGTTCTTTCCCAAGACTTGCCCTTGCATTAGGGGCCTTTTCCCCCAAAGTCATACCCCTTTCCCAAGGGCAGCTCCCATCCCTGATGGATCTATACAGGGTGCATGAAGGTCCAGCCAATTTGCCCAAATTCTAGACAATTCAGAATGACCATCCCAACTGCAGAGCCCCCTACAGGATGGGCTAAGACTTTGCTCCAATTGCATCGTGGTTCTTTTGCCCCATACTGCTTCCTTCCCTACCCCGTAGTTGGTGATCTTGGTCACGTATCCCTGAGTAGGGATATTGGGCTCTGAGCCTGCTTGTTGGGGAACCTGACTTGTGACACAGAGGAATGTGCCATTATTATTGACATGTAGACTCTGAATAACTGTTGTAAGCCAAGCCTTGCACTTCAGTTATAGTTGTGCAGGTTGTACACGATTGTATGTGAGCCTCCAGCCAACTAAGTCAAATGAGAGATGACATCCCTTCTGCGCAACACTCCTTAAGCTGTTTGCCCTGGCATGGGCTTGCCTTTTTCTAATGTATACAGTTTCTGTTTGGGCTTTTGCACCCTTGGCTTTAGGCACTTTATTTTCAATGACATGTCCCCAAGGATGAGAGCGAAAGGAAGAACACAGTGTCTGGGATGAAGTTGCAACATCCTCTAGAAAATTAGGAACAGGTTGTCTGTTCTTAGAGACCCTGAGAAGATGGCATCGAGGGTGAGACACGCTTCCTCCCTTGGCCCTCAGGAATTTAGTCTGAGTCTCCCATTGCATCGCAGCTGGTCTCCTTCACCTGAGCATGGCCAGCTAGAAGTGACTTACAGAAGTAATGGAATTTGCCTCGAATTCTAAATGGGATTCTCTTGCACGAGAAATTTCTTTTTTTCTGAACTTGAAAAGCCAATTCTGCCTTTCTGTGGTCACTGGAGAGGTTGACTAAGAACGCAATTAATTCAGCTTCGACCCTCTCATTTTGTAAGAAAATGGACTTGGAGAGGGGAAATGACATTGTGCAGGCCCTGTAGCTCTTTAGTTGCAGACTATTGGTCCGGGATTTTGACTCCCTCATGCTTCAGTGCCACTGAAGCACTAACATTTTATCTGGATGGTGAAGAGTGTCGGGGAAAGGAAGCAAGGGAGGGGGCAATGGTGGTTTTTCCAGCAGTCCCAGCTCACCCTCCTCTTGACATTCCAAGGAGAACACTGGCAATGGGTGTGCTTCCTTCCCTCTCTGGCTCCAAGTAAACTTTTGAACTCCCCGGGCAGGATCCGCAGAGGCCAAAGGGAGCAGACGGAATCATGCCTTTGATGTAGCTCCAGAGGGAGGCCACTGTCCTTGACCAGTGGCTGGGGTTTTCACTTGATGTAGACATTTCCCATCTTTCCTTTGCTTGAAAACATCCCTGCAGGAGATAAAGTACTATACATTTATAGCTTTGGATTGCCAAGAACAGCCCCTTAGCTCATCTCGTAAATCCCACCAGACCTCCCTCCAGTAGCAAGTCATGGGCAGTGTTGCCAAGCTTGGGGCAGAGAAAGAGTCACTGATGGGCCAGCCCAAGGCCAATTAGCGGAGCCACTCTGCACCCTTGGGAGTGTGAGTCTCCTTGTCCTTCCTGCCCCCTGAACTTGAGTCACAACATTCCCACAAGCAGTCAACAATTACCTCCGGAGATAATTTATATTCACCCATTCTCTCTTTCTCCTTTTCCCCCACTCCACCCACCATTCCACCCTGCTTTGTCATTCTAAGTTTACATTAAATGCAAGCTCTTTCTAGTCACTGGTTCAGAAGTCCCAGGCCAGGCTCATGCCTCCTTAGTCAAATCATAGTACTTAACATTTATAGAGGAAAGCGTGTCTTCTTAGCCAGCCATGAGACTTGGGTAGATATTTCCTCTGTGCTAGCTGTCTTTATCTGCCTTGTAGAGAGATGGAGGTTCTAGGGCCCAAAGCAGATGGGAAGACAGGGAGGCAGTTCTGTCTTCTTTTTCTACTCTCTTTTCTGCCAGCCTTGGGCATCTGAACAGGTTGTCTCAGGTATTATCCAGTTGTAAGTTGAACCAACACAATTGATTTCTCTGATTCCAAAATATTTTCCTCTTTGCATGATCTTCTTAGTCTCTATTTTCCAGGTGTTCTTCTTTGTGCTGTGTGTCAAACTTGGTTCTCTTGTTACTCTCTATTTATTCTGAAGCTCCACCTGCTTCCTTACGCTCTTTCTGCATCTTTCTCTTCCCCTCCAATCTCTCCAGCTCATAAGACAACAGATATAGCAATGTCATTAGCAGGGTAACTTTAAAGGTCAAGTCAGACACTCTCATATCATGGGAGAAGATCTGAGACCTGGAAAGGCGAAGTGTCTTGCCTCCTCTCATCTGGATAGTGGATGCCAAAGCTACAAATAAATCCCACCATGCCTTACTCCTTAACTAATGCTTTTTCTATGATCGCACATTGCTTTTCTTTTTCTTTGCTTCCAGGAATTCATCCCTAATGATTGCTTTTTGCTCAAACTTCTAACTTGGCCCATTTTAATTTCTACCTGTATTCCAATTTTTGTGGATCCTGGAGTGAGAGGGAATGGAAGAAATCCAAAGACTCCAGTTGGAAGGCTTTGCCTTGATCACTAGGTGGTTGGGTTTGGAGCTTAGTTCCAAAGCCGTTACGATATGAGACCATAGGTATGGGTCCCAGGCTGCTTATAGATTCCTGGGACAGTGAACGGCGATGCAATTACCTTCTCACTCTGATGCTTGCATGGAAAAAGTGCTGAGACATATTCCTTAGATAAGGAGAAAAAGACATTTTGTTCCTTTCTGAGCCACCCAAGGAACACGGTTGTAACCCTTTCTCTTGGAAAGAGAAATCAAAGATTTCCAAGTAGTTAGAGGACACACGATTAATTTTCTTTCTGGGAATGACACATGCTTTGTCCCTTGCTCTTTCTTCTCAAGAAACAACATTTCAGTTCTGGGTACCGCTGTGCGGCAGGATCTGTACTGCTTCTAGGGAAGCCAAAGATGACAGAGCTGAGAGAACAGAGACAGAGACAGAAATACTTTATTTCCTGGGCATACAGAAGATCAGCTGAGTGTTGCAGAGGGTTCACTTTTAGTGGCTCTGTGGACAGGGCTGGGATAAGCTTCTAGCCAGGTAAGAAGTTTCTGATGAGATAAGAACCAACCTCCTCTGAGGGAAAGGCTGGTAGGGGGATTTTCCATGTCCTTGTCATTTCTTGCTTTGGGCCTAACATCCTGCAGACCATTTTACTCCAGGTGCTGAATGTCACATTCTCTGGGGTCAGAGGTCCCAAAGAGCCCTTTGGAGATCAGTACCTTCAAGGAATTTGGCAAGCTTTTGAGGGTCCTGCATTTTAGGGCAACCCCAGCCAGTGGCCAAGTTCGCTGAAAGGTCAGGTAATTCCATCAGTGTGTGGGCATGGAACCCTGTCAGTCTGGGAGTGTGTGTGAGATAATAGAGAGAATATCGCTTTTGAGCCATAGTGACCTGAGTTAGGATTTCAGATTTCTTTCTCAAGTCTCTTGCTATCTTTGTGGGCTTGGTTGAGCTTCTGTAAGTTTCCTCATCTGTAACACAAGGCTAATAATGCTAACTTTCGGGGCTAGGGAGAGGAAAAAGTGTGTTTGTAAGTACCCAGAGTTGTGTCTGGCCCCTTAGAGGTGAAGAGTGAATTTTAATTTTGTTGTCCCCAAAGCCACTTCAGCTCTTCTATCTAAAACATTTCTATAAACAACCCGAGTTACCTGGGATCCAATAATCTTGAACTCTCTAGTAACTTTGTTTTCTGCCTTTGAAGAGTCGTAAGTAAAAAGAGAACAAAATCAGATCACAGCCTTTAAGGACCACCACAGGGTTGTGAGCATTTGGGTAAGGGCCCGAGATGCCCAGATTCTGCCCTGGTTCTTTCTCTCTCTCTCTGCTCCAGCTCCCCTGTCTTTCTTATAAATTCTTGTGCCTCTCTCTCCTCTCCCACAGCCTGGAATGCTCTCCCCCAGATAACTCTTATTCATTTCTGAGATCTCAGCTTTGACGTCCTACTCTCCAGAAAGTTTCCCCATCCTTCAGACCCCTCAGCTTCCTTTGAATTGGCTCTGATGCCACCTGTACCTTTCACTCTTGCCACAATTATGATTAGATCACTTACCGTGTACTGTTATTTAATGTCTGTCTCCCCCCCTTCTTGAACTTCACCTCCATAAGGATAATGCTTGTCTTCATCATCCTGGTAACCTCAGTATGCAACCCAGTGCTTTGCCATTGTAGAAACTTAATGGATATTTATTGTACGAATGAATGAATATGTAAGGTTGATTTCCCTGCAAGAGCTGAGTTCTCACATTGGATAACAGTGCTGGGCACCAGGCAAGGCCTGATCCATTGTCTGACTGGTGTAAATAGTGGGATAGATGTAGACTGCTCTGAGTTCAGGGATGTGGAGGTCACTGTAAATTGTGCAGGTTTCCTGGCTGCAGATCCTAAATGGGTGTGGGCCCCTTCATTCCTCTCACGTTCTAGTTCATCAGGGTTTAAATCTACAGACAACTCTGCCCCGATTCTTAGGATGTTCCCATGGACCAGAATACCAACATGAGTAAGCACTGTCACCGTGGCGCTAAGTTTATCCAACAGCAGATGCTGCAGCGTATTGGCTGGAATTCGTTGATCGCTAATCATCTCAAGGTCCGAGTCCACGTTCCAGCAGCTGTTTCTGGTATATTCTTAGGGTCATACTTCTGGGATGGTGTTAATCCTCCTCCTAACTTACAGTAGACTGCTACCAGCTGGAGTGCCATCTTAGCAGCATCATCTTTCTGGAATAACCCACAACACCCAAGGGAGCATACCCTTCAGTATTTTCCATCTTTCTATAGATACCTCACATTAAGGCAGGCACCAGGTGGAGCCCTGAGCCTTCCTGTGTCCTGGAGCCAGAGAAGGGACCATCAGGGATTAGGGAAATATGAACAGAGTGGCAAATATGTCCAGTGTCTGCAAAAAGGACAATCTAAAATAGGAGGCGGAACATCTGAGAGTTCTTTGCCACCGCTCCACAGTCAAAGTGTACCAGAGTGCTAAGTATTTCACCTGGAACTGTGTATCATACCTCTTTTCATTGCTAATTACTCTTTTAGCTCTGTGAAAATTGGCATGGTGATTATTCTGTATATATTTTTATTTTTTAAATTGAGATATAATTGACATCCAACAAATTACATGGGTTTAAAGTTATAAATTGATAAGTTTTGATGAACATATACACCCAAGAAACCATCACCACAATCAAGATAATCAACATATCCTTTACCCTCAAAGTTTCTGCTGGTTCCTTTGTATGTTTACCTCATCCTTAAGCAGCCACTGAGCTACTTTCTGTTACTATACATAAATTTGCACTTTCTAGAATGTTATATAAATAGAAATTTACTGTATGTTCTCTTTGTTGTCTGTCTTCTATTTTTTTTTTTAAGATTTTATTTATTTATTTGACAGAGAGAGAGATCACAGGCAGGCAGAGAGGCAGGCAGAGAGAGAGGGGGAAGCAGGCTCCCTGATGAGCAGGGCTTGATCCCAGGACCCTGAGATCATGATCTGACCCGAGGGTGGAGGCTTAACCCACTGAGCCACCCAGGCACCCTTGTCTTTCTTCTTTTACTCAGGATTGATTGATTGATTGATTGATTCATTCATTCATGATGATGTGGATATCAATATCCTACCTTTAGGGTTTTTTTTTGTTTTTGTTGCTTTTTTTTGTTTTTGTTTTTGTTTTTTATTTCTGAGTTTGTTTTTGTTGCTGAGCAGAGTCCATTGTATGGATATAATATGATTTGATTATCTATTCCTCTTTTCATGGTGTTTGAGTTGTTATAGTTTTTGGTTATTACAATAAAGCTACTATGAGCATTTATGTACAAATCTTTATACAGACATATGATTTAATTTATCTTTGGTAAATATCTAAGAGTGGAATTAGTGTGACTGAATCATATGTTTAATTTCTTAATCTGCCAAACTGATTGCACCATTTTTTATTTCCACTAGCAGTGTATGAGAGTTCTAGTTGCTCTACATCCTTGTCAACACTTGACAGGATCAGTCTTGAATTTTAGCCATTCTAATGGGTTGTGGTTTTAATTGGCATTAAGTTAATTAGCATTTTAATTTGCACTAAAGACTAATAATTAACTTGGCATCTTTTCATGCACTTATTTTTCCATTGGTATATATTTTTTGGTGAAGTATCTTTCAATCTTTTGCCCATTTACAATTTTATTTAATTAACTTTAATTTATTTAGTAAAAGATTTTATTTATTTATTTGACAGAGAGAGATCACACGTAGGCAGAGAGGCAGGCAGAGAGAGAGGGGGGGAAGCAGGCTCCCTGCTGAGCAGAGAGCTCAATAGGGCTCAATCCCAGGACCCTGAGACCATGACCTGGGCCGAAGGCGAGGCTTTAACCCACTGAGCCACCCAGATGCCCCCATAATTTTTATTTTTTTTAATGAGTTTGAGAGTCCTCTACCTAGTCTGGATACAATTCCTTTATAAGGTATGCGATTTGAAAATATTTGCTTCCAGTCTATCACTTGTCTTTGTATTCCCTTAACTATGTCTTTCAAAGTATAGAGTTTTTAAATTTTGATAAAGTCTAATTTATCACATTTTTTAAATAGGTCACACTTTTGGTGTTGTATTTAAATATTTATCGTAAATTTTTCCCCTGTATTTTCTTCTAAAAGTTTTATCATTCTATGCTTAAATTTAGGTCTATGATACATTTCAAGTTAATTTTTTTGTGTATGGCATATAGTATGAATCAAAGTTGATTCTTTTTTTTACATATGGGTATCCAATTGTTTCAGCATCATTTATTGAAAAGATTATATTTTTATCTATCAAATTGATATTGTACCTTGTCAAAAATCAGTTCATATACATATGGGTCTATTTGTGAACTTTCTCTTCTGTTTTATTGATCCATGTGTCTATCTTTATGCTAACATGATACTCTATGGATTACTTCAGCTTTATAGTAAGTCTTGAAGTCAGGTAGTGTTAGACCTCTAATTCTGTTTACTTTTTCCTATTTACAGTTCCATATGAATTTCAAAATAAGCTTGCTATTGTAATAATAAATTTTTAAACAAAAAATAAACTTGCTGAGTTCTGCAGAATAGTCTGCTGGGATTTTGATTTGAAACACATTGAATCTATAGGCAAATTTGGGAAAGAATTGATATCTTGGTAATATTAAGTCTTCTGAACCATGAACAAGGTATATAGCTCGATTTATTTCTCTTTAATTTCTCTCAGCAATGTTTTTTGGTATAGGCATTGCATGTATTTTCTCAGATGTATATCTTAGTAGTTGATATTTTTTTGATGCTGTTGTAAATGGCATTATTTCTTAATTTCACTTCTGATTTTACATTGCTAATATCTAAGAATACAATATTGCATATTCATCTTGTTTCTTGCAATCTTGCAAACTCATAAGTACTACTATTTGTGTGTGTGTGTAGATTCCAAGGGACTTTCTACATAATCATGTCATCTGCAAATAAAGATCATTTTTTACTTCTTCCTTTATAATAAAGATACAATCTAGGTGCTTTTAATTTATTTTTCTTGCCTTATTATACTGGCTAGAACTTCCAATCAAATGTGGAATAGAAGTGCTGAGAGTAGATTTATTGTTTTGGTTTTGATCTTAGGCACAAAATTTTAACATTTTGCTATTAAGTAATGTCTTACTGTGGTTTTGGTATCTGAGTCATGCTAGCCTAGTGAAATGAATTGAAAAATATTCCTTCCTTTTCAAATTTTTGCAAGAGATTGAGCAGAATTGGTATTCTTTCTTCCTTAAATGTTTAGTAGATTTTACCAGGGAAGATGATTATGCTTAGAGCTTCCTTTGGGAGAAAGTTTTTAACCACAATACATTTTTTTTTTAATAGATATAGAGCTATTCAGATTATTTCTTCTTGAATGAACTTTGATAGTTTTTGCATTTCAAGGAATTTCTCCATTTCATCATATTTGTCAAAATTATTTGAATGAAGTTGTTCAGATCATTCTCTTATTATCCTCTTAATATCCTTAGAATTTGAGATAATGTTACCTTCCTCATTCCTAACATAGGTAATTGTGTTTTATTGATTTTCTCGAAGAACCAGCTTTTGGTTTTATTGTTTTTCTGTATTATTTTTCTGTTTTGTTCTTCCTTCAGTTATGTCATATTCTTTGCTATTTCCTTTTCTCTGCTTCCTTTGGTTTTCATTTGTTTTTCTTTTCTAGTTTCTTTCTTTTTTTTTCTCCCCAAATATGTTTATTTTAATTTTTCAGTGTTACAAGATTTATTGTTCATGCACCACACCCAGTGCTCCATGCAATATGTGCCCTTCTCAATACCCACCACCAGGCTCGCCCACCCTCCTCACCCCCTCCCCTCCAAAACCCTCAGTTTGTTGCTCAGAGTCC
>CM052810.1:157061507-157077487 GCA_028533885.1 Nasua narica | reverse complement strand
CATAGGGTAGCTGTATATTTAATTTCCTGAGGAATCTCCATACTGTTTTCCAAAGTGGCTTCACCAACTTGCATTCCCACCAACAGTGGAGGAGGGTTCCCCTTTCTCCACATCCTCTCCAGCATTTGTTGTTTACTGTCTTGTTGATTTTGGCCATTCTAACTGGTATAAGGTGGTATCTCAGTGTGGTTTTGATTTGAATCTCTCTGATGGCTAAAGATGATGAACATTTTTTTCATGTGTCTGTTAGCCATTTGTATGTCTTCTTTGGAGAAGTGTCTGTTCATGTCTTCTGCCCATTTTTTGATGTATCTATTTTGTGGGTGTTGAGTTTGAGGAAACAGTCAACAAAACAAACAGGCAACCCACAGAATGGGAGAAGATATTCGCAAATGACACTACAGACAAAGGTCTGATATCTAAGATCTATAAAGAACTCCTCAAACTCTTTTCTAGTTTCTTAAGGTAAAAGATGACGAGTACTAGACAGGTATCTTGTTATTATGTCCTTCAATTTGAGTTTGTCTGATGTTTTCTCATGACTGGGAGTTATATATTTTTGGGAAGAATACCACAGAGGTGAGGTGCTCCTTTATCACGTTATTCTAGCATCTACATGATACCAGTATGATTTATTACTGGTGAAGGTGGTTACTTATTACCTTACTTGGATAAGGTCGTATCTGCCAGGTTACTGTTTTTCTTTTCTGATAGTCTATTTGAAATAGACCATAGAAATGAGTCACTAGTTTAATGAAACAAAGTTTAATGAACACTAGAGGAAAAGAGACTTAAACTCTACCTCCTGGAGAGAGGAGTATCATAGAATTTGTGGACATGGGGGAAAACCACTACAGTTTATAATAAATATTTGATATATTTATTATATATTTGGGAGAGATCTTGAGACTATGTAAATATTCTGGTTCTCCTTAAAATTTTTACACTAATTTTGTCATTCATCCATGGATTTTGCCTGCACTGACATCGGTGTTGTAATGGTGAATTTATATTTCTCTGATTTTTCCTACATGCATTATTTGGAATTTTTATGTTAGAAGTATTTGTCCCTTCTCCTTCACCTATTTGTTTACTCAATCATTTATTTATAGCAGTATGGACTCATGGATATTTATTTTTTCTTACAGGTTGATTTTTGAATATATTGTATAACATTCTGTACAACATTCTCTACATTTCCTGTAAGAGATTTCAGACATGTTATACATCAGACAATGTGACTCATCCACTCAACATTTCATATATCTGTAAAATACACTGCCATGTGATGCAGGCTATTGAAAATGCATAATTCTCATGAAATGATTTGGCTGTCCAAACTTATATACATAAGTGAACAGAAACCTCATTCTTTTCTTTTCACAACTGCTTTTACTCCAAATTCCTAAGGCTAACTCTCAAAATCTCAATAACATCCACAGACTGCTATAATCTTGTCTCTGTTGCACATGGACACACAACTCTGAAGTTGACTGGTCTTCAGTGAGCTTTGGGAGAAGGATGGGTAGTAGCAGAGTTTCAAGGCAGAAGAAAGAGAAAGAGGGTTTATCCTGACCATCACAATGGATCAACTACTCTCTATCTACACACATATAATTGAAAATAGTGGATACATAATTTTGTGATTAGATCAGAATTTTCTTTTTTTTAATTATGTTCAATTAGCCAACATATAGTACATCATTAATTTCTGATGTAGTGTTCAACAATTCATTAGTTGTGTGTAACACCCAGTGCTCATCACATCATGTATCCTCCTCAGTACCATAACCCAGTTATCCCGTCCCCTCACCCTCCTTCTTTCTGTAACCTTTAGCTTGTTTCCCGGGGTCCGGAGTCTTTCATGGTTTGTCTCCCTCTCTGTTTTCTTCCCATTCAGTTTTCCCTGCCTTCTCCTATAGTCCTCTGTGCTATTTCTTATATTCTAGATATGAATGAATTTTCATTGTTTTTCTAAAGAAAAAATAAAATCAGGCAGAGAAGAAATAACAAAGAGGGTGATTTAACCTGAAAAATATAGGACCTCTTACTATTTGACAGCTTTCTACCTTGCTAGTTGATATCAAGAATTTTCATGTCTGAGCTTTCTCTTCACTGGACTACGGATGAGTTCTGTGAGCTAGCCAGTTTATCTGAACATAGCTCTCCAGCTAAGGCTTCTAGGTCCTGGGAACTCTATGAGAAAGTGAAAAATATATAGTCTATCATGTGTTGGTCTTACCTACCCAGATTCATATAACTGTTTTGGCTGAGATTCTTTATTGAGTTGGTTTACTTTTTTGCTAGCATGTCTGAGTTGAACAGTGCTTTTGGCATCGACTAGCCCCCATCGGATGTCCTTAGCAGTTGTACCTTTATGAAGCAGAAGGGGACCAAGCAGGGCTTCTGGGCTTCTGAATGATCCCATTCATTCATCCACAGAGGCATTACTTCCTGCCTCACAGCCTCCCCAAAGAAAGCTCTTTCTATTTCCTCTTTGGTTCTCCATGGATCTATAACTTCAGTTTTTCACTCTCCCGCCACGTGGGTCATTTCCAGTCTAAGTTTATTTAGGCCCGGTGTCTTTCTTTATATACATGTGTACATTGGGTTTTTCAGTGTGCTCCGTTTCCTCTCCTCACCAGTTGCCTCTTTCTACAGATGACAGTATTTGCATTCAAACAGAAAAGAAATCTGTCCTCTTCATTCCCAGGGTAGCCACCTGGCTTCAGCCTCCAGAACTCCCCTGTTACATTCTTGATTTAGGGTAAACTATAGAACTGAATATGGTGGAACAGAATTCCAGAGTCATTTACCTGAGCAGTTTACATCCCTTGGACCTCCTCTAGCTAGCTTTCTGTATCTCCACTAAGGTTCAAATTCTTCTTTCTGACCTCTCTGGCTCATAAATTTCAACTTATGTGTGAGCTCTGTGTCCACATTTCTTGGTTTGCTTTGACTCAAATCAGAGGGGTAGTTAGAGCAAGATAAATGGTCCATTATGAGTGCTTTAAAATACATATACACGTCTGTGTGTGCACACATTTATTTAAAATTTTTTTTGTTGGCATTGACGAAGCAGAGAGGAAGCACATATCATGAGCAGATACTAATGTATTCAATTATTCATTCAAAAGCCATTTTCAGGGCAACTAGCATCATCATGTAGCCATTACTGTGACTATAAGGTCAGTACCATGAAATCACTCATGAAGTTGACTATGCAGCAAATATCTGCTGAGAATCAATTATGTCCAAGTCTCTACTCAAAGTTCCAGAATGGCAAGGATGAAGAAGAAAGGGAAGTGTCCCTGGTCCTTAAGAACTCATATTCTAGTGTATTCATGCAAAGCATCAAGGAATAAAGCTAACACTTGTGTTGGGTACTTCATATAATATATTAAACTCACTAAATTCTCACCAACATCCTATAAGGTATACTGATGTTTTTATATTACCTTCTCAAGATCCTCTAGTTCTCCCACCTGGTCCTTTTCTCACTATCTTTGTCTGTTGCAAAGTTCACAGGGATGGCACAGACATGCAATCAAATATGCTGTGAAATATGTACCAAAGAGAGATATGGTCAAGATGCTGAGGGTCAGGAAAGAGACATTGTTCACTGCCTAAGAAGGTAAATCTCCAAGTTTATTGTGCATAAGGATTACTTGAGAAGCTTGCTTAAAATTTTTATGCCTGGCCTCTAGTCTTAGAGATTCTGACGCAGTACATTTAGGGTGGGAAGCAGGGATCTGTGTTTTAGCAAATATCCCAAGTTATTCTAATAGAGAATATCTTCAGATCATTTTGACAAAGAGTGGTCTAGGAGTAGTTAAGACTCCTAGGTCATACAGGTCACTCTTTTAGGAGACCAATATGGCTAAATTAGTTTCTTATTGATATTCTAATGTATAAAATCATTGCCAGATGGATTTATTTATCCATTTCTTGGTTTCTTTTTTTTTTCCCCAAATATGTTTATTTTATTTTTTCAGTGTTACAAGATTAATTTTTCATGCACCACACCCAGTGCTCCATGCAATATATGCCCTCCTCAATACCCACCACCAGTCTCGTGGTTTCTCTCTGGATATCACTATCATTTAATACCTTACTGTGAATTACATCATCAACTGTACTGATCCTTGACAGAAGAAATGAATGCACTTAAAACACAAAGTGAAGGTGAAGAAAGTGGGGAAAGGCACTCAGTTGAGAGACATGAGACTTTTCTCACAAGTCACTGCTTCATGGCTACGTCCAAACAGGACAAGTATAGAGAGATTAGCTTAGTGTCCCTCACCTCATTTCTTCTGCCTGAGACCTATTTCATGCACCATTCACTTTTCTCTGAACTCTTTCTTCTCTGATTGGACATCTCTCAGAATTCTGTCTCCCTGGAGCATTAGCCCATAAGGCTAAGTTTATGAGCTCTTAGCCCATAAACTCAGGTGTGCAAGAAATACTGCATTTATTTTCTCTAAATTAGCAAAAATACAACTCTGATTCCTCATGTCTTCAAACCATTTGGAAATTCAATCTGCTATCTTGGGAGTCCCCAGACAGGAAGGCCACAGGGTCTTATGAGTACCAGAACTTTGGGGAGCCCTTCTAGTCATGGACAATGATCAATGTTGGTTAGGGCTGCCTGTCATCCCTTCAGGGTGCTACTTCTAGTCTGGTGGCTCTGTTTATTTGTATCACACTGAGAACATCGAGACTCTATGGAGGTTGCACACTCATCGCTCATGGACTAAGTCCCTCTGGTCTCACAGGTATCCTCTCTGAGTTTTTGCACAGTATCCCCAAATAATGTTACCAAGGAAAAGGGCACAGTGCTCCACTCATGGTGAGAGCTAGAACAATATGTTTGAATAGTTTAGTTTTTGTTTGGAGGTGAAATTGAAAGCCAAATTCGTTTGTCTTTTTGTATAAGTCACTGATGGGAGGACTTGTTAAGACTGATGTTAAGGACTTGTGTCATTTTTTTCAGTTAGAGAGAAGGAAAAATGATTTCTTTTCTTTTCTTGAGAGGTTGCCTGTTTTGGAAAATAATATTGACATTGAAAGCTTACTATATGATAGGACTTGGATTATGCTATCTTATCTAATCTTTATAGCACATTTAGAGAGAGACATAACAACCTCCAGATTTTGCAATTAAAGGGGAAGAACAAGGGACTGAGAGTACAAGGTTTGTCTGATACAAAAAATTTAGGTACAGAAAAGTGAGGTCAACATGGGTCTCTTGGCTCTGAGACCAATATTTGTCTTCCCACATCATATAGGTCTATCTGCCATTTGCTGTACATTTGACTAAAAGGATTATTCCTCTAAAACCCCCTTTCTTTAGGGAGCACTGTGCAGCTAAACTGATTTCCCACTTATGAAGATAGCTGTAAAATAACTTTAATATTTAGAAAATGAAATCTTAGCAGATGTCTAGGAGTTTCATTTAAGAGTTTCTTTGGTCATTTGCTTGTACGTATAGAGTCTAAGAAAAATCAGCTTTTGAAGGTTACATGCTAAATTGACATAACAACCAAGCATCATCCTCTACCTTTGACTCCTTTTCCTGAAGTAAAATATATAATTTGTTATAAAATAAGACAAAAACCTATCTTCATAGTCAAAATGATCCTTATGTTTTGATGGATATCCTCCCATGTCTGAAGTCACATTGGGAGAGTTAGGTCACTTTACAGTATGTGTTCTGTCCTCCAAGTGCCCTTTGGCTAAATCAACCCAGACAGATGCACATCTGACCTCACTCAACTTCAAATTCTCTAGAGGAAGAAATCCTTCAACTCTCCTTCTTCCATCATTTCACAATCCTTTACCTTAAGCATGCTTTTCTACCTGTGCGACTTACATCTTGCCCGCTGTGATTTCAGTGATTTCCTCTTGATACATCTTCAGAAAAGATGGAGAACAGCTGGCTTCCGCTCTGCATATAATAACTCCTCGGAGACCCAAATGCTGTTATTCATTTCCTTACCTTTAGTGGAAGACATTTTTGCTGGACATTTTGGAGGGTCCACCGGATACAGCTTTTAATAAAATATCCATAAACTGGAGGAAAGCCACCAGATAGGAGTTGACCTCTCTTGGAACCAAACCATCATCAGGACCATAAAATTCAAAGGCAGAAGCCATCTGGAGGAGTCCAGGCTGCTGGGACAGCCACCTTTTTTCCCCTTTCCTTTTCTTTTCTTAACAAGTCAGTGTTTTATTCTAACCAGTGTGGTTAGAACCATCAACCAATGGCAAGATATTGGCACCGTTAATATTGACTCTCAAGTAACTAACTTAAAGTCAAAGGGAAATAGGTTTAGATATGAGGAAATCACTGCAAGGAGAACAAAAGAAGATATGGGCATTGTCATAATTGGTATTTTGGTTCTTGTTACTTCCAATATTCAATCATCCTACAACTTATTCTGTCCCAGCGTTTCCCAGGCACTGCCTAAGGCATGGGGGCTATAGCTGTGACAGAAACAAGCCATCATAATTATTATCCCTTTAGAGTAAATACCAAATTCCCTCAAACAAATCTTGTTAAATACGATCCCTGCCACTTAAAAGTCTTTAAGCCAAAATAGAAAGATTGATATAAATCCATTGAAAGAAAGTTAAAAAAAAAAAGTGAAAAATATTAAAAAAAGAGGGAGGCAACATAATCTTTGAAGAAGCTTGGAATGAAAGAACAGACTCTTAAAATTTGGGGAGGGGGCATGCGGCATTGGTAACTGTAAATGCAAAGTCCTGAGGTCTTGGTGTCTTGAAGGAAAGGTAAGAAGAGAAATGTTCTGGGAGCACCGTCAGAGAAGGAGCAGTGATGGGAGATGAGGTCAGTGAAAGCCGGAGGTGGGGCTGCTGGGGTCTTGCAGACCAAGCTACGAACTTGGAAACCACACATAAGAAAGGGATGTTCTTAGGGGCCTCCAAGAGGGCAGAGACTTGACTCTCTCCTCAGCTAATACAGCAGTGTCTGACTTGTAAAGGGATCAGTAAACATTTCTTACATTGATGGGTGCATTTGTGCTCATCCTTGGATGCGCACCCTCTCAGATGTCTTCTTTCTTGTCAGGCACTTTCTTTAAAGAGGGAGGGGATTGAGAGCACGCCTCTTAAGCTGCCAGGCCATTGGGCAAGACTAGCACCTCCTCTGAGGTACATTTTACGTCTATCCCTACAGCCCTGAGACATTTGGTTCTGACGGAGCTTCACCTCACGGCTCATGTGACATTGTGTGGAGGTCAGCAGTAAAGCTCCTCATGCTGAGCCAAAGCCGGAGTGTAAGTGGCAGCTGCTCTCTCTGTCACAGCCCCGTTCTCTCGGTTAATCTGAGCCAAGTTTCTCTACAGTCTCTTCATCTAACTTTTGGTTTGAACTGAAATGTGGAACTTTATATTTATCGCCATTAAAGTTCATCTTCTTGGTTCCCGCTCTTTGTCTTCTGGAGAACGCTGAACACATTTCTTCTACAGAACATGGGTGAGAGGCCATGCTATCTTCAGAAGAAAGGCCCTCACAGTGTCTTGTTAGGAAACAGTGGTGGTTAGAAGAACGTGTGGTAGGTAGGCTGCCGGGAGAGACAAATTGAGAGAGAGGTGGAGTTGTGTAGGACAGGACAGACTTGGACGTCAGGTTGGTTTGCATTTAAATCCCAGCTCTCCCACCTCCTGTGAACTGGGCACGTTAAATAATCCCTCTGAACTTTGATATCAGTAAGTTGGGAATGAAAGACTTCGGTTTTATTTTATTTTTTTTTAAGATTTTATTTATTTATTTGACAGAGAGAGAGATCACACGTAGGCAGAGAGGCATGAAGAGAGAGAGGGGGAAGCAGGCTCCCCACTGAGCAGAGAGCCAGATGTGGGGCTCTATCCCAGGACCCTGAGATCACCTCCTGAGCCAAAGGCAGAGGCTTTAACCCACTGAGCCACCCAGGCGCCCCAACTTTGGTGTTGTTTTGACCAGCAACAGGCAAAGATGAGAATTGTCTAGTCGTGTCACCCCCAGCAGACCCTGACTAAAGGAGGTGGTTACTGCTGACTGAGTTGTTAGGTAGTGTTCTGATGGGGTTCTAACACTCCTGGGATCCTCATGCAGAAGATGTTATTGTTCCCAGTTCTTAGTTGTGAAAACTGCGTGGTTAAGGATTAGTGGCAAGTAATCACTAATGAGTGATTGAATCAGGATTCAGATCCAGGCTTGTTGCATCAGAGACTCTGGTCCATCTGGAGGTTAGGGAGGCTCTAAGAGGTTTTTATTGTGGAAAAGGCGGCCGAGTCTGAGGGGAGAGCCTGGAAGCAGTGGGCAGCGAGGGCCCGGGGCCCCTATCCACAGCAGAGCTGCTGGGATGACCCAGCGAGACCACAGAAGCGAAGAGTCAGCGCAGGGCTGGCCCTCCATGATAAGCATAAAGAGGCCCAAGATAGGTAAACTCTTAGGAATTCAAGGGCATTCCTTTGAGCTTGTAGGACGTCGGGCTCTTGTATTCCTTTCTGCCCTGTTCCCATTTCTTGGAAAAGTTTGATCAGCCCAATTTGTATTACCTGGGAATGGCTCAGCTCTCTTTGGGGTAGACTGGCTCTCTTCCAGGGAAGTGAAGCAAGAGAGCTGGGGGAGGTAGAGGGAAGAGCAACAATGTCACCTTATCACACTACTATTTATGTGTGATTTACCAAACAGCTAGTGTGTAGGAGGCACGATACATGGTCACATCTAATCCTCCTAGTCTCTTGGCACTGAACACGGATTTTGTGACCTGCCCATGCGAGGGGCAGGCCTGGAAGTTTGACCTTAGACTCTCGGCTTCAGAAGCTCACGTGAGGCTGCTCAGCAAGGGTGTGGAGGGAGGTTGCCGCTGGGTGCCAGGTCCTTGGGCTAAGCTTTGGCATGTAGAGAGCTTTTGCCAGGCCAGGCTAGAAATCGCCCTTATGGAAGGCTAGCCATTTGTAAGATCTTTTTTTTCTTTTTTAAGATTTTATTTATTTGTTCGATAGAGAGAGAGATCACAAGCAGGCAGAGAGGCAGGCAGAGAGAAAGGGGAAAGCAGGCTCCCCGCTGAGCAGAGAGCCCGATGCGGGGCTTGATCCCAGGACCCTGAGATCTGACTTGAGCCGAAGGCAGAGGCGTCAACCCACTGAGCCACCCAGGCACTCCCATTTGTAAGATCTTGTGGGTCCAAGACATTGGATGAATCATCTGACTTCATTTTTCCACTTAACATTCTCAAGCCAACTTGGGTGGCTTATTCACATCCTGTATTCAGATTAGTCTGTTTGGACCCACCAGGAAAGCATAAAAAAATCTGTATAGAAAAATTAGTGATTTAGGTTCTTTTTCAGAGACAAGATGGGAGATGAACTGTTTTAGATAACAACACATCCTTTTCTTTCTATGCTTGGGGTGGGGGGGTGGGAGGGGGGCTTGAGATTTATTTTAACCCCAGCGTGTTTCGTGGGGCTCTCACAGCTGATGTAGCAGCAGAGAATAACTTAGCAGCCCTTGAACAAAGTTATGCAGTGTGGAGGGGGGAGTTTCTCTATTTCCTTATTTTCAGTTCCAGAAGAATCCAATCTTCTGTGTAGGCTGTCTGACATAGGCCATGGCCTTGTCGGTGGCTCCTTAATTAACAAAGAGCTTTTTATTTATCCAGTGCAAAGCTTGTCTTACCTCCTTCCCCCATCCGCTAAGCCAGCCATGCAAATCAGCACGTACTGAGACCTCAAAGAAATCCAACAGTGGACTTAAAAGAATCCATGCAGCTAGCTGAAGGGGGCAGGGGGCTTAATAAGCCTGGTCTCTCCTTTTCTTCTCCTTGCATTCAGTTTGTATAAGACTGTCCATGTGTTTGCCGGCAGAAAATGCTGGGGCTCCCAGAGGCAGTCAGGGAGTTGGGGTGGTTAGGGGTGCATTGGGAAGGTAAAGGGAAGTGTGGCTTGGACCACAGCCAGTGATTGGAAAATTCAGAATTTCCACAGCCTTGTGCTTGGGGAAAACACTTGGCAAAGCTGTAGCCTGATATATATAAGCCTAGCTTTTTAGCCTCCAGGGCCTCAAATTGTGTTCCCTTCCCCTGGAAGCCTCAGGCTAGCTTGAATCTCTCTTGCAGAGAGTCCTAGGCTGGCTGGTCCAGAGGAACTGGGCTTTCACCTGCAGGCTTTGGCCCCCCAAAGAGTTATGAAGGCCTCTTGGGCTGTTAGCCTCTTGGGGAGCAGCCCCCACTGCTGGTAGAATTAGTGTTGTGACTGATGGCCTCCATACATTCCAGAGAGGGAAGATCTACCTTCTCCAGGAGATTCGTGAGAGGACAAGGGTGCCAGGTTTTCCGTGATCTTTGCTCTCAGCTGAGGCATTGGGGAGGGAAGCAGCTACAAAGACACCACAACAGTTGCCTCAGTAATCCCCTCTGAAACTCACTCATCAGAACGACAGGAGAAAAGGTGAGTAATCAACAAAGTAGAAAATGTTTCCCAAAGTCGGGACTCTGGCTCCTCTGTTTGAGTATCTTGCCTACAAGCCTCCTTTTGCCCCTCCAGTTAAAGCATTAAATGGTAGAGGGAAGGAATCCAGAGCTTCTTGGCTGTCAGAGCGGTGAGCCACCATCCACTGGGTCCCCATGGGTGGTAGAGACATTCAGTACTCACCTGTTATGCATGTGCTCCCTTCGTCTGTGGGTTAGAGTCATGGGAGTAGTTCTGGCCAATGGCTGCCATCAGAAATGACCTATGCTACTTCTGGGCCAATACAATGAAGAGTCACTGTGCCACCTCCATCTCCTTTTCCTCTGCATGGGCCACTTCGAAAGGAATATGGTAGATGGATAAGTAACTAGATCCCTGAATCATTGGTTGGACGAAAACTCCTACCAAGCCACCTTGGACTTCCAGTCAGTGAGAATTAAATTTTTGTTGTGTTAAGACACTGAGATTAGGAGTTGGCTTGTGCCAACCACTAGCAATAATTATCCTAATAGCTTGGTGTTGGGCTAGTGGTTTCCAGGGAAAGTATTCTAGCAAGCAACGGCTATTCTTCAGAATAGGCTGATGGAAGCCTGTCTCTGCCTAGTCTTGCACAGTCTCCACAAGTTTTTGCAAGCTTCCTTTGTGGGAGCCTAGAGTACTAACCAATCCCAAAGGATATCTCTGGATTGCTGAGGTCCCTGCAGCTTGATGATTGGAAAATACTTCCTCAATGTTCAGAGAACTCTGACTGAATCTCCCAACATTCTGGCTGCACCAGCCACAACCAATGGCTCTGACTGTATTGATTCAGTCAACAAATATTTACTGGGTACTTACAAAGGTCCGGACAGTCTTCTGGGAGCCGGCATGTACAGTGGCATCTCATCTGCATGGCCCTGCTCCCATCCTCCCAACATGGTGATTAGATAACGTGATAGAAGGCACATACTCAGGAACTGAGCTACATGCTGTAACATATCAATGACCTCCTCCAACTTCTCACAACTCATTAGATAAGAATTTTCCTCTTGCTCTTACAGATAAGAAGCCTGACTTACAAGTGACAAGGCCAGGAAGTGCAGAGACTTCTTAGCTCCCATACTCCCTAGCTTCTGTACTCTTTTTGCTATACATGGATATTCCAAGATTCCTTCCCAGATTGGTCACATGATATTCTCAGGATGTTCTCTCCTTGGTCAACTTTGTCCAGTAGGCAGAGACCTTTCTTACTGGTCATGGAACAGCTGATTCAGATTCTGGCCCAAGAATCATGAAGTAAGTATGTTTCTAAGAGACATGGATATACACCCCATAGAGTCAGACATAGGACAGGGTTTGGAGGAAACCTGGATTGGTCCCTTGCATTCTGGGATTATAGCATATCTTCCTGCTCTGTCCAATCCTCTCTCATTAACATATTTGTTGAGGAGGAGAGATAGATTCTATCATCCTCTTTGATGTCTCTTTTCTATGGTCTTCCCCTGTTGGCTGGCAGGGAGATATTTTTCCCATTCTAAGTGCATTTTCTTTGATTTAGACTTTAGTAAAGAAGGGGAGTTAACTGTGAATTAATCCATCAAACGATTGCTATAAAATATGTCTGTGGCCCTGGTGTGAAGTTTTAATAATAATGATTACTGGATCAGGGATGGGGAGAAAGGTGGGAATTAAAAGAAATTTTCTAAAGTCAAAATGCATATTCTTCGAGTCAGAATGCAAGAGAAAGGAACAGACTCAAGATGCGGACTAAGGAGTCATCTTGTTCCAGAGCCAAAGAAATTGCCAACTCAGTAAAACATCGCCTTTGATGCTTTTGCTGTAGGGACTTTCTCTTTAATGGAGGGTAATTAATTATCATCATCCACTCTTACTTAGTAATAATTCTTTTATAGGCACTTGGGCATTCCACTTGCATGCCATTGTCTAACATCTAGGCTGGAGGGAAGTGGTTCTTGGGTGGATGAAAATTGCATCCCTGGAGAGCTTCTGCCTTGGGGCACATTATCCTTAAAACTCTGTGACTCACCAAGTATATGGAGCTTTAAGAGCTAGACGTTTTTTGCAAGGCCTGTGGAACCCTGGATCATCATATTTGGCATGGCCTGAGGGAGTGGAAAAGAGTGGACACAACCCCGTTCTTGCTTGGGAGGCAGAAGAACACCGTGAGACCCTTGGTGATTATTGAACAGTGATCCACTATGTACTGGCTTCAGTTCCATCTCTGTTCTGCCCGAAGAGCATTGGGTAGATCACTTCCTGGGCTGAGCCCTCCGACCTGAGCCAGGCATAGCATGTGCTTCTTCTCCTGACCTCACTCAGCTGTTCACAAAGGTGACTGACCTCATCCAGCAGCTGAGAGCGACAGAGCTCTTCAAGGACAGGTGCAAAATAAATAGAAGCTATTAAGGTTGACCTCATGATGATTACATGCCTTGAACAAGTGTTGCAGCAACCTGCCCCTGAGCTCATGGCCTTTTCTCTGCTTTCTTTTTTGGCCGAGAGTTTGTTCTTTATCATGAAGGTGGATAGTGGGAGGCAGGATGGGGAGTGCCCAGTTAGAGGGCATCTCAACGGGTCCAGTACTTCTCCAGGGCACTTCATCTGTGTTTCCTGGCTGAATTCTCCCCACTGTTCTTGAGGTCATAGCACTTGATGCACAGATGGAGAAAATGGGGCCCAGAGAAGTTAAGCGCCATTCTCAAGATCACAATGCCAAAGCTGGTGTCCATGGGGCCCAGAGGCCGGCCTGCTTCCACTCTGCAAGACCACCTTTTAGGTAGAAAAGTAAGGGCAAGAGTGAGTCAAATCCAGAAGAATGAAACCAGCTTCACCATCCCTGTTCTTCTCATCCATCTTATTATTTCTTTAGGATTTATTTATTTTAGAGAAAGAGAGAGAGAGTGAGAAGGAAGAGAAGAGACAGAAAAAGAAAGACAGCGAGTGAGGGCAGGGGCAGAGGGAAAGGAAGAGAATTCCAAGCAGACTCAGAAATGAGCCTAGAGCTGGACTTGGGGCTCAATCCCAGGACCCTGAGATCATGACTTGAGCTGAAACCAAAAGTCAAATGCTTAACCAACCGAGCTACCCAAGTGCACACTTCCCTCCTTCTAACTTAAATTGTGTCCATCTTGAGAGATCAGACATGGTGAAACGTCATGGCTAACCATCTCCTGTTCTGCCCTGCATTCCCGATGGCAACATATCCTTCCCCATACTCCACCCCTCTAGCTGCAGCTAGGAGCAATGGCCGCTCACCCCCCTCTTCCAGGGCCAGAGTGCCCTCCTCCCCCCTCCCTGTTGCCATCCCACCCAGAGCCTCGCCCTGGCTCCTAGACTTGCCAGGCTCCTGGCAACAGGGAAATCAGAGGAGGAACATGGGCTGCCAGGTCGTGTCGGGTACCAGAGACCCATCTGGGGAGATAAATGGAGTGCTCTGCCCTTTCTACCTTCGTGACCACTGAGAAGATGGAATTCCAGAGATAAAGGTCCCTCCTCCCACCTTCCCGTTGGCTCTTGCTAATGGAGCCTGGTGATTTCAGTCTTTGGCAGGGAGGGGGACCCTCAGGATAGCAATGCTGCAGACGCTCCACAGGGCAGCCTAGAGGCCACACCCTTGGCACTCAGTTCTGGAAAGCACCTGTTAATCTTTGTCTCTCCTCTTTAACTGCCACACATGGCATTTTCCCAGCTGAAATGCGATAAGAGAAATAGTAGCTCAGTACCGAACAGAGAGAAAGGGCTCTACATCTGAGAAACTGATGATCTGTGTTCCAGCTTCTGTAGGGCTGGAACCGAGATGAAAGATAAGGTGTGTGTGCGTGTAAGAGAGAAGGATGGGTCACTGAAGTCAGATATTAAGAAGGACTTCCAACTTGGGAGGGGTATGATGCTAGGGCTAGAGGTGGAAGAAAGAGAGAGTCATTTCTAATAGAGATCTCAGCTCAGGGGAGAACTCAGAGGAAGGGGGTGCCCTCAGAGGATAGCTTCTGGGCCAGGTAGTTTGATGGGAGATCAAATAAGGCACAGGCCACCACTAGGACCCCAGAGCCTGAAGGCATCATCTAGAGCAGAGTATGTTCTAGACTGGATGTCCCTTCCTTTTCTATTACAATATCATTATTGTCATCTAAATAGTTAGCTGCTTTATCTTGCAGGCCATGGAAGGAAATTCATACACCAGAGTGGAGCTCTCGGCGCAAATGCTTTTCCAGCCTCTTAAATTCACATCATTTCTAATCCGCCAGATCCAGACCGCATCGTGGTGATCTCATGAGAAACATTTCATACACTCTTTGTCCGTGGCCACGTGACTAGCACTGGAACCTGACTGCATACACACACCCCCTGCCTCTCCTCGTGATGCATTCACCGAAGGGCCTTCCTGAGCATCATCTTGTATTAATCACCACAAACTCTATTTGGTGGAAGAAGCTAAAGAGGTTAAGCAATCTGCTTACACCCCTAGAATCACTGAGGAACAGGGCTGAGGTGCAAACCGGAGCACCCCAGTTCTAAGACCTGTGCTTGAGCCTGATCATTGGAGAATTCCCCCCTTTTGAGAACCTACCTATCACACGACAGGGTTCCTGCCTACTTACATTCTGTTCTGTTGTTTATGACTTCGGAGCAAACTACCCCTCAAACATGGTGCCATAGGATTTGCTTTCCAATGCTGAGAGTGAGAAATTCAGACAGGACACAGTGGGAATGGCTCTATCCCTCTCCATGACGTCTCGGGCCTCAGCTGGGATGGCACAGATAGCTGCAGATTGGAAGAGCAGGGCTGGGGGATCCACTTCCAAGATGGCTTCTTCACTCCCAGATCTGGTGCCTTGACCATGATGGCTGTCACCTGGGGCATCGACTAACAGCTTCTTTTGGTCATGTTGGTGGCACAGAGGGAATTCTTACATGGAGCCTCGGTGCTCCAAGAGTGAGTGCCCCAGTGAAAGTGGAACTTCATCCCCTCACAGTTAGCCTTGGACATCACCTGGCCTCCCTTTTGCTATCCACTGCTGGCCAACGTGTCTCAGACTCACTTACAGCTAAGGGGAGGGGACATGGACTCCTCCACCTCTCAATAGAGGACTGTCAGAGCACTGGGTGTTATATGCAATGGATGAATAACTGAACTCTACAGCTGAAACCAATGATACACTATGTTAACTAATTGAATTTAAATAAAATAAGTTAGAAAATAAAACCACCATATATGTATTAAAACTGTGTCAGTCAGTGGGTCGAACATCTCAGGTCTAACATAGCCCAAGGAAAAAGTACTTGTCACATGGTTTTTTTTCTTTCCTTTTTAAGATAACTTAACAGAAAGTGTTGAGATGGAGACTAGGTGGGCCTTTATTTGCCTGAAGGCATGTTCTTCCTCTTCACCGTGGTGGCGGCGCAGGGGGGAGGCTGTCAGCCCAGGATGGAAGAGCGAGAGAGCACCACCTGGCTGTGACGTGTTGAGTGAAGGGAAAACAAACAGCTCTGCCACTTTGGCCCGGG
>CM052810.1:157020006-157061007 GCA_028533885.1 Nasua narica | reverse complement strand
AAAAAAAAGATATTTTAATTTTATTTCATATTTTATTTTATTAAAGCTTTATTTACTGTGGACATTGCTGCTATGAACATTGGGTTCCTGTGCCTCTTATTTTCACCACATCTATATCTTTGGGGTAAATCCTACTGGGTGTTATACGTAACTAATGAATCATTGAATACTACATCAAAAACTAATGATGTACTGTATGGTGGCTAACTTAACATAATAAAACCCCGAAGATTTATTTATTTATTTTAGAGAGAGAGAGAAAAAGAATGAGAGAGTGAGAGAACACATGAATGGGAGAGGGAGAGAGAGAATCTCAAGGAGACCCCCTGCTGAGCATAGAGGCTGATGCTGGGCTAGATCCCACGACCCATGAGATCATGACCTGGGCAGAAACCAAGAGTCAGATGCTCAACCAACTGAGCCACTCAGACACCCCTAGAAAAATACTTTTAAATGTTAATTTGGGTTTTTGCCAATCTTCTTGCATTTTTAGTATTTTGCCGATAGCCAATCTACCCTGATTTATTATTTCTAGTCCTTAGTAGCCACATTTTAAAATGCAAAATGATTTCTTTGCTGTTTCTGAATTGATTAATCCCTGAATATATGCCTGGTTTTTGACACAAGACTAGTGTGACAAATCTCTTCTGGTCATCTTCAAAGCCCTTCCACTGTTTTGGTGTGCCTCTTCCTCTTGAACCTTTCTGCAAACTGCTGGCAAGCCAATGTAAAATCTTAATTAAATTAAAATGAAAATCAGTTAACTTTAAACAGCAAGCCAAATAAAGCGGAATTTCAGATGTCATTAATGTCTAATTGAAAATTTAATTCCACAGCAAAGCCATTCAAAAGAAATCAGAAGTAGCTGGAAGAAAATTTCCACTTAAAGATTATAATATGCCAGAGAGATTTCCCTATTCCACACTGAAATTCAGGGGATAAATATTTCCATTAAGCATCACAAGATGTGAATTTGGAAAATTTAGTGAACTGGTAATTTGGAGAATTTATCTTTCTAAGAACTGGCTTCCTGGGAATTTGCTTTCAGCATATTGGCCTTCCGGAAAATTAGCTTTTACCAATTGGGCATTCGTTGAAATGATAGTTTGAACCGAGCTGGTGGGTTTATACTTCTTTCCACCCTCATTTCTGGATTTTTTTAGAATCCCCTATTGCTCCTACGCAGCCCCTGTGAATCTCTACCTAGCTGGGTTTCACAGGGGTGCAGATTCATTGAGGACACTTAATGGCCAAGTCTTTAGGAGGTAGAGGGAATATTTTTTATAATTTCTTTGGGGCCTTCAGCATGCCAGAAACTCAGGGTTTAAATGGGTCTGATGATATGGGTACGGTATTCTTGTACCCTCCCTGGCTTTGCCTTGAAAAATGCAAAATTACAGAATTGAATTCCATCTATGTAGCTAGAGGGTAAAAAAAATGAAAGCCCCTCATTTAGTTTTGGAGTTGGGGGAGACCTACAATCACCAGACTGCTGATATTTTGGACCAGATAATTCTGTATTGCAGGGGCTCTCCTGAGCACAATGAGAGGTTTAGCAGAATCTCTGGGTTCTCTGCATTAGCTGCCAGTAGCACCTCCCAAGCTGTGACAATTGAAAATGTCAGCAGATGTTGCTAAATATCTTCTTGGGAAGGGAATAGTAAAATCATCCCTGACTGAGAACCTCTTATCTACTCTCCCATTCAATCTAGATCTTTCCTTTAGACTTTACAGCATACACCCTCTGAATGCTGCAGGACCCTGAGAACTCACCTTCTCACTTTGGTGTTCCCAGAAGTCAGCTTTACTGATGTCAGGAGAAGGGCATGGGCTTTGGGACATACCACCCTGGGGTCAGATTGAGTCTCTGAAACTCATTCGGTGTGACCTTGGGCAAACTTCTTAACCCATTTCAGCCTGTTTCCTGACATGTCCTAATTCCTGCTCCATAGATTTATTGCAAGGGCTAAATAGCTATGTATATAAAATGTTTGCCCTTTGGTGTGCTTGATAACTATATTCCCTAGATTGGGCCCCAATTCCCCATCTTTAATTTTTCACCTACCATGATGAATATTTGTGCCCCTCAAAATTCATATGTTGAAATCCTAATGCCCAATGTGATTGTATTATACGTCGGGCCTTTGGGAGGTGATTAGGTCATAGGGTGAAGCCCTTGTTAGTGGGATTATTGCTCTTATAAATAGATCACAGAGAGTTCCCTTGCTGCTTCTACCCTGTGAGGCCACCACAAGAAGTCAGTGGTCTGCAACCTGGAAAAAGATCTTCACCAGAGCCGGACCATGTTAATATCCTGATCTTGGACTTTGAATCTCCAGAACTGTGAGAAATCGCTGTGTGTTGTTTACAAGCCATCCGGTCTGTGGTGATTTGTTACAGCAGCCTGAATGGAATAAGACACTCTCCCTGGCCATGGTCCTACACCTCCGTGCCATGCAGACCATCGAATCTTTGGACCATGTGACAGCTCTGAATTAGCTGTTGGTGGCATCCTGGGTTTGGTCCTTCCTATTTGACCAAGCTCTATAAATCTTCTTCTTTTTAAAGATTCTATTTATTTATTTGACACCGAGAGAGAGAGAGAGAGAGATCACAAGTAGGCACAGAAGCAGGCAGAGAGAGAGGGGAGAGCAGGCTCCCCGCTGAGCAGAGTGTCCAATGTGGGGGTTGATCCCAGGACCCTGAGATCATGACCTGAGCTGAAGGCAGAGACTTCAACCCACTGAGCCACCCAGCCGCCCCACCAAGCTCTATAAATCTCGATTCCTTCAAAGACAGTCCAGACACAACAGCACATTGCATTTGAAGAGGAAGTTCATCATTAAGTCTGCATGAAGCTGGGCAGAAAGGAAACTTGGATGGAGATGAGGAGATGGAGAGAGGGGGCTCCAAAAGGCCTTGCCTAGAAAATGTGCTCCTTCAGAGGCTGTAACAGTCACCAGGCTGGATGCTCCCTCAGCCTGTGTCTAGAGGATGGATGAACCACCTAAATAGAAGCTAAACACCACAAGCATTCCTATCCAGCAACTCTCTCTCTCTCTCTCTCTCTTTTTTAAAGATTTCATTTATTTACTTGAGACAGAGAGAGAGCGAGCATGAACTGGTGCAGAGGGAGAAGGAGAAGGAAAAGAAGACTCCTTGTTGAGCAAGGAACCCTAGGCAAGGCTTGATCCCAGGACCCCAAGATCATGACCTGAGCCAAAGTCAGACGCTCAACCGACTGAGCCACCCAGGCGCCCCCTGTGACATCTTAGTGTTGCATACCCCATGGGGTCTCAGGCTAGGAGACTGTGGTCACGCTGCCCTTGGCATCTCTCTTTCCCCACCAGTCGCCTATTTGGAAATAGCTCCCGACACTTTCCAGGAAGTATAAATGAGACATGAACCATCCAGCCTAGGGATCTGAAAAGCCACATGACCCCTCCAAACCGCCAGCATTTGCAGAGCAGTTTTAAAAACAGCATTGGCGTCAGAGAGCCACCAGATAGTCCTCCTAGGGGACTTCTAAACTCCTCCTCCTTCGGGAGGCCGCTGGCGGGGCTCACCTCATATGCCCCCACGTGTAACCGGGACTTAATATAGCTCAATTGCTCTCGTCAATTCCAAGTCTGGAAAATACAGGCCCCTGGTTGCTGCCTTGGGTCAGGGGTGGAATTCTGAGTCAAAGTACTGGGGAGCCATCTCGCTGGTGCCAGAAAGATCCCCCAGTCAGGGATGGTAGGCCCTAGATGGGGCAGTAGATGGGAGGGATTTGCTTCAGTGGATTGTGATATTATTTGAAAACATTTTCTTTAAATGCCAGAGATGGCTTTTGTTTCTGTGGATGAGGGAAGAGAAATTGGCTCTAAATGTCTGGAGCTTAAGAAGATGGTCTCTCAAAGCCCCTTGAGAACCAGACTGAAATCATGGATAGTTTTGGGACTTGCACAGGAGGGAGTCCTGCCTGTGTGCCCTGGAGGAGAGCCTGTTAGCCAAGGGGCTTAGACCAGATGCTTTAAGTATAGGGCCGCTGCATCTGGCCTAAGGCTCTGTGCAATTTAGTCCTGGACAATCTCTCAATTTATGAGTCTAAATCACATTGAGCACAACTGTGAATCACCAGTGTGGATCCCTAGCAAGGTTTTGAAGATAAGAGCTCCAAACAGATTTCCCTGCACCCGAGGAAGAAGACGAGAACTGTAATTTCTAGGTTGGTGAAAGAACATTAAACTGCTTTCTGGGCATCTCTGGAAATGTGAGGAGGGGGAGAGAGGCAGTTTTAAGGTTTCTTCTCTGTGATTGGACTTGGCTGATGAAGAGAGGGGAAGAGTGAGAAGTGGTCACTCCCAGTAGAGGTACCCCACTTAGGGACTCTCTACTCTCTATGGAAGGCCTGTGCTGTGCCCGAACTTCTTGAAACAAACATGACCTCAATCCCTCCAGAAGCATTGAGCCTTGGGCTGGAAAGAATGCCTATCTGAATCTAGTTCAGTCTCTAGTTCAGTTTCCTGCCTCAACTGTAGGGCTGTGACCAAACTTTTCCTTCAGAACCACTTAGGCTGGGTTTCAAGGGTCTTTAGACATGATTAGCCCCCATTGTCATGATCTCAGAGGAAGTCAGAGAACTGAAGGATCTCAGAGGTCAGCTAGTTCAATGTGGCAGTTCTAAAGTTAAAAAACCCGAGGACTGGAGAAATGTCACGGCTTGCCTAAAATTGCACATTGATTCGTGTCAGAGTCTGGACTGTGAGACACAAGTCTTTCCTCCGGCCCCACCCCTGCCCCTGTGTTCTCCAGTTCCATCAACTTAGTGATATTTCATTGTTTTTGTGGGTTTCACTCTTTTCTTTCTTTCTTTCTTTTTCTTTCTTTCTTTCTTTCTTTCTTTCTTTCTTTCTTTCTTTCTTCTTTCTTTCTTTTTCTTCTTTCTCTTCATTTTACTTATTTATTTGAGAGAGAGAGAGAGAAAGAGACAGAGCATAAGTAGGGGGATGGGCAGAAGGAGAGGGACAAGCAGACTTCCCACTGAGCAGGGAGCCCTATGTGGGACTCGATCCCAGGATCCCTGGATATGACCTGAGCTGAAGCCAGATTTTTAACACACTGAGCTACCCGGGTGCCCCCTTTTTTTCTTTTCTAAACAGCTATCCTTACCCCTGATCGGAAAAATGAGCCATGCAGAATAGTATCATCTATGTGTTCTCTTTTTTCTTTTTCTCTTTATTTTTTTCAGCAGGTTACTTTTTAATTGTTTTTAAAAAATTAAGACTTTTTATTGATACAAAGTTGATATAGAGCGTTATGTTCGTTCCAGGTATACAACATGATGGTTTGACAATGTGACACATCACTCTGCTCACCATGAATGTAGTCACCATCTGTCACGATAGAACATTCTTACAATATTATTGATTGTCCCTGCGACTTACTTACTTTATAACTGGACGATTTTAACTCTTAATCCTCTTCACTTATTTTATCCACTCCCTCCCCATCTTCCTCCTGTCTGGCAACCAGTTTGTTCTCTGTATTTATGATTCTGTTTCCGGGTTTGTTAGTTTGTTCATTTCCCTTGTGTTTTTAGATTCCACATATAAGTGAAGTCATACAGTGTTTTTCTTTCTCTGTCTCACTCGTTTCACCCAGCATAATACCCTCTAGTTCCAGTCATGTTGTCACAAATGGCAAAATCTCATTATTTTTGCAGCTGAGTAATATTCTATTACTCCGTAATAGAAAGCTATTACTATTACTTTTACTATTACTAAAAGTGTTACTATTACTAAAAGTATTACTAAAAGTATTATACTAAAAGTATACTAGTATATGAAAAGTATAATACTAATTTAATATAAATAATATAAATAAACTAATATAATTAACAACTAAATAATAAATAACTAATAATTATAAATAATTAATAACTAAATTAATATAAATACTAAAATATACTCTTAGTTTACTAGTATACTAAAAGTATAATAGTAAAGTATTACTATTACTAAAAGTATTTACTATTACTTTTACTATTGGTTTTACTATTACTATAATAGGGAATATTACTATTCTATTACTCAGTAATAGAATATTAGTCAGCTGCAAAAATAATGCTCCCTATATATCACATCTTCTTTATCTATCGATGGGCACTGACTTTTTTAGAGTTGTTTTAGGCTTATACAAAAATTGAGAGGTAGGTATAGAAATTCTCCACACATGCAGAGCCTCCCGCTTGTCAAAACCACTCACTGGAATGGCACATTTCTTTACTAGGGATGAACCTACATTGACACTCAAATCACCCAAAGTCCATAGTTTACCTTTGGGTTCAGAGTCGATATTGTGCATTCTGTGGATTCGGACAAAATTATAACGACATGTAGCCACCATTATTATATCCTACAAAGAATTTTCACTGCCCTAAAAATCCTCTGTGCTCTGCTTATTCATGTCCCTCTCCCACCCCTAGCAAATGCAGATCTTTTTATTGTTTCCATAGTTTTGCCTTTTCTAGAATTTCGTATATGTTGGACACACATACATACATAGAGTATGGAGCTTTTTAATATTGGCTTCTTTCACATAGTAATATGCATTTAAATTGCCTCCATGCCTCCTTTTCATGGCTTGATAGCTCATTTCTTTTGAGATGGAATAGTATTCCATTGTCTGGAGGTACCACGGTTCATTTATCCATTTACCTCCTGAAGGCCATCTTGGTTTCTTTTCAGTTTTGGCAATTATGAACAAAGGTGCTATAAACATCTGTGTGCAGTCTTTTGTATGGACATAAGTTTTCACCTCCTTGGGTAAATATCAAAGAGTGTGACTGCTGGAATGTATGATAAGGGTATATTTAGACAGCCACACTGTATTGCAAAGTGGTGGTACCATTTTGCACTCTCACCAGCAATGATGAGCATTCCTGTCGCCCCACATCTTTGTCAGCATTTGGTGCTGTCAGTGGTCTGTATTTCGGCCATTCTAATTAGGTATGTAATAGTTTCTCATTGTAGTTTTAATTTGCATTTCCCTGATGACATATGATATGGAGTATCTTTTCATATGCTTATTTACTATCTGTATATATATAACAGGCAAGGTGTCTGTTAAAGTCTTTGGCTCATTTGAAAAATCAGGTTGTTTTCTTATTGTTGAGTTTTAAGAATTCTTTGCATATTTTGGAGAACAATCCTTTATCAGGTATGCCTTTTGCAAACATGTTTTTCAGGTGTGCGGCCTGTCTTCTAATTCTCTTGATGTTGTGTTTTGCAGAGCAGACATTTTTAATTCTAGCGAAGTTCAGTTTATCAGCTTATCAAAGTTCAGTTTATTTCTTTCCTGGGTTGTGCCTTTTGGTGCTGTGTCTAAAAAGGCACCGTCATCCCAGGGTCATTAGGCTTCTTTCCTATGTTACCTTTTAGGAGTTTTATGGTTTTTCACTTTACGTTTAGTTCTATGATTCATTTTGAGTTAATTTTTTTGTGAAGGCTGTAAAAATCTGTGTCTAGATTCATTTTTTCTGCATGGGTGTTCAGTTGTTCTAACACCATTTGTTGAAGACACTAACTTTTCTCCATTGAATTGTTTTTGCTCCTGTGTCAAGTATCAGTTGACTATATTTATGGGGTTCCTTTTTTCCTTACTAATATTCATTGAGTATTTGGTTAACAACAGTCATTGAATATTGATTGAGCCCTATCTATGTTCCAGGGGTGATGTTAAGAGCTCTGTGTCTATTACCACATGTAATCCTCAAAGTACTCTAAAGAGTAGGTACTCTACTAAAGAGTAGGTACTCTTAAGTACCTACTCAAAGTACTCTAGAGTACCTACTCTTGGTCCTCACAGACAAGGACACAGACCCTTGGAGAAATAACCTAACTACTCAGTTTGTACAGTTAGACATGGATTTGAGTCCTAATTCTTCCATTTTCTCCCTGGCACTTGAGCTGGTGATATTGACTATTATGTAATACTTGCTCTCCTACTCATTTTCAACTAATTCCGTTTTTTTTTTTTTTTTAAGTTTTTAAAATTTATTTACTTGATAGAGAGAGACACAGTGGGAGAGGTAATACAAGTAGGGAAGTGGAAGAGGGAGAAACAGGCTTCCTGCTGAGCAGGGACCCACAATGCGGGGCTCGATCCCAGGACCCTGGGATCATGACTTGAGCTGAAGGCAGATGCTTAAAGACTGAGCTACCCAGATGCCCCACTGATTCCAGTTTTAATTCAAACTAGCTTTAAGGTCATAAGTAGACGTAACTACTTCTACAAGGTAGCCATTTGCACACTGACTTGCAATGTTTTACTCTGCCCATATTATTTCTCTTTTCATAGGGAACTTCCTGCTCTTCCAATCCCATGTGGAAATGAGCATGGCCATCTTCAACTGGGCTAGCTCTATTTCTTCAGGGCTGGAAAACACTTTGGGCCACATGACGCTTATAGAATAACTGACCCAAGGTTAGATAAGACACATCAGTCAAACTACTGTCAAAGGTGAAACATTTTTTTGTTATTTTTGTCTTCTAATTCAAAAAAGTGTATTCTAAAAGCTACAAATTTCGATGCAGCAATATTATGAGGCTTGTGGTGTATGATGGCTACTTTGAATATCAAACCTGGAGACATCAGGGGAGAACTGAGGCCAAATAGGTCACAAGAAGTCTTAGGAAATGTCTCTTAGGAAAGAGACATTCCAGATGCTCCCTGACATGACCCCAGACCGCTTCTCTGACAGTGAATATCTCCTGTTCCCTCCCAGATGCAAGGTTCATTGTAGCCCAATTTAATCATTCACTGTTTTCCAGGCATGTTTCCTAGAAATTTCCTAGAAATTGGTCCCAATTGTTCTTATATCTCTATGTCAGTGCTTGGTAAGACATTACCTTCTCAGGGCACCTGGGTGGCCCAAATGGTTAACTGTCTGCTTTTGGCTCAGGTCATAATCTTGGGGTCCTGAGACTGGGTCCCACAGAGGGCATCCTGCTCAATGGAGAGTCTGCTTTCCCTCTCTCTCTGCCCTTCCCCCTGATCCTGTTCTCCCTAGCGTGCTCTCTCTCTCTCTCAAATGAAAAAAAAAAAGTCTTTAAAAACAAAAAACATAAAACAAAAAACCCCATCACCCTTTCAGTGGAGCTTGCCCTGTGTCTCTAGCTGGAAGGAATTTCTCCATCCCCTGAGTTCCTCCTCTAACTTCTCATCACACTTGGCACAGTCCCCTCGGTTAAGTACCTGTGTGCTGACATGTCTTAGCTTAGCTGACCTTAGAAATGAGAAGCCAGTGAAGGATTCTAAGTGCCAGAATAAGGGTCAGAGTCCTGTGAATGCTGTTCTGTTTTCGTATGCAAAGAGCTTGGCCAGAGAGAGTCTGACAGAAGGCAAGATCTGAAAAGAGACTCCCTGACCTCTGGAATGAATTGGTAAAGACAACTAGAGTAGATGAGGAAGCTCTGTGATCTTTTGAGGTGCTCAGGGAGCTACAAGTTTATTCTTTCTGGCCTCTGGTTTCCCAGTCTTTTGCCCAAGGATGTTTCAGTTCAACATATCTTCTCTTTTTCTCTAACATACCTAACCACATGGGTGCACATGCGTGTTCACGTCTTTGTGTGTGTCAGGTGTATACCCATGTGTGGTTGTGCGTTCACATGCACGTGTGTATGTTTGTGCTGACCTGCTATTGTCACCATTGTGGCCAGTGTCCCGGACACAGATGCAGAGAGATAGGAAGCCTACAAATGACAGTGGGTATAGTTTTGGAATGAATAAGCCTGGATATTAGATGCTGATAAAGGAAATCTATTTCTGCTTGGCTTCCTGAATGTCAAAGTGTTGGAAACCTGTGAACAGGTGCCTGAGGGGGCAGATTCACCCTTTGACCTTGACAGCTTAAAAATAGGAAGATCTCTCTACCCATTTGATACCTGCATCTGTTTATAATAGACGAGGGCCATTTTGGTGGAAAGCAAGGGCGTTGCCAGGATGACCCGGAGGTCCCTTTGGGGATGAATCACCTGTGATGTTGTCTTTTAGGCTCCCATGAGTGGGGAGTATGTATTATTATTGTAGCCATATGAAAACTGAGAACACTACATAAGTTCATGTTATTGAGCGAGTGGTTATGGCGACGTGGTATGTTTTCAAATTGACTCTTACAATTTCTCTGTGCTTTCTCGATTTTGGTTTATTTAAAATTATGATTTCCTGTAGGAGTGGAGATAGGGGCTGGCTTAAAGGCAGAAGCCTGAGCCTAGAGGAGCATGGAGGCAAGGGAAGGAGGTGGTGGTGGTGGCTTCTGCTTGGAGTTGGTGAGGACTGTGTGTGCTTGAGAGGGAACATCCTGACCTTGTTAAAGAAACCCAGAGCAGACATGTGGCGGCTCCCAGCTGAACCCTCACCCTGAGAGGGCTGCAAATTGAATGAACAGAGATCTCAATTCTTTTTAAACCAGCTAGGGAAGAAAATTTATATTTATTTTTTTTGGTCAAGACTCAGTTTTCTTTGTGATGCTAAGGACTGAGTTGTAAGATGCAAGTTAATTTCATTTGCATGCATAATATGGGAAGAGGAGCCAAGGATGGTAAGAGGAATGGAGGAGTTTAAAGTTCATTGAGTATCAAAGACACTTGCAGATATTCTTTCACTGAAAGAAAACTGGCATCCAGATTTAAGTGATTTGTCCAAGGCCACATATAGCATTAGTGGTAAAACTGGCCCAGAAGCTAAGGGACTTGACTTTACTAAGGCTTTATTAGTAATCCTAAAAATTAGTTTTCTTGTGGTCACAACAGTTTTAAGAATTCCCTGAGTCAATAAAGATTTCTGGATTCTTTTCTTTCTCTATTAATCTGTCTGTCCCTCTCAAACACACACACACACACACACACACACACACACACACACACACACACACACACACACCATAAGTAGGAGAGAGAATTCCCAACTTCAAATTACATTACAGCCAGAGAGTAAGCTCCCAGGTCTAACACCGTCAACTGCAGACCACATCACTGGGAACAAAGAACCAAGTAAAATATGGTAAAGAAGAGAGGGGTCTGGGGGCTTTGGTGTAGCGGAACCACAGACAAAATGACCCCCAGAGAGGTTTGCACTTGAGTGAAAACTATTGAGAACAACTCTGAGACCAGGTAGCTGGGGAATTGAAAGGATAGCCTTGGCATTTCATGGGACAGGGGTTGGCAGTGTGGGAAAGGAATCACTTCTGGAGGAGAGGAGGCCACCGGGCGGAGGTGCTTTTGGAAGCTTGTTAGTGAAGGGAAATAAGGAAGTGAGAGTATTCTGCTAAACAAAAGAGAATCTCAAAAATCAGGAGATATACCAATCCCTCCCCCTAGAAAGTGCATTAATTAAAGAATCTACACTTTTCAGTACCAACAGAAGAGGGTGCTCTTGAACTAAAAAACATTGTCAATCACCCAAACACCATTAAGGTGCCTACATATAACCGTATATAAACTTTTAAGAATGAATAGAAAATCTCAAACAACACCAATACAAGGCTAATAAGGAAACAAAATATGAGCATCCAAACATTTCAGCAGATGAAAATGTGCCTATCAAAATCAAACACAAAGCCGAAGAAAACTTTGACACAATACCCTAACTCCGTTAAATATCGTAAAACAAGAATCTGGAAATATAAAACTGACATCTTAAATCAGAAGTTTCAAGGTTTAGAAGAGACATAGACAAAACTCAGGGAATATGTGAGGTAAGAGTTAAATGAATTCAGGAAAGAAATGAAGGAAAACACAAGATCATCTTAAAAATAAAAGCTAATTACAAGGTACTCGTGGACAATAGATCTCACTGAAAATCTAAGAGAGATTGAGGAGAGTCTGACAGAGTCTGAAAGGGGATGACAAACAAGGAATGAAGCAAAAAATAACACAGAGAATATAATTGGTTGAAGACAGGCCCAGAAGAGTCTGCAAAGGAAAAACATTCCGATGGAAAACAACTACTATTTCACACTGTGAGCTAAGACAAATTTCCAAAGTTAAAAGAAGACTTGAATTGGCATGTTTAAAGCCCCCACTGTGCTCCTAGGAAAATTAATCTGGAATGGTGGAGACCAAGGCATATACCAGGACACTATCAGACTTACTTACAGACAAAGAAAAAAAATCCTCTAGGTCTCCAGGCAAAAAGACTAAATCCCTTACATAGGAAAGAAGATCAAGTAAGCAGCAGACTTCTCATATAGAATAAGAGAACAATGGAGCTGCATTTTCAAGAAACTAATAGAAGTACAGTAGGAATATCTTCTCTCCAGATGAGCTCATCTCCAAGGATGAAGACTGTGACAAGCAGTGATCTATGTGCAAGAACTCAGAGATCAGTGGATATTATTCTAAAAGGGATCAACAAAAGGGTGAACATTATTCAATCAAAACAGAAATAGGACCAGGAAACTGGCCAGTGGACTGAGATTGAACAGCAGGTATATTTTGGTGTAAATCTGTAGCTACACAAGGATGGGGCAGGAGGGGAAGGACAGTATAACTGTTGAATAGTCTGAGCTGAGACAATACATTGTTGCGTAGATACAGGTTGGGAGTGAAGGATATTACTTAAAGAAGACTGACCAATAAGTAGAGGCTAAATAAGAACAAGTGGATTAAGGGCATCATGATAGGTGTTGGTGAAAAGTTAACCACTGCAATGAAAATACTAACCTTCCTAAACACCAAAAGAAATATAAAATGGGTACAGAAAACAAACCGCATAGAGAAAAAAGAAATATGTACAGATAATTTTATATAAAATGTGGGTTGAGACCAAGTACAGCAGTCATATTAATAAATTATATGTGTGATATAATAATTTATTAGTAAGCTTATTAATAAATTGCAAAATACCCTCAGTAAATATGTTATAATTGACTCAGAAAAAACTTAATTCTATGAGATACATAAGACACACTTATAACAAATTGGTTCAGAAAGGCTAAGCATCGAGGGATTAACAAAGATATTTCAGAGAAGTGGAAACAGTAAAATAAATAAGGTATAAAGAGCTAATTGACATAATTAATAAGGTGAGCATATGGATATATAGCAAATCTCAAGCCTTGGTGATATAGAGAATATTCTCTCTTCTCAAAGCACTAGAATGGTGTTCACAAAAATGGTCCACATGTTGGGTCACAAAGAAAAGTTCCAGTAGGTGCCACCAAGTAGAAATTAATAACAAAATTTAAAAAGGTCCTTCTACCTGGAATTTGAACAACAATAATAAATATAAACTACCATTCAGTTCATACTATATATGAACCAAAATTACAGAATTAAAAAAAAACAAAAATTAGAATGAAAAATATGCACAGCAGAATTTGTGAGACACAATAAAAGGAGTAACCTGAGGGAACCCCACAGTCTTAAATATTTAACTGATAAAAAAATAAATGTATTTAATCTCTAACTAAAAATATAGAAAAATCAAAAGATAAGCCAAAAGAAAGCACAAGGAAGGGAATAATAAAGATAATAGAAGAAAATAATGTAGGAGAAAATAGTAAAAAGAGTAGAGCCAAAAAATGAATCAAAATTCTGGTTGTTTGGGGGAAAAAAGTGAATAGACACACCAATAGCCAACTCATCAAGAAAAGAAGGAAAGCACAAACACAAAATAAGGTTTTTTTCACTAGACGGAAGCAACCATTGTAACAGTGAAAATAAATCACAAGTAGACAACTTTGTAAAACTGTGCAAATACACTCAGAAACTATGAAATTGAGTATTCTCCATAAAAATGTAATTTATGAAAACAGACCCCATTTGATATAGAAAGCTCAGACAGACAACTCTCTGGAGTGGAAAAAAGATGGAGAAAGTTATCACATGATTATATTGAAACACCAGAGCCAGATGTTTGCATAGGAGAATTCTATAAACCTTCAAAGATTAGATAATCTTCATGCTCTGTAAATTGTTCAATAAATTGTTCCAGAGTGTAGAAAACGAAGGAGAACTTCCAAATTCTTTTTAAGAAGTAAGTATAACATTGATATCTAAACCTAATAAAGATTAATAATAGCAGTAATAATAATGTAACCTAGAGGAAACTACAGAATAATTTCCTTTATAATATAGATACAAAAATTAAGTAAAATTTTAGCAAAAAGAATCTCAAATCACCATAATAAAATAAAACATCAACACCAAATTTCAGGAATGCAAGGAGCCTCAATATAAAGAAATCCATTAATATAATTTACCTTATTAATAGATTTAAGGAGAAAAATCATATTATCTCCATGGGTGCTGAAAGATTTTCAACATTTAAAACCCAGTCCTGAAAAAGGCACTCAATAAAATAGGAATTAATGGATACTTTCTTTACATAATTTCATATATGGACACACACACACACACACACACATATGATTTGTGTGTACAGATATTTGTATATGTCTTAAACTTAGCATCTTATTTAATTGGGAAGTATGAGAGGCACTCTGACCAAGTCTAGAAATAAGGTAAAGATGCCCCCTCTCTCTATTACTATTTAACACCGTATTGGTGTTATTGATTAGTACCATTAGATAAAGGTATGCAAATTAGAGAAGAAAAACTATGTATGTAGGTGAAATGATAGTGAATCTTGAAAACCCAAGAATTAGTGATTAAACAAATGGAAATTAGATAAGGAATTTAGTAAGATAGTCAGATGTAACATTGACTTATGAAAATCCATTACCTTCATATGTATATATATAACTAATTATAGGATACCACATAAGAGGAAAAACTCATTTATAGTTGCAACAATAGGTGAAACTTAAATATGTATTTTAGATTCCACATACAAGTAAAATTATATAGTATTTGTCCTTCTCAGTCTGACTTATTTCACTTAGCATTATACTCTCTAGATCCACCTGTGTTGTTGCAAATGGCAAGGTCTCATCCTTTTTCATGGCCAAGTAATATTCCTCTGTGTGTGTGTGTGTGTGTGTGTGTGTGTGTGTGTGTGCGCGCGTGCGCGTGTATGTGTACACATTTATACATGTATACATTTATCTTCTTGGGGGTAGGGGATGGGCAAAATGGCTGAAAGGGAGTGGGAGATTTGGGCTTCCAGTCATGGCATGAATAGGTCATGGGGATGAAACCTCTATCACAGGGCATTTGTCAATGACAGTGTGATAGTGTCGTCTAGTGATAGATGGCAGCTACATTTGCGGGGAGCACAACACGTAGAGATGTTGAATCACTATGTTACACGCCTGACTCTAATGTAGCCTCAGGTGTCAACCTGATGCTAAATGAAAAAAACGAAATAAAAAAACAGAAATACATAAAATCTCAACAAGGAAATTTTAAGATGCTCCCGAAAGACATCAAAGTGGACTTGAGCAACTAAAAAAGCATCCATTGTTCTTGGAGAGAACGACTCAACGTCATTCAGATGTTAGTTCTTCTCAAGTTAATATATAAATTTAACTCAATTGCAAGAAAGATGCAAACAAGATTTTTTTTTTTTTGAAAAATGAAGTCTATTCTAGAGTCATGTCAAAAAAATAAATGCCCAAGAAGAGCTAGGGTTAACCTTTGAGCAGGGAGAGGGGAGAAGCAATGAGGGAAAATGATCTTACCTGACAGTAAAACATATTCTAACAGGTTGTCGGTTAATACAGGGAGGTATGGGTGCACGAACAGGGAGACCAAAAAAACCAAACAGAAAGTCCAGAAATGGATTCAGGTATGCAAAAAAAACGTATTATTCGGTAAAGGTGGCATTTCAAATAACTGGAGAAAATGTGGACTTTTTAATTAATGATGCTGAAACAGCTGGGTAGCCATTAGAAAAAAGGTAAAACTGGATTGAGACCTTATGCCATGTGTCATAAACTAAAAGGATGAGAAATCTCAATGTAAAAAATACAAAATAAGGGGCGCCTGGGTGGCTCAGTCCGTTAAGTGTCTGCCTTCGGCTCAGGTCATGATCCCAGGGTCCTGGAATAGGGCCTCGCATTGGGCTCTCTGCTATTGGGGAACCTGCTTTTCCCTCTCCTCTCCACTCTTGCTCTGTCTCACTCACTCGCTCCCAAATAAATAAAATCTTTAAAAAATACAAAATAAACAATCACACCAGTACTGGAAGAAAACACAGATGAATGGTTTTATAACATTAGTGTGGGAAAAAGCTTTCTGAATGCGACTCAAAATCCACATGCAAAAAAAAAAAAAAAAAAAGGAGATAATTTCTACTACATAAAAGTACGAAAAAATTGCATGGAAAAAAGTAAGCAAAATCAAAAGAAAAGTGGATCACTGGAAGAAAATGCTTGCAACATGATGCATCAGAAATAAATGATTATCTCCCTAATGTCTAAAATGTTTTCAAAAATTGAGAAAAAAAACCCAAAATCACCCCTTTCTGCAAAAATAAGAAAATGATCTTCAAACACATGAAAAGATGCTCAACTGCACTCAGAATAAAAGTAATGCTGATTAAAACTGTACTTTTTTCACAGATCAAAATGGAGAACTCACAGGTTGGACCATCCACTGCTGGCGAGGCAGTGGAGAAGCAGGCTGTGTTGTGTGCTGGGGCTGCCATTAAAAACTACCACAGACTGGGTGACTGACACACAGAAGTATATTTTCTCACCATTCTGAAAGCTAGAAGTCCAAGATCAAGTTTGTTGTCAAGTTTGGTTTCTTCTGAGGTCTCTGTCCTTGGCTTGCAGATGGCTGCCTTCTCACTGTGTCCTCACATGGCCTTTCCTCTGTGCAAGCACATCCCTGGTATAATTCTGTGTGTCCAAATTTCCTCTTCTATGACACCGATCAGATTGGACGAGAGGTTATCTTACCAGCCTTATTTTAACTTACACACTTCTATAAAGGCCCTATCTCCAAATATAGTCACATTCCAAGGTACTGGGGATTAGGGCTTCAATATATGAATTTTAGGGGGAGACAATTTAGCCCATAACCCAAGTACATACATTGCCGATAGAAGTTTAAATGATATAAGTCATTTGGAGGAAGTTAGGGCAACAGCTAAAAAAATTATCTGTGCAACATTTACCCTTTGATAGCAATCTGATTCCTCAGAACTTTGCCCTGAAACTGACCGTCCAAAACAAACAAGCAAGCAAAAAGTGTATGCACAAAATTATTCATGAAACTGTGATTTATGGGAATAAAATCACGGAAACAACCTGAGTGCCGAAACAGGAAATAATGGCTAAATAAGCTATGGTACATCCACACATTGGAGTAACTGTTTGATTACAAAAAGAATGGGGGAAGATCTCTATTAATAGTTCAGTTATTTCCAGGATAGGTTTCAAATAAAAACTACAAAGTGAAAAAGAGGACACATGTAGCTACTTTTTATGTAAAAAAGGAGAGGAAATAGGAAAGAAGAACACTCACACACACACACCACACAGACACACACACATGTTTTTGTGAAAAGAAATTTGAGAAGCATAAACCAGAAGCTAATGAAATAGTTGCCTCCATGACATGTGCAGGTAGGAATGAGAAAAGGGTAGAGGGATGAGGAAATAGTGACACTTTTCTGAGTTTGCCTTCTCATATAGTTTTTACTTTTAAATCATCATAACATTACGTATATTCAAAAACAAAGTTAAATAAATAAGAACCCAGATTCCTAATTTGAACAAAAAGAGAAACAAGTGAACCCTACTGTACAACCAGTTGATAGCAGAGCCCTACATTAAGAATCACCCCAACTAACTGAACACAAAACTGGCTGCATATGCCTAGTGGGATACAGTTTAAAGGCAAAAAAGAATTGCAAAGAAATTTAGGCTTTACTTGGTAGGTTTGCTGTTGGTTGTGATACTGGCATTGCAATTCCCATACTACTTTGTAAGAATTATAAGCTAGAACAAATGAGTTAACACCGGGTGTTGTTAGGAACCCGGTTTTATCATGAGAGAAGGGAGCTACAAATGTGGGACAGGAGGAGATGAAGAGCTCTCTGTATCAGAAAGTATCAGAATGACTCCTGATTTCAACACATGTTTCTTAGCTCTATGGAATAGGGTATCAGGAAAGAAAAGTACAAGTTAAATCTGGAATATGATACTCCCCCTGAAAGCAAGAGAGTTTTAAAAAACCAATGAGGACATATCAAGTGAACACAGGAGCTAGCTTGAAGAAGTTCCCACTGGCTAAATTGGGGAAACACTGAGTATCCCAAGAACAATGATAATATCTTTTATTACATTCAATTAAAAATGTTATTTAAAAACAAGCAAGCACACAAGACAAAATGAGATGAGAGAGTGAAGAGGGGTTCTTTACAGAAGAATGCTAGGGGAATGTAGAAGGAATAACAAAAAATGAACATTTTGTCACCATTGAGGTAATGATTAATTCAAGCAAGTATCATCAATGGGAACTAAAATCTTTTGGTGAAAGATTCTTGAATAACAAGATATTCATACCATTTTAAAGTTTAACCTCGCAAGTTACTTACTAATTAAAAAAAGTTATTTCTACTTTGAAATAAATCTGTTAGACATCTCTTAACCAGTAATCAAATAGCATTACCTATAATGGGATAATCTGACATTATTACTTCCTGATGTGATGCACAAAGAAAGACCCAATGCCATTTACACTATATTCTTGCCAAATATGTCTACTCAGAATTTAAACATGAGAAAACAATCAGGAAAGTCCAAGTCTGTGGAACTTTGGGTGTTGCAAAAATTCACTCTGAGCAAAAGACAAGAAAAAAAAGTGAAGGAGTTGTTCATGAAGGATAAAAGGACGTGACAAATAACTATAATCTATTTTATTAGATTTGACCTTTGATTAAAAATAACTAACCACTAAGGACATTGTCGGATAATTGGGAAAATTTGAATATTTCTTGTATCTTACATAGTATTATGGCATCAATGTTAAGTTTCTTGAGAGTGATCATGGAATTGTGGATATGTAAGAGAATGTCTTACGAAGAAAAAAACTGGTCCTAGAGAGGATATTTGGAAGGAGGAATATAAAGTGATGAAATCGGGGGAACTGAAGACCTAATACTCCTAAGTATCTCTAAAATGTAAGTGTTATTTCAGGTCGGTTTAGACAATGAGAAAGGGTGGACTTGAAGATAGTGTGTCTAATTGGAGTGAATGGGTGGATGAAATTGGCAAGTGGCCATACTGAGTTGAGAGATCTAAAAGACATTCATGAGGAAACCTTCATGGTACCATTAGAAAGGTTAGTCTAAAAGTCAGGAATCTAATCAGAGACAGAAATTCCAAACTGAGGTGACAGCTGAAAACATTGTGGGAGGTCAGATTTCCCAAGACAGTAGAGAATGGGATGACGATGGGGCTGAGCATAGGACATTGGAAAACATCTGCATTCCTTATCCTATTGTCTTATCCACCCTCCGCTGGAGCACATTCCAGTATATTAGAGCTTCAAAGAACATCGCTTCATTGTCAGTTTGCAACACGTGTACATCACTCAAGTCCCACTAGGAAACAAAAGTCACGGAGATGATCTGCCCTTCTGGTGATGTCAGAAGAGTTAAGGAAACACAGAACTTGGGGCACCCAGTCTAGAATGGCAAGAGTGGGAAACCATTATCACTTTTATATCAAGGGGCACAGAGAAGAAATAATGCTCTTGGGGCCCTGGAGGAAGGACTTCCCAGTGGGAAACTGAGACAAAGAAGAACCTGCTTGCAGCCAGAGAGGCCTAACTGAAAGGTAGGAGAGGGGAGAAGAAATACCCCAATCTCTCTCACATTCACATTAAAAATATTGAGATATAATTCACATAAAATTTCATATAACATAAAACTCACCATTTTAAAGCATACAATTGAGTAGTTTTTAATATATTCACAAGGTTGTGCAATCATAATTCATTATCCAACTCCAGAACATTTCCATCATCTCAAAAAGAAACCCATACATAGGAGCTGCCAATTGTCTCTTTCCCCCAGCCCCTGACAACTAACTCGATTTTCTGTCTCTAGGGATTTGTCTATTCTGGACATTTCTTCATATGAATGGGATCATACAATATATAGTCTTTCGTGTTTTTTTTTTCTTTCACTCAGCATAACATTTTCAAGTTCATCCATGTTGTAGTATGTATCACTACTTCCTTTCTTATGCATGAACAATATTCCATCATATGGATATACCATATTTATCTGTCCATCCAACAACTGATGGATATTTGGTTATTTTCCACTGATTTCCTGCTTGTACAGAGCTTCAGTGTCAACCAGGACCAACCCAGGTCTTCCACGAGAATGTGTATAATTGTATGCATAAGGTGTCCTTCTAGATTTTCCAAGTGCTTGTATACAACTCACTGTCTAGGTTTTTCTTCTAAGCATTTTTGTTGGCCTATTGTTTCTGCCCATGGTCTCAAGAATTAAAACACTAGCAGATAAATGATTTCGACGAATGCCTCTATCCCCAAAAGCTTTCAATATTATGCAAGTTCTGAGGCAGGCGAAAAGACTTTTGAGTGAAATGTAGCTTCTTGGGCGCCTGGTTGGCTCAGTTGATTGGGCGGCTGCCTTCAGCTCAGGCATGATCCTGGAGTCTCGGTATTGAGTCCCGCATCAGGCTCCCAGCTCCATGGGGAGTCTGCTTCCCCCTTTGACCTTCTCGCTTCTCATGCTCTCTCTCACTCTCTCTCTAAAAAAAAAAAAAGGGGGGAAAAAAAAAAGAAATGTAGCTTCTTGAGGGCGATCTACTAGAGAACCAGGAGACAGGTCAAATAATTATTGTTCTTTAGGAATGAGTCTCTGAGAGTGCTCCAACTTCATTCTGCCCTGTCAGGTACCAGGAATGCAAGATATTTCTCAAGGCTCCCACTAAGCTGGGGAGTGGGGATGAGACTAGGCTAAGAGTTGCTGCTTTTACTAAGATTCAGTTGTTTTTCTTGAATAAGTTACTAGTTGCTACAAGCTTGTGATTAATTTCCAGAGTCCTGAAAAAAAAATTGATTCTGACAGTTTTTGCAACATTTTTGGGGGCTGATTTTATGGAGGGGATTTTTTTTGGCAGTTCTTATTCTACCATTTTGGTGACATTGCCTTGCACCCCTATTTTTAATATCCTGTCAGTGGACAGGGCATAATTGGCAGAAAGTGGAATAGAGCAGAGGTGAAAGATACATCATTAGCTCACCCCAGAACAGTAGTCAGGCTTTGACGTAATACAGTATTAGTGGTCAGTTGAAACCTATCTAGGTCTCAAATAAATCAAAGTTCTCCCTTGATACCTGTAAGTCAAAAGAAAATAAAGAAATAATTTTGGTCAAGAGATCTTTTGAGTCTTTGAGACACCAATATGGCCCAAGTTTCAAAATCTTCTTGCAGCCCTTATGCCCACTGTTTAATACAATAACTTTATAATACTCCAAGGAAAATCTTTTTCAAATCAGCCCTCTTTTTAGGAGGACTAGACGAAGAATTTTCTTCCCTTAGTCTTCCATCTCACAGATGATCAGTTCTTAAAAGAAAGAAGAAAGAAAAACATACAACCAAAATCCATATGACAGCACACTATCCCTCTCTTCCAGAGTTTTATGCTGGCTATTTAAAGAAGGCTCATTTTTGTAGTCAGTCTCAGAATACTCCTTTTGTCCTCGGCAGATGTGAAGAATAGCTTGATACCGTCTTATGTAAAGCAATTCTTCACAAAAGCAAAGACCGTTATGAAATGTGTGGGTCTTCCATCAAATAGCTTTCTCATAAAACCAATGTGCCTGTGAGTAGAAAACTTCTGGCCCAGTAGGAGAGGAGCTTTGATGTGGTCTGCAAATTTGTCGGGTTCCAGAAAGCAATCACTAAGTTACCACTTACTAAAACTCTTTAATCTCCCTGTGCTGTTAGAATCCCACTGACTCCCGTCTCCTTGATGAGGCAGGTGTGTGTGACAATGTGCATCATTTAGGTGGTGAAATTCAATCAGTGATTTTATATTCTGTAGCTGGCCTAGGGCTTCTGAGCAGGGATGTTACTGCTCTATATTTGTAATAAAAGAATAATATGAAGACCCTGCTCGAGGTGGGCTGGGGATGTTGTCTATCGATCCATGGATGTCTAGAACACCTGTTGGGGTCTTGGATCATCCAACTACATTCATCCTACTCTTACTATGTACATTGCTGCAAGACACCTGATGAAGAAACTAGATTCCAGTTAGAGTTGCACAAGAAGACAACTGCAGACTTAGGGGCAGTGGCATAGTAGTGATATAAGCATAAATTATGGTGGCAGGATTTGGGCCCCCAGACAAAACCGAAATTTATCCTTATGCAGTTTCTTATTTCTTCTGCCATTTTCCTTTGCTCTAGGTCCCCACCTGTTTTTGGCATTCTGACGTCCTGGAATCTCAAAAATTAGTGCCCACTTGGATTTGCTTTCCCAGTGTTAAGTTAATTAAACAGGGAGGCCGTAGACTGAGATGGCTTTAATGCCTTAGTAGCCCATGTAAGCAAAGCAAAACCTAAGCCAGTGATGCCTAAGAAATCGAAACATAAGGATAAACAGTCATAAGCAACCAACAAGGCTTTCCCAAATAATGCATAAATTATAGCCAATCAAATCATTTCCTTACTTTGCTTCTGTGTCTCCTCTGTAAAAATCTTTTCCCTAGCTCCTGTTGGTGCCTAATTAGAACTGATTTCTGCCCTAATAAACCCTTAAAAATTTAATATATCTCCATTTGTCTCAACACAAGCATACCATGTTCCAATATTTTCCCCTTTCCTTCTAGACATTAAAACTTACCTATCTCACATCCTTATCGCATCAGAAATTTAGGCTGACTACTAATATATATCAAGATGACAATCACTAAAAAAGATGACTGTCATTTCTTCTGAGCAACATGTTTGAATTTTAACAGTACCTTTCAATCTTTAACTTGAAAGGGCAATCAATGAAAATTCCTGGGAGATAAACCATTAGAGACTCTTGACTCTGAGAAACAGACTGAGGTTTGCAGAAGAGGAGGTGGGTAGGGGGATGAGGTAACTGGGTGATGGACACTAAGGAAGGCACGTGATGTGATGAACACTGGCATTATATGCAACTGATGAATCATTGAACCCTACATCTGAAACTAATGATGTACTATATCTTGGCTAATTTGAATTTAAATTAAAAAAAAAAGACAAAAGAGAATTCCTGGAAAAACAGCAAGGTGTGTGAGCTGAATATTTTAGGGCTACCATCCCATTCCCTTCCCCTCCTGTCAGCTCTCCATAGCACACTTTAAATATAGAGTCCATTCAATCTTCATGATAACCCTACAAAGAAGGTATTATCATTTTAATGTTCATAAAGTAAGTGACACAGGTAGTAAAAGGCAGAGCTGTGATTTGAACCCAGGTCAATCTGATTTCAAAGCCTTAAGTGCCTCTCCTGGGGGAGCTGCCTTGGCTGGAGGCAGTTTGGGCTGAATATCTCCTACCAGGGACACTGTGTCGGGAAGTCATGTACTTGGCCTCACCGCATCCTCCCCTTTTTATTCTAGTCAGATGGGAGTCCCTTCCAACTCAGAAATATCCTTCCTTGCTCTAATTTTTATTTCTTTTCCCCAGATTTTAAACTATTATTTTTTTCCTCCCATTTCGGGGCCGAACTGACAAGAGAAACCATGCCTTTCTCTTTTGGGGGCAACAAGTTGCTCAGAGACCGGGGAGAAACTATAAAAATCACTGTTCCGTTGGAAATGGTCCTTCCACAACTCTTGAAATTAGTGAATGTTTAATAGCTAGGTAGCCCAGAGTAGGGTTCTGGATCAAATGAAGGGGCATAAATAACACCGTGATCTCAATAGAAAGGCGGAAAAACACCATTATGCCCTTCTTTTCTCCTCCATATGTTGTGAGTTGTATGACTCGAGGGAAAGACACACTGTGCGTGAGGGGCATGGGGGAAATGTGAGCTCCAGGAATGATGTTTATGAACACTCTGATCTTAATGAAACACCAGGCTGGGAATGTGGTAGGCACGAGTCAGGAAATTCTAAGGCCTGACTTGCACTGCAGGAGAACAACTCCTTCTGATTAGCTGCAAACAGGGTATCGGTGACCAAGTCAGGACCACCTGGCTTCTTCCCCTACCATGTAGCCAGTTGGGCAAGAAACCCAGGGTAGGTGGGCTGGAAATAAATTCTTCTCTGTTTCCGTCTCCCACATGTTGGTGAGATTCAGGCCCAGGCAAAGTAGGGATTATATGTTTGAATTTACCTGTGATGATTACAGAGAAATTGAAAGCCAAATTTGGATAATAATTGCCTGCATATTAGCCATGACTCTTCTTTCATCTACTGCTGACTGAGGTAGGTAATTGAGTTGGCTGAAAGAGATCTCAATTTCCATGTGAGGCTTGAAGTCATCTAGAGATAGAACTCTGGGTGAATAAATGGACTGCGTGAACTTTGGTTATATTCTGTAAATGTTTCCATAATCCATGCCCTCAGTGTAAATATTACTATGCTCTGCTTGCCTTTACAGGATTCTATTTCCTGATCTTCTCTCTTTTCCATTGTTCCCCACTACTCTTTACAAATGAATAGTATGTCCTATACATTTAGCCTGGAGCAGAGGGAAACAAAGCCACTCAGAGATCCAGAGGAGGGTGAGGCTAGCCACTGGTGAGGATATTTGGACCCAGTGCCAGAGACCCACAGGGTGCTTAGCACATAGTTGGAATTGGATCTCAGTCTGTATTTGTTGATTTTTCACAAAATGGTGGTCTCTGGATTTCAAGTTGTTGGCAAGAACTAAATATAAGGTGTGGCAATGTGTTTGACCAAAGTTAGAATTTTTTGGTTGTGGTGAAATCTGAGGGCAAAATCGAAATCCCATCTTGCTCCCCTAACTAAAGCCACTGAAAATAGTTCCTCATTGTGGTTTCTGAGACTCAAAGACAAGACAGCTCCAAGTGGTTTATTGCACAAGGTTCAGAAGGCTCATGGACATCGAACAGTTGGATATCGATGGGTTAAGCGTAAGTGAATCAGGAACATAAGGATTAAATTTCCTGTCCAATACACATGGGTTTTAAATGAGGGGAAAAAGGTGCTTGGGGCATAATGCATTCATTTGCCAAATCCAAACATTCAAAAAATAGTTCAAGATGTCTCAGTAAATTCAGCCAGCTGCCCAATCCCCTCTCTCCCTGAAGTGCTTGTCTGTGTACACATGTTGATAGGTACACAGATAGCCATGCCTAGTCCTTTGGAACACAAGTCTCTGGTACAGATAACTATAAATTTCCAGATAGGCTAGTGATAATTTTAGTAGTCTTTTCCCCAAAATATGAACCAAAACTTCCTCAAGCCATCTCTTCTCACCCCATGTCTGCTCAACTACCTGTCCTCATGAGGTAAAATGATTTTGTATCAACCAAGAACCAGTATCTTAAACATTTAGATTGAAAGCCTGTACATTGTTTCCTGTTTGCATGCAATAACATATTAATGACTATTGGCTGGTTTGAGGTGAGACCCATAAGTAGTGAATATGTGGCTCAGTTTCTCTGGATCTAAATCTAAATATGCTAGATTACAGAGGTTAATGAGCAAGGAGGAAAGGGGCACAAGGATAGTGGCGTCTTCACCGGGCATCTAGTGGTGAAGACATGGAAGAGAGAGTAAGAGCTATGGAGCTAGGGGGAAGTTGAAGTCCAAGAAAACTGCCGAGTCCACATGTCCTTTGGCAAGAAGTTGGGAACAAAGGGTTTCACCAATCTAATTTGTTTAGGCCAATTTTAATGATGAAAAGTAGGGACAGGAATTTATTGTTTCTTTATGCCAGTGAATTGGATTATCTTAGGTTAAACTTGTATTGCAACAACACACTGATCACATCAGAATCTACTATGGTCGTGTGTGGCTACCACTGTGGTATTGGCAGGGTTTAGAGAGAGGGAGTGGATACGGAGTAGGGGGTGAAGGAGAGAGAAGATGCTTCCAAGTGATAAACCTGCTACGGGGCAGACTGAGGTGTCAACGCTAGAGAAAGAGAAGAGGGATAAAGTTATGATGATATGCAGAGATGGTGCCTTGAAGTATCACTAGTGCATATTTATTTTTGGAGTAGTATGCATTCTTGTGATTGTTTAAAAACTCTTGTAATTTAAATCATATAAATAGATGAAGCTGTCCTAAATCCTTATTTCACTTTCTAAGAGAAGAACATAGTACAGTACAAGGCATACTACAGACAAAATCTCAGTGAATTGAATTTTGATGGTTACCTCCATTCCTGACTTTTTATTTCCTTTGAATTCTTATTCCTTTCTGTTCCTTGGGATTTCCTTTATCTTTTTACTGAAACATGGAATTATGCTTCTTTAATTTTAATAGCAGCGACAAAACATTCATATTAGACCTTTATCACCCCCCAAATCTGTGGATTTCCATACAATCTTTTATATAGAGAGAGCATTTGATGACATTTTTGTGCTGTTAATATGCAGCTCTAAGCTTTACAGGTTAGAAGACTCAGTCATCACTTTAAAATGACTACTTAAATAAGACTTGATAGAATTCTTTGGTTGAATAATCCTTGAGATGCCATTTTATGCCCAAGTTCCTCTCCAAAGATGGAAAAGGAGTAAGGTTGCTATCATCCTAGTTACAGAGATTAAAGCAGAGGGGTATGTACTGAACCTGAGTAATGCTGTGGGTAATCAGTGAAGTTAAGAAGAGGAACCAGAAAAATCAGGGGGTATCAGAGAAAGGATAGGAGAATTAGAAAATCATATGTTGGTTAAGATGGAAAAACTATCAAGAAGTGAGCACCAGAAGACATACAAATGGCCAAAAGACATGAAAAAATGCTCCACATCCCTTGGCATCAGGGAAATACAAATCAAAACCACAATGAGACACCATCTTACACCAGTAAGAATGACTAACATTAACAAAACAGGAAACAACAAATGTTGGTGAAGATGCAGAGAAAAGGGAACCCTCCTACACGGTTGGTGGGAATGCAACCTGGTACAGTCACTCTGGAAAACAGTATAAAGGTCCCTCAAAAAGTTGAAAAGAGAGCTACTGTATGACCCAGCAATTGCGCTACTGGATATTTATCCAAAAGACACGAATGTGGTGATCTGAAAGGGCATCTGCATCCCAGTGTTCACAGTAGCAATATCTATAATAGCAAAACTGTGGAAAGAGCCCACATGTCCACCAACAGATGAATGGACAAAGAAGATGTGGTATACATATATACAATGGAATATTACTCAGCCATCAGAAAGGATGAATATCTACCATTTGTATCAACATAGATGGATCTGGAGGGTATTATGGTGAGTGAAATAAGTCAATGAGAGAAAGACAATTATCGTACGATTTCACTCATATGTGGAATATAGGAAACAGCACAGGGGATCACGGGGGAAGGGAGGGAAAACTCATCAGAGAGAGAGACAAACCATGAGAGACTCTTTAGGAAACAAACTGAGGGGAGGTGGGTGGGTTGGCTAATTGAATTTAAATTAAAAAAAAAAAAAGTGAGCACCAAGACAGCAAGCATTTTAACTGATAGTATGTGAAAAACAGGACTCAGATCTCTGGTAGATGTAGGAATGGCTTCACAGCTGACTGCACATATTGCTTTCCAATGAATAAGGGTCCACCTGGGTGAGGACAAAGCTGGGGTATGATAAGTGGGCTTCCAGAAAACTCAGAGGCAGAAGTGACTGTTACCATTCCCTGAATTCTGGATGATAAACTTGAAAATACATTGTTAGGCTAGAAATGATATCAAACTAAGAGGTTGGAAAAAGGAAAGGTCATAGGAACAGAAGACACAATTATAAGTGTTGTGAATTAAGAAGGAAGGCAAGAACATGGTGATCCATCTGGGGTGAAAAATCAAACTAAGTTCCCTAAGGATCCCAAATTCTCCTACTCTGATCAAAATGGAATGAGAAAGCATTCTTGAAGCCCACACAACTTGATGAGTGAGTGCTAGGACCAGAAACTGTGTGGGGTGCTTTCAAATGTGGTTATTTTATCTCACGCTCAAAACACGTGAATGAAAAAGGTTTTACAATTTTTTTTTTCAATTGACCGTTGAGGAAGCTGAGGTTTGAAAGTACAGGACTTGCCCAAAATAGCACAGGTCACGAATCTCAGAGTTGGACCTGGAATGTGGAGTTCGTGACCACACACTCCACGTTTCTCTTACCATGCAACACTTCCATGATCTTGTGGGAAGGATATTTCTGTGTCGCTATTGAACAAAATTGGACCTTTAAAACACAGAAAGTCAGAGAACTGGACCTATGACCTTTCCTATAGCTGCTCAGGGCTGTCGATTCTCTCAGACCCTATTTCTGAGTTTTATTACTGGTCCTGATACTGTCTTATCACGTAACCAGAGACAAATCACATAGTCACTGAAGCCTCAATTGCCTGGTCTGTAAAATAATTTGGATCACGAGCGCTTGACACTGTGACATTCACATCTGTGGGGATCTCTGGGGTAGCTGCTCATCTGCCAACTTGGAGTCGGCAGTGTTTCAGAGGCAACAAACCGGAAGGAAAAGGACAAGAGCACAGACTCGTTTCTGGGACAACTCAGAAGTGAGGAAGTGGGGGAACCTGTCTCTGACTTTGCCTCCAGTCCTTATAGCCTCTTCAATTTTTTAAATGTCTACTGTGAGCCTACACCCGGAGGTCCTTGTGTCTGTTACCACTCAGTTAGTTCTCCCAAGAGCTTGCCAACATGGGTTTAAAATGTTATCTTGTCCCTGGAGCACTTACTCTTGAAGAGTTGACTCTAATAAGTAGAAATTAAAGATTAAAAAATAAGCCAATGGATTTTTCAAATGCCAGTTTCACTACTGTGTTTAAGAATGGCATGGAGGAGGGTATTGAGGAGGGCATGTGCTGTGATGAGCGCTGGTTATGTATAACACGTAACTACTGAATCATTGACTACTACATCAAAAACTAATGGTGTACCATACAGTGGCTAAGTGAACATAGTAAAAAATAAATAAAAAAAAAAAGAGTGGCACGGAGGAGACAGTTGTAGGAAAAGTTGCAGTAATTAGATAAAGATTGCCATAATCAAAACCCAAGTTTGAATCAGAGGAGGTTCAAGGATCCCAGGAGCCTGCTCAGAGCACCTGGGCATGAGCAGTTGGATGTAATACAGTTTTACTGCCTATCGGCTGTTGCTCATGACCACTTGGGCTGGTGCATCTCTCTCCTTTGGCTTCTGCACCTGGCCAGTCATTTGAACCAAAAGTTCCGGATCCTAACTGTGCTACTATTTGTATAATCTTCACAAGTTACTTTGCTTCTCATCTTAGTTTTCTCATCTGTCAAATAGGGTTGTTTTGAGGATTAAGTCAGATGGTTTTGTAAAGCACCCAAGATGGTACCCGCCACAGGCAAGGCATGCAGGGGAGTTGTTAAGAGAATGGAGTCTGGGACTAGACACTCTGAGGTAGAGCCTAGCTTCCTCCATTTATGAGCTCAATGAATGTGAGCAGCTTATTTAACCTTCCCATGCCTTAGTTTACTCAACTGCAAAGTACAGCCAGTAAAGACATCTACCCCACGGAGTTGTCAAGGGTAAATGAGTTGCAATGTAGTGCAGTAGAATCTAGTACCTGGCGTAAACTTGTCTACTCTCATTGCTTTTGTTATGATGGTTTACCTCTGCACCCTGTTCTCTGGTGGAAACTGCCAGTTTGTTCTCACTCATGTCTAGACTACACTCAACCTGCTATAGGCAAAGCCCACTTCCTTTGTTCAGTTCATATGACAAGAGGATAAATAAACAATGACGGAAAGATTTGAAGTCCCCCCATCTGCACAGTTGGACAAGTGAGGAGAAACGTTCTGAGCTTTCTGCTTGCGGGAGACCATGGATGACCCAGTGTGTAGGAGCCCAAAGTTGTTCCCATTCTCACTACTCCCTGCACACGATTGGAGAGAGGGAGGCTCCAGGGGTTCCCACCACACTTTGGGTTTGCTGTTTACCACCTCAGAGCACCCATGATGATTTAAATCATAGCTCTGCAGCGGAGGCACAGCTCCTGGTGTATCCCTAAGATCCTCGCGGAGCTGGGAAACTGGTAGTGGGCAGCGGCGGGGGGAGGGGGTGTTTGTGTGTGTTGGGGGGGCAGCTGGGCGGTGGAGGGGGTGGGATTCTGAGAGGGGAGAGTGCACATAAACTCTGCCAGTCAGGAGCTTTGACAAAAGAGGCAACATTCACCTGGGGTCCTGGTTTGGGGCAGAGGGACACCCAGGGAGTCAAATCACCAGTGAGTTGTCCATAAATATGAGTAAGGGGGGTGGGAGGCAGAGGAAACCAGTGAAATCGGTAGACATTGCCTGCCAACCTCACATCATCAGAGAGGAGGAGGCAGCGCTGCAGGCTCTCTGCGGGGTTAGTGTGGTGTGAATGTGTGCAGGCGTGCACGCGCATGCACACGCATACACGCGCACATTCATTCTATAATGACCTCCACAGAAAACTCCTCCGCCATCCTTCCCATCCGCGGTGTTGCAGCAATTAGGTAGGACTTGGGCAGAATGATTCATGCTTCAATAAATTCAATTTCAACAAAACATAATTATGGTGAGTCACCTAATCGCAGCTGTAATCATGGCCCGCCCCTCCAGAAGTCAAAACAGTTGAGGACATTCAGCAAGGGCGTCTGTTCCCTCATTATGACTGAAGTTTGCATCGTTTGCCAAGCAGCCATACTTGGGACTACAGTTCCTTTTTAATTTTTTAAATTGTGGAATATTTCAGACATACATAAAGGTGCGATGCATACCCTAGTGAATGCTCTTGTATGCGCCAAGCAGATGAAAGAGAAAATGTTACAAATACGCTTTAGTCCCTGATCCTATCCCTCTATTTGTCCGTAGAGACAACAGCATTTGCTTTGGCGTTCCCTTTGCTGCTTGGGAATCTACTCTCTCTCTCTCCGTAGCCTTAAAATCACATAGCATTGTTTTCATGTATTGAGTGTTATTTTTTATTTTTATTTTTTAATAAAGATTTTATTTATTTATTTGACAGAGAGAGAGAGTGAGAGAGGGAACACAAGCAGGGAGAGTGGGAGAGGTAGAAGCAGGCTTCGTGCTGAGCAGAAAGCCTGACCCTGCAGGGTTCCATTCCAGAACCCTGGAATCATGACCTGAGCCAAAGGCAGATGCTTAATGAGTGAACCACCACCCCAAGCATTATTTTTTGACAAGTTTTATTGATTGATTGTTTTGAAAGGGGAGGGACAAAGGGAGAGGCAGAGAGAGAATCTCAAGCAGGCTCTGGGTCCAATGTGCTGCAGACACCAGGCTTAATCTTAAGAACCTGAGCTCATGGGGCGCCTGGGTGGCTCAGTGGGTTAAAGCCTCTGCCTCGGGCTCAGGTCATGATCTCAGGGTCCTGGGATCGAGCCCCGCATCGGGCTCTCTGCTTGGCAGGGAGCCTGCTTCCTCTCTCTCCGCCTGCCTCTCCGCCTACTTGTGATCTCTCTCTCTGTCAAATAAATAAATAAAATCTTTAAAAAAAAAAAGAACCTGAGATCATGACCAGAGTGGAAATCAAGATCTATGCTTAACTGACTGAGCCAGCCAGGCACCCCTTGAGTGTTAAATGAATGGGATCATTTGTGTATCCTTTTACAACTTGTGTTCTTTGCTTAACTTTTTGATGCTTTTCATATTGAACAAATATCTCTAGTTTTCTCATATTAACTACTATTTAGAATTCCATATACAAATATATCAAAGTGTATCTTTTTATCCATTCTCCTCTTGATATACATTAAGTTTGTTTCTAACATTTTCTACTACAAATGATATTTGCATGAATATCCTTACTCATGTTTCCTGTGCCCATATGAGTTTCCCTAGGGGTGTCCCTGGAGTGGGGTAGCCACTTGCTGGGCATCTGCGTTGTCAACTTTAGATGCTGACAAATTGTCCTCTAAAGTACTTGTATCCATTTGCATATCCACCAGCAGTTTAGAAGAGTTTCTGTCGTTCCTGGTTTTCTCACCAGTACTTGGGATTGTCAGACTTTTAATTTTTGCCTATTTGATAAGTGAAACGTTTCCTCATATAGTTGTAGTTTACATTTTCCTAATTCTTTTTTTTTTTAAGATTTTATTTGTTTACTTGACAGAGAGAGAGAGAGATCACACATAGGCAGAGGGGCAGGCAGAGGGAGAGGGGGAAGCAGACTCCCCACTGAGCAGAGAGCCTGATGGGGGGCTCGATCCCAGGACCCTGAGATCATGACCTGAGCCGAAGGCAGAGGCTTTAACCCACTGAGCCACCCAGGCACCCCCATTTTCCTAAATCTTGCTAAGATCAAGCAAGATTTGTCTTGTCTGCTCATGTATTTTACCCCTTGTCTATTGCTTATATTTTGGGGAGGTTTCTGATAATATATTAAATCTGTTTCAAATATGGCAACTTATAATTTCTGTTTCTTTCCTTATCAATTTTAATAAGTTGTATTTTTCGAGAAATTATTCTTTTCATCTAAGTTGTAAACTATGATGGTACAAAGTTGTTTCAAAGTTCACTTATTTTTTTAATGTCTGTAGGATTTGTGGTGATAACCCATTTTTTTTTATTCCTGACAGTGGTGATATGTTTTCTCTCTCTTGTGAGTTTAATTAGGAATTAATTGATTTTGTTTTGTTCTTCAAAGAACCAGCTTTTGGCTTTGTTTATTTTCTTTACAAACAATTTTCATTTTCATTGATTTCTATTCTTATCTTTATTTCATTCTTTCTACTTTGGGCTTACTTTACTCTTCGTGGTAGAGCTTGCTAAGGTAGATTAGGTCATTGTTTTCAGGCTTCTCTTTTTTTGTGCTTAAACCTATGTTTTCCTCTGAGCACTCCTTTATTACATTTTCTAAATTTTCATATTGTATTTTCTTTATCATTCAGTTCAAAGTATTTTCCAATTTTCTTTGTGATTTTACATTTGACTCAAAATTATTTAAATGTCTGCCATTAATTTTTAATTAATTAATTATTATAATAATTATATGATAATAATAATTATTAATTAATTATAAATATTTTCCTAGATATTTTATTATTGATTCATTCTCTTGTGACCATAGGATATGATCCGCATGATTTCAGTCCTTTTGAACTTATTGACACTCATTTTATAGCACAGAATATAGTCTAGCCTGGTGAATGTATTATCTGTGATTAAAAGGAATTGGTATAGCCACTCTGGAAAATAGTATGGAGGTTTCTCAAAAAGTTAAAAATAGAGGTACCCTACAGCCCAGAAATTGCACTACTAGGTATTTATCCCCAAAATAACAAACATAGTGATTCAAAGGGGCACCTGCACTCTAATGTTGATAGCAGCAATGTTCATAACAACCAAAATATGGAAAGAGCCTGGATGTACATTGACAGATCAACAGATAAAGAGGATGTGACAGACACACACACACACACACACACACACACACACACACACACACACACACACTGGAATACTACTCAGCCATCAAAAAGAATGAAATCTTGCCATTTGCAGCAACATGGATGGACCTTGAGGGCATTATGCTAAGTGAAATAAGTCAATCAGAGAAAGACAATTATCTTATGATTTCCATCATATATGGAATTTAAGAAACAAAACAGGAGCATAGGGGAAGGGAAAGAAAAATAAAATCAAGATAAAATCAGACAAACCATAAGAGACTTTTAATTCTAGGAAACAAACTGAAGGTTGCTGAAGGGGAGAGAGAAGGGGGTATGGGGTAACTAACTGGGTGCTGGGCACTAAGGAAGGCATTTGATGTAATGATTATTGGGTTATATGCAACTAATGCATCACTAAACTTTACCTTTTGAACTAATAATACACTATATATAAATTAATTCATTTTATTTTATTTATTAAAGTTTTTTTATTATGTTATGGTAGTCACCATTTAGTATATCACTAGTTTTTGATGTAGTGTTCCATGGTTCATTGTTTGCATATAACACCCAGTGCTCCATGCAACGTGTGCTCTCCTTAATACCTATCACCTGGCTAACCCATCCCCCCACTCCCCTTCCCTCTAAAACCCTCAGTTTGATTCCCAGAACCCATACTCTCTCATGGTTCGTATCCCCCTCTGATTTCTCCCCCTTCATTTTTCCCTTCCTTCTCCTAATGTCCTCCATGCTATTCCTTATGTTCCACAAATAAGTGAAACCATATGATAATTGTCTTTCTTTTTCGACTCATTTCACTTCAACATTTCATTCCGTTCTATATATGTACCACATTTTCTTTATCCATTCATCTGTTGAAGGGCATCTCCTCTCCCTCTATAGTTTGGCTATCTTGGACATTGCTACTATGAACACTGGGATGCATGTGGTCCTTCTTTTCACTACATCTGTATCTTTGGGGCAAATACCCAGTTGTGCAATTGCTGGGTCATAGGGTAGCTCTATTTTTAACTTTTTGAGGAACTTCCACACTGTTTTCCAAAGTGGCTGTACCAACTTGCATTCCCACCATCAGTGTAAGAGGGCTCCCCTTTCTCCACCACCTCGTGAACATTTGTTGTTTCTTGCCTTGTCAATTTTTGCCATTCTAACTGGTGTAAGGTAGTATCTCAATGTGGTTTTGATTTGAATTTCGCTGATGGCTAATGATGTTGAACATTTTTTCATGTATCTGTTATCCATTTGTATATCTTCTTTGAAGAAACATCTGTTCGTGTCTTCTGTCCATTTTTTGACTTGATTATTTGCTTTTTGGGAGTTGAGTTTGCAAAGTTCTTTATACATCTTGGATATCAGCCCTTTATCTGTAGTGTCATTTGTAAATATCTTTTCTCATTCCATGGGTTGCCTTTTAGTTTTATTGACTATTTCCTTTGCTGTACAGAAGCTTTTTATCTTGATAAAGTCCCCAAAGTTCATTTTTGCTTTTGTTTCCCTTGCCTTTGGAGATGTGTCTTGAAAGAAGTTGCTGTGGCCTATGTCGAAGAGTTTATTGCCTATGTTCTCCTCTAGGGTTTTGATGGATTCCTGTCTCACGTTGGGGTATTTCATACATTAATTAATTAATTGATTTTAAATAAAAAAGAAAGAATAAATTGAAAAAGAAAAAATAAAAGGAATGTGTATTTGGTTAGAATTCTATAAATGTGAATTAAATAGGGGTGTTAATAGTGATGTCTATGTCTTCTAATTGTTTTTATCATTGATCAGAGAAGGGTGTTAATACCTGCTATGATTATGGAATTGTCTGTTTTTTTTGTATTCATGCAAAATAATCATTAGGTGCAAACACATTTATAATTATTGTCTTCCCGGTGAATTGTCCCTTAAAAATTCATCTTTGATTATACTCTTTTTAAAAAATATTTTATTTATTTATTTGAGAGATAGAGAGAGGGAGAGAAAATGAGCAGGAGGAGTGGCAGAGGGAGTAGCAGGCTCCTCACTGAGCAGGGAGTCCAATTTGGGCTGGATCCCAGGACCCCAGGATCATGACTTGAGTTGAAGTCAGACACTTAACCTACTGAGCCACCCAGGGGCCTTTGATTATACTCTTTGTCATAAAGTCTATTTTAAAAATCTGATATTAATATAATTATTGCACTCTTCTTATACTTACTGTTTGCATGGTACATCTTTTCCATCTATTACTGTCAAACTACATGTGTTTTCATATTCAAAATGTATCTATTACAGGCAGTGTAGTTGAGTCTTGTTTTTTATATCAACTCTGGCAATCTCTCCCTTTTAGTGCTTAGACCATTAACATTTAATGTGATTAGTCATCTGATCAAATTTAGGTTGACTATTTTATTATATGACCATTTGTTTTTTTGTTCCTCTGTTCTCTTTTCCTTGCCTTATTTTGGATTATTTGACTATTTTTAGTATTATATCTTAATTTAAATATTGGCTTAAAGTTATACATTATGGTTATTATACATTGTTATTATACATATACATAATGTACATTATACATATACATGTATATGTATACATTAAAGTTATACATATATTTTCAGTGGTTGTCTTATATATTTGTAAAATAGGTAGATCCACAGTCTATTAGGATTTAATATTACGACTCATGTAAAATACAGAGACTGACAGCCCTTCCCTTTACTACACACATCCTTTGTATTACAGTTGTCATATATATAACATTTACACATTGAAAACTCCACCAATATACACTTTTTTTTTGCTCAAGCAGCTACATGTATCATAAGGAACTTAGGAGGAAAGAAAGTAGTGTTTTATATTTACCCAGATGTGATGGCTTTTTTGATGTGTCCCTTTGGGTAGGCTGAACTAGAGGTCCAGTTATTCATTCAAACACAGATCTCAGTGCTGCTGTGAAGGGACTTTGCAAATATAATTAAAGTCCTTAATTATAACCAATTGGCTCTAAATTAGTCAAAAGGTATATTATTCTGGGTTAGACCTTTACAAGAGGGCTTAGGTTTCCCCTGAGGTCAGAGACTCAAAAACCTGTGTGGTTGTCACCTACTGATTATCTTCCCTTCTTGACCACTTGCTCCAGCCAGACCCATAAATGTATAAGCCAATTCTTTGTAATAATCTCTCTCTCTCTCTTTTTCTCTACCTCTACCTCTACTCTTATCTACATCCTTCTTCTGGTTGAGCTGGAAATTATATACCTGTATTTACCATTTACCACTTTTGATAGTCTGTGCTTTCCAGAATATGTAAGTTTTACTCCAGCATCATGTTCTTACAGCCTGAAGAATTTCTTTCAGCAGTTTTTTGTAGTACAGTTTTGCTAGCAATGATTCTCTTACATTTTCTTTATCTGAAAATACATTTATTTTTACTTTCATTTCTTTTTTTTTAATTTTTTTAATTTTTATTTTATTTATTTATTTATTTATTTATTTATTTATTTATTTATTTATTTATTTTACTTTCATTTCTGAAGAATATATTGCTGAATATAAAATTCTGGGTTGATAATTATTTTTTTTTCCTTTCAGCATAAAGATGTTGTTCAACTGTCTTTTTGCCTTCATGGTTTCTGATGAGAAATCCATTGTCACGTAAGTCATTGCTCTCCTCTGTGTAGTGCATCATTTTTCTCTCCCTGCTTTCAAGATTTATTCTTTATTCATAACTTTCAGCAGTTTGATTACAATGTATATAGTTAGGGCTTTCATTGAATTTATCAAATGTATGATTGGGTTTTGTTGAGTTGCTTGAATTTATCTTTCACCAAATTTGGCAAGTTTTTTGATCATTATTTCTTTAACTACTTCTTTCACCCTGATCTTTCTCTTTCCTTCTGGGACTTTAATGACACGCATGTTAGACCTTCTGATGGTTGTTTTATTTTTACTTATTAATTTTTAGAGTCCATTTTATATCCTGGATACCGATCTTTTGTCAGCTTTGTATCTGCAAATATCTTCTTCTAATCATTGCTTATCTCCTATTTTTATCATATCGTTTGCTGTATATAAGTTTTACGTTTGTTTTAATGGAGGTGAATGTATTAGTTCTCTTTAAAGTTATTACCCTAAACTTATTGTTAGACACATCTCCAGAGGTAAGGTAAACAAACGCAAAAATGAACTATTGGGACTTCATCAAGATAAAAGCTTTTGGACAGTAAAGGAAACAGTTGACAAAACCAAAAGACAACTGACAGAATGGGGAAGGTATTTGTAAATGTCTTATCAGGTAAATGGCTAGTATCTAAAATCTATAAAGAACTTATGAAACCCAATACCCAAAGAACAAATAATCCAATCAAGACATGGGGAGAAGACATGAACAGACATTTCTCCAAAGAAGATATGCAAATGGCCAACAGACATATGAAAAAATGCTCCATACTCCTTGGCATTAGTGAAATACAAATCAAAACCACAATGAGATACTACCTTACACCAGTCAGAATGGCTAAAATTAACGAGTCAAGAAATGACAGATGTTGGCAAGGATGCAGAGAAAAGGGAACCCTCTTACACTGCTGGTAGGAATGCAAGCTGGTATAGCTACTCTGGAAAACAATATGGAGGTTCCTCAAAAAGTTAAAAATAGAGCTATGCAATGACTGGTAATTGCACTACTAGATATTTGCCCCAAAGATACAAATGTAGTGATCCAAAGGGGCACCTGCACCCCAATGTTTATAGCAGCAATGTCCACAACAAGCAAAATATGGAAAGAGCCCAGATATCCATCAACAGATGAGTGGATAAAGAAGATGTGGTGTATATATATATATATACACACACACACACACACACACACACTGAAATATTACTCAGCCATAAAAAGAATGAAAACTTGCCATTTGCAATGACATGGATGGAACTAGAGGGTATTATACTAAGCAAAATAAGTCAATCAGAGAAAGACAAATACCATATGATTTCACTCATATGTGGAATTTAAGAAACAAAACAGAGGAGCATAGGGGAAGGAAAGGAAAAACAAAATAAGATGAAATCAGAGAGAGAGGCAAACCACGAGAGACTTATCTCTAGGAAACAAACTGAGGGTTGCTGGAGGGGCGGTGGGTGAGGGGACTGGGTAACTGGATGCTAGACATTAAGAAGGGCATACGATAATGAGCCCTGGGTGTTATATAAGACTAATGAATCACTGAACTCTATCTCTGAAACTAATAATATAATATATGTTAATTAATTGAATTTAAGTAAAAAATAAAAAAAAATAAAGTTGTTGCCCTAAACATTTTTGGATGTATGGATTAAATTCTATCTTACTCCAAGGTTTTTTTTTTTCCCATATATGTTTATTTTAATTTTTCAGTGTTACAAGATTGATTGTTCATGCACCACACCCAGTGCTCCATGCAATACGTGCCCTTCTCAATACCCACCACCAGGCTCGCCCATCCCCCCCACCCCCTCCCCTCCAAAACCTTCAGTTTGTTGCTCAGAGTCCACAGTCTCTCCTGGTTCATCACCCCCTCCGATTTCCCCCCATTCGCCCTTCCCTTCCCTCTCACAATGCCCTCCATGATTTTCTTTATACTCCACACGTAAGTGAGACCATAAGATAATTGACTCTCTCCGCTTGACTTATTTCACTCCGCATAATCTCTTCTACTCCTGTCCATGTTGATACAAAAGTTGGATATTCATCCTTTCTGATGGAGGCATAATATTCCATTGTATAGATGTACCACATCTTCCTTATCCACTCATCTGTTGAAAGGCATTTTGGTTCTTTCCACAGTTTGGCTATTGTGGCCATTGCGGCTATGAACACTGGGGTACATGTGGCCCTTCTTTGTACTGCATCTGCTTCTTTGGCGTAAATACCGAGTAGTGCAATTGCAGGGTCATAGGGTAGCTCTGTTTTTAATTTCCTGTCACTCCAAGGTTTTAAAGAGATGCTCTAATTTCTTCTAAAAGGTTTTAAAGTTTTCTTTCTTATATCTATGTATTTAATCACCATTAAATACAATTTTGTTCAAGGATAGATGTAAGAATTTAATTAAATTTGTTTTGCATGTTAATAACCAGTTATTTTATCATCTCCTATTTCTTCCACTGATCTGAATGTCATCTCCATTTTATATTGTGTTTCATAATATGTCATTCCCCTTGTTTCTTTTGAAAAGTTTTTGCCATCATCAGAGGAAAGAAATTTTCCATCTACAAAGATTTGCTGGTGTCCAACCAGTACCAAAAAGAAGGACAAGTCAACTATAAGTGGTTTTTAAAGACCACTAGGCACTGAATTGGCCCCTCCAGAATGTTCTTTTTTTAAAAAATTTATTGCTGATTTTCCAGAGGAGGAATTTAGGGCAGGGAGAGAAGGTGGTCAACTGGCAAATGCAATCTCTCTAGGTAGTGAGCTTTGGGGAGGAATGGCTGTTAATCAATCATTCTGGAATATCCAAAGACCACGAAGCTTATTAAAAATCAATTGACCTTGAGAAAGAAATCTTGGCTGTTTTTCCCATCACTTTTCCAACTAGGAAAGCTATTTTCCCCCATGAACAGCAATTCTGAGTGTCTTTGGTAGAAATAGAGGCATTTAGACTCCCTCAAACTCCAACTAAACTCAAATATCTCAAGCTCAAGTGACACCTGTGCTCTTGGGAAGAGGGCTCCTTTTCTAATCTTTCTTGGTGGTTGGTAAAGAGCTACAGGAAAGAGATGGAAAGCCTCTTTTGGCCACTTTTTCCTATGTTGAGCTATATTCACAGCCAGAAAACATATCAAAGGATTGGTTTATACTTGGCTAAAAAAACTGGTAGTTGTGATGTACTTAATCCTTCAGCTCTTTTGTCTTTGCAATAGTTTGCCCATTCAGAACCTGAACTGACTGCAATGATCAGGTACTCTGGGGCTGCACATATGTTGCCTGAATGTTTAACCTAGTGTTTTTTTTCCTGTTGCAGGAAAGGGTTAACACAAAATTTTTACTCTGCCCAGTGATCACTGAAGGAGTAAAAGATTAAAAAAACTTTTAGCTTGTACGTAGTACGTTGTACCAAAAAGCTAGTTTGAGAAATCTGAGAAATACACTATTCAATTTTTATTTTTTCCAAATTGTCCTTAGAGTGCAGTACTCTTTCCTAAACATACACCTAGACTGGAATTTTTGTTTTTATTTTCTTGGTAAGTAAAATTCCCTGCAGTACCTTTATATGGTCTACAGATCCTCTTTGTCTTCTCCAGACTATACTCTAGGGCTGGAAATGGGCATATCCCTTTGCTTCTTTTCTTCTTATTCTGAATTCAACGTGCTGAGAACCTACTCTTCAACATGAAAATATGGTGAGGTCTCCTAAGCCTTCTATTGGATCTTTCCTTCACCGTTCTTGGACAGTCAGCAGTTACCCTCTTTAATGGTCACAGGCAAACCTGTATTGACATACTGCTGAGCTGGCCCATGGACTATAAAAAATGGCAGAAAATATGAAAACTGTAGGTTTTGACTTTATTATAAACCTCT
>CM052810.1:156946666-157019506 GCA_028533885.1 Nasua narica | reverse complement strand
TTGAAACAGGTGACTGAAGGAAATTGTGAAATGTCCTTCAAGTGATCTTGAAGAATAAGAGACACCTCCTTCTGTCTGGGATTAGTTAGGAGCAGTTGCTGGGGGGGGGGGCGGGGGTGGAATGGGTATGTTCTCTCACAATTCTTCTCAGTTTAGATGTTGTCAAAACCGTATTTTGTGAGTTTTATTTCAAATATCCTAAGGTCCTCTTAGGGGAGGGAGGGGGTGGTAGTTTGGTTTCTGATTCCCAGGGCCTCCCCCTGCTCAATTCCTGGAATTATCCTGGGGGACTCTGTAAGCTGAAATTTAAAGTTTCAGTTTCTAGCTTCTCTTCTAAGGTTTAGATTAGGTTTCATCACTTGGAACTGAAATCAGGGCGGTAGTTGGAGTGTGGATGAAAATGTCTACAGCTCCAGTTGTCTGCGTACTAATGAAAAGCAGAGAGGGCAATAAATAAAGGTGGAGATGAGTGATGGCAAAGATAAGAGACTTTTAACGTCACTTCGTTTTCACTGCAGTTCAGTCCTTAGGAAAATTGATCCTCAGGACCTCCATCCATTTTCCTATGGATTAAAAACACCTAGGAAACACACAGACATTTTTTATACACTTACTGTGCTCAATCCCAAAGTCAGCCGTTCAATAAGCAGATAGAATTCAGTATAGTTACTGATTGTATCGGGTAAGCCCTACGTCTCTTACTCCACAGTAACCGCAGCAAAATAAATATACCACAACCCTTTGGAAGAGGCAGAAGATAGAGGCCAGAAAGAAAGAAAGAACGTATACACATTCAGTTATTAATCAAACCTATTTTGACAGCATAACACATATTAACTGAGGAGAGGAAGTTGAGTGAAGCCCAGAGAAGCAAGCTCGGCCAAGGATTCACTTTCATGTGTAAATGAGTAACATGGATTATTGACTGAATCCAAGTGCTTTTGATGGCCAGATGGGAAGATAGGGCTGTCTGAGTTGGGAATTCTCTCCATTGCCACCATCATTACCAAAATTTAAGTGCTAATCTTGTACCTGCTAACGTGGGAGAGGGACAAAGGATCTACTTAGATACCCTATGTTGGCCATTTGTTGTCTGCCTGCTGCATCAGTTCTCCCTTCAATGGCACCATAGTGAGTTTCCTGTGGGGTACCACTCCTCCAGAAGTGCACATAGTCTGGATGGACCTGTCAGTCAGCTAGCAAAATGATAAATGGTTGGATCTAAATAGCAACAACTAGATTTGCTCTGAGGAATTTGAATAAGTGGAGTGACAAAAAAGAAGTCCAGAGTTCATCTTGACAGAGCATCCTGAAGAGACAGTTGATTTGTTCCCTAATGCTATTCTGGGCCTTGTCCTTTTCTGAGGTCTGGTAGTTCATTTTTTCCAGTGACTCACAGAACTATCCCATAACCTTAAGAAAAATCCTACTTTATACTTAAGTTAGCCAATCATTTCTGTTGCTTGCAATCCAGGAAATTTAATAAGTATGTCAGACATCTTCCTTGTGAACTCACCAGCTGAGAGCTGATGGTGAAGAAAAGACAAGAAAATCTATTGATAAATCACTAGAATTCGTAAGGGATTTGATGAGGTTACTGTATCCAAATTCAATATACAAAAATCAATTGCATTTCTATATACTAGCAACAAATCATTAAGAAATAAAATCATGAAATACATATCAAATACTTGGAAATAAACCAAGGGTTGCTGGAGGGGAGGTGGGTGGAGGGAAGGGGTAACTGGGTGATGGGCATTAAGGAGGGCCCTTGATGTAATAATGAGCACTGGGTGTTATGTGCAACTGATGAATCACTAAATTCTACCTCTGAAACTAACAAAAAATATGAAATACTTAAAGTAAATCTGAGGGGCGATGAACCATGAGAGACTGTGGACACTGAGCGACAAACTGAGGGTTTTGGAGGGGAGGGGTGGGGGGTTGGGTGAGCCTGGTGGTGGGTATTGAGGAGGGCACGTATTGCATGGAACACTGGGTGTGGTGCATGAACAATCAATCTTATAACACTGAAAAAATAAAATAAACCTGTTTGGAAAAAAAATAAAGTAAATGTAATGAATCTATAGGTATACAATCCCTATATAGACATTTATAGAATATTATTGAAACTAAAAAAGACTAAATAAGTAAATTTTCTTTTTAAGCTGCTAGTTTGAGAAATTTCTGAAACAGAATCTCAGAACTGGCATGGTAAAATTCATCTTTTTTTGCAGATAAGGAAAACAAAATGAGAAGGATAAAACGACCTATTCAAGTTAGGCCAGAGAGGCCTCGAGTAGCCTACTTCTACCACCAGCTTGTTGCCCTGGGCTGCCAATCTGGGCATCCCCACAGTTGGGGCTAGACCACACTCCTTATCTCCAAGGACCAATTCTTAATATTGGCTTTGAGTTGGCTCTGCCACTTTTCTCAGGGCATTCTAGCAATGAGGTGTCTGTCTTCTTTCTCTCCGTCTTTCTTGAATATTCTAGTATCCATGAAAAATTGACAGGATGAACAAACTATGAGATTGTCTGCCTGAATTAAACATAGAAATCCATGTTGATATCCAGGATTGGCAATCTGTAGTTCTTCTGACTCTTTGAAAGTAGCAGGTCGTCGCTGGGATACGCACTCATTCCACATACTTCAAGGGACCACAACCCAACAAGAGGCATCTTTTCGTTACATTTTTCCAGTTTCTGGTCACAGACATTGTATAAACTCCCATTTCTTCTCTTCCATGTGGAATAATCAGACTTCAGTAACCAAATTCAGACTAAGAACTGCAGTTTCCTCCCACCCCCAAGCTTGAGTTTCCTTCTGCTGTTTTTTCCTCTCTTCCATGGGTTATTTTTTCCAACTTGGGAGACAAGGAGAATGTGTATCCCAGGTAAAGTGAGGAGGGAAGGGAGGAGCCATGGCACAGACACATCAAAAGAGCCCTTTGTGCTCAGGGCACATTATTCCTGGAATCCAATCAAGTGCCCAAAAATCCAACCAAGCTTTTCAGACAGCACAGAAACCAGTCATGCAGGCCTCTTGGGCTTTGCTTTTTTTTTTTAAAGCTTTATAGGGTACACTGAATTATTTGGTTGGGTCTTTTCAACCGTGTGACATTTGGGTTTTCAATGGCACAAATGGAGTTGATCATTAATTATTTGGACGCTTTAATTAAAAAAAAACCCAACTTCACTGTGGATTTATGAGGGTCTGCTGGGGGGCAAGGACAAGGAGGCCTTTAGTGATTCCCTCATTTGAATGAAAGTGAGGGTTGGGAAGGTCTAGAAAGGAACACTATAGAATCATCTTCCAGGAAGGTCTTAAACCCAAGTGAGGGTTTATTTGAGGGAGGACAGGCCTACAATGAAGAAAATGGAAAGGACACAAGGGAAAAGAATCCTGGGACCTGCCAAATGCATTGGGGCAGAGTGTTTAATAAAAATCAATGGTTTAGCAGGGAGCCATCGGGGGCTCCTGAATCAATACGTTTCACATGAAAACCAGGAAGTCCAATGGATTGGGGTGGGGGAAGGGCTGGTTTCTGGACCATTTGATTAACTGAACCAGAGAAGGGAATTTGTTGGTGGAATGTTGAATGCCCAGAGGGACAGGGTGAGTGTCTTCCAGTTTCAGAACAACAAGGTAGTGAGGGCATCATGCTGCTCTCTTCCTTTCAGGGGTATGTTCTGCAACTTTGCGTTCTTCTCTAATATAGATGTGTGTCCTCCTTGAGTCTCACACAATCTCCATTTCCTGAAATCCTGAAAAGGCTCTCACACTCCTAGAGGATTCCAATCCTCTGTGCTTCTCCATGAAAGCACCTCATCTCAGTGACAAGTGATCTCGGGTGGGTTTGGGGACCATGGGAAAGGAAATAAGCTCTTCTCCAGAGATACCAGGAACGGCCATTTCTTCAGACTCTTGCATCCAGGAGCCTCAGAAAAAAGATAATCCATCAGAAAGGATAAATACCCACCTTTTAAATCAACATGGACAGGACTAGAAGAGATTATGCTGAGTGAAATAAGTCAAGCAGAGAGAATCAGTTATCATATGGTTTCACTTATGTGTGGAGCATAAGGAATAACATGGAGGACAATGGGAGAAGGAAAGGAAGAGTGAATTGGGAGAAAATGGAGGGCGAGACAAAACATGAGAGACTGTGGACTCTGAGAAACAAACTGAGGGTTTTGGAGGGGAGGGAGATGGGGGTTGGGCGAGCCTGGTGATGGGTATTGAGGAAGGCACATATTGCATGGAGCACTGGGTGTGGTACATGAACAATAAATCTTGTAACACTGAAAAAATAAAATAAAAATTAAAAAAAAATAAAAATGCTGATGAAAAGTGCTTATCCTTGACATCACAGTGCACAGCCATACCATACATGGAAAAGAAACACATTGATTTGTGTGCGCCTCTTTGCTGATTTCCCCAATTGGATTTTTAAAACCCTTGCCTGTAATCAAAGTAATTCAATATAAAGAAAAAAATCACAAAAAACTTGGATGTCCCTGATGTCTTTCAAAAATGCACAAAATTGTTTTAGGAATTGTTCCTATGCTGCCACTTGACTAGACTGTATTATTTATCCCATTTTGCAAAGGGAAGAAACTGAGTCTGAAGGAACTCAAGCAACACGCCAAAAGTTATAAAATGTTAGTGGGCTGGAATTTTGGCTTTTTGGAAACAAGCATTCTCACAAAAGACGTCACAATCTTATCCATGGGATTATAGAATTAGACTATCCAGAATGTGTTTCAGGAAGAAATCCAGAGCATTTACAAGTGGGTTATTTGTTTTTCCTTACAGCTACTTCCGTGCAAAGTATGCCTCCATTTTAGAGAAGAGGAAAATGAAATTGATCCAAATTTTTTGTAGCAAGTCTGTCTGATGTATAGTGGTGGTGGTGTTCATTCTGTCCCAACTTAAGGGCTGGAGGGGTCATGAAAGACTCTGAAGGTAAACCTGGCAGAAGTTGATATTTGAAAGTAAAATGAGAGAATGACTGACTGAGAAGTATATGTTGGACCTGCTCAACATGAAAGCAAATGTGAGGTTTAATTCCTCTTCCCAAGCTCAGAAGATCAGGCTGGAGGGGGAAAGTGTCTGGAGGCAGGAGTCCAAAGCCCAAGAGAAAGGGTTGGACCACAACTTTTGCATCTGAAGGTCGACAGAGGAATGGGCCATTGTTCCAGGAACTTGTGGGCTCCCTAGGAATGTTATCAACCTCACTCAGTCAGGAAAAACACAGAGACATCATCAGTGGGTTTCAGCAGGTAAAAGTACAAACACATGGTCTGGAGAATATGTTGTTTTACTACTGTTTTCCTCACAGAGAGAGGCAGGGGCTTCACCTGGGTGTGGGGTTGTGGGGAATAGTGATTGAGAGAGGTTAAGCACTCTAGGTGACAGTTCCTAGGCTCAAGGACCCACCGGTTTTCATTCCAAAATATATGGGGAAAAGCCAGTCGTACTCTTGTATTTGCACCTAAATTTAAGATACTGTATTATTATTATATTTTTATTAACATATAATGCATTAGTTGCCCCAGGGTACATGTCTGTGAATCATCAGGCTTACACATTTCACAGCACTTACCATAGCATATACCCTCCCCAATGTCCATAACCCAGCCACCCTATCCCTACTCCCCCATGCCCCAGCCACCCTCAGTTTGTTTCGTGAGTTTAGGAGTCTCTTATGGTTTGTCTCCTTCCTGATCCCATCTTGTTTCATTTCCCTCCCCCAACCCCTCACGACCCCCAACCCTGCCTCGCAAATTCTTCATATCAGAGAGATCATATGATAATTGTCTTTCTCTGACTGACTTATTTCGCTTAGCATAATACCCTCTAGTTCCATCCACGTCATTGCAAATAGCAAGATTTCATTTCTCTTGATGGCTGCATAGTATTCCATTGTATATATATATACCACATCTTCTTTATCCATTCATCTGTTGATGGACATCTGAGTTTTTTCCATTGTTTGGCTATTGTGGACATTGCTGCTATAAACATTTGGGTGCACTGGCCCTTTGGATCACTACATTCGTATCTTTAGGGTAAATACCTAGTAGTGCAATTGCTGGGTTTTAGGGTAGCTCTATTTTTAATTTTTAAGAAACCTCCATACTGTTTTCCAGAGTGGCTGTACCAGCTTGCATTCCCACCAACAGTGGAGGAGGGTTCCCCTCTCTGCACATCCTCGCCAACATCTGTCGTTTTCTGACTTGTTAATTTTAGCTATTCTGACTGGTGTGAGGTGGTATCTCACTGTGGTTTTGATTTGTATTTCTCTGATTCTGAGTGATGTTGAGCACTTTTTCATGTGTCTGTTGGCAATTTGGATGTCCTCTTTGCAAAAATGTCTGTTCATATAAGATACCATATTATGATAAAGTTTTATCATCTTATTTCTAACTCAGGGCTAATAGGTTTCAACATATTTGGGGGCTGTCTGGCGATGAAAGATAAGATCTGCTATGTAAATGCTATTTATCTGGGGACTCAAATCCTGAACTAGAACGACTGCATGTAATGTAGCTCTACCAGGAAATTTCTTTCCCCTGGTCTTTACCTAATAGACTCACCTTCTTCATTCCTGTCTCAGCTCAGTGTCAGCTGCCCAGGGATGCCTTCTTCTACCCTTAGGTCTAAATGAGGTCTTCATGTAAGGTCTCTCCAAGTGTCTTGTATTTTCCTTCAGAGACCTTATCACCTGAAAAAGTAGTTACAAACTGATAAGTTATTTAGTCCTTCTTTTTGGTACTGGGTAGTAAGGTCCTTGAAGGCAAGGACCACATCTGTAATGCATGCTCAGAATGCTTCCATTATCGAGCAATATTCGTTGAGTGAAGGAATGAATGGTCTCATCAGGAAAGCTGAGATTTAGTCTGGATTCTGCCACTGTCTGCTTGAATAGCTGTGGCCTTTCTTAGCTCAAATGTCTTAATCTGTTAAATGATGCTGTGGGAATGGATATGCTGAGGCCCCTTGTTGTTACAACACCTCTCTATGATCCATTGTTATCCCCCTGTGGTTGGGTCCTTCTTGGGCAGCTCCCTCAGCTCTTTCATTCACCTCCCAAATAATCCCAAACTCCCCAACATATTAATGACAAGGAGTCTTTTCCTGTTGATTCCACAGCTTTCTCAGGAGATACTATAGCTCACAAATCTTACCATTGTATTCCCCAAGTTCCCATTTGACATTTCTTCCTGATTCAATTTTCAACTCTCCTGTTGTTTCTCCATTCCTGGGCTTTTCTCCACTCTCTGCAGCCTCCAAAATTTCTCTTTTTTACTTAGAGCAGTTACACACTTGTCTACACACCCTTCTCACTCAGCTGCTTCAGGGCACATGGTTGTTGTTCCTCAGGTGTCTGGTGAACTGACATCATCTCAACCTCACTGTCTTTCTTTCTTTCTTTCTTTCTTTCTTTCTTTCTTTCTTTCTTTCTTTCTTTCTTTCTTTCTCTCTCTTTCTTTCTCTCTCTCTCTTTCTTTCTTTCTTTCTTTCTTTCTTTCTCTCTCTCTTTCTTTCTCTCTCTCTCTCTTTCTTTCTTTCTTTCAGATTTTATTTATTAGAGAGACAGAGAGAGAGAGAGAGAGAGAGAGTGCAAGCATGAGTGGGGGAAGGGAGAGGGAGAAGCAGAGTCCCTGCTGAGCAAGGAGCAGGACCCTGGGATCATGATCTGAGCTGAAGGTAGACACTTAACCAACTGAGCCACCCAGATGCCCCATCACTGTGTGTTTCCTTCCAACCCCAGTCAGTGAGAATGTTTAGGGAGCTTAGGTAAGCCATGGTGGGAAGACTTCCTACAGAAATTGTCAAATGCTATAAATCAGGGATTTTCCTTTCTTGGTGAAATTGTTGTTACACAGTTATTGGCACACCACTGTCTGAGCTCCTCCAGCCAGGTTATCACCTAGTTTAGGAAGTTAGTTGAACCCAAAGACCCTTTGTTATTACACTTATATATAGTTTTTAAACCCTCATGGTCTAAGCAGAGTAGTAGGAACTGAGAAATGTTCATATAAAATGGTAGCTGTATTGGTCAAGGTACCTCCAGGAAAACATAACCCATGCCAGATAGGTTAAGATAGGAACCTTAATATGGGAAACTGCTACATGTTAGGGTTAGCAGATCTAAAAGGGCATATGGGTGAAGCAAGCCCTAGATTAGCAGGATGCCACTACTATCTCTAGGGCTGGGGTGGTAGGGAGGGGAGGTGGTGTTGCCAGAGTCTGAAAGGTAGAATTGTAGAAGGAGAGCCTTCCTAGTGGAAGTGGGACCCCAAAGAATGCTAAGCTGCTGTTGGGAGGCTCCTAAAGCGTGGAATGAGGGGAGTACCTGGGTTTTTTCCTTCTCCCAGGAAAGAAATTGGCCAACCTTAATCAGAAGCCAGTTGGAATGGTGTTTGGGAAATGTAGCAAGCAAGGGTTAGCCCCCCATGATACAGAACAAGACAGAGCAGGGCTGACAATGAATCTGACTGTAAACAGGCAAATCATCATCCTGATAACTTTTCCTATTCTGGTTAATATATCCCTAAAGGGACATCCAGTACCTTCAAGGTCACATGGCTTTACTAGAGTCCCACAGTCAAGGCTTACTCTATGAATCCAAATAATTCCCTTGAGACTGGCTCCCAGATCTATTCTAAAGTAAAGGCAAATTAAGTTCTAAAAACTCATTGTAAGATACTGACAATCCTAATATAGCTTCATGATTGCAGGAACCAGGGACGATCACATTTGTGGAAAGATAGAAGCTTTCCCATCTTGTATTAACGGGGCCGAAATAGTAATGACTAGAGACATTCTCCCCACCCCCATCTTCCTTTTATTTGTTTGTTTCTTCTTTTTTTTTTTTTTAAGATTTTATTTATTTGACAGAGAGAGACACAACAAGATACAGAACACAAGTAGGGGGAATGGGAGAGGGAGAAGCAGGCTTCCCACCAAGCAGGGAGCCCGATGTAGGACTCGATCCCGGGACCCGGGGATCATGACCCGAGCCGAAAGCAGAAGCTTAACAACTGAGCCACCCAGGTGCTCCTGTTTCTTATTTTCTAAGAATCCAGCCATTGTATCAGATACTGAGGTTACAAAGGGGTTTTAGACCTTGTCTTCAGAGAACTTACAACATGGTTGGCAATCAGATGATCACAGGCAGTGGCCAAGGGCCTGGGCAACTCTGGATTCACAGACTAATCCTAAAGAAATACAAACTTCTGCTTCTTGGCCTGCTTTCACCTGGGCTGGCAGCAGGGGCAGATCATGGGTCACTGGGGTTCTTCTTAGCAGCTTCAGTGGCTCCCTGGTGCTTGGACACTTTGGAGTTAATCCTTTTCTTCCTCATGTGAGTCTCATCTTCCCCCAAGGATATTTGTACATTTGCCTTTTAGTAAATACTCATGCTTTCCCACTGGGTTCTCTGCTCATCTTCCCATAGGGAGGTAGTTTCAGCATCTTGTCTCTTGTATCGACAGTGACTATAACTCTAGTGTGCTAGCAGCTCAGCAAATGTCAGATTTCTTCCGTGCCTGCAAGATGAGTCTGATTTTGGGGCCTGGATGAGGCTGAGCCCAGTGATGTGTTGGAGAACTGTGTCTGTGCTGTGGGGTTTTCCTGCCAACATGCTCCCGGAATTGGGCCCCCTTGTCACGTCTGTCATTCCGGCTTATGAAGGGAGGCCAGAGTTAGTCAGTGTTTCCCACTCAGCTCGGACCTCCAGTCTATGCCCTCCTGGAGGTCAGACACAGAGAGCAAGAAATGCAGAGGGTAAATGTGAGACTGTGAAAATGAGAGAATAGGGATAGAGAGGGAGAGGCAAGAGAGGCTCTTTTCTATTGTCACTGTAGCAGTGGCAGATACTGGAGAGAGGAGGGATAGGTAAAGAGGATTCAGAGGAAGTTCTCTGTGTGCTCTGAACTTCCAGCGGGAAAACACTTGTCCTGTTTCTTTAAAGAAACTCGAAGAATGGGGCGCCTGGTGACTCTGTCAATTAAGTGTCTGCCTTCAGCTCCTGTCATGATCTCAGGGTCCCAGGATGGAACCCTGTGTCTGTTGTCCTTCTGCCCCTCCCCTTGCTCGTGCTCACTCTTTCTCTCTCTCAAATAAATAAATAAAATATTTAAAAACAGAAACAAAAACCAACATGTGTGATTTAATTTTGTGATACTGGGTACTTTCACTTTGGGAGGTGGGATTCCAAGAGATTCAGCTATATTCAGGATAGATTCTGAGGGACTGGGTTTTAATAGGTTGTTGAATTACCTGATGTTCAAATTATGAGTGGCGATGAGCCCCCACAGAAGCAAAATGCACACGGTGATGGACAGAGCCCTGGACGCGGTGCAAGAAGATGTGTTGGCTGCTTTCTCCCCACCTGTGTATGCTCAAGCATAACATTCATCATCTGCTCGTCAGTGTCCCTGTCTGCACAAGGCGATGATGAGTGTCCTGGCCAATTTACTCAGGTCTGTTGGGAGGCTTGGCTAACGGGAAGCACTTTATAAATTGGAATATATTACAGCCATACAAGGGGATTATCATTTAAATGACATTTTCTGGTAGGATGTGGCTTCCTTCCACAAAGTGAGGGTCAACTTACTAATGCCACTCTAGTAGATGAAATGGTCTCTACTCCCTTCTTCTATTTTTCTTTTTTACTACATTAGAAATACAACCTTCAGGGCTCGTAGGTGATAACTGCTAAACAGTGCATCTAACTTAGAAATGCCTACAAAAATTCCACTCAACTTGTTTTAAGTTGTTTGCATTGTGGAGGAAGAAGCCCTAAAGCTTTCTCCGGAAGGAAGTGTGTGACCCAGGCCTGGTGGGTTAGAGCTTTGAAGGGTTGGAGGCTCTCGCAGCCACAAGTCCCTCCAAAGTGCATCGGAAGCTAGTTTCTTAGGTTTTCAAGGACATATTCTACGGTCCATTCACTGAATGTTTGTGTGTATATGTCTTTGTGTGTGCCAGTGCATTTATTAGAGGATGTGGTTGTGACTTAGAGTAGGTAGGTTTTCAGTGCCAACGAACTGCTTGCTTTTCAGAAAGATTAGAGTTTTCCTTGGCTCCACTGCCAGCTGCTTTATCTGTTTTCATTTTAAAGATGTGTTTCCAAAGCACCATTTCCTGAAATCTTTTGGCTGCAGCCAGGTATGAGATTCCCTGTCACAAGCCCAGGGAGAAGGTGAGCTGCCAGGGAGAAGTTTACAATAGGGCGGGTCGTCCAGAGGATGGCCAACTGAGGTCTTGCCAGGAAGTGAAGAAGGGGCCAGAAACAAGGACCCTCCATGGGAAAAGTTCTCCCTCCAGCTCTGACTGTAAAGTCGTGTCTAAGAATTTTAGTTTGAATAATCAGAGTTCTTGTAATTGAGGAGGGGATATCAAGCTTCAAGTTTAACAGAGTAAGACAAGTTGAAGTGAGTCCTTTCCCATGAAACCTTCCTGCTAACCCCCTTTATAATATTTCCCTGTGTTTAGCACCTACCCTGTCTAATCTTGATCACATCCTTATGTGCTTACTGCCGCTTGGGTAAATAGCTCACCTACCCTACCAGGATTTGAGCTCTGAGCTCATGTCCCATTTACTTATAAACTCTTCAGTTTCTGACACAGTGCCTAGAACACTGTTGGTGCTTAATAAATGTTGGTCATGTAAGTGACTAAATGACGTAAACCCAGAGGTATTAATGAGGTTTTGATCAAAGATTCATTTATTTCACATGCATTTATGGAGCACCTAAATACGACAGTCTGTTGCAGGTAGTGGCAAAAAGCTAGGAACAAAGTACATGTGAAGATAAAGGAAATGACCTGAAAGATAACTTCCTTTTCCCCTACTTTTTATATTCCTGATTGTTGAGAAACTTTTGGCTATGCTCAGGTCCTCTTCTTGTCATTCCTATATTCTTGGCACCTTGACTTTGTCCAGGGCCTGTCTTGGGCTCTGGGACTTACTTTGTTGGTCCTCAGTAGGTCTTTAAATAGCCCCGGGCTAGTTAGTAAACAGAGTATCTCTTTCACCTCTCCTGTCTGACCTAAACACTCAAAAATAGGATTTTTAAAAACCAATTCCCTAGCTATTAAGCTGATAACAGATACTACACTTGATCTTAGCCAAAGGCCAAGAGGCAATCTCAGTTCCCTAGCTATCAAAGTTTACATGCTTGCATTGTAGATGGTTCTGGAGACCATATCTCTATGTTTCTCTCTGACCCAAATGAAATTTAGATGAAAATGGGAACCTGCCTTAAAGGACGACAGAAATTGCTGAAGAACTATAGGTGGACATATGTGGAGAGGGGAAGAGCTGAGGTAGGATCATTCTGTACGGAAAAGCGTTGGAGAGTCTAATGGTTTCATGATAGGATTTTTTGCTTCTTCCTCAATGGCTGGCATTCTTCAGATTCCGTTATGGGAGAGTCTTGAAGAACATTGGCTTGGCAGATGGCAGTTCGCACTTTGTTATATTTGTAGAGATGGGAGGAACTGGCATGGAGAAGGGAGTTATATTTTTCCCCCATGTGGCCCCATAGGACTGAGCTGGGGTCTCTGAGTCCAAGTTACAGAGAGGGAACTTCTTCCTTAACTCGAAGGAAATCATTTTTTGTCTAACAATGAAGTACACCCCAAATTAATGAGCTCCCTGATACTGGAAGTTCTCAAGGAGAGATTAGATGGAAAGTTGGTGGATTTTTGAGATGGCTTTTCCCTCAAATGACCTCTTAGAAGTTGAGATGAACCATAGTTCATGCATTCCTTTCTCTGACTGTGGTTCTGGTCATTGGGCACCAGGCTAGCTGTTCATGCTGTTCTCAAAATGTCAGAGCTGCTGCACTATTCCTTTCTGACTTCTGTCTCCCAGGGTCTGAAATTGCTAAGTATAGCCTAATCGAAGGCAAGTCAGCTCAACCTTCCCCACCAACAGACCAATGATGGCAGCTCCTGGAGGTTGCTTGAGAGGCAATTTGAGATGGCAGGAGAACCTATGTCATGTAGCCAAGTTTTGCAGGGCTGGAAAGCTGCTGGATACATACCTGCCATTCCTGGTCATCTCTGTTCTCTACTCTCTCCCCCTGCATATTTAAACAGAGCCTTTTGGCTCAAATCCTTGCTTTTGCTATAGTTCCCATCAATCCTTTTCTCCTTATTTACCTTCTAATGGTTCTGAACTGTGGGTCCTTCCCTCTTATATGAAATAAGTTTTTCTTGGACCATGTTATTCATGAGAACAGAACACTGGGGCATGAGGGGTGAGCTAACGGTGTCCAGGAAGTCTGCTCTTTTCTGTCCCCTTCCCTTCTGCTATCAGTAGGACTGATGCTGAAATCCCATGGGACCTTGTTAAAAGATAAAAAACATCCCACCTCCACCCAGGAGGCAGTCACTCAAATGACAGCTACATTCCAGCTACGTAGTGCAGACTGTTTGTTCTCATTCTTTTGCTCTGAGAGTATGGGGTCCTGTGTGGGGAAGCTGAGAAGAAAGGGAGAGCAAGGCAGGGAAGGGAGTCATGAGGGTTTCCAGTCTCATTTGGAAGGGGCCTAGTCTGACTTCTTCTTTGTGCAGATGGGGAAACCAAAGACCATGGAGGCAAACAGATTTGACCAATGTCACAGGTGACAAAGGCACACTCTCATCTTTGCCTGGTTTGCCTTTAGGAGTCCTTGAATGCTTCTGTTTGAGGGCTTTTCCAGGGTGGTAAGTGAGGTTCTTTAAGTTGGAAAGTTTGGGTACATGATGGTTACTGCAGTATTGCAGAACTACACAAAACATCATATGGCTAGATCTCGATTTGAACCTGTGTCAAGGCTAATCAGTGCTCCTCCTCTGGTTCATCTATTTTGGAAAAGAAATGAATAGTAATTTCCTCATTCATAGAAAGTGTAGGAAACATGAAATGATGCTCTTGGATTTCTAGCTCTGGATGGCAGATCTTATATTACACAACCTCTCGGACCCTTATCTGTAACATTTTTGCCTATGGAATTCCTAGCACAAAGTAGGTATTTCCCACATGCTTTCAAAGCAGGCTAAACTCTGCCTTTCCCACTTGTAGGGTGGGGAAAGGGAGGTAGATTGAGATGCTAAAGACATTGCCTACTATCCTATGGATTCACTATGCATCTCATAATAGGACTTCCCGGACAAATGACAGATGTTGGGACCATTTACTGCTCATCCCAGGGGCTCAGCGGAATGGCAACAAGATGTCCTTGCTTGTCTAGGGCTCAAGCTGTCCTGTATAACCACATCGCTACTGAGTAGAACAGAGGCTCAAAACGGTCTTGTAATCCCTTTCTCCTTTGGGGGAGATTGTCAGTGTGTGTGTGTGTGTGTGTGTGTGTGTTTCAACACTTTCAAAATTGCAATTGTTTATAGTAACTAGAGATGGCAGAACCTGGCTGAAGGAGGAAGGCTGAATTTTATCTAACCCCTAATTTAGTTCTCTTAAGTTTGTCCAAGTTCCTGAGACGCTCTACCCCTGTAAGTTAAACCATTGTTTGTCAAGGGAAATATAAATTAAAAGCTCCATTTTCTGAGTTAAATGGAAACTTGGTCCAGGGAAGCAGATTCTTGCTATGCTCCTCAGATCTCCAATATAACATAGGAACCAGAGTCAGTGTATGACTGAGAGTTGATGAATTCTGGAAGAATCCAAAACTCAAGGAATGTGGGAGTTATGCAGAGCCAGGAACCCAGCCTAGGTTTGACTCATCAGAGCTTTTAATAATCAGGTCGGAAATTCCATGGCATTATTGAAAGGAGCAAATCTCTTTCCCTTTATACAAAATGGATTCTGAAACTATCCATATTCTCTAATTGGACTCCTGGATGGACAAGCCAAGTGCTATGCCCAGACCAAGAACAGTGACGCCATGGTCATCCCCATGTTTATTGTAGAAGGGCAGCTAAACTTCTAGTACTACATCAACTGTCCAATTATGGATCTCTGAATTGTATGATTTGGAAGACACAATTAAGGGGATAGCTCTGGGTCAAACTTGAGCTTGTAAAACTGGTATGAAGCCAGTAAGAAGTAACACAAACCTCCTTCAATTTCTCCTTGCAGGGATAGAAATCATGCTTTGTAGGCTCAAAGCCTTTGTAGTGAAAGACGGAGATATTGAAAATCATGTGCTTTCATGGACACTCACAAAACACTATTAATCTATCTTCTGCACCTCCCCAGTCTGATGACCGGGCCAGCAAGCGAGTATTTCCCATAGTTACCTTCACAGACCACAGAAAACTTTAAGAACAGATTATGAGCAAAACTATTACTAAGTATTAACAGGCTGAAAACAAGAGCCCTGTTTACCTAAATTATTAAAAGCCGCTGCGGATCATGCTAATAGGTCCCCAGGGACAGTATTTTTCCAGAGTGGTCAGTGGCTGACCACCACTTAAAAAACACACTTTGGGTTAAAATGTAGATGTCAGGACTCTACTTCCAAATCCACTGAACTCAAGTTTCTGGGAGGCGGGGTGAGGGGTGAGTCTAGGGATCTGCATTTTGAATAAAATATTGCCGTAGACTGAGTAGATGGTTAGCTGTACAGATCTACGCACTACGACTTTTAAATACAGTAGATGCGATCGGGACGAACAAATACAACTCACATCTTCAAAGAAATGCTGAATTTACACAGTTTTGGGTCCGGTTGCACTCTTAATCAATAGATACCAAACATAAGACAGTGGTTTATGAAATTCCTTGGCTTTAGAAAATGCCATCCACACACTTAAAGCCTTGCTCTGCCCAGAGATATAAAATATCCATTACCTGGCTGCAGCCCTCAGCCCACGGCTGTGGCGCGCTCTCCGGCAAGCTGTGACAGGGGCCCTGGGTTGTGTTGGAATTAAGGAGGTGGGAGGAGGCCTGGGGCTGGCAGAAGAGCTTCGCCTGAGTGATCTGAGGCCTGGAGAATTATGACTCCGGGATGAGGTGGAAATTGGCATCTCATGGCTTTGTGAGGCTACTCTGACTCGTGCCTTACCCTTTCAGGGTGCCAAGTTGCAAGATCAGCTTTATTGCTTTGGGACCGGACTTGGTGTTTGGAAAAGCGGTGAGTCCCCGGTGTCACAGCCCCCCCACCTGCCTGCTGCTCTCCATGTTGGCCACCCGGCCCGAGCACACGACCTCCTACTTCTGGGATGCTGATGTGGCCTGACCTCTGCAGAAGAGGGCTGCGAGGTCCTGTGGGCAGTCCTCCTGCGGTTACTCTGGGACGTGTGGCTCTGATGCTGTCCTCCGGGGGCTTGCATGAGGAAGTCAGGGGTCCCTTCCAACTCTGTTCCGACTCCAGTGCACTGAATACGTGGATGTGTCATCACTCCACAGGGGCAATTTCAGAGAAACAAAGCATATATACCACTCGGATGAATTATGTGATTGTTTCCTAAGAGCTGAAAGTGACACTTTTCTAAAATCGTTCTGTCAATGCTAGGGGTATTAAAAGTTCATCACCTCTTTTTTTGATATTTATAAACAGAGGAGAAGAGTCTCAAGATATTAACTAATTTTTTATTTACTCCATCCACCCCCCAGACACTTATGTGTGTATGTGCACACATCTGCAGATGAGCACATACATGCACACACACACATACACACATGTACACACACATACACATACACATACATCCGCTTTTTGATCTGGTGGAATGTTCTCAGGGCAAGGCAAGGCTATTGTCATGTCAGAGAATAGAAACAAATGCCATCTTTGGCTTTAGGGTTTTTTTTAGTATTGAGGTATAATTGGCACATAACATAATATTAGTTTCAGGTGTACGACATAATGATTCAATATTTGTTTACACTGAAAAATGATCACCACAGTGCCTACTTAGCGTCCATCACCATATAGAGTTACAAAGCCCATGACCTTAAGGAAATGGAGAGGAGAAGGCTCAAAGCATAGTACAAAATTCCTGGGAGAACCGCCACTGGAAAATATCCTCCCAGGCAGAAGAGGAGAAGGGACTGGACAAGAAAGTCATGAGATTTTGCCTTTGGTGGGTGCCAGAAGGAGAGGCCCTCTTTCTGAGACAGAACTTCAGGTTGGGAATGTCTTTGCTATGACTCTGAGCAGAAAATGCCATACTCATGTTTCCAGGGCTCGGCATCGGTCCACAGGCAGCAGAATGGGATCTATATCTACAAACGGCAGCACAGGGAGTCCCTGGGCCTGAACTGGAAGGTGGTAGGAGCACGGGACATTTCAGCAGCAATCTGCTTGGACTGATGGCCACTGGTGGCTAGGTACACAAGAGATATCTCTGCAGACACCCTTATGGACAGACGCTCTCAGGTCCAATGCACTTCAGCCCTCTGTGAGCCCTGAAGTTAGTCCCTGCCTTGGGGAAAGTGAAGGATTCTCGACAGAATTAAGCATGAACACACCAGAATAACACCTGAAACCATAAATTTAGTTGTTAACCCCCCAAATGGTATGTTTCCTCTATTCCCTGGTGGTGGTCTACAAGCTGCCACCCCTTGCACAGGAAAGGCTGCTGAGGCTCAGAAGAGCTAGCGGTCTTTCAGTCCCTGTGTCTTTATTAAACACCTATGATGCTCACTGGAGCCCATTCTAGGCTTAGAGGAGGCTTCATGGTCACTTAGGGGCTTGAGACACATTTTACCGCAGCAAACTTCAAAATTAGGGCCAGAGTTAGAGCCTCCGAGTCAGGATATTTTCTCTTGAATCTGCATGATTTGGAAAAATGTGAGTCAGGACAGATGAGAAAGAGAGAAATACAACATCCAAATAGTTCTAGGTTCACCCCTTCAGGCCCACAAATGAATGTCTACTTGAATCATTTTGTCTTTGATTTGATTCCTCGGATATGTCCCTTGTAAAATGCAATTTCGAAGGTGGGGAGGAGTAATCAATTTATGCCCTTGTAAAGTGGGCATCCTCCCCAGAAGTCTAGGAAATGTCTTGCAGATTTCAAAGGCTTCTTAACCTTTTCTGACATTTAAAAGCAAACAGAAACTCTGCCAGATAAAAGTGAGCTGAAAACAACGGTCAAGTTGATGTCCAACTGGAAGGAGCCTGGTTCCTCCAAATTCCTTCCCTTTTACACACTGTCCATTATGAAATGGCACCATAGAACACGGATGTTTCGCTCTTAAAACACACACACACACACACACACAAACACACACACACACACACACACACACACGCACGCGCACGCGCACACACATAGGCACACACACACTGATGTTGCTTATTGTGGCTAAAATAAGCCCAGAGCAGACTGTCAACAGAGCATGGGCCAGATAATATTTTATCTCTTTTTTTATCATCAGGGTTTTAAGGGTGGGATTTCGAAACTGGGAGGATTAGAACAGAGCATTTGAGAAATTTACAGCTGATCATGGACTCTCACGGACTCTCTTTCTCTCTCCCTTCCCTCCCCATCTCTTTAACAAGTTAGCAGCATGTGGCTTGCCCTTGTTCCAGCAGCGATTATTAAAATAAAAAACACCTTTGGCCATAAACACAAGTGAAAATTGAAACACGCTCATGAAAGTTTATTATTTTTCACTTCAATAACTTCACCCTACATGGAGAACTTTATTTGCCTCTGGACGTCTTTGGGTTAGGTAATGAAAAAACATGGGGGGTTAGGGGATCCCAAGTCATCAGGGTTGGGAAACAGCGGGGGGTGGCTTGCCTCTTGGCCTTAGGCCTTCAGTGCTGCTCAAGTGTGGAGGCTTTCACATGCTGGAGTCCACTTCCCCTCTCTCTTGTTGGGGCTGCCCTGCCTTGAGGGTCATGTCCAGGGAGCTGGGCACAGAGCTGGTTTGAAGCCAGTCTGTCCCTCTGCTGGCTTGCTGGCCCTGCATTCAAGTCATCTGGCTGATTCTATAGGCTTCCTGCAGCTTTGCTTTGACTTAAGGCACTTTTAGCCCCTGACTAGAATCTTCCACATTCCCAAACTCAAAAGGGATCTGGGAAGGGGTGGAAGGCAGATACTGAGCGGAAAATGAAGAGACACAGGAACAAGAGGAGGCTTCCAATTGAAGAGGAGTATTTGAACTGAGATAATTTGCTTCTGAGAAAAGACTTGACTCTAATACCAGGAATGATCTTTATTTCTAGAGAAAGAGAAAAAAGATTTGAAATACAGTAAGCGGACCTTGCTTTATGCGAGAAGAAAATCAACTTCTCCATTTACATGAGTTATTTCGGTTTTTTTGGCACTTGCAGCCAAACCTGGTCCTAAATATATAGTCATCCATTACAGGGTAGGCTGTCTGGTGTAGAGACTGAACACAAAATTTGAGGATAAGCCTTCTAAGACCAGTGTGATAATCTCACCCCATAACATTCTTGGGGACCAAGACTGCAGAGAGCTCATCATTCCACCATCCTTAGAATGTGACCCTTGTCATTATGGCCCAAGATTGTGCCATCTATATGTAAGGCAACAGATGGAGAAAGGGATGATAAAGAATGGGCCAACGGAGCAGGCCATCTGTCTCCCAAGGAAGGTTCCAAGGGGCTGCCACATGACACTTGAATTTATATTTTAGTAGCAAGAAGTTAGTCCCTTGACCACACTTACAGCGATGGAGGCTGGAAAATTAATCTGTATTGTGGGTAGCAATATGCTCAGATAAGAATTTTATTATTAAGGAAGAAAGACAAGTTGCTGGAAAAAATGAGCAGCCTCTGCCACCACAGTTGAGAGGAACCCAGTCCTTGCCTGCCTTTTTTTTTTTTTTTTAAAGATTTTATTTATTTATTTGAGAGAGAGGGAAAGAGCATAAGTGGGGAAGGGAGTTGCAGAGGGAGAGAGAGAAGCCAACTCTTTGCTGAGCAGGGAGCCTGACATGGGGCTTGATCTTGGGACCCTGGGATCAGGACCTGGGCTGAAGGCAGGTACTTAACCGACTGAGTCACCCAGGGACCCCTAGTCCTTCCTTGTCTTAATGGCCTCTGTTGGGCTGGTCATTGTGTTCCATTGTTCCATGAATCTATGTCTTCATCGTTTCCTCATTAATTTCATCTCTGTGACTTTTTGTCAGTGTTACTCCTCTGAGCTTTCACACAGATTCTCATTCTTTGTCCTATCAAAATTTTCTTTGAGGCAACTTTGTCTGAAACCTGCCAGCCTCATACTGTAGACTCAGAGCTCAGAACAAAGACTATGGAGAGAAAGATGTCAAGTCTATTGATCCCTTTTGTGGCTTTACCACAATTTGTTGTTGTTAGGATCTGGGCACAGGAATATGTGCCACTTTACATAGCTTATTTTGCACTCATCAATGTGGTGTAAACCCAGCTAGCTTCTCAAAGCCTTCCTGGGAATGGATTGAGACCAGAATCTCCTTTGGATTCTATCTGGCTCAGGAACTGGTGTTTTGTTTCCCTGGGGTGCTACATGGTTTCAGCCCCTCATCCCAAGTAGCATGACTCATATCCCATCACATCTCCCTTTTGCTTTCTCGTTCTCTCCCGGCTGCCTCTCTCCTGTCCATGTGAGGAGTTTCTGGCTGCCTCCCTCTCCAACATAATTAAATCCAGTAGGCCTTCCAGTTGACCTCATGAGTGTGAGTTAAGCCCATTTATGAAATATGAAATGATCCCAAATGCTCATGATCCAGCTTTCCCAGGGGGCTGTGGAGGCGGGTCATATGCTAAGAGCTTCCTGCTGGACATGCTGCAGGGAAGGCAGATGTGGTATCCCTGGAGATAAGCAATGCCTTCCATGGACTGATCTCTGGTCTCAAGTGGCAACGATGATTCTCAATGTTCCCTAAGAGCTTCCATCATCTCCCTGTCTCATTTCTCTTTCCACTTGAGGGTACTTGCTCTTATTTTGAGCAAGTGAGAAAAGCCAAGATAATGTCATGTTGGGCTAATGCTTTGTGCTAGACTCTCATTTTAATCAGGGGCAATGGACAGAATTAAATTAACTGATCTATATGTGCTCAAAGGCACTGTATGCCTTGGTGATAGACCTGGGTTTACTCTATCTGAGATTCAAGGTTACTTTGGCCTCAAAAAGAGAATGGGAGAAAGTATGAATAACTCAACACAAATCATTTGCACTGGGGAAAGAGAGTTCAAAGACACTTTGCATGTATGGGATAGTTGGGACACAGAAACAGTCATGAAGTACATCAAAGATAAGGCCTGGGAAAAGTAACATCACCCATTACTTGGCCCTTTGTACTTTTGTAGAGGAAAAGGGACTTCTGCATCCTCCAGCAGGAAACAGAATTAAAAGAACACTTCCGGCTCCTCCATCCATAGCCCTCACCTACTGCCTGCACCCTCTTTCTGACAAGCAAGGAGGGAGAATGATTCATTGATTAGTGAGATCATGTCCAAAGTCACGGCTTTTGGTGGCCTTCCTTTTACGGTAAGTAGCTCAGAATTTAACTCTCCCTTCTTTACTATTCCCTGCTAGATTCTTTTTTTTTTTTTTAAAGATTTTATTAATTTATTTGAGAGAGAGAGAAGATGAGAGAGTGCACAGAGGGAGAAGCAGGCTTCCCGCTGAGCAGGGAGCCCAATGCGGGGCTCGATCCCAGGACCTTGGGATCAGGACCTGAGCCAAAGGCAGACGCTCAACCGACTGAGCCATGCAGGCACCCCTCCCTGATAGATTCTTGTATCAGTATTATGGGGGGTGGGAGAGGGTGGTAAAAGGAAGTTTCCTAAAGAACTTTCTGAACCAAAGAAGGTTTGAGTCACGTCCTCCAACACAGTAAACCAGAACCCCTCTATTTGGAGCAGGGGAACAAAGCTAATGCTTACTTTGATCCTCATCTGAGTCCTGGTTTCAATTTTGTAGGAACCTAGGGGTGGGGGAAAGAAGGCATGACAATAATTGGCCGTATGCCTGACCTACAGGCCCCACTCTGAAAAGGCCCTCCTGGCAGAGGATTCCTGTTGGGTGTTTCTTCTTAACTCCAGGAAAATTCTGTCATCCTCTGTTGTACTTATGAGTAGGGGGGAAGGGCTATAAGGGAAGAGGTGAAGGTCAACAAAGGTAACTTACAGTGGGAAAGTTTTGTGTGACAAAAAGGGAAAGTGCAAAAGTGCATAGAAGTGTGTTCAGGAAGCTGACAATTCATCTTCTGTCAGTCCTGAACTTGAATCCTGATCTCACTTCCTTCTGGCTATGTGGTCTCACAAAAATTCTCTGACTCTTCTGTGCCTCAATTTCCCAAGCTGTAAGATGGGTAAATTATTGTGCCTACCCCATGGGATTGTTTTGAGGATTAAATAAGTCATGTAGTGTCAGATAAAAGTGTTGGCTAATTTTGGTTGTCACTATAGTCGTCCTCCTCACAGTTATCCTCGTGTGGCATTCCTAGACATAGGCTTAGGTCTGACTTAACTGGTGTACAGGAGTCAGGTCTTACTCTTTGAAGGAGTTGCAGGGGTAGTGTCAAGGTTCTGGACTAAGAAGTGACGTGCGTGAGTTCTAGCCCCTGCATGTGGCCTTCGGCAGTGATTTCCCTTCTGAGTCTCAGTACATAGTTGTAGGTAAGAAGTTGGGTGTTAATGACTCCTGGGGTTTGTCTGGGGACTGGGGTTGGGTTGGCCACCTGAAACTTACCTGGGAGCTTGTTACCAATGTAGATTTCCTGCTCACTCCCATCAGGATTCTGATCAGGTGGGTCTGGGTGGCTTGGGAGTCTGGATTCTTACCAAGTTTATGCAATGCTCCCCATGGACCGCCCTTGCATCTGGACATCACCATGGCCCCAAGACATCGTTGGGGCCTAAGCTCTTAAATGCTCTGGTTGTGTTGCAAGATGCATATGAAGGGATAGAAGGAGGGGGTGATTTGAAAAAGCAAGTGACAGAGTAGAAGTCAGTTGGCAGAAATTGAGTGAAGGATTATCCTTTACCATTCTGCTCATTCAAAAACCAAGGATTTCAGCCCAAATGCATAACAGACCTCAATTCTGCATTTCACCAGAGCCAGTCTGACCCATTCTCCTTTGTTCTGAGACACAGAGCCAGGAACTGTTGTCACTGCCAATAGCAGGTCCCCGGAGGAAGAGGAACTGCCCCAGATAAGCACGAGGAATCCTCTTCCCAAGGCCTGTTCCCAACATCTCCCTGTCCCTTGGCCAAACACTCATTTGATTAACCAGGATCTTTGGCGACCAGGAGCAGCAAAGAACATCCATCTTGTCACTCCAACACGGGGTGAGGCTGTTCGCAAACTATCCCATCTCTGAGATTCTTTCCTTGGCAAACAAGATGGCTTTGCTGTAATCCCACAGTGTTTTTCTCTTTAATCCAAAGAATGAAACAGAAAAACAAAAACAAAACAAAACAAAATGGTTCCTTCCACCATATAAACTGGAACCTCTTTCATCCATTGAATGACATGGTTTCTTGCTTCTTTCCTTCACCATGGGGACAGGGTGGAGCCCACATTCCCTTAAGGAACCCAAGGTCACGACATTCATGGTGAACACACTGCAGCCTCTAGAATGCATTTCCAATTAACACACACAAAGCGTTTCCTACTGTCTCTTAAATTATGGTTCTATATTTATCGCTGCCAGACCCTCCCTCCCTTCCCAGCGCCCCCCACAGTCCCTGCTCTCCCTTTAATCATTTGCAGAAAGTGTTTCCATTCTTTCTTTCCATTTTCAGAACCAATTTTGTTATAAGAAGAAAGTAATCGTTGCTAACATTTTGATTTCCCAGTTCAGGGAGATTTACATGACACTGAGGTTTTGTGATATAATTCCTCATTTGCTTCCAAGTTTTCTGTTGGGTGTTTAATCTGTGCAGAATTCCATTATCATCTGATTTACTGTGGCCTCAACATAAGGAAAGACTTTTCAAATGCCAACTTTTTTCCTCTTTCCCTTCCCTTCTCTCTCTGTCATCCTTCTGTAGACACACACACACACTCACCCATGAGTGTTCATGTATATTTATCTCTTCTTCCTCTCCTTTTTCCTCTCTACCCCCTCCTCCTCCTTCCCTCTGTCTCTCCGTCTCTCTCTCATGTCTTTCTCCATTTCCCTCTCCAACACCACCATTTTTGAGTTTCAAGGTTCACATCTGATGGATTGACTTCTTGGTTTTGTCCACGATTCCTAATCAATCTTCAGAGAGCTCCTCTGAGCACAGCGCCTGTAGGGTCTATTCTCTGGGAGACAAGGGAGCCTCTCCTATTAGGGGAGTTATATGGGGGATCCAGACAATGGTCCCCAAAGTCCTATTGAATCCAAAGACTTAAATTATGGTTCTATATTTATTGTAGGGGTCTGACCCCAAGTCTACTGGAAGATGAAGATGGACCTCGGCATTCTAAAGGGACACAGTCAAGAAAACTTAAAAGACATGTTTTTTGCCTGATAGTTGCATAATGGTAAACCCATAGTGTGTGTGTGCAGTGTGTGTGTGTGTGTGTGTGTGTGTGTGTGTGTGTGTGTGGGCAGAGGGAGGGAGGGTGAGAAGGAGTAGAATTCCCATCAGTCAGCAGGATCGCTCCCCTGCTACTCATCCCCATCTAAACATCAGGCCCTTAGAAGGCAAATGTGCACACAGGGTGGGTCTGTAGATTTTCACAGACGTAGGGGATTGAGCTCCTCAACTCCACCCAAAGGTAAATCTTTGTCATCCACGTCCAGTTTCAGGACCCCTTCTCCTTTAAACTGTTTTCCTAATACTCATTTTTACCCACCTTTTTAGTGATCTTTCACCTTTGTTTTAACCCACCTGCCCTTGTACTTCTTTCTCTTCTCTTTTCCTCCTTTTAGACCATTTCTATCCTGTGACTTGCCTCTACATCCTCACTTGTCAAAATTTATCCATTCCATCTGGGTTAACTCTCTGAGTCCCAAGGCTTCTTTCTTTCTGGTGGTGTGACTGGGGGACTAAGAAGTTGATGTGTCACATTTTCACTTTCTAATAAAGGCAGACAGACCCAGAGAAGCATGCAGGTTGGTGGGAAATCTAGGCCTTTACAAAACCCACCAAAAGGTATGAAAAGACAGAGAGCACTTAGATCCACTCTAGTCACACTTTGCCTAAAAATTTCAGAGGGTTCCTTGCCTTATTAAACCAGGGAGACAAAAATCCCCAATGGTTAGCTAGAGAAGGCAAGGCCTACCTGGAATCTCCCGTTGATTAGTAAGAGATCATTTTGCTGGAGTTTTCTTTTGCTCTCTTAAGACCATTAAGATTCCTACCCTATCCTTGTTTGTTGAAAGTGCTCAGGTGCCTGCTCTGCTCCTCCCTCCATGGAGCTCTCTTTAGCTGCTTGATGTATTCTGATGGACTTCACTGAATTCGCAGCAGCAGGAACCTGGACCAGGAGGGAACTTGTTCTTTATTTTTAACTCTTGAGACAGTTGTGTCCTAAACTACATAATCTGGGCTGAGCTGAAGGATTCAGGAATGCAAGAAGCCAGAAGAATTAAAAGTGATAGTCCTCCCTTATGGGGTTACTGCTGGCCCAAGGAAGTCCCTACATTTTCATCTTAACTCAGGACCCACCTGGTTATTAGTTGGGAAGAACCCACATATCAGGTCAATGGAAAACTGACCTACTGTGGTGGTTTTATACTGTGTCTGCAAATTATTTAGCATTCCTCTTATCAAAAGTTGGATCCCAGTTTCCCTCCCCTTGAAGCTGGGCCAGGCTGTGCGACTGCAGTGAAAAATAAAATATGGCATATGTTATACTGTGTAACTCTCAGGCCCCGGTTATACAGAATGATTTGGCTTATGCCTGGGTCTCTCTTAAGACACTCACCCCAGGAACCTAGACATTGTGCTCTGAGTAAGCCACATGAAGGGGACACATATAGAGTTCTGGTCCCCAACGATGTCTAGCTGATGGCCAGCATCAACAGCTAGACATGAGAGTAAAGAAGCCTTCAGATGATCCCAACCTTCCAGCTGTCTCAGCTGATGTCCAGTAGAGCAGAAATGAGCTGTCCTCATGGTGACCTATCCACATTTCAGATTCACAAGCAAAATATGTGTGGTTGTTATTTTAAGCCACTAAGTTTTGGGGTGGTGTGCCACACATCAGTAAGCAGAAAAGCTACCTCCTCTACCTCTTTCTTCCTAACAGACGTAAGTACTTTCACATTTCCTGAAATCCCTGACTCTGTCCCAAGACACTCCTTCCTGGGCATTCAAGTCCTACAATGACACATTTCCATGAATTGATCCCATGGCATGTGTCCTGGTGTGGGAGTGAGTTTACCAGTTCCCACCAGTAATGATCCTTGCCATTACACTGCTAGCCCTGGGAATGAGTTTCCTTAAATGTAAAATAAGGGGGTGGAATAAGAGACCCTTAATCTCAGGAAACAAACTGAGGGCTGCTGGAGGGTGTGAGGGAGGGATGGGGTGGCTGGGTGATAGACACTGGGGAGGGTATGTGCTATGGTGAGTGCTGCGAATTGTGTAAGACTGATGATTCACAGACCTGTACCCCTGAAACAAATAATACAATATATGTTAATAAAAAAAAAATAAGGAGGTTGAGCTAAACAATCCTGAAGGCTCATTCTAGTTCAGTTTTAGCTCCTTCCCCATGGACCTGCTCTGTCATCAAGGGTGAGCTTGCTTAGAAGGTCAGCTGCTAGTGACTGAAGATGGCTTAGCTCACATGACTTCTCTTTGTAAAACTCATGTGATGTGATGAGCACTGGGTATTATATGCACCTGATAAAATACTGAACACTACATCTGAAACTAATGATGTGCCAACTAAGTTGGCTAATTGAATTTAAATAAATAAATAAATAAAACCTCACTGACCATTTAATGGCAGCCTGTAGTGCCTTCCTCCAGTGGAAGGAAGGATGAGGAGCCTCAGGGAACGGCTGCTCTGTCCTAGATGCGGGACATTAGTCCAGACTGACCACTGCCAGATATTTGGGACTGCATTTGACTAAGCTAGCTTAGTCACTGGCTCCCCTCTTCCTTAGATGTGGCCTGAGGTAGGTAATCAAAGGGATCCCGGTCCAGCACAGAAGGCTGATGCCCCTGGACCAGGAATGACCTATGAGGACCTGGAGAATGGATGTTGTATCTCCACTCAGAGACAGCGTGGATCTCTGAAATGCCCCAGCATTCTGGACCTCTTCCTGGTCCCGTTGAAAACGCGTAGTGTTTCCTTCCTGCAGAAGTGGGAGACAACTTGTCATCAGTGAGGAAACCCCATGAGGATTCACGTCCAGAGAGCAGTTGCTTCTTAGTCATTGTCTCCAGAGAAACAATGAACTGGCTCAAAGAGACAGGGAACAGGCCAAAGTATGTTGTGAAACCAAAAGCAAAAGGAGAAAAAAAAATGCTGGAAAAATAATAAAAAGGGTTGGAACACTTATAAAAGCCCAGACCAACAGTGGTAATTCTGAAAAGTGTAGGATTTGATTACATTGCCTCGTAAAGGATTTAGTTCTGAGCTTGAACTGCTAACCACACCCTTTCCCCCTTGCCTTGGTTTGCCTGGGGCAGACCATGGGTGCTGCCCAGCCGCTCCTGGTCCTGTCTAGAATCTGGGGTCTTGCCCTCACAACAAAAATGATGCTGAAAGCTCTGAATTTACTAGCCCCCAAATGCCAGATTATTAGCTTGGGCCTGAAGACTCCCCTGATTATACAGCTGGATCTCCAGGTTCTCTTATCATGGGCACTTATGTCAAATTCAGGCCCCCCTAGCCTCCTTTGTGAAGCCTTTGCTGATGCTTCAACCTGTGGAGGTGTCTGAAATCCTTGTGTTCTTTGGACACTCCGTTGTTCTCTGCATGTCTACTACCCATGGGTCATTTTTAAATTATCTAGATAATATCTAAATAATAAAGAATAAGAAAATAATAAGAATAATTATTCTTATAATTATTTTTTTATAAGAATAATAAAGCATGTCTATGGTTTTAAAAAGGTACACATTGATGTGTGTGCATGTGTGGGTGTGTCAATGTGTGAATCCTTCCCGGGCTATTCCATGACAATATAAATAAGTACACAGAGAGACAGAGAGTATGTCTGGGGGAGTGGGAGAAGTGAATGAGGATGAGCCCTCTTGTGCACAAATGGTAACCAATGATATGTGCTGTTTTGCACCTTAGCTTAGTTTTTTATTTTGCCACATATTTTGGATATCCTTTATTATCAGCATGCTTATAGGTATCTCAGCCTTACACTGGTTGCATTTTTCTTAGTGCCTTGAAATATCATCCTTCATGATATTAGTCCCCCAGTGCTGCACTTTCAGATTATATCCATGTTCTGGTCACAGTAAACCATTGAGGCATTCCTTGTTCTAGTCTAGCCTACAAGCTCATGGGGGGCAGGCTTAGGGTTTATTCTTTCTTCATATCTCTCTCAAGCCTTCAGTCCAGCACTTGGCAAATACACCATTTTTTAAAAAATCTATTAATTTATAGCATTACATGGTATTTGGCAACTGTAAGTCTTTTCTATTTTGTCGTGGTTACATGAATACTGAAGACCAATAACCAGTATTTACAAAACACAATTTACTCCATAATTTAGTGTATTTGGACCTACAGAGAAAGAGATTGTCTGTTGCCACTTGAAATGCATCAAGGGTCAAAAGCAAACAGCTGATAAAAAGGGAGGAACACATGTAAAGAAACTTGCATTTTCCCTAAGATAGATGACAAGGGGGCAAAGAGCGTATAGCATAGAAAAATGACCTTCCCAAAGGCCATCCTTGTTTACAATTCAAAGAATTATGAAAAACAGAAATGAAGACAGAGAAAGAGGGGAAGGATGGTGCTGAGCGGGAGATGGGATGGTGGGTGGAGATAAGGATGTAAACATCCAAAGTGCCTGTACCAACTTGCATTCCCACCAACAGTTTAATAGGGTTCCCCCTTCCTCCACAACTTCGCCAACATTTGCTGTTTCTTGTCTTGTTAATTTTTGCCATTCTAACTGGTATAAGGTGATATTTCATTGTGGTTTTGATTTGAATTTCCCTAACGGTTAATAATGTTGAACATTTTTTTATGTGTCTGTTAGCCATTTGTATATCTTCTTTGGAGAAGTGTCTGTTCATGTCTTCTGCCCATTTCTTGACTGGATTATTTGATTTTTGGGTGTTGAGTTTGTGACGTTCTTGATAGATCTTGGATGTCAGTCCTTTATCTGTAGTGTCATTTGCAAATATCTTCTCCTATTCCTTGGGTTGTTTCTTTGTTTTGTTGACTGTTTCCTTTGTTGTGCAGAAGCTTTTTATCTTGATGAAGTCCCAGAAGTTCGTTTTTTGCTTTTGTTCTCCTTTGGAAAGTGTCTTGAAAGAAGTTGCTGTGGCTAATGTCAAACGTTTACTGCCTATGTTCTTGAGGATTTTGATGGATTCCTGTCTTACTTCAAGGTCTTTCATCCATTTATAGTTTATCTTTTCTTTCCCCCAAATATGTTTATTTTATTTTTTCAGTGTTACAAGATTGATTGTTCATGCACCACACCCAGTACTCCATGCAATATTGTGAAGGGCATGTATTGCATAGAGTTTAACTTTGTGTATCATGTAAGAGAATGGTCAAGTTTCATTCTTCTGTATATTGCTATCTAATTTTCCCAGCACCATTTATTGAAGATACTTTTTTCCATTGGATATTTTTTCCTGCTTTGTCAAAGATTAACCATACGTAATCTCAACTCTATGGTTACATACAACTCTATGTAATCATTGAGTTGAGAGTCCATATCTGGGATCTCTATTCTGTTCTACTGATCTCTGTGTCTATTTTTGTGCCAGTACCATGCTGTCTTGGTGATCACAGCTTTGTAATACAGCCTGAAATCAGACAATGTGATACCCCTAGCTTTGTTTTTCTTTTTCAACATTTCCTTGACAATTCAGGGTCTTTTCTGGTTCCATACAAATTTTAGGACTGTTTATTCCAGCGCTTTGGAGAATGTCATTGGTATTTTGATTGGGACGGTATTAAAAGTGTAGATTGCTCTGGGCAGCACCGACATTTTAACAAAGTTTATTCTTCAGATCCATGAACATGGAATGTTTTTCCATCTTTTGATGTCTCCTTCAATTTCCTTCATAACTGTTCTATAGTTTCTAGAGTATAGATTCTTTACCTCTTTGGTTAGGTAGATGAATGGATAAAGAAGATGTGGTCCATACATACAATGGAATATTACTCAGCCATCAGAAAGGATGAGTACTCAACATTTACATCAACATGGATGGAACTAGAGATTACATTAAGTGAAATAAGTCAAACAGAGAAAGACATTTTATCATATGGTTTCACTTATCTGTAGAACATAATGAATAGCATGGAGGACATTAGGAGAAGGAAGGGGGGTACTCAGAGGGGGAGATGAGCCATGAGATACTCTGGACTCTGGGAATCAAACTGAGTGTTTTAGAGGGGATGGGGGTGGGGGATGGGTGAACTTGGTGATGGGTATTAAGGAGGGCACATATTGCATGGAGCACTGGGTGTTATACACAAACAATGAATCATGGAACACTACATCAAAAACTAATGATGTACTCTGTGGTAACTAACATAAAATAATAATAATAATAATAATAATAATAATAATAATAATGGATATAAACATCCAAAGTATCTGGATATAAAGGAGTTTGAGAGCAGAGAAGCATCTCCCTTGACTCTTGGAGGGGCTTGCTTGAAAAGCACCAGCCCAGGGGTGCACACATTAAAGTACAATTGCTGGTGCCCCATAGTTTGGAAAAGAGAAGACTAGATTTAGTTTTCTCAAATTGTCTTTGTGCCTGTATAGTATGAGGAAGATGTAGACATCCCAGCCTACAAGTGGGAATGAGAACTTGGCCAAGAGGCTGAAAAGGAGCTCACTGAGGCCATGGGAGTGGATTTCTGGAACAGGGCTAAAAAGCCTTGTAGCTCTGGAATAGGTTGAATGGGCCAGAACTAGAAAAGTTCCAGTTAGACCCTTGGCATGACACACAGAACAGTGGGAGCCCTGAAAGATAGGCCAACGAGGGAGGGCTCCTGGGCTGAAAGAGAGGCTGAAAGAGAGTTTGAGCCATGAGTTCTGCTAGCCAATGCCAGGAGATTTCCCAGGTTAGAACAGTCTTCCTAAAGGCTTCTTCTCAACAATGATGGCCAACAAGGATCCTGAGGGTGCCATGTGGATTCAAGAAACTCTTCTCTTCCCACTGCTTTGAAGATACAATAAGTGACCCTCATTCATATGCCCAAAACCATACTGGGAAAGAAAGGGGCAGGAGATTTACAAAGTCAAATTCTGAGAACATGGGCATTTTACTTAAGAGCATTGTTTAAATTATTTCACCTGACTGAAATTACCCAACTGAGTTGCATTTACTTTTTTCTTAGCACATGTGGTCATCTGGGGAGGATCATATCAGTTATACAGAAATAAAGAAGCTACACTTTCTCTGCACATCTGGGTGTACTATGAATCTCTGGCCCAAGAGGTCTGGGATGTTATTAGATATCTTTATTTTTTATTGTATTATTATTTTTTCATAACCACCCAGAGTAGAAATATCTGGCAAACATCCTCTGGCCTAAGAAGGCCTGTACTGTCCTATAACACATTTGAGATTATTCACAGTCATGGGGGACAGGGAGAGGCTGGATCATTGAAGCTTCTAACAATAATTCAAAATTCTCATTTTTGCTGAGTGTTGACCATTGACCAAATTTTCCAGTTGCTTAGAGGTTGCCAAATGGACTGATTTGAACTGTATCTCTTTATTGCCATCTATCAGAAGAGTAAAGTATCTCTGATATAAGTAAGCATGATCTTAACTCCCTCTGGTTGCTGGGAATGCGCATAGAGGTGGGGACTGGGGTTAGGGCAAGGCCAGGTCTCTGACTCACTATAGGACAGCCCTAGGGGTTTCCCTCAAGCTGACCATAACCTCCCTCAGAGCTCTTCAGTGACTTCTCAGTGCACCTAGCATAAAACTTAAGCTCCTGTTCTGGCTGCCTGCCTTTCTGAGCTCATGGTGCCACTGCCTTCTGCCTCACTCGCTAGGCACTAGGTGCTCTGTTTTATGTCAATATACTTTTAATTTTTATTTTTTCTACAACTCTTAGAATACTCCATACTCTTTTTTGTCCCTTAAAGTCATCACTCTTTTTCCTTAAAATTCTCTTCATTCATTTCTTTTTTCTCCTCTTTTTTTAATTTAAATTCAATTAGCCAACATATAGTACATCATTAGTCTCAGATGCAGTGTTTAATAATTCATCAGTTACGTATAACACCCAGTGCTTATCACATCATGTACCCTCGTTAATGCCCATCACCCAATGACCCCAGCCCCCCCCACCTCCCTGCCAGCAACCCTGTTTGTTTTCCAGAGTCAAGAGTCTCTCATGGTTTTTTTCTCTCTTTGATGACTTCCCATTCTGTTTTCCCTCTTTTCACCTATGATCCTCTGCCCTGTTTCTTATATTCCAAATATGAGTGACACCATGATAATTATTTTTCTCTCATTGACTTATTTCACTCAGTCAACAGAAAGGATGAGTACTTAACCATTTACATTGATGTGGATGGAAATGGAAGGCATTATGCTTAGTGAAATAATTCGATTTTATATATATATATATATATACACACACACATATAAATAATTTTATATATATTTTATATATATATAAAATCTTCTTATACATTCATCTGTCAATGGACAACTTGGCTCTTTCCACAATTTGGCTATTATGAACATTGCTGCTATGAACGTTGGGATGCAGATGCCCCTTCAGATCACTATATTTGTATCTTTGAGTTAAATACCCAGTAGTGCAATTGCTGGGTTGTAGGGTAGCTCTATTTTTAACGTCTTGAGGAACTGCTATACTGTTTTCTAGAGTGGTTCTGCCAGGTTGCATTCCCACCAAAAATGTAAGAGGGTCCTCCTTTCTCCACATCCTTGCTAACATTTGCTGTTGCCTGTCTTGTTAATTTTAGTCATTCTGACAAGTTTGAGGTGGTATCTCATCATAGTTTTGATTTGTATTTCTCTGATGCCAAGTGATGTGGAACATTTTTTCATATATCTGTTGGCCATTTGTACGTCTTCTTTTAAGAAATGTCTGTTCATGTCTCTTGCCCATTTCTTGACTTGAGTATTTGTTTTTTGGGTGTTGGGTTTGATACGTTCTTTTTTTTTCCCCCCAAATACCTTTATTTTATTTTTTCAGTGCTACAAGATTAATTGTTCATGCACCACACCCAGTGCTCCATGCAATACGTGCTCTCCTCAATACCCACTAGCAGGCTCACCCAACCCCTCATCCCCTCCCCTCCCAAACCCTCAGTTTGTTGCTTAGAGTCCACAGTCTCTCATGGTTCATCTCTCCCTCCAATTCCCCCTCATTCACCCTTCCTTTCCTTCTCACAATGCCCTCCATGTTTTTTCTTATGCTCCATACGTGAGACCATAAGATAATTGACTCTCTCTGCTTGACTTATTTCACTCCTCATAATCTCTTCCAGTCCCGTCCATGTTGATACAAAAGTTGGGTATTCATCCTTTCTGATGGAGGCATATGTTCTTTATAGATAATGGATACTAGCCCTTTATCTGATATGTCATTTACAAATATCTTCTCCCATTCCATAGGTTGTCTTTTAGTTTTGTTGACTGTTTCCTTTGCTGTGAAGAAGATTTTTATCTTGATGAAGTCCCAATAGTTCATTTTTGCTTGTTTCCCTTGCCTTCAGAGACATGTCTAGCAAGAAGTTGCTCACTCATTTCTTTCCACAGTTGTCTTTGTGTCTTCCATAATATTTAAATTTTAATGTCTTCTCTATAGAATAGACTTCCTGATTTTCCATGGCCTCCCTTTACCTTCTGTGACTCTGTCCCCATTATAACCTTCCACTACATTCTAGTTGTTGCTTTCTTAAGCACTTCTCACAAGTTGTGATGACTTATTTATTTGTTTTCTCCTTTGTCCCCTGCTCTGGAATATAAACTCCCAAAGGACCATGTCTGTTCTCCTCACTGGTATCCAGGAATGGCATGGTGCTGGGCAGGTACTTTACTCTCAAAAGCAGGTAGCTGGTGAACAATGAAGTAGGCAGACATTATGTAATGCTCTGAGCTCAGTTCAGACTCATGGTAGCCAAAGGAGGAGGAGAAACAAGTCACCCCAGGTTTTTTATAAATAGGTTAATCCCCTCAAGGAGACTATGCCCTAATTGTTCCCAGGGAGACAGGATAAGTGTGGCAGATGCAGCTGGACTCTGAGTGGCAGAGGGAGGGTTAAAACTGAACAGAAAGAGAAAAGACAAATGAAGTCTTCTCAAAGCAAAACAGATGTTTCACCTCATATCCACTTTGTTTCCATGAGAAAAAGGGGGAGCAGAGTGCTGGAGGGAGATGATGGGTATTTGCCTGGACTTCATTTCCTCGTAAGTTGTCTTGTCACTGGAGACCTGGGACCCTTGGCTTCCTCCTCCCCTTGACCTCTTTCTGCCTCAACAAATGACTCATGGTCAAAACATTTGTGCAAAGCACAAGAAAGTGGCAGAGAGAAAGGGGCTCGAGAAAAACCCAGGAATTGGCTGTTCTGACCCCCAGAAAGCAAGAGTGGCTGTATTTCAGGCCCAGGAGGGAATCTGGGTCCCTGAGAACCTGTAGGGCCCTGGGAGAATCAGGACAAATTCTATGAGTAGTAGGTCCCTGGACATTGGGATCATGAAGATCCAGAAAGATCATCCCTAACTTCAGATGGGTAGAAATTTCACTTGAGGCAGGAGAGAGTCAAAGTAGTTGGCCTTTGGCAGGATGATTGATTATTGGCAGAGAAGGATATTGTGGAGTATAATGCTGGAGTGACACACAAATGCTCTCTGACATGGCTGCTCCTATTAAAAAATTAGTTGTTAGGCACCTACTATATGCCAGGCCTTTAACTTATCATTGAGAATCACTAGTGAGCAAACAGAAAAATGAAGTCCTTAAATACCTATGTTCCATGGAGCTAATGACTTATGAGAGCTCATGGAATTTATACTCTTTGTCCTTCTGTTTTGGCAATACTCTAATGCTAAAAGCAAAGCCATTGTTTGGAGATCTCTAAAAATTGTGATATTGGTGGCATTCAATAGTTTCAGGGATGGGGTAGTGGCAGTTAAGATCTCAAAAGAGGGAAAGCAGAAAAGGCATTCACAAAAGAAATGACCATTTAAGCCCTTTGTGACATGGCAGGCATGACAAATCATGAGGGGCAGGAACTAAAGAGCTTCTTAGAGCCAGGGCGAGACTGGTCCTTGGAGCACAGGGATGCCCTCGGCAGGAAGGGAGCAGCTGGGTTTGCTTACTTGGTATCCCTGCAGACAGTGGAGCAGATTCTTACTGCCTCTCACTGCTGGTTCCCAGACCATTTGCGCTTTTGCCATCCCAACCCTACCTCCTGAGAGGAGTTGAGTTTCAGTTCCACCAGCTCCACTCCTTCCCAGCTCTGCCATCTGCAGGCCGGTTACCCTGCACTCCTGGATATGCTTCAATGTTCTCACTGCTTCCCACTTCTTCTCTTTCAATGTTCTAGATATGGGTAAGGCAGAAAGGGGGTGGGCAGCACCATTAGGAGGTGGTGATTCTGGGGGCTGCTGAGAAAAAATCATTAGTTCCCTCTCCATCCTCACTGGATTTCAGGAACCCCTGTCAAGACCACAGTGTGAGAGCTCTCATCTCCCAGACCTATCCTTTTGATATTGAAATTACTTACTCCTCACTGACACCACCTTGTCTTCCTTTGCTCTTCCTCCACTGCTAGAGCCATGTCTTGGAAGGCACTGAGTGTCTTTGATTCCCCCAGTACATTAGTTGATAGCCAGTCCCCTCTGACTCAACTTTACTTCTTTCCTACTCAGGAGGCAGCCTGTGTTATAACACTGTGTCTTTTGTTATCAGAGGAACATAAACTTCTTTTAACTTAAGCTATTGTTAGTTACATGTCTATTACTTGCAACCAAACACCTTCCTAACAGAAGGATGTAATCTCCCTGCTCCATTTGACTGGATGCTGCTTTGATGTAGTCGTTAATGTTCCCATGTATCTCCTCTCATTATAAACCTTACACCTTTTATAAGACTGCCAGAGCTGGAAGAGCCCTTAGAAACCAACTCCCAGTCTCCTGACCTTCGATATGGTAAACTGAAATGCACCAAGAGAAAGTAATATGGAGAGTTGGTGGGACAGCCAGGACTGGAGCCCACAAATCTTAGAAGTAAGTCCAGTGTTTAGTGCCAGCCATCTCCCTATCTCCTTGATTTGAAACGTTAACAAAGGTCGAGGGCATGAAGGAAATCTCCACGCTCTTGGATGTGACCACAATGGCCACATTGTGGATAGGCACTGAGCGTGGCCATGTGCCCTGAAGCTTGTGGAAAGACAGGCCCTGAAAGCACGGTCAGTGATCACCACCTTGGAGAGTGGGGAGGCCCCAGGCACTGGCTCACCGTGCTTTTCTCTCTGCACCTCTAAACTGATTTCCTGGAGATGTATTCAGCCTCTGCTCAGGCACTTGGAAGTCAGTCCCCCAGAGGAGCACTCAGGTGTGAACTTGGTGACCACACTCTTGCAGGCTCCATGAGCATAAGCTAATTAAGTAGGGAAGGTGCACACGCAGGAAACACGCTGCTCACCAGCTGTCCATTTCTTTTTGTCTCACTCTTATCTTGACTTCTGTTAAGTCTCATTGAAGCACTTGGTATCTTACTCTTCATTTTCATATGTACGACATCTTTCCTCACTCTTTGAACAATGAACCTTTAGCTGTGACTCTTATTAATTTGCTTTTTATAAACCTCAGCCTCAGTTAAGGTCTTTGCACTTCCCGCTCTGTCTTCCAGGAAGGCTCTGCCTTTGGTCCTTTGGTTGTGCCTGATGGTCGCCTCAGCCTTAGCACAAATACTGACTCCTTGGGCGAGCCTCTGCACCCCAGGCCCCCATCCTTCTGCTGCATGTCCCTCTTGAGCATGCCACTTCCTTCCCTGCTCAGCCTAGACATTTTCTTTCTATCATAGTATTTGGCACCAATTGAAATGATCTTATTTGTATGTTTACTTGTCTAGTTTCCTTTTGGCCCATTAGAATGCAAGCATCTCTTTTAGGGCAGAAGCATCCCTCCTAATGCTTCCCAATACCAAAAACTGTCTGGCTTGACGCAGACATTCAAAAATTGTTTGTAGAACTAAAGGAGCCTGGAGAAGATGAACTTTTGAAAGAGCCCATTCCACATCAAATCTTGTCTGTGCTGTGGGTGTAGGGCAGCCATCAAATGCCAAGCACCAGCCCTCGTTCCAGCTTTAGGTCTTAGGTGCCCAGCACAATGAAGGACGTTCATGCAGTGACGTTCCTCGCCTGCCCTCCTTCCCAGTGTTTTTCGCTGCATGTTTGAGATATCAGATGTAACTCACAGATGTTAAAGCAAGCCCTTTTATATCCATCCCCACCCAAAGAGTGGGGCTTTTGTTTCTTTTCTAGGATGGGGAAGATTTCTCTTAAAAGCTTGGTTAGAGGTACATGCCCTTACTTGCTGGCTGCTAATCCCACCTCCGCCAGACTCTGAGCTCTTATGAGAAAGTGTCTCTCTTTCTCTCCTTGATCTGCCTGCACTGGAAACCCTCAGGCATCAGCAGAGTCCCCACAATTCTCCTTGAGAGACCACAACTTCTTGCATGCCTACGCAGATATTTGGATGGATTTTCAACTTGGCTGTGTATGTCCCCTTGTATTAAATCCAATCTCTCCAATTTGAGCTTTAAGAGCTGCCTTTCACCACCTCCTCATTCCCCCAGCCCAATTCACCATATACCCAACTTCCCATTATTTTTAGGTTCCCCCCAAATTCTTCCTGGTCCTGGTCTGCATGCTTCAGCTCCCATGTTTTCCATCCTCCATCCATGACAACCTGCAGAAAACGATCTTTGCCTCTCCTTGTTACAAATTTCCCCTCATTCACAAATCCATACTCAAAGCTTTTGTCCCATAGGAGAGCTTTCCTGACTTACTTCCTCTGGCTTGCCCTACCCGAGTAACTCCAACTATCTCTCTAATGTATCCATCTGTCTGCACGTTTGTCTCAACGGGATCCAATGTATGCAAATGTGGGTAGATATCAGATTTGGAGGCCATTTAGTCTTTCTCTTTGATGAGATTTTCTTTTAGGTAAGAAATTTGACTTTCTGGGTCTGAGATGACAATGTGTCTTTATTTTAATTTTTTTTTTAACTAACCCTCTTTCTCTTTAGTGGGCATCTGAGTATGGTACAAATAGGAAGACTATAAATGAGTAATCGTGATTCCAGGTTTTTTCCTCCTCGTCATTCCTGCCATGGCTCATCTGCTCATCCTCTCCATAGCCTGTGCCTGACAAATTGCGACCCAGAGAAATGAACTTGGGTCAAACAGTAATTTCTCTTTTTAAGGCAACCCAGCACGGGCTTTGCAGGAGGAGGCAAGAAAGCAAAGATCCTCTGGCCTCAGGGGTCTTACAGTTTGTCAGAAAAGGGGAATCTTTAACCAACATAAAAGAAAACACATGGATGGGAGAGCTGAAGGGAATGGCTTGAAACCCAGAATCTTGGCTCTGGGAACTTTGTTTCACCCACCATTGACTCTCCTGGCAACTGTCTAGGAATATTTCAGAGTCACTTGGGTAGAGCCCGAGAATGAATAAAATGTCTCTTTTCATAGACCCACCAGGCTGGCTGAGAGTTGGGAAGGTCATTCTGCCCATTCCCTTGCCCCAGGCCAGACCACATCAATTCCGCCTGCCCAGTCAGGGCTATCTCCTGTTTCCAAACCTCATCTGAGACAGGTCTTACCCCATTCTCACTGTCTGCTCTTCCTGCCCAGTGGTTTTGAGCCTGGGTAGTGAATGGCTGAAACAACTGCATTCCTTGGACCGCCTTGAAGCCATGCATATTTGTCAAGCACTCCTGGGGAGGGACCTCAGGGGATCTAGAGGCAAAGGCCTGTGCAGATCTGCCCAGCCATACTCAGCTTTTTCCATTGGGCGTCTCATCTGCATTCTGTCCATGCTCCAAGGTGGGGAGGTGGACCCCATTTGCAAGGAGATGAATGTTAGTGTTTGCTTTACTGCTGTATCAGGGCCCAGAAGCCCTGGCAGAGAATATGTCTCTTTAATTTGGGAAAAAAAAAGGACTTTGAATTCCACCTGCCTGCTCAGTCTTCAGCATGCCTTCTCCTTACACCCTGCTTCTCTCTTAGTTGTCAGAGGAAGAAAAGGGTAACATGGGGGGCTGCCTGCCTGGATAGGACCCACTACTGGCCCTGTCTTTGCTTAGGGTTCCATAGTCCAGCTGTCCTATAAGGCAACTGCTGTCAGCTGACACTGCTAGGTGCTGCCAGCAGAGGCTTTGAAGCGAACCAGAAGTGGACTGGGGGAAGAGGTCATATCAAGTAGACAGAGTGTTGATGAATGGCTGAGATTTAGGTATTTTTTAAGACAGATACCTCTGTCAAGTTTTCTCTATGTCTTCGCTGTGGAAACTTACCTTCTTTCCAGATCACTTCAGCTTTTTCCATTCTGAAGAGTGACTTTGTAGAGTTTGGTGGCCAACTGCACAACCACTGATGATGAACAAGAAGCAACAGCCATCGCACAAGCTATTTCTTCTGCTGGGGCATGTCCTCCACCCTCCCCTCTCCACCACACCTCCAGCCATTGTTGGCCTCGCTCCTCAGAGCCTAATGGTCTTCTCCAGGTGTTACTCCTTCAGCCCAGGGAGCTGCTGCTCCTCCATGCTGCCACTGCAGACCAAGAGAAAAACTGGGAAAAGGTGCTCTCACAGAAACCAAGAGGAGGGGGCTTTTGGAAGGGAAGTTAGGAAGAACTGAAATGTTTGGGCTGGGCTTAGAGTTCGTCAGCAAATCACTCTTCTCTTTGAGAGAGACTCTAGGGTTTGCAAAGCTGTGAATGGAAGGGAGTGAATGAGATTAAATACAGACAGTGCATGTAGACTACTCCTTCAAGAAATGGCCCATGAAGTAGAAGAGCAAAAAGGCAATACCTAAATACTGGGAAGATAACTTATTTACGTATTTTTTCAGATGGAAGTAAGTTAAGAAATAGATAGTCTTGGGACAGTCTCTGTTTACCACATCCAGATCCATGCTTGATCTTTTCCATGTGTGCTCTGAGAGACTGACCTTTCACGACTGTGGTACGGGCCCCCTGCAGTCTGTCTTCCAGGTGTGTTTGGCCCCTGAGGAGAACCAACAGGACATTAGAGAGTTGGAGAAGAAGGAGTTTGTGGTATTTGCTCCCTTGTTTCTCCTCTTACCTGCTCGGGGCTTGGCAGTGGACCACTGGTCTCTATCAAAGGCCTTAAGTCCTACCAGGCAACCATCTTCTCTGGCCATGGTTCTGATGTTCTGTTAGGTCTGTTGACTACTTCTATTCTTTTTGCTTCTTTAGACCTAGGGAAGGTGTCAGCTTCCTGCTCTTGCTGATCTTGAGAACTTTACTAATCCTTCACGATTTCTCTTCACTGTGACCTCACCCTTGCAAGTAGTCCCTTTATTACACTCTCCTGAATTACCCATTTTAGTATGTCATCTGTTTCTTACTGGTGACTTGACTGGCAAAAGGAGTGGTAATGATAATGGTAATGGTAATGATTAAAGACCCCATTTTCATCAGAAGTTTCTATATCTGTCTGTGGTTCTCTTTCTGTCTGTCCATCTGTCTCTCTCTCTCTGTCTCAGCCTTTATGTTTTCATGAAACAACACTTGGCTTTGTTCATCACCTCTACTGATTGCTGCTATTTCATTGGAATGGGACAGAGTTGAGCTGGGTGCTGGGAGAAGGTGGAAGGCAGGTAGGGAAACAGGGAGCCAAGAGCAGAGCCAAGTATACCTGGGAGAGGAGGCTTCTTAGGAGGTGGTCAGATTATATATATATATATATATATATATATATATACATACACACACACACACAAATATCTATGATTCTCTCTTTCTCTCTGAAGAACCCTAATACAATGGGAAAACAAAGCTCAGGGATATAAACAAAATACAAACAGTAAGAGAAATTATACATATAGACATAAAAGCATGTGATGAACAGGTAAGAGGTATAGGAAATGGATTGAGGGCCTCTAGCCCTCATACATATGATTAAGAGGTCTAGGGGAAAAATGCAGATAACAATATAAATTCTCTGAATTGAAATCTCAAATCCTTAGGTTAAAATTTCACATAAAGTGCAAACAGAACAAATAAAAATAAACTTACATCTATTTATGCTGTAGCAAAATTGCAGAACATGAATGATAAAAAATAAATATTAAAATCTACCAGAAAGAAAAGACTGCTTAGCTACGAAGGAATAACAATTGGATTGACAAAGGAATTATCTTCAGCCACATAAGACCCTCAAATACAAATGAGTTAATATCTTCAGAGCACTGAGGGAAAAAAAAGTTAATCTAGAATTTCATATCACCTTAATTATTATTCAGTTGTGAGGGAAAAACAAGGACATATTCAGCTACATAAAGAATATGAGTATTTATTGCTCACAGACTCCTGTGCATAGTTCAGGAAGGAGAAAAGTGAAATTAGAGAGAAGAGTTGGAAGGAAGAAAAAATAGTTGTAAAGTATTTCAGTAAGTGTGTGAATTATTGACAGTGGAAACATAAATTTTGTGTTAAAAAAGGAGGAAGAGCTGGAAGTTGAGATGATAAACACCAAAGAATGTTGGTGGTGAAAGTGCTGAGTAGTTAAAACATACTGACATCTTTGGCTTATGTAAGAGGATGCTAGAGATAATAAATAAATTTAGATCTAGGAAAAATGTATGAGTATGTGTATTAAAAGATCTGTGAGTAGAGTGCCTGAGTGGCTCAGTCAGTTAACTGTCCAACCCTTGATTACAGCTCGGGGCATGATCTCAGCATCCTGGGATCCAGCCGTGAGTTGGGCTTCCCAATCAATGCAGAGTCTGCTTGAGTTTCTCTCTCTCCTTCTCCCCCTGCTTCCTCTCCCTAACCTCTCTCTCTTTAAAAAAAAAAAGGCAAAAACAAATCTGTGAATAACCATTAGACTAGCAGAAATGCAATTGAACCTCTAAACCAGAAATCACACAGGGAAAAGGTGGTGGTGGTGGTAAGGGTGAAAAATTGTTACAGCTCTGTTAATACAACTAAGGCCAGGGAAGGAGAAAAAAATAAGGATCTAAAAAAGAAACATGAGACAAATAAACACAAAATGAGTGAAAATAAACATTGGTTTTAAAAAAAGCAAGTTGCAGAATCTTATGTACAGTATGACACTATTTACTTTTAAAGTTACCACACTCACAAAATAATAGTAAATATTTTTGCATAAAAATGTACTGAAAACACAGAAGTATGTGTAGATGGGATACACACTTTTAAAGAAGGGAGAAAGGAAGGAGAAAAGGGTGTTTCAGCTGTATTTTTTATGGTTTACTTAGTTTTATAAAGCCTAAAACCTGTCATCATATTAACATTTCAAAAATATCCGTGTTGGTGCATGCGTATGTTTTGTTGTTCTGTATAATTCTCTCTGTATTTAAAATATCTCATGATTTTTTTCAGGAGAAAATACTGAAAGATAGAACTATACAGCTAGAGAAAGAGGATGAAAACCAGTAGGGGTTGATGGCAATGTAGGATTTCCTTAGGTCCAGGAAAAGACTTGGGAAAGATCCCAAGGTCACAGCAAGGTAGAGGTACAGGCTGGGTGTGTAGATAAATAACCTTGTATTTTTGAAAGTTTCACCTTGGTTTGTTAAGAGTTAAAGTGTAAGGTGGGGGTTGGAAGTAAATCAAACCTAGGTTAGGTTCTAGGAGAGAACACGGGAAGGAGACTTGGCTCAAGGCAACCAGTAAGGGGCTGTTTCCTTTTTTCAACCTGCACCAGGCTGAACTGTACACATCTGAATGGACTGTCGAATTTTTACTTAGTATTCATTGAGCACTTGTTATGCCTTATGCCACTCGGCTAAATGCTTGACTTGTGTTATGTATTTTAGACCTGTTCAGGTCATGGGTAGGTAAGCATTGTTTTTACTGACTTGCCATTTCTTTTTTTTTTCTTTTTTAAGATTTATTTATTTATTTTAGAGAGAGAGTGTGAGCACGAGTCGGGGGAGGGGCAGAGCGTCAGGGGGAGAGAGAGAGAATTTTAAGCAGACTCAACTCCAAGCACGGAGCCCAAAGTGGAGCTTGATCTCTTTCTATCCCACAACCCTGTGATCACGACTGGAGTCAATATTAACAGTTGGATGTTTAACTGACTGAGTCACCTAGGCATCCCTTGACTTGCCATTTCATTAATAGGCAGGAAAAAGAGTGGTTAAGGTGAAGGACTCTGTAGAGTTAGGTCACAGCTTTGTTCCTTAGTAGCTATGTGATTACAGCATGTCACTTAACTTCTATGTGGCTCAGTTTCCTCATTTTATGTATTTTTTAATTTCTAAATTTTTTTCTTATGTAGGCTTCACACCCAGGGTGGAGCCTCACATGGGGTTCAATCACATGACCCTGAGACCAAGACCTGAGCTGAGATCAAAGGTCAGACACTTAACCAACTGAGCCACCCAGGCACCCTAAGGTTCCTCATTTTAAAATTTGAATAGTAATTGTACCTATCTCACTCCATTGTTGTGCAGATTAAATGTATTGACATATAAGAAGGCTTAGAAGACTGGTTGGCATGTACTGATTGCTATATACATAGTAGTTAATTTAATAGTATTATTGCTATTTTGGATGAGAAAATAAAGGTCTTGAAAGACAAATTAACTTGAAAAAGCTCACAGCTAGTTGGACATTGTGGGCAAGACTGCAGTGGTTAATTTTGTTGACTGTTTGCTTTGCTGTGCAGAAGCTTTTTATCTTAATGGAGTCCCAAAAGTTCATTTTTCCTTTTGTTTCTCTTGCTTTTAGAGACATGTCTTGAAAGAAATTGTTGTGGCCAATGTCCAAGAGGTTACTGCCTATGTTCTCCTCTAGGATTTTGATGGATTCCTGTGTCACATTGAGGTCTTTCATCCATTTTGAGTTTATCTTTGTTTATGGTATAAAAGAATGGTTCAGTTTCATTCTTCTGCATGTAGCTGTCTAATTTTCCCAGCACCATTTATTGAAGAGACCATCGTTTTCCCTTGGAGAGTCTTTCCTGGTTTGTCAAAGATTACTTGATCATAAAGTTGAAGGTCCATTTCTGGGTTTTCTATTTTGTTCCATTGACCTGTGTGTCTGTTTTTGTTCCAGTACTATGCTGTCTTGATGATCACAGCTTTGTAATACAGCTTGAAGTCAGGCATCATGATGCTCCCAGCTTTGGTTTTCTTTTCCAACATTCCCCTGGAGATTTGGGGTCTTTTCTGGCAACCCACAAGATGGGAGAAGATATTTGCAAAGACATTATATATAAAGGGCTGATATCCAAGATTTACAATGAATTTCTCAAACTCAACACCCAAAAAACAAATAATCCAGTCAAGAAATGGGCAGAAGACATGAACAGACACTTCTCCAAAGAAGACGTACAAATGGCTAACAGACACATGAAAAAGTGTTCAACATCACTAGCCATCAGATAAATACAAATCAAAACCACAATGAGATATCACCTTACACCAGTTAGAATGGCCAAAATTAACAATACAGGATACAACACATGTTGGCTAGTATGTGGAGAAAGGGGAACCCTCTTACACTATTGGTGGGAATAAAAGCAGTATAGCCACTCTGGAAAATAGTATGGAAGTTCCTCAAGACATTAAAGGTAGAGCTACCCTAAGATCCAGCAATCGCACTGCTGGGTATTTACCCTAAAGATATAGATGTAGTAAAAGAAGGGCCACATGCACCCCAATATTCATAGCAGCAATGCCAAAATAGCCAAAATACAGAAGGAGCTGTGATGTCCTTCAATAGATGCATAGATAAAGAAGATGTGGTCCATATATACAATGGAATATTACTCAACCATCAGAAAGGAAGAATACCTACCATTTGCAGCAACATGGATAGAACTGGAGTGGATTATACTAATTGAAATAAATTAAGCAGAGAAAGACAATTATCATATGATTTCGCTTATACGTGGAACATAAGGAATAGTGCAGAGGACCATAGGGGAAGGGAAGGAAAACTGAATGGGAAGAAATCAGAGAGGAAGACAAACCATGAAAGACTCTGGGAAACAAACTGAGGGTTACAGAAGGAAGGGGGTAGGGAGATGGGGTAGCTGGGTGATGGGAATTAAAGAGGGCACATGTTGTGATAAGCACTGGGTGTTATATGCAACTAATGAATCATTGAACACTACACCAAAAACTAATGATGTACTACTATATGTTGCTCAACTGAACATAAAAAAAAAAGACTGTAGTAGCTACCTTAAAACTAGTAATTAGCTAGCACAAGGACAAACTCAACTCACACAGCAAGGGTGATAGACCAGAAGAATGGTAAGAACTTGGGCCTTTCTGATGTCATGGAGCTCTCTATTAGCCAACTCTGTAACTTACCTACCCATGGACTTTTGTTATGAAAAGTAACTTGTTTTCTTAATTGTTCAAGCCAGTTGAGATGTACAGCTTTCTGGTACTTACAGCTCAAAGCACCCAAACCAATTCAACTGCCATAGAAAACTCTTGCTCTTAGGGGAGAGAGAGAAATAGTGCCATGGGATCTTTGACCATTGAAGGGCAACTCTAGGCCTATGGTTTTGTCACTGAGAGCAGGGAGTGAATATTGGCAGCACCAGATGACAGTGGAACCTGGTTTCTCACATCAAACTAGAAAAAGCCATTCCATGAACTGGGTCATTACATGCTAAATAAGAAGAGTTCCCTCATCCCTTTAAGTTGAAGAGCTCTGGAACAACTAAACAAGCACCATCCAGAGAAGGGGGCAGGGTGATGATGCTCTTGGAGCTTCCCCCAACTCAGATTAAGATTCACGAAGGTAATAAAAATCACCCAAAAGGAACTAAAAAGAGACCTCGGGAAGCCCATCCAAGAGAGTGAAAGGAAGGAGAACAGAAGGAACCCTGGAAAGAAAATCTTCCAGACCAAATGACAGTCCAAAAATAATGAGACCAAAGTTCAAAGAAGTAATTTAAACCAAATAAGGCAGGGAAGGCTGAGCCAGTAAGGGGTGGGCTCACTCTGCAGGGAGCAGGCTGGTAGCAGGGGCGGAGTTGAGCAGAGTTCAGTTTGGGACAGCCTATGGGTCAGGGCAGAGAAAGGCACTCATCTGCTTGCCTGGAGTTCCCACTGCGGTCAGTGGGAACTGCGGTTCCCAGGTCAGGGAAGGGGGTGAGGCAAATGGGTACCTTCTTCCCTATCCTGCAACAAGGAGCCAAGAAGCTTCACCTCCACCCCCACCACTGGCAGGACTGCTTGCATTCACAAAGCTTGCCCTACCTGGGTGGGCTTGCTGTCACTGCCAGGGAGAGCCGCTGGGACCAGGTAACTGAAGGAAATCTTATTGCTTGGAGCCAGACTTCTTCAGGCCCTATTTTATATTTCATCTCAGCAAAGAATTATAGGGGTGCTAGGGATGATGGATACTAAGCCCATTAACTGCCTTCTGAATTTTGGACTTGGACTTTTGTTGATCCTACAGTCTGGGAAATTGCCTAGCAGCTTAGTGTGAGAGCATCTATCTGATTCATTTGTGCATTCTGCATGTGGATGTGTGTGTGTGCATGTACACATGAAAAAAAATTTCTGTTTACTCTTTCTACTTACCATAGTCCCTATTCTAAACTGAAACTCCACATCTTCCATCACAGCCTTTTAAGCCACAAACAAAATAAAATTTTGTTTGTTAAAACAAACAAAAATTAACGTTTTCATAAGATTTAAGCATTTAGAAAGGTCATAGAATGAACATGGAGAATTTAAGTTCCTAGAGAGATCTAGAAAGGTCTTCCTTCCATGTGCCTCCCTTGATTATGATCTCTCATATTTATTGTCACTACTGAGGACAAAACTGAACTATAAATCACATGCACCAATTGATTCACACTGCATTCAAATATACAAAGAAAATGTAGCTCACGTGACTTTTACCATTATTCTGTTACTGATCTGTGTCTCAAAAGCACTGGCTAGGGAGAAAAGGACCTTGCCACTTAATGATACTTCGGTTTCTTGGATTAAATAACTAATCCCAAAGAGGGTTGGAGTTGTTTGGTATTCTCCTCCACCCAGATGGCACCTGGAGGTTAAGGGGGACTAGAGCAACTTCATGATAGAAGAAAAGAAGGGAGTTGTGAGTCAAATGATATCCTCTGGTCTCCTTCCAGTCTCCACTGTGGTGTGGCTGGTCCAGTCTGGTTCCTGGTTTGGTGACCATTGGTCTCAAGTGGCCTTTGGTGGGAGGCAATGTGTCACCTTTTTTTTCCCCCAAATATGTTTATTTTATTTTTTCAGTGTTACAAGATTAATTGTTCATGCACCACACCCAGTGCTTCATGCAATGCGTGCCCTCCTCAATCCCCACCACCAGGCTCACCCAACCCCTCACCCCTCCCCTCCAAAACTCTCAGTTTGTTGCTCAGAGTCCACAGTCTTTCATGGTTCATTGCCCCCCTCCAATTTCCCCCCATTTACCCTTCGTTTCCTTCTCACAATGCCTTCCATGTTTTTCCTTATGCTCCACATGTGAGACCATAAGATAATTGACTCTCTGCTTGACTTATTTCACTTTGCATAATCTCTTCCAGTCCCATCCATGTTGATACAAAAGTTGGGTATTCATTCCTTTCTGATGGAGGCATAATATTCCATTGTGTTATGGACCATATCTTCTTTATCCATTCATCTGTTGAAGGGTATCTTGGTTCTTTCCACAGTTTGGCGATTGTGGCCATTGCTGCTATGAACATTGGGGAACATGTCACCCTTCTTTGTACTGCATCAGTATCTTTGGAGTAAATACCCAGGAGTGCAATTGCAATGTGTCACCTTCTTAACCTGGGACCCTCTTAGCACTCCTCGGCCTCTCTCTGAAGCACTTACAAACTTTTGGGTCTACTGCTCACCACCAATGGTCTTTGTGTTGGGAGTTTGAAAAGCATTGCTATAGGCTTGCCCATCCAGCCATTTCTATGTTCTGCTACTGAGCTATTGTGTGGGCCACCATGACTGTGGCTTTGTATGGCTCTGCCAACATGCTCATGAGCTCCTCCGCGCTGTGCTTGGGGAAGAGTGTCTATCCCAAATGTTCTCAGGTTCGTCTCGAACCTACCCAGAAATATCCACCTTGTCTATTTTGGCCTTGGGATTCCTCCTGGGAAGGGAATATAAGGGCATGTAAGTCTTTTGCCCTCCTTTCTGTTTTTCTCTTCTTCCCATACTCCCCTTGGGGACATGCAGGTAGTTTCCCTTCCACGCTGGACTGCAAGGCAGGGTGGGCTTAAAACATTCCTCTACTCTCTTTCCACCTGAGATATTTGCCCTCATTTTCTGAGTCATGAAGGCAAATAGGGTACAAGGAATGAGAACCTGTTTTCACAGATAGGTATGTGTTACTTTTGAAATACTTAGAAAAAGAGAGCAATTACATTAGCATATATAGATGGTTGAGATTGGCTGGAGCTCTGTTTAGGGAAGGAGCTTAGTAAAGGCAGTTTTCAGGCTGAGTGGAGAAAGGGAAGGAGAAGAGTTTAGACAGCATGGAGTAACATCTTGAAGGTTTCTGCAAGTTTCTTCCCCCTCTGAAATACAGGGCTCTTGACTGCTCCTACTTTCTTTTAATTTCAATACAGTACATACATCTTTGTCTCTCACTATCCCTCCTGGTCCTACAGGATGTTCCCAGGATCAACAGCCTCCAGGATTAATTTCTAGACCCACTCAAATAGGGTGGCACAAATGAAGATGTTCCTAGGGACGATGGATCTCCAATTTTTTTTTTAATTCAGAGAAGTCAAGAGAATAATATGATAAGCACACACATCTCCTTGCTAATATTTAAAATATTTACTTGTCACCTAGGCTTCAAATAGTTTCTAAATGTGTGTGTGTACGTGTGTGTGTAAACTATCTTTACAGTTAAAGTTGAAAACAACTTTGCTCTTCTTCCTTATTCCAGGCCCCTTCCTTTCTCTCCAGAGATACCACTGTCGAGGATTTGATTTATATCCTTCCAGCCCATGTTTTTATTAGTTTATTACAGATTTATATATCAGAAATAACACTTCTTTGTATATTTACATTTTTTTCCTAAATGATATCATATTGCATGAATTGTTTTATGACCAGTTTTTTCAGTCAACAATGTTTTTGAAATTTAGTTTTTTTAGGCACACACACCCAGTTCATTCATTTTAAACTACTTGCAAGCATTTAATTTGTGAGCCCATCACATATCCATTATTAATATGAACTCTCCATTGAAAAATATTCAGATTTATCTATCTTTTCTCCTGATACTTTATTTTAAATAATAAGAACTATTGGCTCATCCTAATACTTTAATTTCAGACCAAAGTTGGTCAGAAGATTTGTTGTATATAAAATAATTTAATTGTCCAGTTGACCCTGACCTACTGTCAACCAGCAGATATTAGAGCATCCATATGTGCCTCACACAGTTACAGATTATGTATTCCTGGGCCTCTCTCTAACTCAGTTTTCTTATCTGGAAAATGGGATAATTGTTTCTATCTCCTTAAGTTGTTCTGAGGCTTATGGATAAATATGGTGAAGTATATGCCACAGTTATCAGCAGACAGTAAGTCTTCTGTTAATCATAGATGTCCTCACTAATTAATGCCTAATGGAGAACTAGAAACCAGGCTCTACCATGGCCAATTTCTTTCAGAGACATTCTCAGTCTGCATTACCTCCATCGCTAAGACCCTGTCTTGAATAGTTTATGGTCTGTGAGGACACAAGTCTAACCCATGGGAGGCAGGGGCAATAAGGAGAGGCAGTGTGCCATAATGTTAAGTGTTGGGTTAACAAGCTCAGTGCTATCAGGACTAACAACTTCTGTTAGCCGACAGCTGTACTCTGGATCATTCGGAGCATGTCTTTGCAGAGCCTGCTTGGGCCTGCCCTAGTTCAGCTGCCTGTAAGAGTGCTGCTCAGAGCCCTGCTATGGGCCTATTCTTTGCACAGGCCTGGCCAATCAGAGCTCTGTTGCTACACAGCCCCTGCAGGGAGAGCCTTTCTTTTCAGTTCTGGTCACAGCTAGCATAGTTGTCCACAGACGTCCCTTTGCTATTTTTGTTTGATTGATTTTTTAAAAAGCACCTGATGCATACTTTTTCCCTTATTGTTCTCTTCCTTTTCTTTACTCCATTCAGTCTGTACCCAAGGCCACACACACACACACACACACACACACACACACACATACACACACTGAACTCAGAATCACTAACAAAGAAGCCTTGGTCTAAGACAGAAAACAACTGTTAAAAAGACCCTTTCCATGCTCGTGAATGCTAGGAAAATTTGCTTTTTCTGACATTTGGGAGTACTAATTATGAAGTAGCACACTACTGCCCTATATTTAATTTCCCACTCTTCTCTGCCTCCAGGAGCAGAGAAATCAATAAGAGAGAGATGATAAGGTTTCAAACAATCTATCACCCACCTTCTATTACTGCCTCTCCCAAGAGCTCAGCCACAAAGCTAGTGTGACTAGACAAAGATCATTAGCACAATGGGGTTCACAGACTCCCTGCTTTTCTCTTCCTATGACAGAACAATTGGATACTGTCTGCTTATCTTCTCCCCACCCCATACTCTGTGATAAAAGAAAGCACAAGCACATTCTTGAGAGAGAAAGGATGCTACATGAGCACAGCTTCCTAACACCACCTGAGCTCACTGGTAGAGTGATGATTGAGAGGCCAAGATGGAGGGACAAAATGGCAGGAATCAAAGGGAAAGTTCTACCCCAGCATGCAAATGCAAGGGGCCAGAGAGTTTGGGATGTTAAAGAACAGAAGATCAGGATACCAGAGGCAACCTAGACCTATATTGTTGAACTTCCTGAAATGTTAAAAAAGAGATGTGAGTAAAGATTGGAAGACCTGTGTAGCTATGGTGTCTTCCACTCAGTACCTCTTTGGTACTGAAAGATGGCCCACAGATTTTTTAAGCCCTACACTTACTTACTCTGATACCTACCTACTACCCTTTCCAGGCAAATTTATAAGAACATTCATATATACATAAATGCCATTAAAATAAGGGTTAATTTTTTTTAGTCACATGGTATAAGGTAGATTTGAGTGGGAAGACTAATTTTCTAGAAACCTGGCTAAAGAGAGTTGTTAGACCATCATTATTAAAAGAATAGAGTAATTAGGCAGAAAGCCACGTTAGCTTCCTTCAAATGGTTTTTCTCCAGAGAGCGGATCCTCTGAATCTCTCCCATCCCTTCCCACTCACTGGTATATATATATGCCCGTGGAAGGAGGAGTTTTATTGCTTTTTATACAGCAAGAATAATGCAAAAGTTGTGAATCAGTAGTGTAAAGAATATTCAAACACTTGGTGACTTCTGATTTCATTTCTGAAGAATATAGCTTAAAACCACATGCAAAATGAAAGCTCTGGCCTGAAAAGTCAGTGCCTAAAACAAAAAGAATTTTACAAAGTAGTGGTTTCCAAATCTTAAAGCTTTGCCACTCCTCCCCACTGTCTCTCCACCCCAAACAGAGTGTTCTTCTAGGAATTAGTATCTCATGTGATCAGGAAACATTTTTCTGATATTTAACAACTACTTTAGTTTCCTAACAGTCTTTTTCTTCATTTACATTCAAGCAAACTTAGTACTTTTGGTTTAAAAAAACTAAAAAGTAGTAAGATCCCATTTTTGTCAAATTAGACCCATCTCTATACATTGAGAACTATCAGGAACAATTTTTACTTATTATTGGTACAGGCTATTGAATGGTGAACATTTTACCGTTTTTCCTACTTTTTGGTTTTATGTAATTTTGAAAACAAAGACAGGGTATTGTTTTCTACAGATGTAAAAATCTCTGAAAAGGAAAGAGAAATTAGGTAGTGTCCTTAGCAGTAATCCCTGGCCAACTACTTTTCCAGGTAGCTTTCCTGAGGTTTCTGGTGTATGTGGAGCTGGGAGGAGCAGTGTCTCAGCGCATCTGTTCCTGGGAGACACTGTTGTGTCTGAGTTCAACACAACAAGGACCCAGCAAAGAGGGCAGAAATAGGACTGAGACGAACAGTTGGAGACCAGAAAAATTAGACATGACTCAGCAAAAGCACAGGAGGAAATCTTCAAAAAGATCAGGTCTCAGAAACAAGTTACCCATCCCCCTTACTTCTGAATAGAATGGTTTCAATTAGGGGGGTGCTCCAGGCTATGTTGAGTAAACTTTGAGAGGAGGTGAAAGAGGAGAGAGGGGAAGTATGCCAGCATGGCTTTCCTCCTGCCAAAGCAGGTGAGTGGGCTCTCTGTCGTCAAGGTGCAAGAAGGGAATAAATGTCTTTTCTGTAGCTGGAGTGAACTGGGGGACGACTGGAGGCCTCTACTCGAAGGCCAGCACTTCTCAGAAACACAGTGGAATTGTCCCAGACAAAGCAGACAGGCTGGCATCCCTTTCTTGGGAATCAGAAGGTAGGAAAGGAGTGAGGCATGACTAGCCAACATACCAGGGACAGTGGTGAAATCTTGAGAATCTGGGGGGTCTGCCAGCCACGCTTGGGCAGCAACTCTCCATGCCCCGACCTGGAGAACCTGTATGACCTTGGCTGTCAGGCCATAAAGGGAAGTCCCTGGGCTGAAGGACCAACTGCCTCTTGTAAATTCACTTCCTCATCCCAGCTCCCAAATGTAGGGATCTATGCAAGTCTGGTCTCTCTACATGGGTCTTGGGACCCTTGGGGGATCCATTCTTGGGCTTGTCATCCTCCGTCACCCTCTTTCTGCTTTGACTTTTCTCCTGCCTTGCCAGACACACCATTTCCCAGCCATCAGTGCCTAACCACACCTATGTGGTGTAAACAAGTGCTCGGAATCATAACTGAAATCCAGTGTTCCTACAGGGATCCTAGATCACTAGCCCTCCTCTTTTACTCCAGATCCTTACAAAGAAAATAACACATGCAAACAAACAAACAAAAAATCACCAAAGAATAGAAAGGCTAATTCTGGGCCTTGGGTTGGAGGCACAGCAGGAAGAGGTAGCCACACATCTGTGCTCTGTGGTTGGAGGCATGTGTCACCATCCTTAGGCTAAGCAACCCAAATGCAACACCAGGGTGCCGAGGTGCTGACATCTGCTCTCTTGCCCTCTGATAGGTCAGCTCTTAGCTATAATATAACTCTATAGATGGAAAATTCCAGAGGGAAGTGACCTGCTCTGTGCTATACAGCGAGGCATAAGCAAAATGAGGAGAAGTGACAGGCCTAGACCCAGTCGTTTGACATTCTAAGACCTTTCTTTTTTTGTGTTGTAGCAGCTTGGCCTGATGAATATCTGGCAAGTGATTAGGATGGGAGGCTAGACTGGAAAACCTTGTTGTTTTCAACTCTGTCAGTTACATTAATTTTTCCTACCTCATTACCTGAGCTTGGGATGTAAAGTGGAAAAAAACACATTTGCTTGGAACTGTATCAAAGACATTAAAAATCCATATTGTGCTTGTGTTTCCTGGACCTCAGGCTACCAGACCTATTCTCTCCAGGTTCATTACCCATTTCCTGTACATCAGATACCAATGCAGACCATTCTTATACCTCACTGATAATGTAGTGGACAGTCCAGTTGACTAATTTTGATCCACAACAAAATGAGCTTCCTGCAAAGAAAGAAGAGATTATATATATATATAAACAGACATAAATTTACAAAAAGAGTGTGTGATGACATGGTAGCATCTTCAGGATGGCAGGACTCTCCTGTGGGCCATGGCAGCTTCCACCCACAGTCCCAACAAGGAGGCCATTCATATGCTGTGAAAGCAAAGGCATTACCTTGTCTCTTGTTTACCACCTGAGTGATTGTAATGACTGTTTGTCTTCATTACAGGTGAATGGCTCAGAACAGGATGCTCCAAAGGCTTACCCAGATTCTTTATTGGTACTACCATATTTTACTCTGTGGTGTTATATAAAATTGTTTAGCCAGACTCTTGTCTTTCTCCAGTTTATATCCCTGACCAAGGACTCAAAGTTTGGTTAGATGCCACTTTCCTCTAATTCACTTTTTTTTGATGTGCAGTTATGCAGTGAAATATAGTGTGTCCTGTGGACATGATAAAGTTGAGAAAATGAGGTGCAGAAGGAATTATGTTGCACACTTTGGGTTGAACTTGCACAGGAATCGTTTGGATGGACCATAGTGTCCTACACTAGTTGAACAAATCCACCTGTAAAACTCAGTCACGGGCCGGTTCGTAGAGGACTCTATTGATCATGATTTATATCCATGTCAGTGCTCTTCAAATTTTCACTACTCTTCTCTTGATTTAACCTCAATAACTGAGGCGGGATAGTGGGTCTCACCCTCAATTTATGGATGTGGAAGAATGAGCCTTAGAGGTTGGATTATAGACAAATTCTGAAATCGGTGATAAGTAAAGGCAGAGTAACATCCTACTCCCATCCTCTTCTCCTCTTGACCCTGCTGCTCTACAGTGAGGTGTCCCCAGAAGCCACAGTCATGTCCTGTTTGTGAGACAAATATGAATCTATCTTGGCCCAGTACTCTTGAGGAGAGCAGAATATAAAAAGACATTTCCTCTGTCTCGCCAGATGGCTTCAGGATAAAATTCTTTCCAAACTAAGTGTTAGAGTCCAGTTGACTATTTCAGGGTGGGCAAGAAGTAACATGGAGAAGAATTTAATCCTCCTCCTCCCCTAACACACCACTACATCCAAGCTTGGTGGGAGCAGGTCCTGCCAAAACAGGCAAGATTGTTGAACTGAAATCAAGAGGATGGGTCCCTGGCAAGGCAAATGCATTCAAGGATGAAGATTGGATGCTGGGGAAATTCACAATCCACTGATCTGAGGTTCCAGACTGGGCTCAGCCCCTGGGAGCTGGCTGGGCAGGACGTGGAATAAACTGAAGAATACTGAGCCCCATCCAACCCATCTGGGAGCCCACAGTGGAAAATAATGGGGGTAATACCTTGGGAAATCCACAAATTCTTGAGATCAATGCATACCTCTGTGCCTGTCTGCATATTTTGTATAAATTTTCATTTTGAAAAAACTGAATAGTTAGCATTAAGAATGGCTACTCATTCTTAAAATGCTTTGGAGAAACCAGAACTTGGAGAAGCCAATGCAAAGGAGGGTTGGGATAAACAGGGAAAATAGTCTTCCAAAAGAAACATGAAGGAGCTAGATGTTTGATATCAAACTCTGTTATAGTAAGCACTTGAACATTTTGTGCTTGGTTTTTGTGATAGTTAACATTAGAACTTTCGAATGCATTCATTCATGGGACATGCATGATGCTCCCACTCAGTATGAAACATTGACCAGGTCAAAAACAAGTAAGACATGGCTCTGTACCTGAGGAACCTAAAAATAATAAATTAGACTCTAAAAAATGAGACTGAATTATTGAATAATCTTGGGGAATATTCAGTTACTTTAAAACTAATAACATAGACCCAAATACAATCAGTGGCAAAATTTCCCAGGTCTATTTTAGCCCATTCATCCAATGTGGCACCCACCTCTCCCAAGAGTTGCCTAGTTATCTTCCATTTTCTTTACATCTAGTTAAAGCTAGAGCAGAATGTCAGAAGAGACTGGAGACCTGCAATACTAGCTTACCCCAATCCTCTCTTGTGTGGATGAAGGAACAGAGCTCATAGAAGACAAATGGCTGAGACAGCCTCCTGAGCAGTTTTTCAGGTTCTGTGTCTCCAATTTCATGGGTTAGCAGCAAGTCACCTAACTTGATCTTAATGAGACAAAACTTCAATTGTAATCTCATAAATAACAGAAGACCCTCAGTGGTCCCCCTACCCTTAGCAGATCAAACATGGTTTGCACAGCTCCATTCCATGCCTCCAGCTTTATCTGCCACATCCCTCCTGCATGTACCCATCCTTTAGTGAAAGTGGATGCTAGGGCTTTCCAACAAGTTTTTATCCTTTCTCTGCTCCTGAAATTGTATTACATAACACATATAGCAACTGCATACTATAAAAATCATGTTCATCTTTTAAACCCTCTTCTCTTTCCCTAGGAGTCAAACCCTTTCTTTCTATCTTGATTCCCAACAGTACTGTGTTCTTGCATTTTCATCAAGGAGCTTCTTCTCGGTAGGGCTGATGTCTTGTGTGTAACTGTTGGCTGTGGGACCTGACATAAAACTTTGACTCTCTACTTGCTGGGGAAGTATTTTTTGAAGAGAGATATCCCATATGTCCCCACTCACTGCTGGCAGGACCCAATGTAGAATTTAAGTCCTGTGACTCTTACCCTTGGGCTCTCTCTCTTACACCCTGTGACTTCTAGTTCACCAATTCATGGAGCTCATTTGAGGTTCTGATTCACACCATTGTTGTAGAAGTTTGTTGCCTATTTAGTGATGACACTGCAGAATTCAAAGAGAAATCAAGTCTTTGGAAGCATGGACTTCCATTTGTATTTTGGCCTTCACTGATCTTTCCTTGCTCTTCCTTTTCCCCTCTCCCTTACTGTTTCTCTTCTTTCCTTTTCTTCTCACCTTTTCTTTAATCCCCCATCTAAGTCAGCTAACAGGAGACAGTTCAGGTGGTTGCAATTTTGTAAATACTGATGCAGCATCTGCCTGGCCTGAAGAGACACATTTGTACACCAGACCTTCAGTGTTCGGGGTCAACAGAGCATTCAGGGACCTCTGAGTGGAGGCTGATCCTAGAGGCATCCACCCTGAATTACATCTGGGAACCATGACTTTGTGTTGGTTGTGCCTTTGTACAACTTCCTCATACTGAGAGGTCTAGGAGGACCAAACAGGGCATTGGAGATCTTCCTGGCTCATCATGATGAGGGAAGGACAGATAGGCAGGAAAGAGAAAAATTCCCTGGAGCTTGACTATGCATACTTGGGCTCACAATCCCCAGATGCTGGAGTTAGCTGTTTGGCTTTCATACACCTACTCCCTTTCCCTTCCCTACCCCTCTGGCATCTCCTTAGGTTTTGTGGTTCTTTTTTCTATCCTTGCCTCTCAAGCACCAGTGTCTTTCAAGTGCCCTGTTCTCTATCCTCTTCTACAGATTTGTTTCACACAGTACCCTTGATTCCACTCCTATGACTGCCATTATCACCTGCATGCTACCGTCCCTCAGACCCGACCTCTCTCCTGAGCTCTGAGCCTAATGATTATTGGATACTGAACTTCCCTCTCAAATAGGAAACACAATTTCACAACCTTTACTGTGTCTCTTGTCTTAATGATGAAACCACTGATGCATCTGGTATCCCATACCAGCAATCCTGGTATGCCCTAGATCTTTTTTTTTTTTTTTTCTGGTATGTCCTAGATCTTATCCTCACTGTAACCCTCCCTAAGAGTCACTAAATACTGACCAGTTTCTAGAAGTCAGTGGAAGCCATCATCTTTTGTTCTTGCTTGCTTCTTGTGTTCTTTAGATCCTTCCAGTCCTGTCTGTGGCTCTAACAATAGCCTCCTGACTTTCATGTGGTCTTGCCACCAATGTGACCATGACAGGAGACTTTAACCTCTGACATTTCTCCATCTGAAATAAAAGGGCATTGGACTACATCTCTGAGAGCTGTCCCAGCCCTGACACTCATTCACCTCTGTCAGCTTGCATATATCACAGGCCTAGAGTAAAAACCTGAATTTTCTGTCCTTTTACCCGTTCTGCCTCTCAAGAATTTTTTTATTCTTCCTCCTCCTCCACTCTATTAAAAGAGATTTTGATTGAAATGGGTAGCCCTAGGAACCAAATCTTTAGCCAGTGTGTGATTTCTCAGACATTCCCGAGGGAGACAGTCCCGTGTGCTTTCTTTCTGCAGGGAAGGGAGTTGTCTGGAGCCAAGGCTTCAACAGAATGGCTGTTGTTTTCCTCTTTATCATCACTGTTATTTTTTTGTTTGTTTTTGTTTTTTTTTTAAGATTTTATTTATTTATTTGACAGAGAGAGAGAGAGAGATCACAAGTAGGCAGAGAGGCAGGCAGAGAGAGAGGGGGAAGCAGGCTCCCTGCTGAGCAGAGAGCCCAATGCGGGGCTCGATCCCAGGACCCTGAGACCATGACCTGAGCTGAAGGCAGAGGCTTTAGCCCCCTGAGCCACCCAGGCGCCCCTCATCACTGTTACTGTTTTGAGGGCACTGCTCCTCCACTCAGCAGAGGCAGACACACAGATGGAAAGTTTTAAGACATTTTTCTTCCTGCAAATTAATTAAAGGGTGAATATCAATTCTTTGACCCCATTCCACCCTCACCACCATTCCTTCGGCCAGGACACTGGGCTTAATGAGGCAACTCCTAAGGTTTGGTGTTGCTCTGAGCACCAGGACTCCTTTGATCTTGATTTAGAATCTTTACTGAAGGGACACCCAGGGGAGCAGTGAGATGTGCATCTGCCAAGAGTTGGTGAACTTGCCACTATCTCTGAAATAATACTTCTACCTCCGCATATGAGCCATTGCCACTCTTCTTGCCTCTGCACTGGTCCATCCCACCCACCCCCAACTTTCTTCCTTTATTGAGAAGCAGATGCAGGGCACTTCACTGGCTGGGAAGCAGTGTGATGCCATAATTGCTCCATTTTGTGTGTATGTGTGTGTGTGTGGGGGGGGGGGGTCCCAGCTCTCTAGATTCTAGAAGCTGCTAGACAAGGGAGAGATAAATGCAAGTGCATCCCATGCTGATCCAGGAATCAGCTGGCAAAGACTATTCAAAGCATCTTAAGACGTCTCTGAATTTTATAAAATATTAGAACCCAAATATAAATGTGAAGTTATGTATGTCCTTCCCAATCGCACCTGTCATTTTACAAGTGTGGAAAATAAGGCTTTCAGCAAATTAGTGGAGCACTCCCAATCTTGTGTACTTCCCATTACAATCTGCTTCCTAACTGTGTATGGGTTTCCTTATTCTCCAGAGCCAGGGAGCATCAACATGTGGCTTCAGAAATGCTGCTAAATCCTGAACAAATAGGGCACCTGGATGGCTCAGTTGGTTGAGCAACTGCCTTCGGCTCAGGTCATGATCCTTAAGTTCCGGGATTGAGTCCCACATTGAGTCCCAGCTCCATGGGGAGTCTGCTTCTTCCTATAACCTTCTCTCATGCTCTCTCTCACTTTCTCTGTCTCTCAAATAAATAAATAAAATCTTTTAAAAAAAATCTTGAACAAATAAACATGGATATGCAAGATAATGCTCAAGATCTCTTACTCTCAAACCTAGATGTAATGTTTGTGTTCAACCCTGGGATCCAGGCTTGCTTCAGTGCTTCCCCAACTTATCCTTTATAGGTAGGGGAGGAAACATGGGGCCCACAGATGCATCCCTATTCCCCAGTCCCACATTGACTCTTAAAAGATGGGGTGGGGGTTGTTTGCATGTATGGAGCAGAGAAAGACTTTCCTAAATTTTGGCCAGCAGTGTTTGTCTTGGATTTGGGAAGAATGGAAAAGTGGAAGTGGTTTTAATTGGAAGGACCTCATGGAGAACTGGGCAGGCTCCCCCCTTTTCCCTCTTCCCCAATTACTATTTGAGTTACATTCCAACTTTAGAATTCTTCTAAGATTAAAAAAAAAAGGAAATGTACAAGGTTAGGAGTCATAACTCTTAGCCTGGTTTTATTCTTATAACTCATCCATACGTTCGTATATTTAGGAAACAAAATAGTCATTGAGCTACTATATGCCTGGTACTATTCTAAGTGCTGAGTTATTTGGTGTGGGATAATGCAAAATTCCTGTTTCCATAGGTCTTACATTACAGGGGGAAAGTCAATGATTGCCACATGAGTAATATCATCAAATGCTATGAAGAAAACAAAAATTGAATAAGGCAGTAGACAGTACCTGATAAGACGTGTCTGTGTGTGGTTGTGTCCTGGTGTTTTAAAATAGGTAAATAAATTCTCTCATACTCTCTTCAAAATGTGAAACCTAATTCCCCATGCCCCTAAGAAATAGACTGAAGTGGAAGTCATGGGGTATGACTTTGGAAGCTGGATAATAAAATTGTTGCATCTTCCTCCTGTTTTTGTTGAATTGTCTGCTCTGGGGGAAATTCACCATCATGTTGCAAGGACACTCAAGCAGCTAAAGAAGCTCGGGTGGCAGGGAACCGAGGCCTCTGGCCAACATCCCTGTAAGGAACCATCTAGAAAATTGGTTCTCCAGTCTCAGACAAATCTTCAGATGACTACAGTCCCTACCAACATCCTGACTGCAAGTGAATGAGAGATGCTAAGCTAGAACCCCCAGGTAAGTTCATCCCAGATTCTTGACCAAGAACAACTTGAGATAAATATTTGTTGTTTCAAGTTAGAGCTTTAGGGGATGATTTGTTAAATAGCAATAGACAACTAATACATGAATTTTAGGGATGCTTTCTCTCTGAGAAAGTAATAGTTGAACAGAGACCATAATGAAGAAAGAGAATGAGCCAGGTTAAGATACATAGGAAGAAAGCTTGAAGCAGGAAGCATAGAACTGGCAAACAAATTTTGGTAGGAACATGCTGGAGATTTTCAAAGGCGTGTCACAGAAAAATAGTCCAAGATTTGGGAATGGGCAAGGTATTAGTGGGTATCCTCTCAGGGGGCTGCTGGGCATCACTGAGGGTATTTTCTGGGGCTTACCTGGTTGTGCTGAGATATTCCCCTTTGACTGAATTTTGATTGCCTAAGTTACTTTACAATTCCATTGAGGTGGAATTCAACTTGTAGAAAACTGATAGGAATGCAAATTATTCTTTTCTAAAGCAAATAATTAGTTTTGTCCAGTAGAGCTATAACTGAATTCTACCTTGTAGGAAATATGGCCCCAAACAATACATTTTAAGCAGCTTTATTGAGTTAAAATTTTTATAACATACAATTCACCCATTTAAATCATTGTTTTCTCAGTATATTTACAAGGTTATGCAAATATCACCACAATCTAATTTTTGTCCACCACATAAAGAAAATCCCATACTCATTAGTAGGTTCCCTTCCATCTTCCCCTCTATCATCCCTCTCTCCCATACGAGCTCAAGATAATCATTAATCTACTGTTTGTCATTATAGATTTGCCTATTCTAGAAATTTCATATAAAGGTAATCATGCAGTATGTGGTCTTTTGGAATGGGATTCTTTCACTTAGCATAACTTGAAGGGTTATAGCATGTATTAATGCTTCATTATTTACTACCAGATATTATTCGATTGTATAGAAATGTCATATCTTGTCTTTGTATTTATTAGTTGATGGAGATGTGGGTTATTTCTACTTTTGGGATAGTGTGACTAAAGTTTTTGTGAACATTCCAGTCAAGTCCAGTTTTTGTCTGAATGCATGTTTTAATTTCTATGGGGTACCTACCTAGGAGTGGAATTGCTGGGTCCTATGACAGGCCCATGGTTAGTATTTTGAGGAACTGTAAAACTATTTTCCAAAGTGGCTGCACCATTTTACATTCCCTCTAGCAGCGTGTGAGGGTTCCAATTTCTCCACATCTTTGCCAACACTTATTATCATCCATCATTTTGATTATAGCCATTTTAGTTGGTATGAGGTGATTTCTTGTGGTTTCAATTTGCATTCCCTAATGACTAATGATGTTGAACATCATTTCATGCACTTATTGGCCATTTCTATATTTTTCTTGGAGCGATGTCTATTTAAAACCTTTGCCAATTTTTTAAACTTGTCTTTTACTGTTGAGTTTTAAGAATTCTTTATATATTCTGGGAAGAAGTCTTTTATCAAATATATGACTTGCAATTATTTTCTCCCACTATGAGGGTTGTCTTCATTTTCTTGATGGTATTATTGGCAGAAGAATAGTTTTTAATTTTAAGTTCTATTAATCTATTTTTTTTCTCGTGCTTTTGGTATTGTATCAAAGAAACAACTGCCTGACTGAAGACCATGATTTGCTTTTATGCTTTCTTCGAAGAGTTCTACTGTTTTAGCTCTTACATTAGGTATATTACTCATTCTGAGTTAATTTTGTGTATGCCAGGTGGTAAAGGTCTACATTAATTCCTTTTTTCTCCAAGTTTTTTTTTTAAGATTTTATTTATTTGAGTGAGAGAGAGTGAGAAAGGGCATGAGAGGGGAGAAGGTCAGAGGGAGAAGCAGACTCCCCACTGAGCAGGGAGCCTGATGTGGGACTCAACCCCTGGACTCCAGGATCCTGACCTGAACTAAAGGTAGTCACTTAACCAACTGAGCCACTCAGGCACTCTTTTTTTTTTTTTTTCAAGTTTTTATTTAAGTTCCAGTTGGGTAACATAGAGTGTAATATTAGTTTCAGGTGTAGGATTTAGTGACTCATCACTTACATACAGCATCTAGTGCTCATCACAATTGCCCTTTTTAACATCCATCACCTATTTACCCAATCCTATCCCCTCTGGTAACCATCAGAGCGTTCTTTATAGTTAAGAGTCTGTTTCCTGGTTTGCCTCTCTCTTTTTTTCCCCGTGTTCATCTGTTTTGTTTCTTATCCAGTTGTCCCTGAACCATTTTTTAGAGACTATTCGTCCCCATTAAATTATCTTTGCCTCTTTGTTGAACATCAGTTGATGTGTGTATTTATTTATGGACTCTCAATTCTATTTCATTGATCTATGTGTCTATCTTTATGCCAGCACCACATTTTCTTGGTTACTATAGCTTTGTAATAATTTTTCAAATTAGGAAGTGAGTTCTTCAACTTGGTTCTTCTTTATCAAGATTGTTTAACTCTTGGGCGCCTGGGTGGCGCAGTTGGTTAAGCAACTGCCTTCGGCTCGGGTCATGATCCCGGAGTCCCAGGATCAAGTCCCACATCGGGCTCCCAGCTCCATGGGGAGTCCGCTTCTCACTCTGACCTTCTCCCTTCTCATGCTCTCTCTCACTCTCTCTCTTTCCTAATAAATAAATAAATAAAATCTTTAAAAAAAAAAAAAAAAAGATTGTTTAACTCTTCTGAATCCCTGGAATGTCTACAGGAATTTTAAGATTTGCTTGTCAGCTTCTGGAAAAAAAAAAGACAGCTGGTACCTTGATAGGGATAGTTTTATATCTGGGGAGTAAAATCATCTTAACACTATTAAGTCATTTGATCCTTGAACACAAATATCTGTCCACTTATATAGATGTTCTTCTTTTTCTTTCATTGACTATTTGTAATTGTCAGTGTATGTCTTATACTTCTTATGTTGGCTAATTGAATTTAAATAAAAAATCCTAACTGAACATAAATAAAATGTATTCTTAAGTATTTTACTCTTATATATAGAATTAAATTATTAATTTAATTTTCAAAGTTTTCACTGCTAGTATGTAGAAGTACAAGTGATATTTTTATATTTGATATTATATTTTGCAACTTTGCTGAACTTATTTACCAGTTTTCATAGTGTGTTAGTGGATTCCTTAGGAGTTTCTATATACAAAATCATGCCATTTGCAAGTAGATAGTGTTCCTTTTTCCTTTCTCAACTGGATGACTTTTATTTCTTTTTCTTGCCTTATTTCCCTGACTAGACCCCTAACAATGTAAAGAAATAAGAATGGATGATCTCGTCTTGATCCTGATCTTATGATGAAATCATTCAGCCTTTCACTATTTTTTTTTAATGTTTCAAGTTTTTATTTAAATTCCAGCTGGTTAACATAAAGTGTAATATTAGTTTCAGGAGTAGAATTCAGCAATTCGTCACTTACGTATAACACCCAGTACTCATCATAAAAAGTGCCCTTCTTAACACCCAACACCCGTTTAACCCTTCCCCTGCCCACCTCTTCTCCAGCAACTCTGTTTATTCTTTATAAAGAATAATAAGATAGTTAGGAGTTAAGAGTCTCCTTATAGTTAAGAGTCTCCTTTATGGTTTGCCTCCTTCTCTCTCTCTTTTTTTCTTCCCCTGTGTTCATCTATTTTGTTTCTTAAATTCCACATGTGAGTGAAATCATATGGCATTTGTCTTCCTCTGACTTTTTTCACTTAGCATAATATACTCTAACTCCATCCCTGTCATTGCAAATGGTAAAACTTCATTCTTTTTGATGACTGAGTAATATTCCATCACACATACACATCATATTCTCTTTATTCATTCATCAGTCATTAGACATTTGCACTCTTTCCATAATTGGCTATTTTTTAAAAAAAATATTTATTTGAGAGAGAGAGTGAGAGAGCATGGGGGGAGGGAACAGGGGCAGAGGGAGAGGAGAAACAGACACCCCACTCAGCAGGGAGCCCAATGTGAGGCTCAATCCCAAGACCCTTAAATCATGACCTGAGCTGAAGGCAAGTGCTCAACCAACTGAGCCACTCAGGTGCCCCTTATAATTTGGCTATTGATAATGCTGCTATAAATAATAAGGTGCTGTTCCCCCTTGATTCAGTATTTTTAATCCTTTGGGTAAATACCTAAATATTAGTAATACAACTGTTGTGTTGTAGGGTAGTTCTATTTTTAGCTTTTTGAGGAACCTCCATACTGCATTCCAGAGTGGCTGCACCAGTTTGCCTTCCCACTAACAGTGTAAGAGGGTTCTCCTTTCTCTGCATCCTCACCAACATCTGTTGTTTCTTTCTTTCTTTTTTTTTTTTAACTCATTTGACAGAGAGAGATCACAAGCAGGCAGAGAGTCAGGCAGAGAGAGAGGGGGAAGCAGGCTCCCCGCTGAGCAGAAAGCCTGATGCGGGGCTTGGTCCCAGGACTTTGAGATCATGACCTGAGCTGAAGGCAGAGGCCTTAACCCACTGAACCACCCAGCTTCCCCCATCTGTTGTTTCTTGTGTTGTTAATTTTAGCCATTCTGAAAGGTCTGAGGTGGTATGTTATCATGGTTTTGATTTGTATTTCCCTGATGATGAGTGATGTTGAGCATCTTTTCATATGTCTGTTAGTCATCTGTATGTCCTCTTTGAAAAAATGTCTATTTATGTCTTCTGTTTATTTCTTAACTGGATTATTTGGTTCTTGGGTGTTGAGTTTGATAAGTTCTTTATATATTTTGGATACTAATCCTTTGTCAGATATGTCATTTGCAGATATCTTTTACCATTCTGAAGGTTGCCTTTAATTTTGTTGATTGTTTCCTTTCTAGTTCAGAAGCTTTTTATCTTGATGAAGTCCCAATAGTTCATTTTTGCTTTTGTTTTCCTTGCCTCTGGTGACATGTCTAGCAAGGTGTTGCTGTGCCCAAGATCATCTTCAGTTTCTTTAATAAGTGTTCTATAGTTCTTAGAGTACAGATCTTTAACCTCTTTGGTTAGGTTTATCCCTAGGTATCTCATGGTTTTTGGTGCAATTGTAAATAGGTTCAATTCATTGATTTCTCTTTCTGCTGTTTCATTATTCATGTATTAAAGTGCAACAGATTTCTGTATAATGATTATGTATCTTGTGACTTTACTGAATTTGTGTATCAGTTCCAGCAATTTTTTGGTGGAGTCATTTGGGTTTTCTACATAGAGTATCATGTTATCTGCAAATAGTGAAAGTTTGACTTCTTCCTTGCCTACTTGGATAGCTTTTATTTCTTTTTGTTGCCTTCCACTATTAAGTATGATTGTCATGGGTTTCCATGTATGGTCTTTATCACAGAGAAAGAAGATCCTTTCTTCCTGATATGCTAAGTGCTTTTTTTTTTATCATGAAAAGCTTTTAATTTTTGTCAGTTATTTTATTCTATTTCTACTGAGATAACCATATGGCTTTGTCTTTTGTTCTACTATTATGGTGTATTACATTAAGTGATTTTCAGATGTTAAACTAACCTTGCATTGCTGGGATAAGTCACCTTTGGTTTTGGGGTATAATCCTTTTTATATGTTCCTTGCTTCAGTTTGCCAGTGCTTTGTTGAATATTTTTGTTGTCTATGTTCATAGACATATGGGAGATTAGTCTATTCCCATATTATTTTCTCGTGATGTCTTTGTGTAGACCAAGTAGAATTGGTCTTATGTAAGAAGTCGAGAAGTACGCTCTACTGCATTTTTGGAAGTGTTTTGAGGATTGCTATCCATTTTTCTTGAATGTCAAGTTTTAAAATAACTAATTCAATTATTTCACTTGTTATAGCTCTATTCCTATTTTTTATGTCTTTGATTAAATTTCTATTATTTTCTTTTTCTAAGGCTTTATCCATGTTGTGTAAGTTACCTAATTTGTTGATATACAGTTGTTCATAGTATTCCCTTATAAATATTTTTATTTATATCAGATCGTTTATGATGTTTCTTCTTTCATTCTTGATTTTTGTAATTGGAGTTCTCTCTTTTTCTGTTGGTCAGCTTAACCAAATATGTATCAGTTGTATTGATCTAAATGTTGTATTTCATTTTCTCATATGATATGAACCAGTTTTGCAACTATTAGCCAGTTCACTTTAACATTTCTGACAGCCTCTGTATACATATATGTCTGTTCTTCAAATTTTCTTCTGAACAAATCTTAACAGGTTCTCTCATTAATTAATGAGTTGAATAAAATATTTGACATGTGTTGGTTGCATATTTTTATGAAAATAATGTTTTAAAATTTTGAAAATTATACTTTAGCAGAAAGTAGAAAAATGAATGAAGAGTCAGAGAGTGGTGGAAAATGAGGTCAGAGAGAAAGACAGAACAGATCATGTATGTCCTTGTAGACTATGTTAAAGAAGTTGGTTTTTATTCTAGATGAGAGGAAAAGCTATTAGCATCACCTCAGACAAGTTCCTTCCTTAACTGGGACCTCAAAAACCTATACTATGTCTCTATGCCACTTCAAAGGATGGCTGTGAGGATGGAAAGAGATTATGGAGTTGAAAATGGCATTGTTACTATTAGCACTCAGTCCAGTCACCTGTGAGATCAGTTTTCAGGCACTGTTGGCTTGGTCCAAAATTTTGTTTTCAAGTCCTTACCTATTGGCAGGTTCTTGAAGAAGGAAGACTTAGGGAATTCCAGGGGACTTGGCTTTGATTCCTGAGAAAGGGAGTCTTGCCCATGAAGATGATGGGAATTTTATATCTAAAATATGGGCTAGTATGATCATCAAACTGCCCAGGGAAGAGGAGATGGGGCTAAGGCAATTTAGGACTCAAATGGTAGGTGTGGCTTATCTCATTATCTCTGCCTGGAGCTGGTTCTGGATGATTTGAAGGCCAAGCTGATAGAGGGGCAAGATTGAGGATAAGCAGGTCAAGAGAGAGAACCTGGGGTGGGCTAAATAAGGTTGACAGAAGGCCACTGAATTCAAAGGTCTGAAGTTTGAGCTTAAAGAGGAAAGCAAAGTGCTGGCAAGTGACTAAATCACAAAACAGGTTTAGAATGTGAGTGTAGTATGGTGCTTGGAGCTGGGAAAAACAAAGGCCAAGAAGAGGGATGACAGTGAACCAGAGAGAAAACAATCTGCACACAGTTTGCCTTGCACAGATGACCAAGTGTCTCTCTCTAGCCTGTACCTCAGCGTAGTCATGGATGGGTAAATGAATCAAATAAGTATCTCTCTCATTCAGTCTTCTTTATTTTTTTCTGCCCCTTGGCTTGATCTAGATCTTTGACTATTCATGGAGATTTTAAAATATATTCCACATTGAGAATTCTCTCTGGCCAACTTTTGCTATTTGTATACTTTAAATTCTTGTTGTTTATGCTAACTCCCATTTTCTCTTGTATTTTCCTCAAAAGTTCTGCAATCTGCCTTTCCCAGCATTCAGGTCCAGTCCTGAGGAGCAGTGGTAAGCCCCAGACAACCTTCAAGGCAAGTCTAATGGGCTGGAATGGGTGGGCCTTCAAGGAAGGAGAATACTCTCAGGAAATGGTCTGACCACACAACCCTGGTTGCTTGAGGTAATAGAAACCTAAATTGGTCTGCTCACAAGCCTGGTTTATCAGCATGACCTGAATACAGGGAGCTATAAAGTGTGTTCTTTGAGGATTTTTTCTTCCTCTTTCTCTCTTTGCAATTAAGAGTAGAAGTCCCCAGGAAAAGAATCATATAAACATAAGGGTAGAATTAAGATAAATGCATTCTTTTTGCTTAGGAAATTTTCCATGATGAATGAATAGCACTCTAGCCCTTATTCAGCAAGGTCAAGTTCTCTTTAAAAAAGATTCACTTTTCCAGAGCTGAGGCTAGGTGTTGGGGCTGGGGGCCTTGAGAGAGAAAACAGTTTTCTAGAAAAGGAGAACTAATGGTCAGTGCTGATCTCTCCCAAGAGGTTTGCTGCTCCTTGGTGGTTTCAGAGTTGATGGTGGACTCCATGCTTGTTTTGGGGTCTTTATTCTAGCCAGCCTCAGGAGCTAACTTGACTCTTCACAGCCGATGCCGTGAGATCTGAGAACATTTTCAATACAGGGTACCCTGCTCATCCCAGGTGGAAACAAAATTTGTTTCTCATTATACCCAAGAGTGAACAAACATCAAGATAATATGATTGGAAATGCTTCATGGAAGAAAGGCATCAAAAAACCTGGGGTCCCAACCTGGCTCTGTGAATAACAATGCTCAGAGAATGCAAATGGTGTGTCCACTCCCTCACTAATGCCACAGCTGGGGAGATAGGCAGAAGTTGGGCTATACTTCCTAAGTTCCTCCCAAATTCTGACATTCTGTGTCTAAGTGTCACAGAGACCCCTGAACATTCCTGAAGGTCCATTTGCTTTTTCTAATTGCCCTTTTATGTTCCTACCTCTGTAATGACTTTTTAGAGGGCTTGATGTAAGAAAGTTAGAAAGTCACTAAAAACCTTATCTGAGGAATCTTGCTCAGTTTTACATACTTTTAGTTTTGAAAGCAAGTAAGAATGAAAAGACCTAGAACATAGGGTGTTCGATATTTAGCATGTCAGGCCCAAAGGGCATACTAGAGTGAAATCTTACACATTAGGAAAAAAATCATATTCCTGGAGGTGATATAACTAGAGGAAAAGTGATGAAGTCCATCTTTATAGATGTGCTTACTGCATGCTAATGCAAAGGTTCTGCTTATTTAGGGAAGAGAGATACAAGTGGAGGAGTAGATGGACAAGTAGAAAATGAGGTGGGGAACACAGGTGGTGCATTACTTTGTCATTTTGTGTGGGTTTCCAGGATCTTTGGCCTTCACCGTAAGAGGCGATCCTCCATTTGGGCTACACTATCACTGAGAAGTGAATAGAATCCTGAACCCATGATTGAGATTTCTTGGCCACTTCTCTCTGGAAGGTTAATGGAGTGGATTTCCATGCCATACTCAATACTAAAATGAAAATTTTAAAAAAGGAAGAAAAAGAAAAAAAAAGGGAAGGAGAATAGTTCTATCAAAAGAGTGTAGTCTTCCAGCAACAGTTCAGAAATTTAATCTCTTTTTTTCATCTATAAAATAAAGACTTTCATACCCCTTGGCATCTTTCTCCCTGATTCTTAAATACTGCTTAATCACTGTTGAATATAGCAGAGGTTTTAGGACCAGATCTGTTTAAAATATTCCTTTCCACTCACACTGAACTCTTTTCTTGAAGTCCAGCTTCTTAGAAACTTGTCTATTTCCCTGAAACCTTTGACCATATTTCCACAAAAAATAATCTCTCAGAAATTTTCAAATATTTGGCAGTGATAACCCAGAATGAGTCCAGTGATGGGCAAAGCTGGAGAGACATGACTAAACTTTCTCAGAACTCTTGGTTTTCAACTGAACAGCACAGGAAAGCAGGAGGAGGAGGAGGAAGGCGAGGAGGATGAGGTGGAGGGCAAGGAGGGGGAGGAGGAATGGGGGAGGGGAGGAGAAGGAGTAGAAAGAGAGGGAGGGAGAGGAGAAGGAATACAAGGAGGGGGAAGGGAGAAGGAAGGAGGAATAGGAAAGCCAGCATTCTGCATTTTCTCACCACTTCTGCTCTTTCTCTTTTCTTCACTTCTTTCTAATCACTTCCTTCCTCAATAAGAAGGTGGCACTAACACAAACTGCCAAATTGGCATTATGGAGACATCATAGGATTATCTATAGTTTCTTGTTCCTCAGGGGTTAGTTAACTCTTTCTGAGGTGCCAGTGGGCTGTATTCATGCCCTTCTCCCACTTGTTCAGAAATATGCCTCTTGGCCTGGAAAGTTCTACTGTCACCTTCCCCCTCACAGTTCAACACACACAGGCAGTGATGCCAGTGAGTTGAATTGGAGGGGGTGGTAGAGATTGGAGACTCAGCCTGGGGAACAGATGACCTGTCAGTGATGACCCTTTTAAGAATGTGTAACTCTACATGCAGCTGCTTGGTCTGGAAGAGGTAGAAAGAATTCCTGAGAGTAGGTTAGTTCTCATAATCCCAGAGGATGTGCAACTGCTGCAGCTCGGGGAAACAGAGAGGGAGTTGTATAATGACATGGGAAACTCAGGTCTGTTGTTGGGTAGCTGAGTCATCCCCAAACGGGTGGGAGATGGTGACTATGGAGGCAGACCACAGAAGAAATTCCCTTGGGATGAATTTAGTTGGGATTTTAAACAAGAAAACCAACCATGAATTCTTTGAGTTAAGTGGGAGATTAAAAAGTATAATTAGAAATCAAAGCTGGTTTTAGAGGCTATTAAGAAAGAACCCACAGGTCAGAATGGAGGCAGAAGACAGAAACATAAAGTAGAGACCCAAAGGAGGTGAGTTCATGCTTCACCTGAGTTGCACTCCCACTTGACATCCTCAGCAAAAGGGAAACTTGAATGAGTCAGGTTACCAGGCTATGTTTCTGGAGAATCTGATTTTAGAGGTTTCTGGCAGGCATATTCTAAGTCCTGGGATGGATTTTGTCTATTTTATTGGCCATTTTTGGATGGCCACATTTTTCCCACTTCCAGCTTAAAGTATCAAAGTTGCAATTGAAGGGTTGTGTTGTGGAATGCCTGAGCTGCCTGGGGAATGAGTCTAACACCTTTCCAGTTCTGGGTCACAGCTCTGGAAACTACATTGTGGTAGTGGCAGTATTGTGGGGGAGGGGGTAGGTGTCCAAAGAAATGTCAGTTACCTGAGAAATGACCCCAAAATACAGACCAGAGAATAAGCTAGTGTCTGAATGCACAAGCAAGTGGTATGGATCTGACATTTTCATACCATGGGTATCGTCAAACAAAGATCACTTCTTTATTTTTATTTTTTCAGTGTTCCAAGGTTTGTTGTTTGTGTACCACATCCAGTGCACCATGCAATCTGTGCCCTCCTTAATACTTACCACCAGGCTCACCCATCCCCCCACGTTTCTCCCCTCTAAAACCCTCGGTTTGTTTCTGAGTCCACAGTCTCTCATGGTTTGTCTCTCCCTCTGATTTCCCCAAATTCACTTTTCCTTTCCTTCTCCTACTGTCCTCCATGTTATTCTTTATGTTCCACAAGTGATCATTTCTAAATCCCATTGGCTGGTGGGGGCAGAGCACTGGATATTCTGCCTGGTTGTTGCAACTTTTATGGGAGGGAAAGCTGGGTTCTTTCACTCGGTGTAATTACTTTGAGATTCATCCGTATGTCGATTATATCAGCCCCTAAATCCTTTTTGTTACCCTCATATGTGCAGTACACACCACATCTTATTTAACCGTTCACCTCTTAAAGGACATCTGGGACATTTCCAGTTTGAAGAAATTATAAATCAAGCTTCTATAAACATCCACGTATAGGTTTTTTTGTATGAAGATAGTTTTTATTTCACCTTGGAGTGGAATTGGGCATCTTATGATATGTGTGTATTTAACTTTTTAAGAAACTGTGTTTCAGTGGCTATGCCATTTTACTTTCTTACCAGTAATAGAGTTATAATTGATCCACATCCTTGGCAACACTTGGTATGAACCAGTGTATTAAATGTTCATGACTCCAATAAATCTGTAGTGATATCTCATTGTTCTTTAATTTGCATTTCCCTAATAACTAAAGATGTTAAGCATCTTTTCATGCACTTATTAGCCAAATACACTTTCTTGAGTAAGTGTCTGTGAATTTTTTGCCCATATGTTTTGCTTTCTTATTAATTGAATTTTGAGTGTTCCTTACAAATTCTGGATACAACTTCTTTATCAGATATATCGTTTGCAAATATTTCCTTCTAGGCTATCTTTTGTCTTTTAATTATCTTCACAAGGACATTTGAAGAACAGAACTTTTAAATTTTTATTAAGTTCAATGTACAAATTTTCCCCTTTTTTGGATTGTGCTTTAGATGTAGTGTTAGAGAAATCTTTGCCTAATCCAAGTTCACAAATGTTTTCCCCTATGTTGTCTTCTAGGAGTTTTATTGAATATGTTTTAGGGCATAATACTTTCATATCTTTTGTCAGAACTATCTAGAAGTATTTTATATTTGTATTATTATAAAAATAGTGTTTTTTTCTTTTTTTTCTCCCCAAATATGTTTAATTTTTCAGTGTTACAAGATTGATTGTTCATGCACCACACCCAGTGCTCCATGCAATACGTGCCCCTCTCAATACCCACCACCAGGCTCGCCAACCCCCCCACCCTCTCCCCTCCAAAACCTTCAGTTTATTGCCCAGAGTCCACAGTCTCTCCTGGTTCACCACCCCCTCCGATTTCCCCCCATTCACCCTTCCCTTCCTTCTCACGATGCCTCCATGATTTTCTTTATACTCCACACTTAAGTGAGACCATAAGATAATTGACTCTCTCCGCTTGACTTATTTCACTCCACATAATCTCTTCT
>CM052810.1:156929670-156946166 GCA_028533885.1 Nasua narica | reverse complement strand
GGATAAGGAAGATGTGGTACATCTATACAATGGAATATTATGCCTCCATCAGAAAGGATGAATATCCAACTTTTCTATCAACACGGACAGGACTAGACGAGATTATGTGGAGTGAAATAAGTCAAGTGGAGAGAGTCAATTATCTTATGGTCTCACTTACGTGTGGAGTATAAAGAAAATCATGGAAGGCATCGTGAGAAGGAAGGGAAGGGTGAATGGGAGGAAATCTGAGGGTCGATGAACCAGGAGAGACTGTGGACCCTGAGCAACAAACTGAAGGTTTTGGAGGGGAGGGGGTGGGGAGGTGGGTGAGTCTGGTGGTGGGTATTGAGAGGGGCACGTATTGCATGGAGCACTGGGTGTGGTGCATGAACAATCAATCTTGTAACACTGAAAAATTAAAATAAACATATTTGGGGGAAAAATTGGTATATCTTTCAAATCAGTGTGTATACCAGGCAGTCCATGAAACTCTAAATGCCCATGATATCCATACTCCCTTTGTGGAAAGAATCTGCAACAGATATTCCCTTCCTTAGATATCAAGAGGGTTTATACCATGTGACCCTCAGCACTCTGGAGACATCCAATTGGACCAGGGAGAGATGTCAGAATCAGTGACAGTCATAAGAGGTGGCCCGAGGGAAGAAATGAACCCCACAAATGTGCACCAGACTGAGTCATGACTAAAGAACCATCAGCGTGTTTGAAGGTGAAATAGAGGAAGAAACCAAGAGTAGGAAGAAACCACAATAAGAGTTCAGGAGCTTAGGGAAAAAACTGAGGACAGTTTAGCTGCAGTGCAGGGCTGGGTGAGAAATAAAGGCAGAGGGAACAACAGAAAGAAGCAGAATGCTGGAAATAGAGAATGACCTAGAAGGCATAGATACACTTAGAAAGCTGTAGAATGCCAATGGTTTGGAGTGGATTTATGCACTAGTGTTGGGAGTTTTGCCAGGAGCAGCCTTTTTTGCAGAGCAATCTGATACAACTTAGTCAAACTAAAATGATCCTATGTATATTTCCCAAACATATTTCACACAAGCCCATAAGGGGATGTGCTTGAGGATGTTCAATATAGCATTGTTTGTGGTGACAGGAAGTTGGCGGCAATCTGAAATCCATCAATGGTGATTAGATAGGCAACACATGGTGGGTATATATCATGGAGAACTAAGCAACACTGAGGATGAATAGCCTGCGTGAATGTTTAATAACATGGATGAACTCATAGACAGTGACAGGTCAAAAAAGAAAGATATATGACCAAGTACCATTTTTTAAAAATAAAAAGTACACACATTTTAAAAATGTACTTGTTACACAAGAACAGATACAAACCAAAAGATCTACATTAGACGCAAAGAAGAGTGGTTGCCTAAGGGGTGGGGGCAGAGAAGAACAGGAAGGAGTGAGGATAAAAGTAAATAAATAAGAAAGAAGACAGAGAATAGACAATGACCTGAAAAGTACAATTTGCTCAACCTGCTGCAACTGGCAGAGGAAGGAAACATGAAAATGGGAAAAAATGAGGAACAGGGCATCAAGGATTCTTCCTTTGGAGACAGGCAGACTAACCCTGTTTGGTCACACAAGTTATGGGTGCAATAGCCTGAGAGGGAAGAATCATTTTCTATATCTCAGAGGCCTGGTCATGCAGCTGTGGAGCTTCCTGAGCTTTCATGCCACATGTCTTTATAATAAACCTTGGTCCTCAAGGTCATCTGAACAGGTCTCCATCCTTTGAAATTTTTTTAATTTTTTTAAGTTCAATTATCCAACATATAGTACATCATCAGTTTTGGATATAGTGTTCAATGATTTATTAGTTGTGTATAACACCCATGCAACACATGCCCTCCTTAATACCCATCACTGGGTTTAACCCTCCTTTCTGCAACCCTCAATTTGTTTCCCAGAGTCCAGAGTTTCTTATGGTTTGTCTCCCTCTCTGATTTCTTCCCATTCAGTTTTCCCTTCTTCCACTATGGTTCTCTGTGCTATTCCTTATATTCCACATATTAGGAAAACCATATGATAATTGTTTTTCTCTGATTGACTTATTTCACTTAGTATAATCCCCTCCAGTTCCATCTATCTCGCTGCAAATAGTGGGTTTTCATTATTTCTGATAGCTGAGTAATATTCCATTGTATATAGGAACCATATCTTCTTTATCAATTCATCTATTAAAGAATATCTCTGCTCCTTCCACAGTTTGGTTATTGTGGACATTGCTGCTATGAACATTGGGGCACAGGTTCACCTTCTTTTCACTACATCTGTATCTTTGGGGTAAATCCCCAGTAGTGCAATTGCTGGGTCTTAGGGTAGCTCTATTTTTAACATTTTAAGGAACCTTCATACTCTTTTCCAGAGTGGCTGAACCAGCTTGCATTCCCACTAGCAGTGTAAGAGGGTTCCCCTTTCTCCATATCTTCACCAACATTTGTTGTTCCCTCTCTTGGTAATTTTGGCCACTCTAAATGATGTAAGGTGGTTTTGATTTGTATTTCCCTGATGGCTAGTGATGTTGAACATTTTTTCATGTGTCTGTTAGCCATTTGTATGTCTTCTTTGGAGAAGTGTCTGTTCAAGTCTTCTGCCCAATTTTTGACTGGATTATTTGTTTTTTGGGTGTTGAGTTTGAGAAATTCTTCACAGATCTTGGATACCAGCCCTTTATATATAATGTCATTTGCAAATATCTTCTCCCATTCCATAGGTTGCCTTTTAGTTTTGTTGACTATTTCTTTTGCTGTACAGAAGCTTTTTATCTTGATGAAGTCCCAATATTTCATTTTTGCCTTTGTTTCCCTTGCCTTCAGAGATGTGTCTTGGAGGAAGTTGCTGTGGCCACAGTTGAAGAGGTTACTGCCTGTTTTCTCCTCCATCCTTTGAAATCTAGTGGCACCTAACAAAAAGTTGTAAAATGGGATATAAGTGACAAATCAAGCTACTCTTATCAGTTATTATGTATCAGGCCCTAGTTTAGATTTTTAAAATATATGAAATATTTAATCCTAACAACTGGATTATTATCTTTATTACACAAATAAGGAAATTGAGGCACAGAAATATTAAGTCATGTAGCTAGGGTCACACAGCCAGTAGGCGGTAAACTGGGATTTAAACCCAGGCAGTTTGGTTCCAGAGCCTGTCCTTGTAACCACAACACCGTATCAGAAGATGCTGTTAAGTAAACTCCATTTGAGGGGCTAGTTTTGCCCAATGTAAGGTTTAACTAACTTTTCAAAATTCTTGGATTATTTCTCTCAATCACCCCAGGAAAGGCAGTTAATAATACTTATACTGATTGCCAAGTACTCAGATTTGGAAAAAAAGTAAAAGTAATTGTTATCTCTGTGCCATAACATATTCATTTCTAAAACCACCATCTCCCTGTCCCATTATGAGATTTCATACCGAGGACACTGGGTATAAAGTCAGTGACTCTGCCTCTCCCAGACCATGTGACCCTGGGTTATTCATCAAGCTTTCTTAGTGTCAGTCTCCTCATTTGAAAAATTGGGGCTAATAGCAACTCTTCTATCTATTGTTATTGGGATCAAATGAGATGATACAAACTAAAGAACTTTGAACATGGTATAGCCTATCCTTGGTGACTTGAACACACTATTTAATACGCTCCTTCAAGCTTTTCTTCTCCCACCCTGTATCTTTCATTGTTTCATTGCATCTCAGTACCAGCTGGGACAGCCTTGGCATCTTGTTGCCATGGGTACCTTGCATTAACTTCAACCTGGGAGAGAGTTTGTTGTAATCACCACATCCATGGTGCTACTTTGCCTGTTAATACATATATATGATGATTGAGTTTGGCCTTAGTGTTTTCTGTTTTCTCATCTTGTATAGGATAATGTGGCCCTCCTGAGTATGTTTTCAATTTTCTTGGCAATTTGAGCATCATGGAACAAATTTCCCCACCATCACCCTCTCAGTTCTGACACATTCTTGCTTGTTGATAATTGTGCCCATCCTACATGACAACATTTCTTGACCAGGCTATCGTGGAGTCTCCTCCAATGCCAGAATCTGATGTGTCCTTCTTTGGAAGTCCTTTAAAACTAAGTTTGTCTTTTTCACAAGACAAACTTGTGTTGTCCAATCACAACTTTGGTTCCAGTGATTAATGTGCTTGTCTTTTCTATGCCCTGTTTAGAGTGGGATTCTTGAGTGGGTCCTTGCATGTTCTACATTTGTTCCCTCTTTGGCCTTTAGCTTGGTGTCTGCCTTGTAGACACCATAGAAGATGCCTTGTGAACCTAAGGGCACAAGTGTGTGCTCCAGCCTGAGCTCCAAGGTCACTTGGCTCCCCCAGGCTGCCCACTCATCCTTCAGGTCACCCACACTGCATGAAGTGGGCTGCTTTTGATGAGTTGCAGGTCCTACTGGTATAAAGCAAGCTCCAGGGTACCAGCAGTGGCATCTGATATCAGCTTTCAAGCTCCCCATCATTTTTTTTCTAGGATGGTCATAAACTTAGCACTGTTTTTACTGCACTGGTTCTAAGACACAGAGCTTTCAATTATGACTATTCATTATCTATGAATCCATTCAGGAAACATTTATGAAGTATTTACTTGTATTTGACTGAGGGTGTGGGAATAAGAATACTAAAACATGACTCTCACCTGGGAGAGGCCGCGGTCTGATGGGAAACATAAGTGGAGGCAAAAAATTAAAACACAATAATGAAAATAAATGACAATAGAGATGAGGGCAAATGGGAGGGAATGGAGTCATAGTCCTCAATTCAAACCAGAGTCTATTACACTGCTGAACCTGACTCTCCAAGTGTCAGTTTCTTCATCTGTTATAATGCTTACCTTGTAGGTTTGCTGTAAGGATTAAAGGAGATAATTCATGGAAATCCTTTCACATCATTCATGGCCTGTAAGAAGTGCAAAGTAACTGTTGGCTGTAGGTCTTGTTCTCTGTTCTTCAATTTTCTCATCTGTAATATAGGGGTGGTCATTGCACTCTACCTCATTGGATTATTATCAGAATCAAATCATGAAATGTTTGGAAGTTGCTGGACACCATGCCTGGCAGAGAAAGCACTTGGTAATTGGTGGTTACAATTCTTACTTTGTATAAAGTGAAAAAGAAGGAGGCATAGAAAAGTTTACATGTATAATGTAGTAATGTCTACAGTTAGCTGGGGAGCAAATAAAAAAATCAGATGTATCAGGTAGATGGATAAAGGTCTGGAGAGATAGAATCAAATATAACACAACCTTAATTGTAGAATTTAGGTGGTCGGTATGAACAGGGGGACTCTACCATTTTGTCAGCTTTTCTGTATGTTTGATATTTTTCATAATAAAATGTTGGGAGAAAAAAAGGAGTGACTGAATGTTTGGATGATCTTTAACGTAGAATCTGAGCAAGGAAATCATGTGGAAGCAACAAAAAAACCTGGAATGATTTGCTCTTTGCTTGCCCTTCTCTGCCTTGAGAACAGCAAGTGACAAGGCTCAGAAACAGGAGGGAGAAGATACCCTTTGGGGGACTATCAGTACTTCTGAGCTGAGATGGAGGTGCTTGAAAGAGGGGCAGAGGTTGTAGTGCTAGAACGTAGACATCCTAGGTTCAAATCCCAGCTCTGCACTCACTAGCTTTGTTACCTGCCAGAAGTTGCTTATGTTCTTTGTGCTTTGATTTTTTATCAATAGAGATTACTGTCTACCTTATAAGATTGCTTTGGGTATTAGATGACTTAATATCATTACCACGATCATCATCTTCTTAGGAAAGTTTGTGCTCTCAGAACTGTTCAAGACTTGGGATCCTCTCCACGGCTTCACCTTATCCCTTGTTGAATGAAGAGACTACTCTATTGGAGGAAAGAAAGGAAGGTAGGAGGAAGGGTCATAGTGAATGAAGTTAAGGGAAGAACTGAATGAGAGTCTGGGGTCTAAGAATGACATGCTTGGGCAAGAGTCAGGTAGATGAACTCAAGAGGCCCAGGCTGATTGCTTGCTCAGAATCATGCACTTGGCTTCAAATGATATATTTAAAATGCTGGAAAAATTATAATCCTGTTGTAGCTCCTTTGGAGGCTCATTCATCAACCTGGGCAGTGCGTGTGGCTGGCAGGTAGCCAGCATCATCCCCTGACTCCCGCCTCCATATGACTCAGCACAAATCAGACACTTAATAGCTCTTGATTCCAAGTTTGAACTTGCTCCCAAATGAAAGCCTCCCTCCCCCTCACCAACCTCCCCCCACCTTCACAACCCACTCCCCACTTCCAATTTATCAGCTAGTAAATTCTGAGTTGAACTTGGAGCCAGAGTTTCATTTAGTTTTGGCAAAGGATCAACTTCTTCCAAGAAAAGAAAAGGAAAAAAAAATGAAGGAAGGGAGGAGGGGAAGGTTTAAAAAATGCCCAGCTAAACAAAAAGTGCTCATGGAAACAGCCCTGCGTCATTAAGTAACTCAGAGCAGAGAGAGCCCTACTTTTTGATACATGAAGTGCCAGTGAATTTGAAGGTGTTTGAAATGCTCTCAACATGCAGCTGGGGTTACCACCAAGCCCAGAAGGGCTCCTAGTTTGAGGTTAGGGGGCCACCAGTCATTAGCTGGTGACTTCAGAACTGGAGAGAGCGTTTGGAGGTGACCATGGCACCCACACTCATTTTCATTCTGGATTGTGTGGCCACTGCCCTTGTGCTTGTAGATGACAGAAGACCTGTTGACCTAACACTCTGCCTGCTGGATCTACCAGCCCCCCGAAAAGTCAGGAATATTTCCAAAAATGAATATAGCATCTTGAGTTACAGGAAAAGATATGAGTAACTCATCCTCACTCATAATGGAGAAACGAAAGCCAAACCATCAGACTGGAAAAAATTTGATACTTCCCATTAGCTTGGGAAAAAATGTTTTTAAAGTTTAATAGCATCCACTGCTGGAAATGGTATGGAAAAGTGGCCACTTTCTTACATTGTAGGTAGGAACACAAGAGATAATACCTTTATTGAAGGAAACCTGACAGTATTTTTCTCCATCTCCTGCCTCCTTCTCTCCTTGACTGATTCATTCATTCCCTTTCTTTCCATAGTGGGTTTCTACAATAGTTTACCTAACAGCACCCCAGTTCTGGACTCCCCACTTGCCTCAAATTCCTCGCCTTGGCCAAAATAGAAATAAAAAAGCTACAATGAATATGTACATGAATATATCCCTCTATGGACATATATGAGGACTTCTCTGATATATCTTTCTCTTCTCTATCTCTGTCTGTCATCTCTATATCATTTCCTCTACATCTACAACTGCATCTATATCTATATCAAGGCAAAATTACTGAGTCATAGTATGAATGTATTTAATTTGATTAAATAGTGTAGCAATTTGACACTATCACCTCAAATAAAAAATTATACATACTCTTTGACTTGGCACCACTAAGAGTATCTACCCTATAGATATAGTTCCATATGTTTACCAAGATTGACATATAAGGATATTAATAGAAACATGACACATATTAGCAAAAACCCTGGCAAGTGCTGTAGTGCCAGGGGAATATATGTTTAGTTGTGTCCCTTTACTCTGTAGTGAGTGAGAGAGAACAGTCTCTGGGGAACCAACTCATGCATTGAATCCTGATTCTCTCATTTACTGGCAGTGTACCTTGCACCTTTGATCTTGTGCCTCAGTTTTCTCAATAGCGCAATGGGGACAAGGGCACATATTTATGTCAGAGTCGCAGCAAGAAATAAGCTGGATATTCAATTGAGTAGCTTAAACAGAGTTTAATAGAAAGGACTATTTTCAAAAGTGTAGAGAGGGTAAAGGAAGCCATAAGGGACAATGCATGACTGGCCAAAGTGTAGAGCCACTGATACTCTAAAACCCTGAATCAGTGAGAGGAGGGGGCAACCTCTGAAATGCACAGAGGTCTGTGATGAAGGCCAAATGACAGGTATTGTGGTTTGAACTCCAAGAATGGATGATCTTTATCATTTAATGACCAGATGATCATTGGGGAGACCAACTTCTAGGGGACAAAATACATGATTTCTGTCTTCACTGTTCTTTTTATCTCTTCTGATGCCACCTAGTAGATGAGTTCAACTAGAAGCCAGAAGCAAAGGAGCTCTTGATGCTCTACCTACAGATCAGCCTTTTGGTGCACACATCAGAGTATGCAGAGGATTAGGGAGGGGTGTTGGGCAAATGGAAGATATTCAACAAAAAAACTTCAGGTGCTTTTGGAGAGAATTAAATGAATAAACACATAGAAAGTGCTTAGAACAGTGAGTGGCACATCATAAATGCTTAATAAATATGAGTTGTTATTATTGCTGATCTATTAATATTAGCATAATGGCCCATTAAAACCATTAGGTCAGATCTAAATGTGTTGCAATGGGCTTAGGTCTTCAAGATATATACCAATGTAAAAGGAAGATGTGGCTTACTGTAAGAAATAGGTACCCCTTTGTGTAAAAGATTTTTAAAAGTTGGTTAATACTATTCAGGGTCTTTTGTGGTTCCATAGAATTTTTAGTATTATTTTTTCTAGTTCTGTGAAAAATGTTGTTGGTATTTTGATGGAGATTGCACTGAACCTATAGATTGCCTTGGGTAGTATGGACATTTTAACAATATTAATTCTTCCAATCCATGAGCATGGTATATTTCTCCATTTGTTTATGTTGTCTTCAATTTCTCTCATCAATGTTTTGTAGTTTTCAGAGTACAGGATTTTTGACTCCTTGGTTAAGTTTTTTTCCTAGGTATTTTATTCTTTTTGGTGCAATTATAAATAAAATTGTTTTCTTAATTTCTCTTTCTGTTACTTCATTATTAGCATCTATACACTACTAATTTCTGGGTATTAATTTTATATCTTGCAACTTTACTTTTTTCATTTATGACTTCTAATAGGGTTTTTCTTTGGTGGGTTTTCTATGTATAGTCTCATGTCATATGCAAATAGCATATAACCAAATAATTTTTTTAAAAAATTGGCTAATGGCCACTGTCTTTGCAGAGAGGGTCTGAAAATTACACGGGAGTGGAAAAAGGCTTTCACTTTTCATTTCCTATCTTCTTTCATAATGTTTATACTTTTAAACCATGCATGTCCGTTATTTTTATTTTTGAAAATGTCAAAGGTGTTATCTGAATGATGTATTTATGGTACATGGCTTTCTTTTTTTTATTATTCTCTGACATTTTTAAAGTATTTGTAAGTTTAAGAGTAAAGTACTTACTGAGAAGCACACTGTGCTAGAATATTCTAAGTATCAAAACTGGTCTAATAGTATTTTTGAGAATGTGAAGGCATCTACTGCCCTCATTATTTATTACTTAAAGGTCACCTTGGCTTCACATTCCCTCCTTTTCATAGTTCTTGAATCTATGCTTGTAATGAATGACTTCCAACAGTTGTAAACAATAAGAAGGGGTCTTCATTCCACAAAACAAGTTCATGCTGAACAGGAAGATTATATATATCATCTAAGATTACATATATATATATACACACACAAAATTTATATATAAATACAATATTATTTCTCTGGGATTTTATGGATGTGTATATGTGCATTTTTACAGATATGTTCAAATATATATGTATATATGTATGTGTGTGTGTGTGTGTATATATATATATATATATATATAGTTTTTTTCAACATGGCACAAGTGTGCCATTAAGTGTAAGCAACTTTGCTTTGAAGTCACACTGTCTAGATGATAATTCTGGCTCCACACTTACCATCTAGTGATTGTGGGAAAGTTATTCAGCTCCTTTAAACTTTGGTTTTCTCACTGGAATGGCAATTGCCACCTACTTCAAAGAAACTTCAGTGGTTTAAATGAGATGAGCATGCTTGGCATTTTAGTATTCACTCAATATATATGTGGCAGGTATTTACTGTTAATAGTAAGAGTCCAAATTGGTTTTGCCTAGTGAAGAACGTTATTTTATTCCAACCCAGTTCCTTTAATTCACCTATCAGAAGTTTTTCTTACTGGGAAAAGGATGAAGTGGGTGTAAGTGGGTGTCTGTAGAAATGCAGCCCTACAGAATTCTGAGATCTTTGAGCGCAATTATTCTTCTAACTTTGGCCTTTTCATTTATGCCAATGAGGAATACAGTGTCCATGAAAATTCACTGATCCATACAGGCTCTTAAAGCTGGGACTTCAAAACCAGATGTCCTGACTTACAGCAAGGTACCCTTAAAGTACTTAGGACCTCATCTATGCATGGTCACCAATGGCTTTTTTTAAGGTTGGGAAGAATAGTACTCACAGTGAATCCTCTGAGGGTTATAAAAGGTCATCTGATCCATTGTCCTGCCTTGCACTTCCTCTTCTACTATGGCACTCACTCATGGGCTAGTGGTCAGGAGCAGAGGCAGCTTCCAGCATGCAGGATGAACTGACCTGAGCAGGCCAGGACTATGACCTAAGTGCCACCTTACTTGCCCCTCGCAAATAAGTTTATGCTTCTCTTTGTGGAAGAATTCAAGCTTTTCAACTCAGATGTTTTATGGAGGCTTTGAAATTGGAATCACTACTCATTGTCACCCTTTTTAAATCTTACTGTCTAAAGGACTGGGCATTTTTATGCCCTCTGAGCTGGACACCAAGCCCCACCACCCTGGAGGGAGTTCTGCTGTGGTGTGATCTCCAGGAGAAAGGAAGTGTCATCTGAACCAATGTCATCATTGTGATTGTCAGAGAGACTTTGGCAAACCAAAAGTCCTGGGCATCAGTTCAAGCTAAATGACTTAAAAAAAAAAATTCCCTGCCTTCTAGAAACTGGCATGTTTTTGGTTCAGTTTTAAGGAATTTCTCTTCATTTGAGCTGTCTGAAATGAAATAGCCAATTTCTGATCTTTGAAAATGATTAATCAGAGACTGACAAACCACTTGACATAAATGTTGTAGAGGAGTTAAATGATCTCAAAGTTCCTCAGTCTAGCGCAAGGCGTTATCTTTTCCCTTAACCACCAAAGAGGTGATGATGTAAATGAAGGGAACTCTATATAGAGTAAGAGGAAATTTCATTAGATTTCCCACATTAAAAATTGTTCCGATGGAGGAAAACTAATGCAGTGAATAGTATTAAACCTTGGACTTGGTATTATGACATCTGGCCAGGATCTCTCAACAAGCCAAGTAGCTTTTATGTTAGGTGATTCTGCTGTCTAGGTCCCTCTTTCCTCACCTGTCTCATGAGAGGATGGGGTCAGAGAATCACTAAATTTCATTGTGTTGAGAACTTTGGTTGGGAGCTCACAGTTGGTCAGAAAATAAAGTTCAAACATCTGTATGAGGTGAACATATGACACGTCTATGGTGAAAGAATAAGAATAAGAGCTTTCAATGGAATGCGTGTCATTCTTCACTTATGTTTCTGGCTAAGAGAAGTACAAATTGGGGAATGAAATTGAAGAGGAGATCTTGAAACTTTCTGCATCAATACTTCACAACTTTATCATGGAGGCCTGTTCACCAAATAAAGGCTCTGGTGTTTGCAGCTTGTGCTTCAGACCAGAATAAAGAGAGTGTCCATGTTTTAAATTCCCAGGAGCCTTGGCTTCTGCAGGATAGAAAGATACTTCCAGTTCCATCTATGCTATGGCTGCCAAAACAAAAGTACCACAGACTGAGTGGCTTAAACAACAGAAATTGTTTGTCTCACAATTCTGTATGCCAGAATTCCAAGATCAAGGTGTCTGCAGGATTGGTTTCTTCTGCAGGCCATGAGGGCAGAATCTGCTCCAAGCCTCTCTCCTTAGCTTGTAGATGACAACTTCTTTCCATGTCTCTTCTTTCCATGACCCAGACAATGTCTTCCCCCTATATGTGCTTCTGTGTCCAAATTTCCTCTTTTTATTAGGGAACCAGGTATATTGGATTAGGGTCCTCCTCAATGACCTCACTTTAATTTGATTACCTCTATAAAGACCCTGTTTCCAAATGAAGTCACCTACTGAGATATTGAAGGTCAACACTGCTACACATGAAATTGGGGAGCAGGCACAATTCTACTCATAACACCATCCATACAATCACACTCACTCCACTGCACCTCCTAGGTCATGGTTGGCAGGAGAGACCCTTGGTAGTGAGTCAGGAAAATGACCACGTTCTTCTTTAGGCTCATTCATCTCATTTAGCTTCAGTCCTCCCTTCCTTCCCCTCAGTTCTTTAAGTCACTATTTGTTTCTTATATTAACATTTCCTTTGATTTGGTGAAAGGTATGTACATGTGTACATGTGTTTGTGGGAGAGAGAGAGAGACATTAGCATGTAGTTCTTCCTCTCAGTGCTCCTGCTCTGTAGAGAAGTGGAACATTTGCCTAGAGGCTGTATACATGTCTAATTCCAAACACCTAACTAGCTTTGGGCTCTTATTTCAGGGTTTTCCTGGCATCAATCTTGATCTGAGAACAGTAAAGCTCTGACTTCCTGGGGTGAAGCAGTAACCTCAGGTCCACACCTACAGGAAAACAGTCTTGGGGTAAGTAGTCTCATCTTAGTAATTACCTCACCAAGCATTTATGTTGGATTGGGTCCCAACACCCTGCCATGATAGCCACCATCTCCATTCTGGACTCAAATGATCCACTTTGCAGTTGAGTTCATCCTGGAATCCCATTAGGAGAATGGGAGGACGAAGGGCCCCGAGGAAAGTCTGCTGCTATGTGCCCTGGGTCCTCAAAGGCTGGGACCACAGACTTGGTGGTGTTTAGGATGGAGTGACTGCCTGATCAATGCCCAACTGTCCAGGGATATTAACAGGAAAGGACTTCCAAGCCTGTGCTCCCAGTGAATTCTTGACCTTCTTTTGGGTTTAACTACCAAAGTTAATCCATGATCTTGTTCACCTTGTGACTGGCTAAGTATTTAAACTGACTGAGAATAAGTATCTTAAACCCATACTCCCTAAAAATGTTCCCACTTCATGTTGGATCTTTATAAAGTATGTGAATGAAGCAGAAGCAGGTGATTTTGAAGAGGCAAGAACTCATGCAAGGAAGGCTAACATCCTGATTCTGATTTTCATTGGCTCAGTATAGGAAGATGAAGACTAACTTCTGGTTCCTGTTTGAGAGTCCATTCCAGCAGAAAACTCTACTCTCTAATATGATTGAATTCTATAAAGCTGCTGAATGAAGATTCCAAAGCTGATAGACCAATATTCCATTATCCACTTATCAGATCTATCAACTGTGATAACAATGGATCTTCCCAAATTCCAGGATTGGAGAGAGAGCTTTCTCATTCTAATACAGCACAGGTTTTACTAGGGAATGCTGGCAAATAACAGTAGGAGTTTTACCTATCATCTAGAAGCAAGCAAACAACATAAGCAAATATGAGATGGACGGAATGACCACAGTGGTCAACTCTGGATTCTCCATCTTCCGGAGATCATTGAGAGTTGGTAAGAAATGAACCACACTGCCTACTGTAGGCAATAATACTGCCTACAGTATTATTACTGTGCAGTGTTAACAGTAATAATAGGTGATATTTATGAAGCATATATTATGTGCCAGGCTTTATGCTAAGTGCTTGTGCATTTTCCCAATGAATCCTAACAAAAATCTTTGATGGGGCGGCACCTGGGTGACTCACTCAGTTAAGCATCTGCCTTTGGTTCAAGTCATGATCCTGAAGTCCCAAGATTGATCCCTGCATCGTGCTTCCTGCTCAGCGGAGAGTCTGCTTCTCCCTCTGACCCTCCCCCAACTCTTGTGCTCTCTCTCTCTCTCAATCACTCTCTCTCAAATAAATAAATAAAATCTTTTCATAACTAATCTTTGGTAAGAACCATTTCTAAGAGTGGTGAGGATCAAGTGTTCTAATGTGTGTAAAAATGCTTAGAAATGATGAAGTGTTATCAAACCACAAGGAATCAATGCATGCTATTATTTTATTAAATGACCCCTGAAATTCCTCTTAGTCTATGACTTACATAGTGAAATAATAGATGCTTAAAAGATATGTGATACAGCCCTATCATATACCACAAGGCGTCACCCAAAGAAGTGACATCAGCTTGTTAGAGGAGAGAAATGCTGTGCAACCTGCTCAGGGAACCACATAATGTAAAACCTTCCTTCTAAAACCATAAGGGTACTCAGGTCAGATAGATTGGTGACCCACTGAGACATACATGTTTGTCACCCCACCAGTCCTGGTGGAAAAGAAACCAGATTTTGGATTGTCTTTGCACTTTGATTAGTGGCTCTGATCAGGAATGTAGAATTCCCAAGATTTGAGCTCTGCTGGACTATTTTCATATCATTGGAATAGGACCAATATTTCACATTTATACTAATGCATTAAATGAGCTTATGTATTTGAAAACATCTATCAAAGTGCTGACATACAGGAAGTAATAAAAATAATAATTAAACACCCACTGTTCTAGCCTGGTTGGGAAATGAAGACTCAGAACCGGTGGGATTTATGCAGTCTGACACATTCTATGAAATGGGTGGTGTTTAAAGGAAGTGAGTGTTGAGGCATCAGAGCTAGTGGAGTCTAAATGCCCTTTGGGCAAGAGCCTTGTTTGTTCTGACTCATACAATGCCACCCACCTCGTCATTTGGTCATTCACCCTTTGTTGGTAATTGTTTTTTCTGGAGTGCAGAGGCCTATGAAGAAGTTTGTGTGGGGACACTGAGGCGTTGTCTTTAATCCCATTAAGAAATATTTAGTGAGAGGGGCATCTGGGTGGCTCAGTGGGTTAAACATCTGCCTTGGGTTCTGGTCATTATCCCGAGGTCCTGGGATGGAGCCTTGAGTCCTTGGGTTGGGCTCTCTGCTCAGCAGGGATTCCGTTTCTCCCCCTACCCCTCCTCCCACTTGTGTTTTCTCTCTCTCTCAGATAAATAAATAAAACCTTAAAAAAAAAAAGAAAAAAGGAAATATTTAGTGAGAGAGGCCAGGACTAAAGCTGAGAACACTCAATCAGCTATATGAGTGAACACCTCAAGTGAATAGATTGGAGATGTGTTGCTGCAGCATTCAAACAGGGTCTTAAGAATTTGACAAACCTGTGTGTTTGTGGGAAATTCCCAAACTTCTCTGAACTTCAGCTTTAATAATTAGCTATGGCAATTCATGGAAAGCATTTGACCCATGCATAATAGATGTTCCATTTTATTATTTTCAAGGCACTCTTACATACATCATTCTAAATTATTTCATCCAGAAGTGAGGTGAACAGGGTAGGAACTAGAGACAGAGATTCCCAGATGAAAGGGCTTCTTAATACTTCCAACTCTATTCTAGATCTGGCTCTGAAAACAACCCAATCAAGCACCTGTTGGTCTGCCCTCTGCTCTCTGGTGGAATGAGACACAGTTCTCTTCATGTGGTGTAGTTCAAATGACTGTACAATCACATGTGTTCTGGACGTGCAGGACAAACTCTGTCCATGTTTAGAAGTTGAAGTATGAGGGCAGAAAGAGTGGAGAGGTGAAGGTCCTATCACATGGCTGCCATTTAGTTATAGGTTCTTTCGAAGGATTGGCTGGTGAATTCTGTAAGGCTGGTCATCCCTAGCACTTGGACTTCAGAGTTGCAGAGGCAGACACCTAGATGAAGGAACTCTTGGCTCTTTCCTGTGACCTGACTACCCTACACAAGGTTAGGATGTTGGGGTTGGGGGGAGGCCTGTCTACAGTGAGAGGAGGGGAACAGATGGAGAGATGGAGCTTGGCAGATCTGGTTACTATTGGTGACTAACTCCTAATGGGCTACAGATCATCACAGCTAAGACCCCAGATACCCTGAGACCCCTGGAAGTTTCCTCATGCACAGTTTCCCCTATTTAAACTTAGTGGGAGGGGAGTCTGATCCACCATGCTACTGCGCTCTGAGGGCTTCTGGTCCCAGCCCAAAGCCTGTCTCATCAATTCAACCACAGATCAAAGAGAGTGGGCAGGTCACACAGTTATGGGAAGTGACATAAGGAGAAACACCTGGGACAAACATGCTTGTGGATTGGAACAAGGCTTCCTATTGCATGCGTTCCTGGGTATGCTGCTTGTCTTGTCCTTCATGTACTTGGTGTCAAAACTCTGAAGCCAAATATAGCCACTGGGGATGAGAGATCACAATGACCCAGGGTAGGAAAGTTAACATGGTCTTTTGAAAGCCTAGCATCTTTCTTCCCAAACAGGATAGCAGCAGAAAGTTGGTGCTGCCTTCTGCCTATTTTCCACACTCAACACCCTATACAGTGACCCAATACATGATAGCAAGCTTTTTTACTGTATGTGTATGGAGTGTGTATATTCTGTGTCTGTTGTCAGATTACTTGTTTAAGATAGACTGCTATACCACAAATAACACTGTTCTAACAGCAAGGACTCTGTCCTTCAGAGTTATTCTCTAGAGCTTAGAATTGTTCCATAGGTAACAGCCTGCTCTGCCTATTTCTTGGGTTATTACTCAAAATATACTTTTTTTTTTTTT
>CM052810.1:156907131-156929170 GCA_028533885.1 Nasua narica | reverse complement strand
TGTTTGTTTGCAGGGACATGACACGCTGGCGCCTGGAGACAGGGCAGGCAGGGCGGGGAAGGCTTTGGAATTTGTGCAAGCCATTGCCCTCCCCACCCCCGCAAAGCTTTGTCCTCAAGCTCTGTCTCTGGGGCCCTTGGATCAGATTGCTTGCTTCCAGGTGCCAGAGAGACACTTTTCTGTTTGCTCTCCCACCCAGGCTGCCCTCGGTTTGTCCTTCCCCTAGGTGGGGGTGGCAAGTGACAGAGGCTGTTTAGAAAGGAGTCTTTCTTCTTTCTCCCCTCCCTTTCTTCTCCCTACCCCCTCAAATTGTAAGAGCATTTTGGCTTCTTTCCATCACTTGGGGTTTGTGCTGGAGATTTGAATCTGCTCTTGTTTCCTATAAATAGCCCGGAAGTTCAGGTAGAAGTGCAGTCTTTACAGGTGAGCTGTTTGGAGAGCATAGCCAGGCATGCATGGAGCTGGCTGCATTGCTGATAGAGATTTTCTTCTGAGCTGGGTCCAATGCAGCCTTTGGTCTCCCTAATATTTCCAGCCTAGTCGAAGTAGCCTTGTCCCTGGCTTATTTGCCACTCCCTCTGGGCATAAATTATTACCAAATTTGAACACTTTTCGTGCCCCAAACATCTGGCAAAGTGTTCTTGTGTTGTTGCTGTTAACCTTCCTGGCTATGCCTCTTTCCTAAGGGATTTTTTTTTTTTTTGAAGAGGGGAACTGTTGGTCATTGAAATTGCAGAACTTCTACATTAGGGAGGAAATTTTATGTTGCAAGTGGATAGAAACCCAGCTCAAACTACTTTAAGCAAAAACAGGAAGGTAATGCTTCACAGAGCTGAGAAGTCCAGGGATGTAGATGAATGCAGAGATCCAAAAGCTGTCACCAAGACCAGGCTTTCTGCTGCTTCAGTTGCCATATTTAGGAAAGAAAAATATGGAACACTTAGGGAAGTTGGATTTCAGAGAAAAAACAAACAATTATCTTTTTAGTACAGGTATGTCCCATATTGCTTCCTATATTTTATCTGGCTACATCTACCTGCCACACTATGTCAGCTTTCTCCTCCTGCTCATGTTGGGATTACACGGAGGCAGGCTCTAGCCATGAGGTAACAGAATGGCTATTGTCAGCCCCATACTCCCATTTCACAGTTTAGGAACCATGGAAATAAGGTCCCTTTACCCCAAGAGTTCTAGCAAAAAACCCAGATTTCATCTCCTTGATCTGGTTTGGGTCTTGTGGCCATCTCAGAAGTGAACACTCTATCCAAGGGAATAAATACTGGCTAGGTCTGGGTCATGTGTCTACTTCCACTACTGGGGTATAGCTTTAGCCACATATGAAACCACTTGGATTAAGAGTTGGTAGGAGAGTTCCCAAAGGGAAACCAGTGTGCTGTTATGAGAAGAAAGATAAATGGTAGTCAAACATCAACTCTCTAGTCCAATATAGGCATCCTCTTGGGAAAGTTTCCTTGGAACTCCTCATAGCATACGTTGGTTTCTTAGAGTCTGATGCAGATCACAGAGGTCTTTTCTCCTGCAGAATGAATTTGGAGGATGGGTGACAATCTAGGTAGCCCCTGAACCAACAGCATTGAACGTACAAAACCATTTCTTTAATACCTTCTCTGTGCGACCTGTGGTACTCAGAATGAGTCCTACATAAAGATAAAAAGGAAAACATTGCTGATGTCCATGAACTTACCTTTGAGAGATATCATCATGTTGTAAATTGTTCTAGAGTCTCATAATACTTTCAGTGTTTCTCTCTACAGGTAATTCTGAGTATATGAGGAGGAGATGAATTAATTCCAGAGAAGGCTTGCTGGAGAAGATGCATTTGAGCTGGATCTTAAAGGAGAGGTCAAGTTTAGACAGGGAGCTATGGAAGAAAGAAAGAGAAAAATTCCAAACAGAGGAACTAGAAGAAGTAAACTTGTTGACTTCATGTTGCTGCTGGCCTGCATGAGATGGCATAGCCTTTCAGACAGATGCATCTTGACGTCACTCAGAGACACACAGACATCCCAAGAAAATGAGTGGTTGGGTACGCTGGCATTCCTTCAAATCCTTGTTCATAGTTAATGTAAAAGAGAAGACTGATTGATGGGAGGTGGGAGAGAGAGTGAGGAAGAGGGACCCCAGGTGGGAACACTTCCTTTTCCATTGTTCTTGGTAATTCCACTCTGTCCCCAAACTATCATAGTCCACTCAATAAAGAAAAGACCTGCAAGTAAGTGGACTTATCTTTCTTATTTAGCAGATATTAGGGTTACTTATACATAATTCTGGGAGGAAGGTGGGTCTTACCTCCTTGCTCCTTGGTTCCCTAATATACCCTCTCAATATACCCTCTCCCTGAGATAAGTCCTGATCAATTTTATTTTCTCACTTTGCCAGGATATTTTAGTTCCCTGGTGATGTTTAGTGTGATGGCCTGCCTCTTCCTCCAAATCTGACACTACTCCAAACAGTTGAATATTGAAAAACATTTTGCCTCTACAGTCCATGGCTGCCTGAGTGTGCTGTTCAGAGAGATCTGAGTGTACATTGCTGGCTCCCTGAGGCAAGGACCACACAGAGTATGAGGGGGGCCATCAAAGGCTACAGTAGAGACTGGGAACATGGACAGTGTACCAGTCAAGTGAGATTCTTTGATCCTCCATTTACCCTGCACTGAGTGATCCTGGAAATTCTGAACAAGAATTAGGATGCCATTGTTCACCTGAGGATGCTTCTCTGAGGGCTCTCACCTTCAAGGATAGACATCCCTTTGATGGTAGGATAGAATCCAGTCCTTGAGCCCACAGGTCTTCCTACTTACAGGCTACACTAATCTCCAACCCAGAAGTCCCCTTCATTTATGCCTCCCATTGATATTGGCCTGATCAGGATTCCAACACAAAAAAATTCTGAATTAAATTTTGCTCAAAAAATGGCCTTGTTTTAGGTTTGTGGCTTTGGGATTTTTTTTTTTTTTTTTAAAGACAGATTTTCTGATGTACTATATGTTGGCTAATTGAATTTAAATAAAAGAAAATAAAGATACATTCCCTTGCATAGTGAGGATCCCCTAAAGAAATGAGATGGAATATGTGGCTCTAAAAAAGATAGCAATGAACAAAAAACTGCCCAGAAAAATAATCAATTTGACCCATTGTAAGGTCAAGTTATACTTTTGAAGCAATGATTGGAAATTGAATTAAACTAGACAAGAACACAACAACATATTTCTGGAATATTTCCTCTCTTTAAATGATCTTTTCATCTGTCTTTATATCAGCGCCACACTGCCTTGATTACTATATGTACGTGTGCGTGTGTGTGTGTGTGTGTGTGTGTGTGGTATTGCTGTCAGGTAGTGTAAATTACTCCACTTTGTTCTTTTTCAACACTGTTTTGGGTAATTGAGGTCATTTGTATTTTCATATAAATTTTAGAATTAGCATGTCAATTTCTCTGAATATGTTCTCCCTGGATTTTCTTGTATAATGCAATATGGTGAGAAAAAAAGAATAAAAGGGAGGAATTAAAGAGGAAGAAATAAACCTTTATTTGCAGAAAAAAAAATGGAATAATATGGAATGGAATGGAATGGAATAATAGATCTAAATGATGTTGTATTATATTCCTGTCCCCAAAAGAAATTGTGTCTATCCTCCTGTGGGAACCTTGAGTTGCATTCTCTACCAGGGAAGAAATGGACCAAACTTCACTTCATTTTCAAGTTAGTCCTTGTGGACAAACTCAAGATCCCCTTGGCCCCAGCACTACCCTCCCATGGTGTGTGTGTTTATTTGTGCCTCTGCCTTTCACCTCAGGCATGCGTTACTCCTTTTATCTTGGGATTTCCTCCTCCAGAATGGCTTTGTCCTTTGTGCCTCAGCTGCTGGGTGCCAAAAACAATAGTTCAGCCTAAAATTTGTCTTTTATCTGTTCTCATTCTCCTCATCTGTCTTGAAAGGCACTACTTTCTTAATGTTTTAAAAAGGAGTCCTCCTCAAGAAGCTTTAAATGCACATGGTTAAGTGAAAGAAGCCAGTCTGAAAAGGCTGCCTACCATATGATTCCAACTATACAACATTTTGAAAAAGGCAAAACTGTAAAAACTTTAAAAATTTCAGTGGTCTGGAAATGGAAGAGGATAGTATAAATATGTGGAGCACAGGGAATCTTTAGGGCAGTGAAAATATTCTGTATGCTATAATAATGGCGGGTGTACAACATTATGCATTTATCAAAACGCCTAGGTGGCTCAGTGGGTTAAAGCCTCTGCCTTCAGCTCAGGTCATGATCTCAGGGTCCTGGGATGGAACCCCATATCGGGCTTTCTGCTCAGTGGGGAGCCTGCTTCTCCCTCTCTCTCTGCCTGCCTCTCTGCCTACTTGTGATCTCTCTCTCTATGTCAGATGAATAAACAAAATCTTTGAAAAAAAAAACCCTATAGGATGTACAATATGAAGATTAAGCCCTAATACAAACTATGATCTTTAGTTAATAATAATGTAATACCACTGTTAGATGTACCACATTAATGCAAAAATAGGGGAAACTGTGCATGGTAGGGAGGAAATATATGGGAACTCCGTACTTTCTGTTCAGTTTTTTAATGAACTTAAAACTACTCTTTGAAAGAGTCCATTAATTTAAAAAAGAAGAGTCCTTTTATCCCATGTATTTTTTTCCTATCTCTGAGTCTTCCTTCAGGAATGTTTGAGTTCAAAGTACTTAGATTTACTGAAAGTCAAATTTAGATATCCAAATACTCCTGCATCCTCAGCACTTCAAATTATTTCCTTAAAACAAAACACAAATTTACGTTTCTGTGGTAATCATAAATAATTGGCACATGTTCACTCAAAACATGAAGCTGAGTCTTGGGCAAACTTCAAGTTAGCAAGATGTTCTTGCTCCTTTAATTCTGTTCTTTCAGATCGTAATGTCTTGGTCTTTTTTTCCCCTGTGCCTTCTCACTGACATAAACACTGTCCCTAAGAAATTAATGCAAGGGGCTTGTCAGCAGAGATCTTGCACATAACTTTACAAGGGTCCTTTCCTCTTGGTCTGGTTGGGAAGAACTTTACCACCCTCTCTTGGTGACCCCTTCTGACCATCCTTACATACCTCCTAAGAGGCGACTGGGGAATCCACTGAGTTTGACTTAAGAGTTTGGTTCATTATCTTAAAAAGCCTAGTCACACATATCTGGGATGATCCCTGAAGACTCTCCAGATATTTATTTAATGAGAGCAGCAAACCCAAACAGAGAGCTGTGTGGTTACAAAAAGAATTTTAAACAAAGTCCTTGAGTAGTGTTTGACCCCTCTCTTCTATAAACAGGCCCTCTCTGTCATCACGCTGGCTATTTCACAGGGGCTAGTGTTATCTATCTTGAGACACTGAAGTCATGGGGTACTGTGCTTCCTTAAGACAGAGAAAACAGCCCCAGACCTCAGAGATGGAAGCTCACAGGCAGATCCTTTAGCAGAGCTGTCAGGAGCCATAATATTGCCATTTCCCCAAGGTTAGTCCCAAAGTTAAGGTTCCAGGCTAAGAAGTAGAGAAGGAAGACTCTTTTTTGAGCCCCACAGTGTGTCCGACACAATGTGAGGCATTTTATATGAACCAGTGTACTTAGCTCTTGTAGGTGAGTATTAGGATTCCTCAGTTTATAGATGAGGAGAATGATGGGCAGGGAAAGAAAGGAACACATCCACCGGTGAAACATAAGGATCATCCCTCTAGGGCGACACTGTCCAACGGAAATGTAACATGAGACATGAATAGGAGCCACATACATGATTTTAAATATTCCAGTAGCCGTGTTTTCTTAAACATTAAAATAAACAGGTGAAATTAATTTTAATAATATATTTTATTTAACCCTATACATCCAAAATGTTATTTACTATTATATATTAATTTGTTAATGAAATTATTTTCCCTTTTCTGGTTATATAAAGGTTTCAGAATCTGGTGTGTATTTCAGGCTTATAGTCATATCAATGCAGACTGGTCACATTTCAAGTCACATGGGGATCAGAGCCCCTATATTAGACAGTGCATTTTAGATCTTTTGCCTTTATCCTTGGGTACAGCAGCATCACCTAAGGTCTGTTTTGCCCTGGCCCTTCACTAAATCGTGTGTGTGTGTTTTTTTTAAATTTATTATTTTTTGTGTTATGTTATGTTAGTCACCATGCAGTACATCATTGGTTTTTGATGTAGTGTTCCATGATTTTTTACGTATAACACCTACTGAATTTTGTTTTAACATGATGCCATTGACTTTCAGTGAAGAACTCAGTCATATGGAGGGTCAAAGCCTCTACGGTGGGAGAGTTACTTATTCACTGCTTCCTGCAGGCTCACGCTATATAAAGGAAGTGTTTTATTGCTGTTCTTCCAAAATGGTATGCCTCTTTCTTTTCCGTAACGGGTATTTTATAGCCGATTCTGTGTTTTGTTTTGCATTGGCTACCAGGAGGCTGTGGGCCAAATTGGACACAATTTTCACCATGGTTACATTAGTGAGTTAGTGGGGCAATACAACAACATATAAATATTTAGACTTTGTGAATATGCATAACATGGTCACAGCAAAGTTTTCTTTTTAGTAATGGTCTATACCTGTTTCCTTGCCCAGGCAAAAGGTACTATATATAATTTAATATGTGAATAGCCCTGGGGAAATCTGTTGTTAAATTATGAGACATAGCATGAATAATTTTTTTATTTTAATTTAATTTTGATGCTTTTAGCAGGCTTTTCTTTCTTGGAAACTCTTACTGGAGTACTATTTTCACTTTCCTTTGTGTGATATGAAGAAATATAAAAAAAGAGAATAATATTTTTCTGAATTATAGCAAGAAGACTTCCTTACTTCTGTGGAAATGATACATAGCTAAAGATCTCTTTCTGCTTCTTTCTGACTTTTGTTAAATTTACAGAGGTCTGGTGCTATTCACTCTATTTCATGAAGCCAAGCCTGAGAGGTCTTCATAGCTAGTGTGGCTGCATTGCTGGCTCTCTCAAATGCATTTGCAAATCATTGTAGAAGATAAGATGGATATAATTCTACTTGCACTTAGCCATTAAAATAATTCCAAATATGAAAAAAAAAAAAAAAAGAAAAAAAAAAAGAAAAAAAAAAAAAGATGGATCTGAAAGGAGCCTTTCAAGTCTTTGTGGTCATCCAGAATAACCCCTTATTTTACAGGTGAAGAGTAACACTTGCAATGGTGTCATCTGTCAGATTTGCAAAGAGTGGGCACATTGATGGACCCTGCAAGGGGAAAGGAAGGCCATCTTAGAGACATGGACATGGAAATTCATGGGATACATCTTCTTATCCAGACTCCAAACTTGGTCACTTGAGCTCATGTGATTTTAATTCTTTAATGGTGTCACCCTGCCAAATGAAGCTCAAGCCCTCCCCACTTAAAAGTTTGTTTCTGTCTAAAATGCCTTACATTGTTGGTTTATCCCATTTTTGATGGGTTGGGCCACCATGGGGAATTGGAGTGCTTGTATATGTATGTGTATGTCTGCTTATCCACCAAAGCCATGCTGCTAGACAGACAGATAAATAAGATAAGCTCATGTTCCTTGCTTTTAAGTGTTCAGTGAACACTTCGTCTACCTCCTTTTTCTGCTCCACCACCAAGTCTTTTTCTCTCTTAGTCTCCTCTATCTTACTAAAATCTGCCACACCACAACCAGGGACATTGGCCCAAACCAGAAGGTCATCCCTGATTCCAAACTCTCCCTTGCCACCATCCCACACTCTCATCCAGTCACCATTCTTGTGTTTCCAACTCCAAACTATGGCTCATCCCCTCCATTCCTCTCCACCTGCACTACCATCAGGCTGAATTGATGCCTTCACCTCCATGTGAGCTCCTAGACTTTCCTGGCTCTACTCTCCCTCCTTTATAATTTCTTCTTCACAAAGCAGCCAGCAAGAATGCTTAAAGACCAAATCAGATTATATTACCTCCCTACTGAAAGCCCTTCAATGCAGTTTGGGTTACATGCAAACTCTCTAAGGTGACCTGTGGTGTCTAGCCCCTTCCCAGCTTGGCAGCCTCCTCTCACTCTGCTCCTTTCTTCACTAGCAAAACCTAGGCCACGCTGGGCACCTCTCATCCCCTTGGTTGCATTGTCTGTAATTAACCTCACTTCATTTCTGTAGAAACAATGTGATGTGCCTGTTAACTGAGTGTGCATGTTGGCTTCCATTTGCACTCCAGGGGGAAGTTAGATAAGATTTGAAATCACCCTAAAAAAGAATCTATGCTCCAGAAATGACCTCAGCAAGTGCTTTAAATATTAATTTTTAAATTTGTGTTAGAATGCATATTAATTAACATAAGTAATGTTAAAAATAATTTTTCATTGCTGAAATAAGTGGTGCTCAGGATATATGATGGACTGGAAGGTATGTTTAACACCTCCACATTTGCATAAATAAAACGTGGCAGACCCAATACCTCAGAACTTTCTGAATGACATCCTTGGTCTAGACCTCCTTTTGCTTTGGGTGCCTCTACTTACCGGATGGCCCTGACAACACATCTTACTATCAGAATATGGTTGCTTCTACTTCAGGGTTCACATTTCAGACAAGGTACTTGTGGGGTGCCCTGAAGACCAGAGCAGATTGTATAGCTCTCTTTTTTATGTGCTCACTGATAAACATTTGAGCAACTGGTGAAATCTGGTCTGAGGCTTGCTTCCATTGCAGTGTGCCATCTGGCACATGGTTGTGGAAGGGCCATGTGGCTAACTTCCTACTCTGATTATCTAAAGAATGTGATAGTCAGGAACAGCCAGACTGGCTTTGGATGAGTCCCAGCCACCCCTCAGAAGGCAGAGCTCTTTAACACCTCAAGAACTTCCATTCCCTTTGCCAGAAATGCTCTCCTGCCATGTCTCCCTTGATGGTCACCTCATTTTGCTAGTTTAAGCTTAAATTTCAGCTTTTCAGAGTATCTGTACTTGACCACTCTTTCTGAGTAGGTCCTCCTATGTCAGTCACCCACCCGATTTCTCCCTACTCATTTACATTCTACTCTGAATCATAGGAAGTGGGCTCTGGCTAGATTTGGCCAATGAGAGGCACTAGTAGCATACTGGAGGGTGGAGAGAAGCCAGGGTGTTTTTCTCTCTCTTGTTTTATCTCAGTTGGCATCTCCAATCGATAGGTCCTCACCCCCAGTTCTTACTTCCATGGAGCAATGACCCTTCTATGATTTTAGCTTACAGGCAGTCCAGTTTCTGGGCTCTGCTAGTATCACCTCTTTCCACTGCCCTTCAGCCCTAGGGGTACCAGAGGATTTCCTGTGTTCCTAATCTCTGACCACTCTCTTAACTCTCTGTTCTTTCCATCATGGGTACAACATACTTCTTGTATTAAATTCCCTCTGATTATGATGCCTGGATGTCTCTGCTTCCTGAGTGGGCCCTATCCTATCATATCCAGTAACAGCAGAGTATGTCACCTTGCTTTGTTTTTTCTTCATAGCTTCTTTCACAAGTTATAATTCTTTACTTGTTTATTTACTTACTAACATCTCATCTATTTCCTACATCAGACTGCTATCTCCATGAGAAGAGATTCTAGGATGTGGTCACAACACATCCTCAAAGTCTTCAGAGTCCTAGGTGCTTGATAATAATTTATTAAGAGAATAAATAAATCTAGTGCCTGCATTTTAAAATCTTGGATCCATGAGCTACTCAGGGAACCCATGAATGAACTTCAGGAGATAAATAAACTTTAACATTGAATGTAAATGTTTGTATGGATTTGTTTTTGTGTTTACCCCTCATTGGCAAGAGTTTATAACTTTCATTAGAGGTTCAGCATAGTAAGACCTGAAAATTAAAAGATAGAGCACCTGGTGGGAGAGATATTTACATGCAACATTGTTATTAGAGTTTAATAATATTGATATTAACAAAAGTATGTGGGGGCACAGAAGAGTACTGAGAGTTCCTCTTTCTGGTTGTTGAAGCTAGAAACTAAGGAGTCATCTCTAACATCTCATTTTCCCTTATTCTTCCCATCTAATCCATTAGCAATTACATCAGTGGGCTCTACCTTCAAAACACATCCAGAATTCAACCTCCACCATCATCACTCTGATCCAAGCCACCATTATCTCTTCCCTGGATGGATGAAAAATGACTCCTGTCTACTGCTGCATCCCTCCCCCTTAAATAGTCTCTTCTCAACACAGCATCTCAGTGTGACAGAAGGCAGAATATGATAGAGTTTGCTCCAAATCCTCCAACAGCTCCCATCTCACACAGAGTTAATGCCAAAGGCCTCTGAAAGCCCTCCATCATGCAGGTTCTTGTTCTCTCTCATTATCTCTTTCTCTCTCATTTCCTGCCTAACTCCTTCATGGTCCAAACAATGTGCTTCATGAGATTGACTCTTTCTTCTCCTACCACAGGACACTGACTCTGTTCTGCTGGCATGTTCTTCTCCCATATAGCTTCTCTTTTGTTCCCTGCATCCCTTCCGGGTCTCTGACCATACAACAGCTACAACCATATACCCCCATCTCTTTGGTCTGTTCATTATGTTTTACTTTTATTCATAGCATGAATACATAGATTCATAGACATCAAACATAGCAGAGATCACCACCCAACACAATATAGATCACATCTTACATAACAAAGATCACCATCTAACACAACAAGACCACAATCTTTTTTTTTTTTATTTTTTATTTTTCCCAAATATGTTTATTTTATTTTTTCAGTGTTACAAGATTGATTGTTCATGCACCACACCCAATGCTCCATGCAATACGTGCCCTTCTCAATACCCACCACCGGGTTCACCCAACCCCCACCCCCTCCCCTCCAAACCCCTCAATTTGTTGCTCAGATTCCACAGTCTCTCATGGTTCATCACCCCTTCCAATTTCCCCCCATTCACCCTTCCCTTCCTTCTCACAATGCCCTCCATCTAAAACAACAGTGGTCCGCATCTAAAACAGCAGGGATCCCCTGATAACACAACAGGGATCACTGTCTAACATAACAGGGATCACCTGTTAATACAGCAAGGATCACCATGTAACCCAACAGGGATCCCTATCTAATGTAACAGGGATCACCTGCTAACACAACAAGGATCACCATCTAACACAGCAGAGATGACTCAGCATGGATCACCATCTAGCACAGCAGAGAGCACTATCTAACATAGTAGACATCACCACCTAACACAACAAGGATCACCATCTAACACAACAGGGATCATCATCTAATACAGCAGTGATCACAGTCTTACACAGCAGGAGTCACCACATAACACAACACAGATCGCCATCTAATATAGCATGGATCATCATCTATTTATTTACTTATTTATTTATCATCTAACTTTTCCAGTAAGGTATAAGCTTCAACAGGGTAAAGACTTTGTTTAATTCAAGGCTGGAACAGGGCCTGGCACATGGTAAGTTCTCCATACATTTTGTTGAATGATTATGATGGTGGTAACAGTCATGGAATCCTAAAAGATGAGTCTGATTTGGAGGTGCAAAGAAGAGTGGGTGACTAGGAGGAAGAAAGTTAAGTGACAAGCATCTGTCAAGGCTGAGCTGAGATTGAATTCGCTCTTCCTGAGTATGTTTTAGTTTTAGAAATTTTCATTTATCCATCACCCATTTCCCCTCCCCAAAGGTCTATCCTGGATCAGTGCATAGCTTGAGTGAGATCCTGCCTCATCCATAGAATTGGCTCCACCTTTTTTCTTTTCTTTTCTTTTTCTTTTTCTTCCTTTTTTTTTTTTTTTTTGCTTAGTCCATGTATATAAGTGGCAGAGGTCAACTACTGGTTTAAAGAAAGTCAGGCTAGAGAGTTTAGTTAGCTATTACTGTTTCAGGGTTCTTGACATACCTGACAAATTGTTGAATAATGCAGCAGATGATTGGGTTAGGGAACAGAAATTGATGCAATTGAGCAAAGTTAAAAAGCACATACACATATTTTATATATACATATATATATGAGAGGCTGAGGCGAAATAAGACCTTCCTGAACAGTAGAGGAGTTTCAGGTCATCTGGTAACTCTTGTCCAACCTCTCCATCTGTCATCCTGAAATGCTGGTGAGATTGACTTCAAGGAACTCAGTCAACTTTTGTTTTTGGAGACTGCAGGGTAAATATTACAGATCTGGAACTGCTGGCTCACAACTTCAAAGCCTTGAATAAAGCTGCTGAACGATTTGGAAGCCACCTGGCAGGAAATTTAACTTTTGCAGTTTTGAGTATTTTTTTCCTTCCTATTCCTTAATTCCTACCTGACTTCCCCCTCCTCTCCAACTCTAAATTAGCTATTTGGATCCTGTAGACACAGTTTAAACCTGGGTACCAGCCAAGGTCAGGAGGCTCAGTGTATAAGAAGTGAATGCCAGCTGTATTTCAGAGAGAAACGCCAAGGCCAGAGAGAGGAGGGAGGGAGATCTGGGCTTCCTGATCTTGGATTTTCTTCTTTTGTGTGCGCACACACACACACACATGCACACACTGTATCTTTTAGAAAGAATGGTGTGGTAACTTTCTATCCCTCTTCTATCTGCATTTAGTCCTCCTCTCTTGGCCTTCTTTCCATGGATGCACTAACTCTATACTCAAAAGGGTAAAAATAGAGAAGAGTCAGTAGGGAATCAAAGAAACAAAAATAATAAATGGACTGGAGCTTAATGAGGGCTTTTGAAACCTAACTTCACACTCTAGAGGGGAGTAATAAGCATAATAAAATGTGAGAACTCAATTCAAACAAATATGTGATTGTAATTATCAAGTCATAAATATGGCTCCAATTTACAGAGTTTGCTGATTTTTGTCACTGGTGTCAATGTTGAAACTAAGTTGAATTCCTCTGGATTAATATATATAACAATAAGCTGTATCTCTCTCTGTGCCCATCTATAGCTATATAGATAAATACAGATATGGCATGTTTCTGTAATGGCTAAATGTTTGCACTCTGTGGTCGGTGTGCACTCTACAAGCATGTGCATTGGTGTGACCCACAGTCAGTCTGTTTCTGCTTTCTAAATGCTTAACATCAACTCTGTTCTTTATGGTGTCCCTTGTGCCATGGAATTCTCAAAATCTGTCTACCATGAAAAACTAATATAAAAGCAAAGAACAGACTTAAGATATGCATCCTAATTAGCTTAATGGAACCCCTCCTTGTGTATCATTGTAAACATCACATTTGACCTGCTTTTAGAAAGGTCATACCTTGGCTCCTCTAAAACCCCAAAGCAATCTATATTTAAGCAATGGATTTATAAAGGTGACAGTTACTCACTAAGCATTTTTTTTTTAAGTATCTGCTTTGTACCAGGAATGGTGTCAGACTCTAAAAGTACAGAGTAAATGAAATTGTGTTTGCCTCACGGCATTCACAGTGCCATAGAGATTCAGGCAACAACAGTCCAAGGTGACAGGGGCTACAAGTAGTAGGCACAGGATAGTGTGGAAACTGCCAGGAAGTATTCCTGACCTCTAAGATGGTCTCCAGGGAAGGGATTCTGGGGGAAGTGATGAAGTTTTGAAATACAAGCAGGAGTTAGCCAGGTGGAGGTGTGGGGGTGGGAAGTCAGAGAGAGTGTGTTCAGAGAGCAGGGCATGAAAAGGTGCAGTCTCCCTAGAAAGACATGTGCCACTGAGACTGTACCTGACATCTCCCGGGCAAGGGTGTGGGGAGATTCAAGGCAAGCAGGCTGATAAGATACTGAATGAGAAACAAGATCTTAATGGGTTAAAAAAAAAAGAAAGAGGGCGCCTGGGTGGCGCAGTTGGTTAAACAATTGCCTTCAGCTCAGGTCATGCTCCCGGAGTCCCGGGATCAAGTCCCAGGAGTCCCGGGATTGAGTCCCACATCGGGCTCCCAGCTCCATGGGGAGTCTGCTTCTCACTCTGACCTTCTCCCTTCTCATGCTCTCTCTCACTCTCTCTCTTTCCTAATAAATAAATAAATAAATAAATAAATAAATAAATAAATAAAGTCTTTAAAAAAAAAAAAAGAAAGAAAAAGAAAAAGCCCAGATGCATTGTTATCTAGAGGCCAAGTTTATGTCCCAGAAAAATGTTTTCTTCCTTAACTCCAGTTCACCCTTATTGCAAGAACTGGGTCCTTGTTTTACTGGCTATGAATATAACTCCTGAAGAAATGACTTTTTAAATTCAATTCTGCAGAATAAGAAACACCAATTAAAAGCAGAACCCAGATCAAATAGAATAGTCGAGTATAATATATCTTAATTTTCAGAGATACTATCGATGCTGTCACTACCAGACACCTATTGTTTCATTAAGGTTGGTAAACTTTTAAGGATTAGCAAGCCAAACTGGAAGGAGCTGAGATGCTCTTCAACTGATGAATGGATAAAGAAGATGTGGTCCATATATACGATGGAATATTACTCAGCCATCAGAAAGGATGAATACCCACCATTTGCATCGACATGCACGGAACTGGAGGAAATTATGCTAAGTGAAATAAATCAGGCAGAGAGAGACCATTATCATAGGGTTTCACTTACATGTGAAACATAAGGAATAGCATGGAGGACATTAGGAGAAGGAAGGGAAAAATGAAGGGGGGGAATCGGAGGGGGAGAAGAACCATGAGAGACTATAGACTTGGGTAACAAACTGAGAGTTTCAGAGGGAATGGAGGTTGGGGGATGGGTGGAATCCTAGCTACTCTACTTATTCATCAAGACTCCTTCTCTATGTCTCTGACTTCCATCTGTAAAGTAAGGATACTTACTACGGCCTACCACTTAGGGCTATGTGAGAATTAAATATAAGTTAGAGCATGTCCAACACTTAGACCCATGCCTGTGGGACGAGAGGTATGAAGGAAAGAGTAGAGTCCAGGAGGCAGGGGTCTGCACGACCTATTGGTAATCCACTTGGTGCTGAACTGTGGCTCTCTAAGCAGAGCAAGGGATGGTGTGCGAGTCTTTGGATGTTACTCTGCTGAGTCCCCTGCCCTTCCTGGGAGAGACCCACAAAGCAAAACTTTGCCCCAGGGAAAATTGCATCTTTGCCACACCTGGAAGAGTGCTCTGGGCCACCCTGGTCCCAACTGGCTTTGGATTTTCTTCTTCAGTCCAAGTGCATTTGCATTGTTCTCTAGTCTGACTGAGGCTTGAGGGGATTCCATGTAATGCCTGGGCTGGTTTCCTTTGGTTCAAAACACACACACTCACATATGCGTGCACACGCCTGCTTGCACTTCATTCTCACCAGGGTCCCAGGAGATGAAAAGCCTACTTTACAATGCGGCAGGTTCAGGTCCTGAGGCGCCCTGTGATTTCTCTGTGAGAACAATGGCCTGAGTGTGCAGGCTTGTCTGAGTCCTGTGACAGGTCTGCAGCCCGGCTCAAAGCTCATCTTAAACAAACGCCTCCGACCTTAAACCCAAACATCACGGCTGCACTCCTGGAACCAGGTCTGTTTTCCTAGAATATCTGGTTACAGCATTTTAAAAATGAGCAACCTCATTATCAATGGTGTTCCTGAGAACCCAGCATTCTTTTAGAAAATGGTAGCTCTCCAGGGCTGGCAAGAGCTGCAAAGTACGTGCATTCTCTTGCCTGCCTCCCCACCCTCGGGCGACAGCCAGCCAAAGCCAACGACCTGGCTTAGCAAAAAGGAACACCAGGACTCCATTTTGACTAAGGAGCTGGGGTCTTGGGTGACAGAGGGAGGGAGTAGGGTCTCCTTCCCTAGAAGTCTTAAAAAATAGGAGAGACTTTTTACTAGTACTGAGTCAGTATCATATTACAGTGAGAACATTGCGTTAGAACCTGGGTTTTGTCTCCCAGCTATAGCTTGCAGCGTTGTGTAATTTCCTTCAGAGCATTGCAATTTTCCGAGCCGCTATTCTTCACTTCAGAAATAGTGATTATTGTGAGGACCAAATGACATAATGTGTGGAAAAGTGCCTTCCAAATTAGAAAGGCTTCAATATGTAAAATTACCCTATTCCTCTCAATACGATCTTTTACATATGTGTGTATGTATGTAAACATGTGGAACTTTCTTATTATCCCCTTCAGATAGGTCACAAATTCTTAAGAGTTTTGAAGGACAAAAATTAATTTAAGATAAGTCTATTTTATTTTATTTTTTATTTTATTATGTTATGTTAGTCGCCATACAGTCCATCATTGTGTTTTGAAATGTTTAATATGAAAACACTGCCCTTGACATGATGCAGGGCAGATAGCAGGCAAAATAAATGAAGGAATGGTTAAATTATGTTGTTCATCATCTCCTATTTAGGAATGTAGGGAACTATGCAGTGAGTTCTTTTTAAATTTCAAATCTCTCTCTTTCTCTCTCTATCATATCTGTCTGGTGTGTGCGCACGTGTGTGTGTGTGTGTGTGTGTGTGTTTCATTCAAAGTATGAGTATCTCCTTCCAGAAGACTAGCTCTCTAGGGTTTCTTATGTTTGAGAGAGCTTAGTGGCTTGCATAGAGCATGGAATCCTCACTGAGTTATACCATTCAAAATCCTGCCCTTTGCTCGCTGTGACTTCAGCCACGTTACTTAACCTCTCTGAGCTTCAGATAGGATGTTGGTAAATTGGGTCAATATCTACCTCACCAAGTTGTGGTGAGGATGGGATGAGATAGTATATGCAAAGCATCTATTGTCATACCTGGCCCTTATTACCTATTCAATCCAAGTCTGACATTCTTCCAATATGGTGAACGGGGAAGGAGAAGGGAAGGGAATCACAGACATTTGATAGGGATGATGCATGCAACAGGAGTCCAAGGGTGAGAGGGAATGCCCTTTGAAGGTCCTTCTAAGAATAGAGCCAAGTCCTCATCTGACACAAGGCTAAGGGTACAAAGAGAGTGAAATCAGAGTTTTGAGACTGAGTATATACTCCCACTCCAGTGAGAAACCCATGATCACTCAAGACCGACCTCTCAGGAGACCCGTCTGATAGATATCAATGGGCTTGTCCAAGGAAACAGTTGAGGTTTTGACTCTAGGCAGGAAAGAACTGAGATGAGAAATGGGGAATATGTCGTGAACATCCTCTCTTTCTCCATTCTCTCCCAAGGTCATGCCACCAAATCTCAAAGCATTTGACATCACCTATGTGCTGAAGACTGCCAAATTTGTACTTCTACGCTGGACATGTATCCCAAACTTAAGGCTTATAAATTTAGTTGTCTACTTTATATTTCTCCCTGTATATCTATTTACATAAAAATATAGAAATCAACTTAAAAAGTACAAAACTCAGTTTCTGGTATTCCTTCCTCTCTTTCTGTATAATTATCTCCTAATATCCCTTAGATCTCATGATTGGATCCATATATTATTGTGTAATTAAAAAAAAATAACTGAGCAATATACTTGATGTTCCAAGGACTACGTTCAGCACTGGGAAACTGGAATAAAATAAAAGATGGTCCCTGCCCTCAAAATGCTCTTAAATAGTAGAGTTAGACAGTAAATTGTCCTAACCGTATTTTGTTTCAAGTCTCTGCATTGCTATGTATGCTGTAGACAGAGAGGGCCAAGAGATGTCCCCCCAGAGTGATACCGAGATGACCTCTTGAGCTGCTTCTTGAAAGATGATGAAGAAGTTGCTGTTTGTGGGCATTATAGGGTTTCTGTTCTCAATTAATTACTCTTGACCTATTTGAGAAGACTTCACATACCCACTCCAAAGGTCAACTTTGGCTGTGGGACTTTTATTTGGCAAATGGAATGTGAGAAGAATTGTTGCAGGCTATGTCTGAGCAGAAGCCTTCAAAGGAATCAGCCAGTTGTGTCTCCCCTTTCCTTCTTTTGCAAGAATAATATGTTCCAGGGAGGGGCTTCTCCTTCAGCCTGGACCTTGGAATGAAGAAGAACTATGGTAAAGAGCTTCAGCCATCATGAAGATCAGTGAGATATAAAACTTTGTTGTTGTAAGCCACCAAGATTTTTGAGTGGTTTATTGTTACAGCATAAATGACTAAAGCTAAGTAATAAAAATATTAGTACCAGAACTGGACTATAATAGAAAATCCACAGTGCGTGCCATTGGCTTTCAGGTTAAGCATTTCCACAGCAAGGAAACTTCTTTTTTTTTAATTTAAATTTTTTAAAAGTCAATTTAATTAACATACAATGTATTATTAGTTTCAGAGGTAGAATTTAGTGATTCATCAGTTGTATACAACAACCAGTGCTCTTTTCTTCAAATACCCTCCTTAATGCCCATCACCCAATTACTCCATTCCCCTCTATCTCCCCTCCAGCAATCCTTAGTTTGTTCCCTATAGTTAAGTGTCTTTTGTGGTTTGCCTCCCTCTCTGTTTTCATCTTATTTTATTTTCCTTCCCTTCCCCCATGTTCATCTGTTTTGTTTCTTAAAATTCTTGATGTCTCCCATTATTCAGTGGAGAAACATTTGGTAAACGTGGTGCTTGCAGTATCTTGGAAGGTGGATTATGTACCTGCATAAGAGCTAAGTCTTTGTAAAAATCATGTGTGACAAACCACCCAAGGCTCAGGGTACACAGAAGTAAGCATTTGTTTTTTATTCATGTACCTACAAGTTGTCTGGATTCAGCTGATCTAAAACTGAGTCTGGCTAGGCTTATTGCCAGCGGTATATTGAGAATATCTACCTTATGTGGTTCTCCAAGTCCTTGGGGCAATGGTTAACAGAAGCCTATTCTTGGGATGAAAGGTAGGAGCAGGGAGATACAACCCTCCCAGGGAGTAGGTCAGAGAAGCAGTGGATATTTGCTAAACCATGACCTGATGTCCCATAGTATCTAATGAACTTGTGGCTTTAAGTGAGTAAGTGGGAAAGAGCACAACAATTGTAGTCATGTGTGTTGTTTTATTTGTGGTCCAACAGTAAGTAGATGCTTGCCTTGGGCAAGCCACAACTTCTCTAAGTCTCATTTAAAAACAGTGAAAAGCAAACCAGTAGTTTTTGCAAGGAATGGGAATTCTAGCTAGCTCAAATAAAGGTAGTGATTGGGTAATGGTGTTTCTCATCAGAAACATTTTGTGGAGTCCAAGGGAAACTTAACTCTAACTGGGATTTGGAATAGAGGAATTGGCAGCCCAGGGGATCCTCTGTGCCCTCAAGATCTTCAGTTGATTGTTCTGCAATTAATTTGCCTTAGTTGAACCCCATGTGTCTGTTTCTGTTCTAGTGAACTTGAGTTACATGTGTATTTGTGTACAGACACACATGTATTGCAGTCTTATACACATTCAACACTCCCAACTCTTTCTATGACATAGGAATAGAATTCATTTTGGTCCTTGGATATAAAGGCGGATATAAAAAAAGAGTTGTTCAACAAGCAGGTCTTCAGTAGAGTTAACGAAAGTAGAGTTGACTAAGTAAACTAAAAATATGATATTTGGTGCAAGAATAGTTTTTTCTAAACATTTGTCAAGCAGTGGCATTTCAAGTTTGGGTTGGTGTGAGGCAAAACAGAAATTGTATTCAACTGGAAATTAGGGGACCAGGAATACACAAACCCTGAGAAAATATCAGATGTTATGCAGGAAGATTTGGGTTTGGGGGGGAGTTTAAATTGAGTTTGCCTAAATCTGATTAGCTCTATTCCAGATCTGGGTGACCAAGGTTCTTAGTGTGGGCCTTCCACTATAGAGGGCCCCTTTCTGGCTCTCCTCCAGCTGGGATTTTCCTTTGGAGTAAGGAGTTTTCAGAGTCAGTGATATGCACATCTGAGACACATGTTCTTCATGGGATTCTGGAATCTCCCGTCCAAATGGTTTCAAGCTGGTTTCTTAGGCCTGCACAGGTCTCTTGCCTAGGACCCTCTGAAGAGTGGATCACCCTAGCAGTGTGTATAGTTCTAGGCTAAAGGAGTGGCTAAGGAGATTTGGTAACAGGGATGTGGATATAAGCTGAGGGTTGGACCCGAAGATTACTACATTCAAACATGTGAGCCCTTCCTGGTGTTGGATGGAGCTTGCGATGGGAAGACAAAGGGTGTGGACAGAAACTTCCATTGGTAATCTTACCCCAGACCCTGAAAATCTGAGAGGAAGCCTTATATCTGAAGGATAGGGAGGCCCCAGCTGACATCCCACATAATATAATTTGAGGAGCATTGCAAAGCCCTACCTATAATACAGGGAATGCTTTAGGCAAGCCTGTCTTGAGAATTAACCACAAACCTCCTTCCTAACTAGTATAGTAATGAAGCAGCAAGAAAAATCCAGCTATAATTTTAATTTTCAAAGTCTCATTATGCATTATGATCTTGTAAGAAAAATATTCCATATGCGGCCATCTGTAAAGTGAAATAGGCAAGACTGGTTTCTCACACAAGGCAGTAATTTCTCTATTTGGAATGCTAGCAATGTTCTCTCCTTGGAAAGTTTATAGAGCTTATATCCTGCCTGTACGCTTTTAATAAAGAAATGTTAAATATTTTAAAATAAACTTTCTTTAATAGGCTAGAAATACATATCCTCCAGGTCTTTTGCTTTTTTAAACATCCTGAGGGCTATAAAATCCCCTGGGTTGGACCGAGTGCCATGCCAGGGTGTGCCCACCTCACTTCATTTTTGGGGTTCTCTCTAGTTTATGGGGATGCAGCTGGGGCAGGGAGAAGATTCTGGGCATCACTACTCATTTATTTGTGTCTGTCATCTATCTACATTCTTCCTGTTGCTTGACGGAGTGAACCAGCTTCTGTGCTTATTTTTTTTTTTTGCCCCATTATGTGTCCACCGTCCACACAGGACTCTTCCTGTACAAAGCAATGTTTAACCTCTCATATCCCACTATCCCTCACCCTTCTCCAGGATTCCTTTCTTGACTGTAGAGAGGAAAGAGCACTGGGCTTGGAACTAGATGCCCAAGATTGCCAATCCGAGGCCCTTCATTGACTGACTGGGTAATGTTGGATAAGTCAGTCAAAATACTCATATTAGTAAGAAGCCAGGATTTCATTTATTTCTTCATTTATTCTCCTGCAGCAGAGGCACCAGGAAAACAAAGATGAAACACCCAGGTAAACAGAGAGTGAGCAATTTACCTTGCAATTTCTTTCTTTCTTTCTTCTTTCTTTCTTTCTTTCTTTCTTTCTTTCTTTCTTTCTTTCTTTCCTTCCTTCCTTCCTTCCTTCTTTCCTTCCTTCCTTCCTTCCTTCCTTCCTTCCTTCCTTCCTTCCTTCCTTCCTTCCTTTTCTTCTTCTTCTTCTTTCCTCTTCTTCTTTTCCTTCCTCCCTCCCTTCCTTCGTTCCTTCCTTCCTCCCTTACTTCCTTCCTTTTTTTCTTTCTCTCTTTTTAGAATCTTCAAATTTTATTTTTTCAGTGTTCCAAGATTCATTGCTCATGCACACACCCAGTGCTCCATGCAATATGTGCCCTCCTCAATACTCATCATCAGGATCACCCAACCCTTCACCCTCTTCCCCTCCAAAACCCTCAGTTTGTTTCTCAGAGTCCACAGTCTTTCATGTTTCAACTCCCTATCCGATTCCCCCCAATTCACCCTTCCTTTCCTTCACACAATGTCCTCCATGTATTTCCTTATGCTCCACATGTAAGTGAAACCATATAATAATTGACTATCTCCGCTTGACTTATTTCACTCAGCATAATCTCTTCCAGTCCCATCCATGTTGATACAAAAGTTGGGTATTGATGGAGGCATAATATTCCATTGTATATATGGATCATATCTTCTTTATCCATTTGTCTGTTGAAGGGCATCTTGACTCTTTCCACAGTTTGGCAACTGTGGCCATTGCTGCTATGAACATTGGGTTCATTGGGTTCATGATTATCCGTCCCAGAATTCCCCCTTTCCCCTCCAAAGAAGAAGGATCTTTCCCTGGAGGAAATTCAGAAGAAATTAGAAGCTGCAGAAGAAAGACGCAAGTCTCATGAAGCTGAGGTCTTGAAGCAGCTGGCTGAGAAGCAAGAGCACGAGAAAGAGGTGCTTCAGAAAGCCATAGAGGAGAACAAC
>CM052810.1:156800054-156906631 GCA_028533885.1 Nasua narica | reverse complement strand
AAAGATTATTTGACCATATACTTTCAATGCCATCCTGATAAAAATTCCACCAGTTTTTTTCAAAGAGCTGGAACAAACAATCCTAAAATTTGTATGAAACCAGAAAAGACCCTGAATTGCTAAGGAAATGTTGAAAAAGAAAAACAAAGCTGGGGGCATCACATTGCCTGATTTCAAACTTTACTACAAAGCTGTGATCACCAAGACAGCATGGTACTGGCACAAAAACAGACACATAGACCAGTGGAACAAAATAGAGAGCCCAGAGATGGACCAACCACTCAATAAAGTTTGTTTTGGTGATTTAAAAATGGCATCCCTCTGGAATATTTCAAAACCAGGCTCAGGACCTCAGTCTTGGAATAAGTGGATGATCTCTCACACTTGGAGAGGAGGAAAACAGTGGGGATCTTCTCCAGTCTAACAAGAGTTCATGGTACCCAGAAGGGGCAATGATCAAGACTTAAAATCAGAATAATATGAATATAAATCATGAGATAGAAAAAGGAAATTTTCCAACTCTACAAACTATGAGCAATTGATTGGAGTTACAGATATGCTCTTCTCTCAGCAGAGATGTATTAAGACCATATGTGAAGATAAATATTCTGGTTGGAGCAAGATAGGAAAACAAAAAACCAAGAGCACATCAGTGGGGTACCTCATGGACTGCTGTGTTTCCACCCACACTAAAGAATACTAAGAACCACAGGAGGTTTAGATCCTGTCCACCCTTTCATTTGCTCACTTATTCAACAAATATTTATTGAGTGCCTGCTGTGGGCTGGGAATTCAGAAGGAAGCAAAATCTGGCGTAGTCCTTGTTTTCATGTGTGTTAGTAAAGGACACTGACATTAGTCAAATAACCCTCACATAAACCATCTTTAGCTGTGGCTGTGATGGTTGCTGGGAAGGTGAGGCACAGGATATAGAAGGAGACCATGTGGAAGAGATTTGACCTTGAGAGGGAAGACACAGTAGGCTCTGCTGAAGATGCAAGGATTGACCTCTATTCCCATTTTCGCATCTCTTTCTCTGCACCTTTTGCCCTTCCCTTCCATCTCTTAGGGACCTTTGTGACTACATTGGGCCTTTTTGGAGAACCCAGGATAATCTTCCCACTTCAAGGTCCTTAATTGACTCATAAGGACAAGGTTTGATACATAAGGTAACATAGTCACAGGTTTGGGGGATTAGGATGTGGATGGACTAGCTTTGGGAAGTCATGTTCTTCCACAACACCAGAACCACTGTATTTAAACCTGAGGAGGAATGGGAGAGTAAGTAATATATGAAAAGCCATTTTCAGCTTTAAGCGACAGGAGACTATAGCCTAACTGCATCAAGCTTAGTTGAAGAAAAGTGTTGGGGGGGCACCCGGGTGGTTCAGTTGGTTAAGTGTTTGCCTTTGGCTCAGGTCATGATCTCAGGGTCCTGGGATCAAGTCCCATGTTGGGTTCCCTGCTCAAAAAAGAATCTGCTTGTCCTTTTGCCTCTACCCCCCATCCCCTTTACTTGCTCTCTCTCTCTCTCTCTCTCTCGTGTTCTCTCCATCTCAAAGAAGGAAGGAAGGAAGGAAGGAAGGAAAGTGTAGGGAAGTAGGCTCTCAGCAGGAGCAGTGCTAAGTAAATGAGATGCAGAGCCCAGAACTTAATGCTTGAATGAAATGTTTATGGTGTATAAGCCTGGTCTACTCTAAAGGCAAATAAAATTCTTGATAATCCAATGGATTTGCGAATTGATTTGAAAGTACATGGATTCTGGCACTATGCCTTGCCATGTATATAACAGGGCTGCTTGTGTCAATCCTGGGGTGTTATGTCTCTAAATGCATCACCCTCGCCCTTGGAGGGAGTCTGGTTTCCTGCTCCTTTGAAGATTCCAAGTGTGTGCTGTTTATTAGCATCACATCACCCCTTACACATAACCTCTTCTCAGAAGAATCTATGGTTTAATCATATTGTATGTTTCCCTAGGAGGATTTTCCCAGTTCTAGCTTTCCCAGTTTGCTTTTATGGTAATATTTTTTTTCCTTTCCTCCTCACTTTCTTCAGGCATAAAACATGACTGCCCCTTACAGCCCCAACCACCTGATGGAAAACTCAAGGGTCTTCAGGAGCAGAAATCAAGGGACAGTAGAGAAGAGATTCCACAATGCACCTCCTGTTCCTGGTAGGCTCAATGGCAGCTGCTGTTGGCAGTGCTTTGGAGATGTTGACCCAAGACTTCTTCTATTTGCCACCTGTGTGCAGAGTATGGGTGAGAGACCCCTTGCATTCTCCTAACCTGCAAGAAGCAGATAATCACATCCTTTCTCAGGAAAGATGATGTGTGATAATGTATGCAAAGCACCTAGAACAGGCCTAGCTGTTCAATCCAATAAGCTTTTAATAAATGCTCACCAAGAAGCAGGATGATGATCATCATCATCACCATTCCTCAATTATTTTAAATCTCTCTTCTGGTTGGGTTCTTGAGCTTCAAAAAGGTGAGAACACTTTAAAAAAAATCTCTTAGTCCTTTTCCCTAACTTTGCTGTATTGATAAATAAAATTCTAGTAACCTACCCTGCCCCTTACTTATTGGCCTACACATAACATTTTTCTCAAATTTAGCTCAATTCTTTTGTTACTCAAAACTTTGTTACTTTGGTTGGTTTCCATCAGTTATCATCTCTAAGTGACCGATGGCTGTGTGTGGTTGCTTATCAATTATGATCTTCTGGGGAGTAACTCTTGAGAGAGAACTCTATAGCTTCCAGTTCTTTAGATCGCATTCCTCCCAAAGCACTTCCTTCAAAATGTGAACTGTGAAACATGTTGAGCAGTTCTGGCTTAAATCATCGGGTTACATATTTCCCTTCTCCTCATAAGTTGGACAGTTCAAAGTGGGTTGTGAAGATGACCTGCTGAAAGTTCTGCCCCCCAAATAACCAAGTTGATTAGAGACAGACCAGTGTCTCAGATTTTCCTGAAGACCCCTTCATGACCCTTCTGCTCTTTCATGCCTTGCCCCCAAGGAGCCCTTTCTCATCTCCCTCAGAAGGTCTAAATGCTTGTTTACAAGACTCACAGAGGGAAGGAAGAAAAAGAACACCAAGATGATGGTTCATTGCTCAATGCAGCCCCTGACAACAGAACCCCCTGGCTTCTTCTCTTTGCAGCCCATAAACTGCTCTGTAAAAATTAAAAAGCGTGAATTTACAGGGCCCAAGAGGAGCTAGGAGGTAAAAATCCATCTCCAACCAATGGGTCAGGCATACTGATGAAGCAGAATATGAGGCCTTGCCAATTTCTGGCCAATAAAATATCTTCCCCGCCTTCCCAGATCCTTGACCTCCTCTTTCCCACGCAAAACTAAGTAGAGACACAAATGAAGGGGAAAGGTCAGCAAAAAAGCAGCAAAACAAAGCAAAATACCCAGCATTCCCTGGCCTTGTAGGGAAATAGTTGGGTCACAGTGGCCTCCCTCCTGGGCCCTTTATTCCTCTGTGGATCCATTGGCCACCCTGCCTGATTAAGCACCTTGTGATTTTCCATTTCAGGGAAGCCCGGGTTGGTCACTAGCAAAGACTATTGCCAAAAGACTTCCAGCTGGAAGTAGAAGCCCAAGGTCCTATGGAAATAAGGGAGACTAAGTGAATCCTGTGGGGTGATAGAAGAGACACAGGAGGAGGCTAGAGCGACATGTCTGGGTTCTGCCAGCTTTGTGATTGGCAGGCCACTGTAAATATCTTTAAGTCTCAGCTTCCTCATCCCTAGAAAGAAGGCAGCAGGACTGGAATCAATCTTGATATTTCTTCATCTGATATCCTCTAGTTCTGAAGCAGATCTGAGACCCCAAGCAGAAGAGGTAGCAGGAATTGTCGGGGTGAACAAATGGAACAATATGGCAACTCTGAGCTCAGACAACTCTGAGCCTTTGGCTTAACCTTCTGTATGACCACCACTACCGGCATGTTGCCCATTTATCTAACCCTGGTCAAGATTACACTGACTTGTGTTCACATGGCCGGAATGCTTCCAGTTCTGAGTTTGAGACAGAGAATGAGAGCAAGGGTGAGAAAGAGTGAAGGAGAATGAGAGAAAGGATGGATGAACCTGGATTAGGTAAGAGGAATAACTTTTATGGAGGTACCAAACACTGGGACAGACAGAGTTATGTTAACATTCCTTGGTTTCTCCTTTGAAGATAAGAAGTATCTTCTCTGTAACTTAAGGATGTAGCCAGTCACCCACCCCACATAAACTTCCCAGGGAGACTATGAATTTGAGTTACCGCCAGTCGTCTTGTGGCATGTTGTATACATGGTGCTTAGTGGTAGAGGAAGTTTAGATGAGTTACTGTTTGGGTAGTGAGTTGCTGCAGAGTTATCTGCCAAAATTGAATTTGATGAAAACAGATATGCCAAGCCCTTGACTAGAACCACTAGAACACAGAGAAGGCATCAGTTAAGCCATTGGGTGGGCTCAGGCTGAAACTGAGAGCTAAATGTTCAGGGTTTATCCAGACCAAGATGTAGATGTAGAACAGGGATGGTTCTAAATGGACTTTTCAAGGAAAGGGAAGGTCAAGACAGCCTTCCAGAGATGTACCAATGCCAGGATGCTGCATATAGTGGGAGAAATACCTAACCAGAGATAAGCTCTAGTTTTTTCCATTGAACTAGATAATCTCTGAGGTTCAGAAAATAAAAATAGCTTATCTAAGGCTACATAACTGGTTAACTGATGGGCTGAAATTCATAGCCAAGTTCATTCACTCCTTTGCCAATAGGTATCAAGTCTACCTGTTCTGGGCTGGATGCTATGTGCTTTAGTCTCCCGACACCTGCCCAGTTCTCTTCCTGGTGGATCATGATAACTTGATTCCTATTAAATGCACAAAATTGGAAAAACTGCACACTTATTTCCTTGCCAAATCTTTCTTCCTTTTGTTAAGATAATGGGATGAAGAAGAAAGCAGAGGTGATAGTTGATTTCCATCTCATGTGAGAGGAGTGATCATGAGTTAGGGATGAGGTCTCTATATAAGTATTTTGTAAGCATTCCCAAAGTAGCCTGAGCTGCTTAACCTAGGCCTTTTTACCAAAAGAAGGCAGCCTGAGGGCTTTGCAGGGAGTCAGGGTATGTCTTAAAACCCCAGGGAGCTGGGTATATTTAGAGGGGATGTGCAAGTCTGAGCCTTGGAGAAGTAACCCAGAAAAGCAAATCTTTGCTAATGCCCAGTAAGTCAAAACTGTTCTATAAATAATATTTATTGCTTCTGTTTGGTACAGTCTTGAGTTTTGTGGTTATGTATTTTTTTTTCTTGTTCATTTTCTTTCTTTGTTGTATATGACTTCTATATCCAAAATGGGCTCTGGAGCTTCCAATATATACATCTTTGTGTATGTGTGTGAGTATGTCAAAAGGAGAGTGGCCTAGCCTTGTTATTTAGAAGAGATCAGGCTCAATGAGGTCAGCCGGGTTTTGAAGAGTTTAGGTCAAGACTCCTACTGGCAGGGAGAAGTCACATCTTCCAAGTTTACTAGCCAACTGCACACTCTCCTGAAAGTCACTGAACTGAGGATAAACATGGAGCCTGTACTTTTTCATTTGATGTCCTTTTTTACATGTTCCACACTTTAAATTCCTTTACTTCACTCCGTATTCTTCTAGGTCTTTCAGAACAAACACTGAAGGAGAGGGGAGCAAACTGCTCTCTTCCCTCCACCCTTCGCATCCTTTCTGAGTGACTTACTTCAACTGGAACAATTACTCTTAATCAAGATGGTATAACAGTAGAAGGAAGATATCCACAACAAAGCCTGGGTTCCAGAGACTTGGCGAAGCAACCAGCTCCTTCCTCTGGGCTGCAGTGGGGGCAGCCTCGAACTATTTAGTTGTTTTAAAAATAGCATTTTGCAGAATTAGAGCTGCTCTTATCCACAGAATGGGCAGTGGGTCAGGCACTGTGAACTGCCTGTGCTCATCATCAAGTGTGAGCAGGCACCTTAATAGCTTTGGCTGGAAGGTGATACAGCCACTGGCCTTGAATAATCAACTCCACCTTCTCCGGGGGAAACTGAGGACAAATCATTCCTCATGTTTGCACTCGTGTTTTTCTCTGAAGAACTCAGAGCTTCCGTGTGTGTAGCCTTAATCATTATCCTCATTTTCTGACAGGTACAATTACTCATCTCCTCTGCTCTCCTCTGCCCATCTCCTGTTTTGTTTATCTCTGCAGGGGTCACACTTTCCAACAAGCCAGGGCTACACCTGGTACTCTAGAAAGGCTGGGGTGAACAGAGCATAATTCTTGTAGACAGCTTAGCAAGTCCCGTGATGACCAGGAGGAACCACTTCATCACCTTAAGAATGTGGTCACTTCTTGTAATTTGCAATTAACTGGTCGAGTCCTCATTAACAGGAAGACTGCTATTCCTCTCTTGAGGTCCAAGAACTCTGGGGACATAGTCCAAAGTGCACAATCTTGTTTCCAGACACAGTGCTGGGAGAAAACTGGAGTAGGCTGTCTGCCCAATTCTGGGTGTGTCATTTTAGCTTCTTCCACAGGTGCCTCTCTTAAAAGCTCCCCTGATACAGACTGATTCTCTGCACTCTGTGGCCTCGGGGACCCAGATATGAGGCCACATATGGGAACCAAGTTCCCAGCCGCAATGACTCATGATATGGGAAAGCCTGTATTAGAGGTGGTGAGGTGGTGGTGGTGGTGGTGGTGATCTTGGGGGAGAGGCTGGTAAAAGGGGTTTCCAGTTCATTCAGGTGAATTCTGTCCTTAGAGGCTGTGGTATCCTTCACTCCTAGCAGATCTCAGCTGGGACCATCCCAGTCCTCCTGATGTTCAGTCTTAGTCCAGACAGGCCACTGTAGCAGAATACTATAGACTGAGTGGCTCAAACAACAGACATTTATTTCTTGCGGTTTTGGAGGCTAAGAAATTCAAATTAAAATGCTAATAGATCCAGTATCCAGTGGGAGCTCTCTTCCTGGATGGCAGATGGCCTCTCCTCATTGTGTCCCAACATGATGGAGAGCTGAGAGAGAGGAAGCTTCTTGTGTCTCTTCTTATAAAGGTACTCATGAGAGCTCTGCCCCCATAGCCTGATTACCTCCCAAAGGCCCCACTTCCTAATACCATCATAGTGGAGGGTAGGATCTCAACATATGAATTTTGCGGGGGACATAGACATCCAGTTCATAGTATGTTCCAATAATGTCTTTCCTCCAGGGGGCTCTTCAGCCCCTTTCCCCTTTGCATATATTGTGAAAGGTATCAGACCATTAGGGGTTCTTTTTACCGTTTCCCCAAAGCAATGGGGAAATATACATGCTGGCCTTAAAAATCACAAAACTAAGAAAAGTCCAGTTATCTTCCCTATGGTCTGCTATCCAGTGTCTTGCTACAATCTCTTCCAAAAAGAGTTTGACCTAATGATTTTCTATATTCTGCCTCATTGTACACACTGTTGTACTGGGAAGAGGAAGAAAATATCCTTTGGTTGGACTGTGCTCCAGTGGAGCCTACAGCCATTGCTTGCATTAACAAGCACTGGGGGTTACATGCAGTGGATGAGTTACTGAACTCCGATCTGAGACTAATGATATACTATATGTTGGCTAAAAACAAACAAGCAAACAAAAAAACTCCATGTCATTGGCTGGAGAACAGAGATCATGATTTAAGATCAAACTCCCCTGCCATCCCTTCATATCGGGTGTGTTGGTTCAGGTACCTATTGGCACAGCATTTTCTAAAGTCTATTTGCATTCATAACACAGACACTTCTTGAGCACCAACACTCTGCCAGGCACTCACTGGGATTATTATAGTAGAGAGACAGAAAACACTGAAGGTACCTGCAATAATTATGTAGTCTAGTAAGGTGAGTTTATGTGCATAAGCAACCACGATATAAAGGAAAAAATGACAGGTTCGAGTACCCTCAAAAACAGAGCCAGATGCAAAAACTATTGTGCTACTTCTTTAATGGGGAGTACAAACCCACGTAATGAGGAATGAAGAGAAAAATGTGTGAGGAAGGAAAGGAGAACAATTCTAAGAGCAGAGCAGGAAACCACTTGGTTACAAGTGTAACCAATGGCTCAGTGGCATAAGACTGTCTTCCTAGAAAACTATGAACTTCGGGGGGTCAGGAAAGTATATGATGGATTGGGAAAGGAGATTGGAGAAGTTATTTACTGGTTCCTGTCTCCCATTGACCAGAACTTTGCTGCAGAAGGCATTAAGTCCCTGCCCTTATAGGGTCGCGGGTGCATATATCTCATTCCCCTCATTGATTTAATGTCTCAGTAGCAACAGTGATATATCAAAATGGAAGGCAAGGGGTTCAAAACAAGGACATGGAAGTCACTGTTGCGCTGTGCTCCTATGAAGTTGGTCAGAGGCCACACAGGGCTGCTTGCCCTGATGGCAACTGAGGCAACAAGAGCCTCCTGAAGCACCTGAGAACTGGGGAAATCTGAGGCGATGCATGATGAGAACTTGATCTGGTAATATGTCAGGTCTAGAGAAAGTGCTTTGGGGAGTTAGAGAAGGAATTGTTTCTTAGAAGGGGACTGGGAATTGAGGGAAGATTTTAGAAAAAGTGGACCCTGAGTGTTTGCAGGTGGGTGAGGGTGGGGCATATAGTTATGAGGGGTGCCGCTGGGTGGAGGCATCCTGGAAAGGGCACTGTGATTGCAAGGACAGGGAAGGACAATACTGAGGATGAGTGAAAAGCAGGGCTCTGTTGGGCCAGGGGACGGGAAGCATGAAAGGACGTTGAGGGATAAGGCTGAAAATGTAGTTGGAGCCAGATGGTAGAGCTGGGGTAAAGAGTTTTGATTGGAATCTTCTAAAGATGGGGGCCATTGGTACTATTGCAATAAAAGTTTTAATTCAGGAATATGAGTCCCTTTTCTTCACTAATTCTGTTCTGTATAGTCAGTCAAATAATGACATATTGAACAAGAATATTATGAACAAGATTTTTGGAATACCAGACATCTATGGAATATACTTAAAGATTCAGTATACTGTCTTTTCCATTTGTCAAAAGAATACATTGAGACTTGCAAAACATCATAACTGAGATTCTTACTTTTATTGGTTCCTGTATTTAGAGTCCAGAGGATAGAACTGGTGCAGGTAATGGCTAAAGCTGAGCTCAGATGATGTGGTCAGGACTCTACACACTCTACTTCTTCTTTTTTTGGAAATTTCTAGACAAAGTTTTATTTATTTAGGGAATCTTTTACTAAGTAATCTTCCATAGAGCAAGCAAACTTTCAATAATAATGTGTTGATTAACACCTTTTCCTTAAAAATGCCAAGTTATCTCCGGATAAGAAGATTGTGAACACACTCCACTTAATCATCCACACTTCTGTCCTGGCTTCAGTCTTAAACAAGTGTTCCTCTGGTGGTGAGAAGGGTCATCAGTAGCTTTAGATTTCAGCAAGTTCCAAAATTGACAGTGATTGGAAGAATAGAATGCTCCATTAAAAAAAAAGGGGGGGTGAGGGGAGGGATTCTGGCTAGAAGATGTGGAAATGAAAGACAACAGTTGTCTATCCCCAGGATCAGAAATGTATTGGCTTTATTGAAATTAAAACTTAGTTCTCAACTGAGCTGTCTCTTGGAATTGGTGATGGAGAACATAGTGGTGGGAAGTAGCCACTTACTATCTTTACTATTTGTGTGTGTGTGTGTGTTTTTTAAGTTCCCTGGACAAGACCATTTAGATTAAGGTCTGGACTCACTGAAAGAAGTCCTGTTCGATGATTTAAAAAAAAAAAAAAAGGCAATCATAGCCTTACCCTATATGCCGTGTTGCTTATTTCAGACTTTCTTCTCCTGGGGAACTGAAGTGGGAAACTTCCCCTCTGCATATTCTATGAGGGGGAACTCGTACTGGAACATGGTCTTCACTATCCAGCATTCTGGAAAGGAGCTTAGGCCCTTGCATAAGAGGACTAGATTAAAAATAAAATTCTCTCAGAGAATGAAAGATGGCATGTCACCATTTTGGGTTTTTGTTTCTTTCTTTCTCTCCCCTACTTGAATTAATATGAAGTCAAAACCAGATCTTAGAGCAGAATTGGCTGCCACATAATTTAGACATGTTTGCATAACATTCCAAAAATAATTCAATAAGAATAGGTTTTTCTTGGAATTTATCACTGCCTGGCAAATTATAGCCCAAACACAACAACTGTGTGCTAAAAAGGCATGAGGCCCAGCAAATGGAAACGACAGTGGCAAAGTGAAAGGAAACCCAACAGCCAGTCAACTTTCATTATCCGTGATGGTGTGAAGCAGAAATAAAAACACGAGGCAGGAGCAGGGACAGACGCAGCCTGAGTTTTAGGCTCCCCATTTTATCCCGAGCTTGGCAGCAGCCGACAGGCCAAGGTGGCAGGGGAAGGGCATCTTAGGTCTCCCAGAAATGGTTCTGAGAAATTCCCTCTTGCTGTATTTTTCTGCATCTTCAGCTGAACATTTTTTTTTCTTTTGGGTTTTGATGGAGAGGACCCACAGGTTTAGAAAATAATAAACTGACATAGACATAGAGAAGTAATCAACAGTAATTTCTGAAGACAAGGACAGAGCAGTAAACGTAAATAAGAAGATCTGGTATGATTTCAGTCTCTTCCATTCTCACTGGGACAAGCAATGTCTCCCCTTTTGAAATGGGAGAGGATGATAGGTAGTCTGATCATTGCGAGAATCATTATTAGTGTAGTATTTCATAGCTGTAGGGCATTTTAAAATCCACATGATATATAGGAGATCTCAGGTTTAACTCTGGCCCTTTCATAGTTGGGAGGTCCTTAGGCATCACTGCTGACGGGCCAAAAGCTCAAGTCCTTGTAGGGCAGATTATGTGCTCAGATCACCTGCCTGTGGTTCAGTGTGGAACCTTTGGACTCTTCCTCAGTCTGGACCTTAGTGACTATGAATGCTATGGACAAAATGAGGTCTCTGCTCCCTTAATGTTGGTGTCCCCAAGCCTCTTCACACTTTTCCCCATCTCCCCGGTTACCTCCTACACGTCACGTGGCATATTCTACCAGATGTACTGTCTGAATCCTTGGCTTTAGCCGACACCTCTCTTCTGACCCCTGTTGTCTGTTCAACCGTGTGGATGTCTGGCAGCACCCCATCTGCACTTGCTCCGATCTGAAACTGGAGCTGTTCTACTTCCTCTTCTCTGTCACAGTGCCTTAGTGAATTCAGGTCACTGAAACAGAATAGGATAGACTGGATGGCTTAAAAGACAGACACTTTTTTCTCATAGTTCTGGAACCCAGAAGTCTGTGACGATCAGGGTGTTGGCAGATGTAGTGATGGACTTCGCCCTGGCTTCCAGATGGCTACCTTGTTGCTGTGACTTACGTAGTTGGGAGAGGAAGCTCTGGTGCCTCTTTCTCTTCTTATAAGGGCACTAATTTCATCATGGAGGCTCCACCATTGTGACTTCTTCTAAACCTAATTACGTCCCAAAGACCCCACCTTCTAATACCAACATTCAGGGTCAAGGACTCAACATATGGATTTTGGGGGAACACAAACATTCAGTCCATAACACGTAGTGAATGATTCCATTGTCTCTTTAGGTGATCATGCCAGGCATCTATAAGGCAGACTTGACTTCTCTCTCTCCTTCACCATCAATTTTAAACATAGCAAGGTCATTCTGGCTTCTATCATCCCTGAAATGTGTTTACTTTTCTCTACTATCACTACTACCATGCTAGTTCAGGTTCCCATTTTCTTGTTCTGAACTATGATCATAGCCATCAGATTGGTCTTACTGTCTCCTTTCTGTCCCCTTCTAATTCCTTCTTTGTGCTGTAGCCAAAATGATCTAAAAGGCAAATCCCAGTGTGTCTTTGTTCTACTTCATGCTCTTTACTGGCTTCCCCTTGACCTCAGGATAAGCTCTAAATTCTTTAACATTACTTACAAATCTTGCTTCCTCGACTTGCCCCACTCCCGTTTTCAGCCCTACTTAGTGCCTATGTGTCCTGTAGTTTCTGTGCTTCAGAGATCCCAATCTTCAAACAGTATGAGCCATTTCTTCTGTGCCATTGCCAGGCACTTACCTACCCTTCAGTTAACTTTTGCTTCCTATAGGAAGTCTGCCTGGATCCTCAGTTTTATTTAACTTTAGAGAAAGAGGAAAGTGGCTACTACACTTTAAGAGAAATACATCGTCTATAACTGAAGGTTATATTTTTATTGATTTAGAGAACATTCTGGAGACCAGAAGGAGTCTCATTACAAGGTAACATTTTCCTGAGACACAGGTCCTGAAAGGGGAGATTTTTCTAGAGATTCCTATGCAGTCACCTTCTTGGGTGGAGTTAAATGCACCTTCCTGTTCTCGGGTACCATGTATTTGCATACTTTTCCCATCATATCTCTTGACTTTTTGCCAAGGTGGTTTATGTAATAGTCACTCCCATCAGAGCCTAAACTCTGTAATTATAGAGGCCTCAAGTTATTTTTTTCAATGCTATATCTCTAGTCCCTGAGATCAACTATGTGCTTGGTAAATTATGGTGCTCAGTAAAAATGATAGGAATGTATTTTCTTCTGCTTCTGCTCAGGACACTGGCGGGAATGGGGAATAAGGCTTCTGCAAGTACACTGGTCTTCCATCTGAATCAGACTGAACAACACTTTCATCTCAAGGCAGAGTATTCTCTCAGGGAAGCTACCCTATCCTTGGGTTAAGAGCAACAAACAGAAAGAAGCTTGTCATTGGACCAACTATAAAATGAGGTGGGGGGAAACAGAGAGAGGTGACTTTAGAAGCCCATAAAGCAAGGAGAAGCCCATAAAGCCCCTCCTGTGTGGGTTCAGAGGGGCTAAAAGTAGGGCAGCAGACACTTGATCAGTTTCTCTCCTGTCACCTCAGGTTTCACCAGCAATTAGACTGATGGAATATGTTACAAACCCAAACACCTCATGTCCCTGAGGCCCTGGTGGTCTTGATGAATAACCTCCATTGTGAGACAGGCTAAAGGTACTGCCCTGTCTGAATATAAATCATGTCATCTCTCCCTTCACTCATTCTACCCATCTCACCCCCAGTTCCAACCCTTGTACTCCCTTTTGTGCCACAAACTATTAGGAAGACATTAAGTAAATCATCCCAGCAGGAGTAGGACTGTAGGAGAAACACTTCATTCATAACCACCTCACCACTCCCTTTGCAAAAAGCAGGGTGAAATGAAGACTCCAGTGTCCTTTGGAAAAATTCAGCATCTGGGAAACATGTGCTAGGAAAGGCTATGCTTCTTCATCTCCAAATCTTATGCAAGATGAATGACCCCACTCTGAAAGGGTAAGGGTGCAGGGATGGAGAAACTATACATTGCTGCTCTCACTTGGCACCCCTGAATACCCACAAAATGGACCATAGTGTTTGGGGAGGGAAATAACCACAGTGAACTAAGGCGCACATTAAGATCCTACCTGTGGATACATATCAAGACTACCAAAATTTGAATCCCACTTGCACCATAGCTGTATGGTCCTGAGCAAGTTTTTCAAATCCTGTAAACCTCATGGTTTTTTTTTTTTTTCTGTAAAATGAGGATAATAATTACACTTAAGTGAAGGGTAATATGGCATATTGAATAAGCTGATGCAAGAAGAGGATTTAGTACAAGGAATAACACCTAAAAATCCCCAGTAAAAATAGATTTATTAATGTCGATTCTTCATAAGGCATTTAAAGTGTCAGGATTAAATGAAATTAATATAAAGACATGCACAGAAATATTAAAAGAAAATATGACTTCAAGGAAATTTCCTGATTGTAGTAAGATACTTGAGGTTATATTCAGGATACACAATTTGCTTATCCTTGTTATTTAGGGGCTTAAATGGAAAGTTTCTGAGGCCTTGAGTTAAATCCCCTCCCCATTCTATTTATCTGACTGTCTGTCTGTTTCTCTTCATCTATCCATTCATCCACCTATCTATATTGTTTTGTAGTTATTTGGATAATAAAATTAAAGATCTAAGAGAACACTGTGAAAGCTGTAAAACCAGAATCCAAACTTAGAACTCAAGATTTTTTGTTCTTTTATCCATTGCTATTTACTCACAGTTCCCAGTGAGCTTTTGAGGCACACAGGGAGGGCTTTCTACATGCCATTTGCACTCCTCACCCTGAATAGTGGGCATGATTATTTCCGTTCTGCAACTGAGAAAACAGAAGTTTGGATAAGTAAAATGAGTTGACTTGAAGGTGATGGTGACATGAATCTTTCACCAGTTGAGCCTGGATATATCAGATGCCTGAGAAAGTGCAAGTAACCTTGCATTCTAGCAAGAGAAGGGAGGATGAAAGAGACAAGAGGCAAGGGTCTGAAGGTCTGTCCACTGATATTTCCTGAACATCTGAGACCAAGGCCAGGCACTTAACAAATGGTCCATAAATACTTATTGGATAATGCTAAGTGAATAAATAAATATTAAACATAGTAAAAAGCCAATTGAATTTTTTTAATTTTAAAACTCATAAAAGGCATTTACATTACCAGTTCGCCTCCATTAGCATCTTATACTAGTCACCTTCTCTTTTTTAAAAGTAATACTCATTGGTTATATTATTTATAGAAGCAGCAAAAATTGCTAAAACCAAAAAGGTATAAGAAAAATTTCATTCTATACCTCAGAGATAATAATACATTCATCTTTTCAATCTAGAAAATCTCTCCTACTCCTACCCTGGATTTGTGTTATCAACACTTACATGCTTCTGAAATAAAATCATCCCTAAATTTCTGATGTCCCCACCATCTTCTTCTGTATTCTTCCCCTTGGTAGATTTATTCATTGTCACAATTTCCATTATACCCTAATTTTACTGTGCACAATTTCTACTACATCCAGTTTTAGTCCCACCCTTTCCCCCAAGCTCTGGTTCATTATTTTGGTGCTTTACATGTCAGCCTCAATGTCTTCCTTGCTGATCAGAAATGAAAGAAATTCTCTTCTCTTCTCCTGGCATGCTCATTTTAAAGACCTCACCGTCTTCCCAGGCACTCCATCCAGAAACTTCTGTCATTAGTTACTTTCTGTCTTCTTGACTCAGCACGTCCAATTAGTCACCAGATCTTGGGAATTATACCTCCTCATTTCGCTCCCTCTCTGTCCCTTTCTGAGACCAGTGCAAACTTATACACTGTGGTTTGATCAACCATCTTGAAACAGCTTGTTTCACCTCTCTCCACTGTCCATGGTTTCACACCATTGAAAAATAGTCAGAGCACCTTAAGACTCTCATTACCTGACCTGAACTAATTTATTACTAATTTCCTCCAACTCGCCTTTATACTCTAGTACCAGCATTTCCAAGTTTTCAAGACATGCCTAACTCTTCTCTGCCTCTGCGTTTTGCTTATGTTGTTTCCTTAGCCAAGATGCACTGCTCTTTTTCCTCCTGCAATTTCTGAGCTGGGATAGAAAAGGTGGGTACCATATGCAAATATTGCCTCTGTGTCTACTTAAATACCCAGAACAGCAATTACTTTCTATCTTCTGAGCCCTACAAAACACCATATTTTCATGTTTGCATGAAAATTGCGCTTGTCATATCCAAAGTTGTATCACCATTTCAGATGAAAATACTGTGTCCAGCTTACTAGCTGTGAGTCCTTTAACATCCACACCTGGTAAATGTTGTGGAGGAGTCAAAGGAAGACATAATACCTCACACCTGTGGCAGAATGTTAGTTTTTACCCGTCTCCTCCTTTCCCTCCACTTTCTTCTTTTCTGAAGGTGGTCTTTGGCAAGATTTAGTAGGTATTAACATAGTAATTCATCAAAATTATCCTATAAAAGGCAGAGTTTATCAGTGCAAGGACTAGTTTGGATAGTTCAGCATGGGGGGGGTAGGGGGAGATGGGGGATGAACATAGAGCTCAAGAGAAAATGGAAATCAAGAAGCTCTAAGGTAAACAAGGGCACTTCAGGTGAGATCCTGTGACTTTGATGTCATCAATATAATTTTTAATGTTATTCACTGGTGGTTATTTCTCCCAAGGATGGAAGAAGTCACGTACTGATGGGGTATTTCTCTTAATTCTCATGAGCTGTACCTTGGGCAACTAGCACAGACTGACTTGCATGTTGGTAAAGCTGGAACTGGGATTTTTTTTTTTTTCTTTCTCTGAACCATTTAGAGGTATGTTTACCTAAAAAGTCATAGAAAACCTATGTAGTTTAAAGATCTAACAATTTCCTTTTCTCATACAGCAAGAAATTCAGAAGTAGACCCACCAGAAGTAGGGATAGCGAGAAATGCAGAAGTGGACATACTATGGATCTGAGATCTATCAAGAACCCAGGCTCTTTCTCCTTTTTCTGTTTCAGAGCATATAACTTTAGCCTTCCTAGTCACAGGGTGTCTGCTGAATATCCCAGCTCCACATCTGTGTTTTAGGCTTGAAGAAGGCTGAGTGCCAAAAGGTTTTACTTGAGGCTTTAACTATTAAGACATTCATTTATACCATGCTGGCTAGATTTGTGTCACATGGATAATCCAGGCTGGACGATGACTAAGAAAATCAAGTAGTTAGCTATCTAGCCTCTTTTACAGAAGAAAGCAAGAGAGAAGTTAGTTAGAAATGATTTTTAAGTGAGCCAAACTATTTTGGTTACTATACCCTCCAATTCTCCTCTACTAATATTATGGTCTTTGAAAACAATAACATGCATCTAGATTGCATGTTAAAATGGCATAGTAAAAACTGGATTCTGGGACATGTATCTATGTCAGTATGTATTTGCATCTCTGCACTCATGCTAAGAGTTTTGCTTATGAATCCATTGGTATATGCTAAGATAATTTTATTTCTGTCCATTTTTCTTACACATTAAAAATAGGGACATAAGAATTTGGCTTTATTTTTTTAAAAATATTTTATTATTTATTTGAGAGAGAGTGAGAGAGAGCATGAGAGGAGGGGAGAAGGTCAGAAAGAGAGGCAGACCGCCCGTGGAGCTGGGAGTCCAATGTGGGACTCGATCCTGGGACTCCAGGATCATGACCTGAGCCGAAGGCAGTCGCCTAACTAACTGATTCACCCGGGTGCCCAAGAATTCGGCTTTAATTAATCCAGCTCTGGAGAGTCTAAAGGAATCACTCCCATTCTAATGAGAGGCTGTGGATGCTGAAGGAACACTGTTAAGGAACTGGAGGGTCTTGCCATGTAAGACCAAGCACCATTTTTTTTTTTTAACAAATGGAGAAGATGTTATTTAGACTTTAATTTCTATAGTCTTTAGTTTAAGAATATTGTCCTTTAAAAGGGCATGTATTGCATGGAGCACTGGGTGTGGTACATGAACAATTAATCTTGTAACACTGAAAAAATAAAATAAAAGTATTTGGGGAAAAAATAAAATAAAATAAAAATAATTAAAAATTAAAAAAAAATAAAAAAGAATGTTGCCTTTCAATTTCTTTGGGTTATAATGTAAAGGAAGATTTGAATTTTGGACTTTAATTGCTCCCTGGGAGTTCAATACTGGGAGGCAGTTCAAATTCAAGTTTGAGTCACTCTTATTCTGCTGACATCATATTTAGAGTATAATGCTATTAACTTTTGATGAATTATATTGGGCATCTTGGCCAGTGACAACTTGAGATGGGACATAGACCGGAAAATGGATTTCAAGCCTGTTTAATTAATATACCATTCATACCCATTTGAGAGCTTTCCGGAACAATGGTGAAACTGTCCTCTATGATCCAGGGAGTCTACACAATGTAGTGGAGGTCAAAACGGGGAGAGGCCTCACAAAGCAGGGAGTAGAATTGCCCTGAGAAGACCTAAGGGGCCAATCTAACCCCCAGCAGACCACAAATTCCATTACAACTAATGGCTTACAAGAACAAAATCTTGAGAGTGTTGGAAAAAACATGCACAATTCTTCATGTTTTCAAAAAGGGGAGAACATTTCCACCTCATTACTCAGAAAGGAAAAGTAGGAAAGAACTCTCCTCTCCTTCTCCACCTTTGTCTTAAGTGATGTGTGATTGGGTTTTAAGACTTAGAAGCCTGTGACTCAGTCTCTTCTGAGTTTTCTTTTTCATGGGTCTTTGCCCTTTCTTTCCTACTGAGCTCATGGGGGTCAGAGGCCAGGTGTGACTAATTGCTAGAAGTTGTCCAGAGGACAGACTTTTCTTGACTGTTGCAGCCTAGTGGCTGTGAGAGAGTGAATGTGGGGAAGCAACTCTTCTCAGCAGACTCTCACACTCCATTGAGAATAGGTCCTTAGGTCTAGGTCTGAGTACTAAGAAGTATTGAGAAGGTCAGTTGTGCCCATGGATCCCGGCCATAGTTTCCAAAGTAGTTTTATTAGCCATCAGGCTCATGTTTTTCTCTTCCCATCATCTGAGTCCTGCATCTGACTTTTAGTTGGTGCCAAAGTGAAGTAGGAGAGATGATAATAACCATCATTTCTAACTCCCCAACAAATATTAGAAATGTTTGTTGGTTCAGTAGAAGAGAAATGTTTGTTGGTTCAGTAGAAGATTCTCCTTGAAGGATCTGACTGGCCACATTTCCAGGGTGAAGCCTGGTGAATTCTGTAGGGGATGGATAGAATTGCACAAAGACTGACTGGGTCCTTAGGGAAAGGAAGAGGGAGGGATGCCTGAGAAGGATGGGATTTCAAGTTGCCCCTGGGGGAAGGCTCTGTATAGAATGATAAGTAACTCAGTGAATAAACAGTCAAAGATTTTGTACCAGGGTCTGGAGCTGCCTGCTATTTGTGGATGACTCGAAAAAACATTTTCTTTTTGGTGATGTATCAGACCTTCATATTTCCAGGTATCACAGGAATTGCTAAAGGAATGCGTATATCTGCGACATTTAAGAAATATCTATTGAAACCCACCACCAGGCTCATGTACTGCATGGAGCACTGGGTGTGGTGCATGAACAATCAATCTTGTAACACTGAAAAATTAAAATAAACAAATTTGGGGAGAAAAAAAGAAATATCTATTGAATACGTTAAATGAAGATGAGGATTTCTATTTCTTAGAGTAAAGAAATGCAGCACAAAAAAGGGATGCATCAATAAAAAAACAAAAGAAGACAAAAAAAATCCTATCTCTTCAGTCCAGAGATCATAGATAGGACTCACATAAACACTTATTAGGAATAAACTGGGGTCATATGGTTTCACTCATATGTGGAATATAAGAAATACAGTAGAATTTCAGTAGAAGATCATAGGGGAAGGGAGGAAAAACTGAATGGGAAGAAATCAGAGAGGGAACAACCCATGAGAGACTCCTGACACTGGGAAACAAACTGAGGGTTATGGAAAGGGAGGTGCGTGGGGAGATGGGGTAACTGGGTGATGGGCATTAAGGAGGGCCCGTGATATGATGAGCACTGGATGTTATACACAACTAATGAATCATTGAATACTACATCAAAAATTAATGATGTACTATGTGTGGGTTAATTGAATTTAAATTTAAAAAAAGGAATAAGCAGGGGTGGAAGGAGGTATCATTAAGAGGAGATAATTGGAAAGAAAGAGAGAAAGGAAGGAAAGGGAAGAAAGGAAGGAAAGGGAGGAAGAGAAGAAGGAAAGGAAGGGAGGAAGGGAGAGAGGAAAGGGAAAGGAAGGAAGGAAGGAAGGATAAAGAGAAAGAAAGAAAGAAAGAGAAAAAGAAAGAAAGAAAGAAAAAAGAAAGAGAAAGAAAGAAGAAAGAAAGAGGAAGGAAGAGAGGGAGGGAGGGGGGAAGGGAAGGGAAGGGAAAGGAAAGGAAGGGAAAAGGTAAAGAAAAGGAAAGGGAAGGAAAAGAAAAGAAAAAAAAAAGAAAGAAAAGGAAAGGAAAGAAAAAAAGTTATATGCATGTATGGTACTTAGTGGCTCTATCACACAATCAAGCTGACCTGACACCTTTATATTAAATGATACTTTCTATTAAAGTCTTTCCTGCAAATTGTTTCATTGTCACTTTAAGCTTGAGGACACTACCCTAGAATGACCCTAGGTGAGACTGCAAATAAAGGAACATTCAAAGTATTTCCTTTGTGTTAAATGGAAAATTGTTAGGGTCACAGAAGCCAGGATGAAGGATGGAAAAGAGAAACAAATCTAATCAGGAAATGCGAAAGCTAAGATTTTAGCAAATTAACTCACCCTGATGACTCATCCCAGATGTATTAAGTTTTCATATTTTACAGCCTCTTCATTGAAAATACTAAATACCATCTGTCTCCAGCAGATGAGTTAATGTTAGTCTTAAAGCCTTAAAGTTCACATTTCCTAATTCTTTTGTTTGGAAATAAATAACCTTTATGTTGCAGTGGCGTGATCTTGGGAATGTAGTTTCTTTGCCTAGTTGGGTAGAAGAAATACGTGCATTACCAAACTGAGATCTCAGGTTGTGAAATGTTCTGAGGGTCAAAAGTTGGTTCTGGGTACAAGATGCCTTCACTGGATCCATCCCTAGGATTCTTTTTAAGATTATATTCCTTGTCTTTTTAAGCCAAATCTCAATTCTTTTCTAAAGTTGAGCCCACCTGCAACACAGGAAATGGGAAATACCTGTCCAGTTCAATCATGATCCTTGGAGAGTGCTTTCAAAGGACAAACAATGGCCCTTCCATTCATCCCTACCTCTGTCCTCAACAACACTTTTTTTCTTTTTTAAGTAGAAAAATGCTATTTGGTTTGCAAGAAAATATTTGGCTTTGCACATTTTGGGCACTTCTAGTAGGAATGGGAAAAGTTATGAAGAAAATCCATCACAAATCTTTCATCCCAGTCTAAGAAGGATGATAAAGCATAATTAAAGGGGAAAAAAGGCTGGCTGTGCTCTTGGGATTCCAGGGACCCAACTACAGACACAAAGTTATACTGTGAATTTAATGGGAACAACACCTGGATCTCATTCTAAGATTAGATTCTGGTTCTAGGGTGGTCACTAACTTGCCAGTGACCATGTACAGGTCACCTCTTTCCCTGGGCCCTGGGTTTCCCTTCTTCAAGTTGGGGTAGGACTGAGATAGCCTGAGGCAATCTATAGGTCCCACTGAGGCAGAATGCTTGAGTATGAAGGGAATGCATTTCTGTATGGACGTGGTTTTTGGTAAACTGGGCTGGCAGCCCCTAGACAAATATTCTAAGGTCACTTAGTATTTTGCTTTGTCCCAGGCTCTTTGAACTTAAATTCTGGCATTCCAGGCCTCCCCAAATCAGCCCCCAACTTCCTGTCCAATTTCTGTTGCCACTTCTTTCCTATATATGGGCTATTTCTGCCTATACATACCTGCTATGTTCCTTGCCCTGCTGTTTATGCTACCTCCCCCCATTGCTCACCCAAATCCCACTTCATCCCCTAATCACAAATGCAATTTCAGTATGTCCTTCTTGACATGCCCTTGCTTAACCTTTTCTAACAATTTGATATGACTTATCTTCCTGTAATCCAGGGTTTCTGAACCTCAGCACTATGGATATTTTGGACTCATACTATTTTGTTGTAGGAGACTATCCTGCCCAGTATAGGATGTCAGTAGCATTCCCGACCTCCACTCACTGGAGTAGCACACTCTCACCCTATCCCAAAGTTATGACACATGAAGATCTCTCCGGAGATTGCCAAATGTCTCCTGAGGGTGCAAAATCACCTTTGGTTGAGAATCACTGTTCTAACCCTTCATCCTCCTCATAGACCTGAATTTGAGTCATGGCTCTATTGCTTCTTACTCTGTGACCTTGGGAAAGTTACTTAACCTCTCTGGACTTCACTTTTCTTCTGTACAATGTGAGGATAATAGTTTCTGCCTAGCAGAACTGGGAGGATTATATGAGTTTTAGGAGTAATTCATACACGTTTGGGATTGTCTGGCAATCTTTGGGAACAGCCCTCCAGAAGCTGGTTTGCAGTGCGCCTCAGGAGCCTTCTGAGAGAGCATCACCTCTGAAGGAAGCACTTGGACTCTTAGCACACACAACAACAAGAAAATACTTAGGTAAGGACCACTGTGCATCCATCCATGGTCTACATCCATGGTATACATTACATAAATTAATCTGTAGCAAAACTTAAAGGATGGATGGAGAATGAGGAGTGATCCTGAGAACATCTTGGTGACTCACATGTAACTGACATTAGGTACTGTCACTGTCATCCATGCCTGGGTTGTTTACTTCATGGACACTATTACTAAATGCTAACATGGAAGTTTAACTAAACATCATGCTGTTTGTCACACAAGTGTCACTCATGTGGGATCCTGCCCTCTGTATGAAGAGAAGGGAGTTAATTCTCTACCTGACCAAATCTCTTGGTATATGTTGGCACAAGGAGGGCTCCAGTAGCGAAGGAGCTGCCTAGGAGCAGTAGTGCTCGGGAAGAGCCATGTCTGTGGCTGAGTTCCTAGGGTGAGCTCTTGTACTCCATGGAGCCCCAGAGCAGACTGAAGACGTGCAGGTGGAGGGCAGTATCAACTCAGCAAGGGTAGTGCTGCCTTGCCTGGGCTGGCACTTTGGCCTCTTGAGAGAAGGTGCTGTACCAGTGGAACAGAATAACTGCAGGTTAATTCTTCACGGAAGTACCCTGGAGACTCTGAGAATTCTTCGGTGGACTTAGTCATCGGTGGAGGTCCTGCATCAGCTAAAGGGTGCAACAACCCTGGGAGACTGGAGTTACCACAATTACTATAGCTGCAGATATTACGCATCTATACCACTTTTTAGACTCTAGAAAATTTGTCTGACACCCAATATGGTTAGTTTTCTACACTTTGCCCTTGAGATAGGTGGCATTCTCCCGGTACAGTTGACATCACCTACCATCTTTGCTTGTCATGTGGCTGGCCTGGCTTGGGAGGTTTTTATTTATCCTTTCCATTGTGTGGAAATAACTCTAGCAATCAGTTTGTTCATCAAGCAGGCAGCAAAAGCCATATTTACAGAAATTTTCATTAAGCATTTCATCCTAAGCAGGGAAGTAAGTGAGGTACCCTGAGGGCCATTTCACGCTGAGCTTTTGTTTGGTGCAAAATGCCAAGAGATGTCAGTGATGACATCTGTAACTCATGTACACTCTCGGACTTAAGAAGACCCCCTGCAGACTCTGGTTTTCCATGTTGATGATTTGCTTTGGGAAATGTTAATGCAGACTCAGCCACAGCACTGCCAAATCTTTTACTCAAATAGACTGGTTCAATTTTATTCACATACAAACGTGTGTCATTTGATTATCATTAGCACAATTCACCAGACACTCTGGGCTCTCTGCCTTCTGGGCGGATGGTAGGATTGCACTTCCTGGGGCTCTACTGATTGGGGTGGAGCCATGTGACTAGTATTGACTGAGGAGTTCTGAGTATAAGTGGTGGGTGTCACATCCATGCTAAAGCATTTAATCGCTGGTAGGAAACCATTCAAGCTCTCTTTCCCTCTGCCACAGTGACCGGCAGTATTCCAGATGGCAGTTGCTTCCTAGGGCTGGATCCTCTGGTGAGGACGGTATGGGACAGAATGTACAGCCAAGACACAAGGAATGTGTAGCATGAATAAGAAATAGATATTTGTTTTTTTAAACTACTGATATGGGGGGGGATTGTGTCACAGCACAACTTGGCCTATATTGAATGAGGCATTCCATTTAGATATAGGTCTAATGTTGCTTGAGCACCTTCTATGTGCCATGTACTATGTGAAACTGCCAGAGAAAAATTAGGGTTATCAAACTCAGAACTTAATGACTTAGTCATCTCTCATTCCCATGAAAGTCCCCAAACAGCTCTAAATTCTGTAAAGAAAGTGTAATTCAAAATCTTTTATTTTTACTCTCCCATTTACTTCTAATTTCCACTGACCACACTGTAGTTGCCTAGATATTAGAGGGTCTGGAAGATCTTCTATTCTCAGTGTGCATCTACCCTGATACATCCACAAGCAAGAGAGCATGTGTTTAAAGATGACAGAGACCCTGGAGTACATCCAGACCTCTGGTGTCAGAAACCTCACATTATACCTCTATTTGCATAATGATACCTTACCGGGACACAGTGACTTTTATTTACTTCAAGGCACTGTCACATAAATTATCTCACTCAATGGGCTGGTAGTTTTAATCCAACTGGCTTGGTTTTCATTACAAAGGGAAAGGTCACACAGCTAACTGGTAGTGAAGAGCTAGAATCCTTCCAGATCTCTTATATTTTCACTTGACATAGTTCCAAGCCCATGCTATAATGCAGAGTGCTAGGCAAAGATGCCAGCTACCATAACCCAGGGCAAATGAAAACGTGGACAATACGAACAGATTTCATGTTCTGACACTTAGTACTTATCTCTCAACAGATCATCCTGCTTGACTTAACAAAATAAACAGTGTCTTGAGTGGAAAAAAAAAAAAGGAAAAGAAATAAAAGTGAGGATCATCATGTCTGAGTATTTGGAGATCATTCATCGTAAAGCTGACCTTTAACCCCCTTCTTCTATCCAGATTGATAGCCCAATCTGATCTGATAAAATTCATGACCAAAGTGTCAATGTCCATGCTTTTGTCATGAAATTGAAGAGCTCACTTAAGATATTTATGATACTAGAATTTGGACTTATTCTGGTTCAATATTTTGAAATACTGACCCATGCGTTGCAAAAGCAACTTCTTCTTCCTTCCTGCATTCTTCCTGGCTTCCTTACTTGCTCCCTCTGTTCCTGCTCATCTGTTCCCTTTCCTGCTTCTCTCTTCCTCTTCAGTCCTGTCACCCTTACGAAGGTATATAAGTAGTTAGCTGGGCCACAGCAGGATTTGGGTTCAGAAACGTGAGCCGAGCCAATCTCCCACTTAGCAACAGGGTCCCTTTCACAGAATTCTTGACACAAGTTTTTGGCCTCTGTTGACAGTGTTCAGTGTTCCTTCGTTCCCAAAAGAGCTCACTCTAATGATTGATTGTTTTAGTGATTACATGGTTTTCCAGGTTTTAATACTAGCGAGATAGGAAAAAGCATACAGGCTGTTTTGTGTGAGACTCTCTGCTGCCTGGTAACTTCACTACACTATTTTCCAGGAGTCCATGGGCGGAACAAACAACATGTGCATCTCCCCCTCCTAGGCAATGATTCCCTGATTTTTAGAAACCACAAAGGCTCAGTGTTTGAGACCACTCTTAAGGGTTTTAGTATGCCTTTTGCATTTCAATAAACTAAAGTGAAGTGGGCCCCAAATTGAATGTGATATGCAAGAGAGGGCAAGTTTCAAAGCCCTAAGAGAAGGACAGTTGGCAGCTGTTCTCTGAGATTCTCTGCTTCACCCAAGAGAGTGCTTTTTGATGACCTATGACCTCCACCTACTTCTGCTCACTGGCCTGCGAATATGAATATCCCTGGCCTCCTCCCACATCAGTGCTTTTGCTCGCGCTGTTCCCTTTGGCTACAACTTTCCCAAGCTTCACCCAAATTCCCAACCTGGGCTTTTCTGCCTTATACTCGAATAATTGCTATTCTTTCCTCCACTTCCTACCAATCTCATAGTAATACAAAATTCTTGTCGACACGAGGGCAAGGATTAGATGTGACTTATGTTTTTACATCCTTACCCAGCACCTTGCACAGTGCTCGGGCTCCGAATGGGTCTGCAGGACCTGAAAAGAGAGTCTGTGCCATTTATGGCCTCCTTTATTCAAGGTGAGGTCACTCCGATGGGAATTTCACGCAAAGAAAGTAAGTCCAGCCCATCCCTCACGGTGATAAAACCACAGCTCATGAATCAGCCCGGGCATGTTATCCTTCCAAAGCAGAAACGTTTAGGCAAGAGGACAAGCTGCCTGACTGAGCAGGAGTAGGGGTGCCACTGAGGAGTGGCAGGGAGGAAGCTATTGCATGAACTTCCCTGAATCTCTTGTTACTGACTCGCCAATATTGGCTTAAAAGCCAAACAAACAAACAAAACTAACATGTCCCGGCCTCACTCTGATCCCTTCCCAGACAGACAGGCGCACTAGGCTGCAGCCTATGCTCACATTGTGCCTTCTGGTGCGACCTCAGAGGGCAGGGCCAGGGACAAAATCCTGGCTTGGGGGGAAACAGCTGGGTAAACAGTGCCCCTCCACTGGCCAGTGACACCGATGTAATTTAAGGGTGACGTTTACCTCCTTCTCTCGGCTCTGGCCATAGCTGGGGAGAAAAGCAGGACGGGACAGGCAGAAGTGAGGGTTAGCGTGTCGCTGGTGTGCAGGAGGTTCTGGGTGTGGGTCGGGGTGCGTGCGGTTGCCAGGACAGTTGCCCTGCTAGTCGTCTCTGAGAAAATTCTGCACGGCCACGTGCAAAGGTGAACTAGGCCAGAAGCTGTCAGTAGCCCTGCATAGCATCATCGTGCCGCTGAAGGAGCTTTGGTTTTGTTTTGGTTTTTAAATGACATTGTCTGGTTAAATAGGGAAAAGAAGGCTGCGCAGGGATGGGGAGCCTCAGAACTCTCACCTGACGGTGCAGTGGGGTGCGGCACACGGCTCCCTGTCCGGCTTCGTCACCCCTCATTCTCCTTGGCAGAAAGTTCTCAACCCATAAATAGCATGTGATGATATGTTAGCTTAGTGCAGGACTGTCCATAATTACATAATTCACATAACAGCTTCATCGTTTAGCAGTTCAAGAGAAGCTTTTTTCTCCCCAAATGGTTGTCAGGGTCTCGAAGGCTTTCCGGTGTTCCCTGGTTCTTTGGTGCCCCATCAGGGTTGACATAATTCTGGGCCCTACCCAGTGCCTTTTTGGGAACAGGTTCATTAAACAGCTTTATTACCTGACGTTGGCAGAATTGTCTAATTTTTCTTACACCGTGACATGAGAATGTCTCCTAAGGGCTGATAGCCCAAAATGCGAAGAGCATGGACACCAGCCCTTATCCCTCTAACTCTCTCTATACGTGTAAATAGACGGACAAGGTCGTGCTGTTTAAAGAGATACACACCAGCGGCTCAGGGCACTGCATTGGTCCAACCCCCAAGTGGGTGGCCCAGGCTTAATGAAAGCACAATATTAGTAAGAACTCACACTTACTGGGCACTGAGTATGTGCCAGCTATGTGTCCTAAGCTCTTTTCGTGTTTTCACGCATTTGATCCTTACAGCAAACCCTGTAATTATCCCTGTGTCAGAGATAAGAAAGTCTGAAGGAAGTTAAGCGGCTGGCTTCCTTGGAGTGGCGGGCCTGTCTCTGAAAGCAGGGAGCCTGAATTCCAAAGCCATGCTTTTAATCACTGAGCTGCACAAGAAAAATACATTCGCTCACATTTATGCCCTGTCTCTTGATTTGTTTTTAAATAGATCTGGAAAAAATTGGTTTTATTTCATTGCAACGTGGGGTGGATTTCTCGCATTTGGCTTTCTCAACTGTAATGTTAGACCAAGCCTAGAGCTGTTGTTGGCCGTCAATTTGGCATATAGAGCTATCGACCGGCGGTTTGGATCCCTGCGTGCCGAGGACGGCCTGGGAAGGGATGTACTGATTAAAGATGAAATGAGGCTAATGTACTGTTCTTGGGAAAAGATTACATGTGCTCACAATGAAAGAGTAGACATGACCATAATTAATGAAGTAATAATCACTTTTGGGCTTAAGTAAGACCTGATTCTTTGATTACAAGTATTTCCATTTGAAGGGAGCTAGAAGGACCCTTAGGCCTGTGGTACATAATCCGTAAAACTGTTTCATCTTCAGGTTGCTGTTATGCTTGATCAATTTATCTGTCATTTCCAAAGAGCTGTGGCTTTCTTCTTCCTGTCTTTGTGCTTTCAATTGGTTTTAATCAGAGGCAAGATGCTGATTCAGCTTCTAGCCTGAATTTATTCAGCTGGTGCAAAGAGTCAGTGGCAGGATTACATTTGCATTTTTATCACTGTCTCTTAAACCTGAATAATTTATCATGTTCTTCCTGGTCCCTTCTCCCCCCCTCATCTTATGGAACAGAGTGAAGTTCTTGCTTTTGCAATCAAACTTCTTTTGGATGGATATACCGCCATTTCTCATGGACTTCGGACACCTTCTCTTTTCCATCAGGGCAAAGTTGGGGGAATCGCTTCTAGGCCTTTTGGCAAGGAGCAAGTGTAGGGCAAAGTTTGAAGGAAGACTTTTTTTTTCTTTCTTCCTACTGACTGATTCGTGTTAGATTTGTCAAGATTTCTTTGTATGGGTTCCCTTTCAGAGCGTGTGAATTCCGCAACAAATCAACTGGTTACTAAATGAAAGATTGCTGGCTACGAATCTATATTCCTTATAAATGTATTTATTTTATTTTATTTATTCATTTTTTAAAAGGTTTTATTTATTTATTTGACAGAGAAATCACAAGTAGGCAAAGAGGCAGACAGGGGCGGGGTGGGGAAGCAGGCTCCCTGCTGAGCAGAGAGCCCGATGAGGGACTCGATCCCAGGACCTTGAGATCATGACCTGAGCCGAAAGCAGAGGCTTTAACCCTCTGAGCTACCCAGACACCCCCAAATGTATTTTTTTAAGTGAAGAGATCAAAAAAATGACAGTAAACTCCAGGGACATAATCTTATAGATTTCAGCATGGGGGCTTCTTTCTTGAATAATTTCACTGTACAAAAGGGGAAATAATAGTCCTGATATAATCCACAAATTATTTTCATGGAAAGAAATGCTCTCCACTATGCTAATCACTCAGACATTATAGCTTATATATACATAGACATGCTCAGGCACACACTGGCATATCAGACCTGAATGAAATGGTCACATCCTTTTGTCAGTTAAGAAACAGGGATGGATAATGCACACACACAGCTCAAGCCAAGACATTTAATGTATGACATTAGAAACGCATGAATGTTTCCCCAAACTAAAAAAAAAAAAACAAAACAAACAAAACCAAAAAACCCACTACTTAATTTATTATTTTCTGAAAAACTTCACCTTGCGTTTATTAAAAAGCATGCTCCTTTCTGTATTTAAAATGACTGTTGAATTACCAAAACTTTAAGAATTCCTTGATCTCTTTCAAGGACCTGCTTTAGGGTGAGAGCTCATCAAGGATTTATGACTCTAAGGGTACACTAAAATATTCAGCTGAATTTAGCTGGAAAGTTTCCTTCCCCACCCTCCCAGCCACAGCTTTCCCAGAAGCACTAAAGCCTGGAGAGCATGTGGTGACAGAGGTTCTCACTTCCCACCTCTAACAGGTTTCCAGGTGTGAAATTATAATCCTTTCTGGGGGAGATTAGTAAATGACCAACCATGGTACAATGGTTAATTTCACATGACAGCTTGGCTAGGCTGGAGAACCAGCTCTTTTGTCAGATTCCAGTTTAGATGTGAATGAGTGTGGGGCGCCTGGGTGGCTCAGTGGGTTAAAGCCTCTCCCTTTGGCTCAGGTCATGATCTCAGAGTCCTGGGATTGAGCCCTGCATCGGGCTCTCTGCTCAGCAGGGAGTCTGCTTCCCCCTCTCTCTCTGTCTGCTTCTCTGCCTACTTGTGATCTCTCTCTCTGTGTCAAATAAATAAATAAATAAATCTTTTAAAAAAAAAAAGATGTGGATGAGTGTGATTAATAATCAAATCAGTAGACTTTGAATAAAGCAGATGACCCTCCATAATGTGGGTGGGCCTCATCCAATCAGTTGAAGACCTTAAGAGCAAAGCCTGAGTTTTCCCAGAGAGGAAGCAGCTCTTCCTCAAGTCTGCAGAGTAGAAGCTCTGCCTGGGATTCCCCACGTGCTGATCCGTCCTGAGGAATTCAGACTGAAGATGGCATTATCAACTTTCATCTGAATCTCCAGCTTGCCAGCCCTGACTTCAGATTCTGTATTTGTCAACCACCATAATTACGTGAGCTGTTCCTTAAGATCTCTTTCTCCTTCCTTCCCTCCTTCACTTCCTCTCTCTCTCTCCCTTTGCCTCTCTGTCTCCCATATCTTCTATTGTTTCTGTTTCTTTGGAAGACTTTGACCAATACAAATGGCAATCAGTCCTCCTACTTGCTTCTTAGGGAAGTGACATCCCAGCCCCACACAACTCTGCATTTCTTTTAACAAAAAATTTTAGTGCACTTTCCCGTGGTCAGATCCAAACTACAATTTGTAGCAGTTGATTTGTAATGGTAAATTGTGAGATTTCTGTCATTCCCTATGACCAATCTCAACTCCTGACATCCTTGGACTCAATTCAGAGACTACCTCTTCCATGAAGCCTTCCCTGAGGAACCCTCCCTGTCCTGAGTCTGTGCTGGGTTCTGCTCTTTTATGTTCTCATGGCCCTCTCTGCATATATATTCCTTCACTGTGTTTAGCACGTTGCATTGGAATTTTTAAATATATCTTTTTCTCTCACTAATCTGAGTTCTGTAAGCCTGGGGTTGGAGTTTATTTATCCTTGTAACCCTGTGGATACCCCTGTGGGTAGCATCGCATCTTCACACTGTAGATGTACATATGTTTTGCTCTATAAATGAATAAAAAGACAGTTTTATTCCACTTGCTCTCTAGAAGGTTCTCTCTATACCCCTAGGGTGCACAGAAAGAGTACAGACATTGAGTCAGACACTCTGTCCTCCCTTCCAATTCCCTCACCTTCTAATCTTGGGCAAGTCTTTCAATGTCTTTGGCATCTTTCCTAATCTGTGAAACAGAAATGATAAACCGTACCTCCTTTATTGTATTATCATGGGGACTAAATGAGATAAGAGGTGTCTTTTCTCTTCCATATCACCAAGCATTTGTTCCAACACACTTATCAAAGTTCTCTTGAGTTGTATTTTCAGAATATGCAGTGGTCTCTGGCTATCCCCTCAGTTCCCTTATCCCCTTTCCCTTGTTGAGAAGAGGGTATGAGCACCCTGGGCCCTGACTCAGCTCTGGGTCAGGATAATCTCTCACTCTAACTAAAGATACTTCCCTGGGGTCTCTTGCTCAGTGTAACCAAATCAGTGCAGACAGTGTCTAATTTTGGAGGCAAAGGAATTATTTTATATCTGCTCTCTGAAATCCCGCTCAGTTAGTGATTCCTAACTAGAAGTGATTTTGGCTTGCAGAGGATATTGGCAATGTCTGGGGATACTTTGATTGCCCCAACTGAAGTGGGTGGAATGTTATGGGCATCTAGTAGGTAGAGGCCAGAGATTCTGGTCAACATCCTACAATGCAAAGGATATTCCTAGACAACAAAGAACTATCTGGTCCTAAATGTCAATAGTGCTGGAGTTGAGAAACCCAATGGACACTTCCATCTTCAATACATAAAGGAAGACACAAGTAACAACCATATGTCAGAAGGTTGTGCTGCATTTTAATGCTAATAAAGTTCTCCATCATTCTTCCCACTTCATTTCCAGACTAAACTGCTATTTATTTATTCTCACTCTATACTAACTTTATTTTCTTAAAGTGTATATTAATGTAAATATGAATTTTAGGCTGGACCGCAGCAGAAATTTATTAACATCAAGTGGTCATATAAGGTAAGAAATGAAGTGAGATTATCAGCATACTCACCACACCTTCTAGCTTTATTGGTGGGTAGAGACATTCAGCAACATAACATCTCTCCACTCAGGCTACCTTGGTGCCCTTTCTGCTCTGCCATATACAAACTGTGTGATATTGCACAAGTTACCTAATCTCTCTGCGCTTTGGTTTCTTTACTACACATTAGGAATAGCATCTGCCTCATAGAGTTGTAAAGATAAGTGATATGAAACAAGGAAGCAGCTGTCCTTACCTTGGCTCTGAAACTTTCTAGTTATGTGATTCTGGATAAGTAATTTACCATTTTCAGGCCTGAAGTTCTTCACCTATAAGATGCAAATATTAATAGTACCTATTTCATAGGGATGTTGTAAGCACAGAATGGGATAACATATGGAAAATGCTTTTGTACATAGGGAACCCTCCATAAACTGTAACAGTTTCACTTCCTTGAACAGCTGGTGCATGGGATCAGCTGGATAAAGTATGATGATCAAACTCTGGGTAAGGTATTGATTGATCAAGGGGGCCCAAAAACCATCCATGAATGTCACTGTCTGGACTTGCTCTCATTCCATCTGGGTCTAACACAGTGAGGAATAGGCATCTATAGAAAGTCAGATATAGTCAAGTGAGAGTAACTTCAGTCCCATACTTTCTTGAAGTACATAAAGTGCTTCCTTAAAGTTGAGGAGAAGCACAGGCGATAGAGAAAAGAATCCCTTCTCCAATTCCCATCATCATCAACACATCCGTATTCCCTTATTCCCATGATATTCTGCAAGTCCAGCTTGGGAAACTGGCTTACTGACAGAGTCAACACGGTGGTAATGGGTCATGATACTGTCACTGAGTGGGGCCAGGTGATGTTGGCCTTGGACTTCTGGGTAAGATCTGAACTGCTGTGTAGGGCAGTAATGTGGATTGTGCCTAATTGGTTGGGGGAAAGAACAGGGGCCATCAATCTGTCTTTGGGTTTAGGTTTGCCCAAGGGCAATTATGGGCAAATTAGAGACTAATTCCATAGATAAATGACATCAGGAGAATACTCTACTTGCCTGGTAACTTTTAGCAATAAGACCTACTCTGTATCAGGGAAGAAGATGGGTGGGATGAGCTCCAGAATTTTATTTTTATTAAGGGATTATTATTAGTGCTAATAATTCACAGAGAGTCATGCCTTATGTTATGTTTGGGAAATGTGAAATCCGTGGGGGTGGTGAAAATTAGTAAGAAAGTATCTAAAGCACTAGAAAGAAAAGGAGATATTATAAGTAGGTCCCATTTCAGAGCCAAATTACATCCTCCATATCCCACGCAAAAGCCCAGTTTACTTTATCGGACCTTGCAAACAAAATGAACAGAGACAAGAAAGATGACCAGGCAGATTTGGAAAAGAGACAGATAAGACATGAAAATGAAGAATAAAGTTGCCAAAATTAAAAGTTCGGTGTGTGAGAAAATAACATATTAGGTACAAAGTAAGAGATTATTATTAAACTGGAAGAATGTGTGTGCCAAGTACCCGGATTATGACTCAAGGAGACAAGGAAAGCAGGGGAAAGTGAATAAAGAGGCAGAATGAGGATGTGGTGGAAGAGTGGAGGAGAAAACCAGAAATATAAAACAAATGGAGGAAAAAGTAATAAAAAGGAGATGGTAGAAATAAATGCAATTATTCCAGTAATCTCAATAATCTGACTGGGCTAGACCCAACATTTAAAAGGCAGAGACTTTTATTGGGATAAAAGAAGCATCCAGTGATATACTCTTCAGAGGAGACATAAAGAGATGGAATGCCTAAAAGTGAAAGTATAAAAAAATGAAAGAATGGAAAAAGACACGGCAGAAAAAATACCAAAGAAAACTCTGGTAACCATTGAAAGCAAAAGGTATTGTAACAGTTTGAGAAATAATCACTTAAATTTTTTACATTCTTGAATTTGTCAATCTATATTTTTGTGTGTCTTTTTGTAGCAAATTTATTAAGATGTTTTTAACATATAAGATGTCTATAACATATAAGGCATACAAATACAACTATATATAGAGAGAGAAAAAGGTTACCACATCAAGCTAAATAACTTGCCCCTCATATCTACATAGTTACGAGTGTGTGTGTGTGTGTGTGTGTCTGTGAAGAAGGTTTAAGATCTACCCTCTCAGCAAACTTCAAATATACAACACAGTGTTGCTAACTGTTGTCACTACACCATACATTTGATCTCCAGAAGATACCGTTAAAAAAAAAAGACTAGTCTTAGACTTGGAAAAATTATTAACCACACTTAGAGTAACCTCTTTAGAATGAATGGGTATTTTCAACTTGGGGGACACAGTCCATTGGAACAGGTAAAACCTTATTTTAATATATTCTCCCTAATATCCATAAACACATCTGCATGTTTTTAAAATTTATATAAGTGATGCCATATTATATTTATTATTTTGCAAATAAAAAAAGTATTATTAGTAACAAGAGTTAAAGGGTTAATTCATAAGAATTGTTTAATACCATTTATGAAGTTGTACATAATTAAGTATATTTAAAATAAAGAAAAGAAATTAGATAGATGTACAGGAAGAAAAGTACAAATCTACTGTCTTCACCCAAGATTTCAACATACACTTCTCAATTATTGATAGGTCAAGAAGTAAAATAACAGTAATAGTGATGATGGGTGGCATATTAATAAATGAATATTGAAGCCACAAGCTTGACTTAATAACATATAAAGAAATATCCAAAAAAGCAATCCCATACATCCATTTGAAACCCATGTGGAACATTTATAAAGACTGACCATATTCTAAGCTCTATAAGTCTTCACAGGTGTCCAACATGTAGATATTTACAGGGCATGTTCTCTGACAAAGTGAAATTGAAATAGAAATCATTAACGAAAAGATGAATTAAAATACATCCATTTTTGTTAATTTAAAAAGGTCTAAATATCGAATGGGTTAAAAAATAATGATAACATTTAGAAACTCCTTACAACTAAATAAAAATGAAAATACTACATACATAACTTTTAAAGATCCAATGAAAATAGTACTAAGAAAGTTGGAGCCTTGTTTAATTATATTTGACAATTAGATGAAAAATTACTCTTTAGTAACTGTGGTAACTGAAAAGTAATGAGCTAACAATCCAAATTAAGACATTAAAAAAGAAAACAAAATAAATCCCAGGAAGTAGAAGAAAGGAAATAATAAAGATAAGAATAGAAATTAACAAGCTGGAAAGCTAATGAAATGAACAAATGAAATAGACCACCTAAGCAAAACTTGTCATTAGCTAATGTTTTTAGAAAAACATCTTTTGCCAAGATTGATTGAGAAAGAGATGGCACAAATAAAAATATGGGATATGAACAAGGAACATAACTATAGATGTTAACAGAGGTATAAAAAACAAGAAAATGGCATAAAGTTTTTGTGGCAATGCATTTGGAAACTTAGATGGAATAACAAATTCTTCCAGAAAAAAAAAAAGACAACAAAATTGACTCAATAAAAAATAGAAAGCATGAGAGTTTCTATAAAAATTAATGAAATCCAAGCTGTAGTTAACAATAACCCTATGAAGGAAAAAATAAGCCCAAATTATTTTACAGGCTAGTGTTTTGCAAGACATAATTTAAAATCATTAACAATGAGTATAGTGTGTGTCCTAAACAATCATATTCAATGCCAGTCACCAACAATCGGCACAGGCAGGCTGCAATGCACTTAACTGAATGTCAAAACATTCCAATGTTACAATAACTCTTTAGAGATTAGAGAAAGGGAAACTTCCTTAAATCATTCTATGAGATCAATGTAATTTTGATTCAAAACCAGGCAAAGGCAAAAAGAAAAAAGAAAAGTACAGGTCAATCTCACTTAGAAACATAGATGTAAAATTGTTAAAGAAAACATTAGCAAAATAAATTGAACAGTATATAAAACTATGATACACCATAATAAAATTCAGTACATTCCATAAAGCAATAGTGGTTTCACACTAGAAATCTATAAATGTAACTTACCACATGAACTGAACATAGAAAAAAAATACATATAATCACCTCAATAGATGCCAAAAAAGGACTTGATGAAATCAACACATATTTTATAAATTTAATTATACATTGATACATGTGCATTTTATAAATACATATGTGTGTGTGTATATATATAATTATAGGTGATATGAATATACTTATATAATTTTATAAGTATATTCTGAAAAGTATATATAATGCATATATGATCTATATTTACATAAATGTACAGTTAAATATAAAAATATAAATAGTATATATGTATATAAGAAAACAAATATAAATGTTTATATGCATATATACTTACATATGAATAAATGTATAGATGTATTTCATATCAGTATTATATCAATATATGAGTATACACATAGATATATGGTAGGATTAAGTACAATTGTACGCTTTTATTTTGGGAGTGACTTGGCTATTCATAGGTCTTTCTTCTTGTATCTAAATTTTAGAATAAAGTTGCCAAGTTTCTAGAGAATCATTTAGGACTATTTTAATGGGAATTATACCTAATGTATAAGTCATTAAAGATAGAAATAATTATATTTTTGTGATATGTAGGTTGTTCTTTTACATGGATTTTTTTTTCAGTTAAAAAATTGCAAACAGGGAGCCTGGGTGGCTCAGTTGGTTGGGCAACTGCCTTCGGCTTGGGTCATGATCCCGGAGTCCCAAGATCGAGTCCCACATCGGGCTCCCAGCTCCATGGGGAGTCTGCTTCTCACTCTGACCTTCTCCCTTCTCATGCTCTCTCTCACTCTCTCTTTCCTAATAAATAAATAAAATCTTTAAAAAAAATTGCAAACATATAGGAAAATACTTTTATTTCCTCCATCCTTGAGATAGGAGAAGACCTCTTAAATAGGACACAGAAAGGCTAACTGCAAAAAAATGGTTTATAGATCTATAATAAAAATTAAAATTTCTCTTTATTAGAAGATATTATAAAGAAAGTGAAAAACAAGCTATGTATTATGAGAAGATGTTTTATTGGCCCAAGAGTTAACAAGGCCCCTGCATATATGAAGAACTTCTGCAGATCAGCAAGAAAAAATATAAACAATAGAAAAACAGGCTAATCATCTGAACCAGCATTTCACAGAAGAAAATGTAAATGGCAAATAAAAATATAAAATGTTTTGCCTTATTAATATGCAAGATCAAAATGAAATAACCTTTAAAGCTCTTCAATTGGCAATATCAAGAAATTTTGCAATGCCAAGTGTTGGTGAGGAAGTAGATTAAAGAGAACTCGTAAGTTGAGTCTATATTAATATAACTACTGTGCAAAACAATTTGTCATTCCTTGTAAAATTGAGTCTCTGCATTCCTTCAGACCCAGTGATTTTACATTTATGTGTATATTCCAGAAAAATCATTTCATATGTGAACTAGGAGACATGTAAGAATGTTTATGGCAGCATCATTAATGGGAGTAAAAACAAGAAAGAACTTAAGTGTACACTGATAAAAAAAAATGAATACTTATCCTTTGTTTTTGGAGACATGTCTTGAAAGAAGTTGCTGTGGCCAATGTCGAAGAGGTTACTGCCTATGTTCTCCTCTAGGATTTTGATAGATTCCTGCCTCAAGTTGAGGTCTTTTATTCATTTCGAGTTTATCTTTGTGTATGGTGTAAGAGAATGATCAAGTTTCATTCTTCTACATACAGCTGTCCAGTTTTCCCAGCACCATTTATTGAAGAGACTGTCTTTTTTCCACGGGATATTTTTTCCTTTTTTGTCAAAGATTTTGTGACCATAGAGTTGCGGGTCCATATCTGGGTTCTCTATTCTGTTCCACTGGTCTATGTGTCTGTTTTTGTGCCAGTACCATGCTGTCTTGGTGATCATGGCTTTGTAGTAAAGCTTGAAATCAGGCAATGTGATGCCCCCAGGTTTGTTTTTCTTTTTCAACATTTCTTTAGCATTTTGGGGTCTTTTCTGGTACCATACAAATTTTAGGATTGATTGTTCCAGCACTTTGAAAAATGCTGGTTTTTTATTGGAATGGCATTGAAAGTATAGATTGCTCTGGGCAGTATAGACATTTTAACAATATTTATTCTTCCGATCCATGAGCATGGAATGCTTTTCCAACATTTTGTGTCTTCTTCAATTTCTTTCATGAGTGTTCTGTAGTTCATGAGTACAGATCCTTTACTTCTTTGGTTAGATTTATTCCCAGGTATCTTATGGTTCTTGATGCTATAGTAAATGGAATTGATTCTCTAATTTCCCTTTCCATATTTTCATTGTTAGTGTATAAGAAAGCAACTGATTTCTGTGCATTGATTTTGTATCCTGCCACATTACTGAATTGCTGTAAGAGTTCTAGTAGTTTGGGGGTGGAGTCTTTTGGGTTTTTCATATGAAGTATCATGTCATCTGCGAAGAGAGAGAGTTTGACTTCTTCTTTGCCAATTTGAATATCTTTTATTTCTTTTTGTTGTCTGATTGCCGTTGCTAGGAATTCTAGTACTATGTTGAACAAGAGTGGTGAGCGTGGGCATCTTTTATCGTGTTCCCAATCTCAAAGGGAAGGCTGTCAGCTTTTCCCCATTGAGAATGATATTTGCTGTGGGCTTTTCATAGATAGATTTTATGAAGTTAGGGAATGTTCCTTTTATCCCTATACTTTGAAGAATTCTAAACAGGAATTACTAGGTATTTACCCCAAAGAAGCAGATGCAGTACAAAGAAGGGCCACATGTACCCCAATGTTCATAGCAGCAATGGCCACAATTGCCAAACTGTGGAAAGAGGCAAGATGCCCTTCAATAGAGGAATGGATAAAGAAGATATGGTCCATATATACAATGGAATATTATGCCCCCATCAGAAAGGATGAATACCCAACTTTTGTTTCTTTCTTTTTTTTAAAAAAAAAAAATTGTAGGGTTTTTTTTTAACATTTTTTTAAAATATTTTATTTATTTATTTGAGATAGAGACAGTGAGAGAGAGCATGAGAAGGGAGAAGGTGAGAAGGAGAAGCAGACTCACCATGGAGCTGGGAGCCTGATGCGGGACTCGATCCCGGGACTCTGGGATCATGACCTGAGCTGAAGGCAGTTGCCCAACCAACTGAGCCACCCAGGTGCCCAATTTTTGTTTCAACATGGATGGGACCGGAAATAAGTGAAATAAGTCAAGCAGAGAGAGTCAGTTATCATATGGTTTCACTTATGTGTGGAGAATAAGGAAAAAGGAGGACATTGAGAAAAGGAAAGAAAGGGTGAATTGGGGGAAATCAGAGGGGGAGATGAAACATGAGAGACTGTGGACTCTGAGAAACAAACTGAGGGTTTTGGAGGGGAAGAGGGTGAGGGGTTGGGTGAGCCTGGTGATGGGTATTGAGGAGGGTATGTACTGCATAGAGCAATGGGTGTGGTGCATGAACAATGAATCTTGGAACACTGAAAAAATAAAATTATATTAAAAAAAGAATATGTATTTATGGCATTTTGCACAATAGAAGAGTTTGAGTGGAAATGATTCATCTACAGCTACATGAAGAAGCAGTGATCAATTTCAAAAGAGAAGTTGTGTGGAAAAAGCCAGGTATGGAAAATTCTGTGGTATGTCTTGTCGTTTTTATATAGTTTTGAATTTAGCAAAAGGACTAAATTGGGGGGTGGCAGTTAAATACAAGACAAGGACATGATCATGACTGAATTCAAGAAAATGATTACAATAGGTGGTGTGGAATAGGAAGTACACAGGGAGATAGAATAGAGTAGGTAGTGGTCTAGCTCTGAAATTGGAATACAGGTGCATGAGTTCTTATTATTGTGGCTCAAGACTACAAATATTCTTTCGAATGCATCAGATAGACATATATAGATAGATCTATATATATGTAGTGTAAGCTATGTTCCTGACTTTTGGAATTGTGAGAAGTCCTAACTCCTACTAATTGGGAACATTGCTGTTTGATTAAATTAAACAGATTAGGTTTTAATAGAATACAATCAGATAGAAGAATTTTCCAAATATTCAGAATGAGAGCAGGCTCCAGTAATTTGAAACAAATTATTGAAATGAGAGCTTCTAGAAGTTTCAAAGTGGGTGGTAGGAGGAGGATGCCTCCTAAGGCGGATCCCCAGTGATCTATGGATAATCCCTTTGAGGGTGGTCATGGCTGATAACCTGCTTCTAAACAAGAATATAGCAAAGGTGATGAACTATCAGTCCCGTGATTAGATTACATTATAAGGTAAAGATGCTGGAATGTCACTCTTTCCATTATGTTTTGTTATATAAGACTTTGTCTTGGGAAATGATAGAGAGAGGGGTACCTGGGTGACGAAGTCGGTTGAGCCTCCAACTCTTGGTTTCAGCTGAAGTCATGACCTCCCTACTTTGGGATCCAGCCCTGTGCCAGGCTCTACACTCAGTGCAGAGTCTGCTTGAGATTCTTTCTCCCTCTCCTTCGGCCCCTTCCCGCTCACTCTCTCTCTCTCTCTTTCTTTCTAAAGTGCATAAATAAAATCTTAAAAAAACAAAACAAAACAAAAGAAAATGACAGAGGAAACTTCTTCTGTCCTTGAGGAAGCAAACAACAGTGCTGTAAACTGCCTAGAGAGAATATCACATCCCAGGAAACTGTGGGTCTAGGATCCCAGGGTCAAGAGCCAGTATGGAGGTTGGGTTCTCACCCATACAAAGGAAATGCAGCCTAACCACAATCTGTTTGAGCTTGAAGTGGATTCTTCTCTAGCCCAGTCTTTGGGTGAGAAAGTGACTGGATCAATACCGTACATGCAGCCTGGTGACAGCCTGACCAGAGGACCTGAATATGTTGTGCTGGATCTCAGGATCCCAGAAACTATGAAGTAGTAGATGAGTGTCGTTTCAAACTGCTAGATTAGTGGGAATTTGCTATGCAGCAGCAGAAAATGAATACAGGGATGTATCCTCTTGTCCTTGTATTCCTACAACACAACACGGTTCTTAAAGAAAGCAGAGTGTCAATGTTTGTTTTGTGTGTGTGGACAGGTGGATGAATGGAAGAAGTAAAACAAGCACCCCCATCTTTCCAAACCCGTCCAGCAGGATGCTGAGCAAGTGCTCCTGGCAACAGAGGAAGGCTTCCATCTTGGAAGGTGGGTGGCAATGAGACCAGATCCGTGAAGTGGTAGGCAGGGAGAAGGGCGTGTCTGGCCCCAGACTGTTTTCTCAAGCTCCTGACACCTGAAGAAACATTCTCAACAGCAGGGACAACTTTAGCAGGAAGCTGAAGAACGTAAGCTTCAGGGCCTCTCCCTAATACCAGCTGGGAGAGTACCTAGCAATTTTGTTTTTGTAATTCTGTGATCATTTCATTTAACAGGGCCTCATAGACTACATACACTGAAAGCTTCACAAAACCTGGATCCACCCCCAATAAAACAGTAGGGAACAGGTAGCCTAAGGGTTCACCTTTGAATGTGCAGAATATCAAATATTATGTTTGCAAATAGAGGTGTTAAATAAGTAGTTCAACAGAATTGCTAATTCCCAGAAGAAAAATTTCTTTCATTCATTTGTTCATTCATTCATTTAATCTTTTTTTTTTTAAGATTTTATTTATTTATTTGGCAGAGAGAGAGATCAGAAGTAGGCAGAGAGGCAGGCAGAGAGAGAGGGAAGCAGGCTCCCGACTAAGCAGAGAGCCCAATGAGGGGCTTGATCCTAGGACCCCGAGATCATGACCTGAGCCGAAGGCAGAGGCCTTAACCCACTGAGCCACCCAGGCACCCTCATTCATTTATTCTTAAAACTGGAGTTATTGATTGCTTATAGTTGTTTATAAATTGTTACAGTGTATAATTGTTATTCTTCAATTTGTATACTTTTGTCTGTGTGGTTAAGCCTTCTACATCAAATGAGCTATATGAAATACTCCTGGTTTCCCATTTGACTTCTGCCTCTAGGTTTCCTTGAACTTCATCGTTTCCCTAGTGATCTGGTCAGGAGGCAGGGACTTAGACCAAATCATCCAGTGAGGTCCTGTCTAGTTTCAGGATCTAATTATCTGATCAATCCAATATTTCTCAGTGAATAAATTGTTTTGTAGAAGAACAGTATCTGTTTTAGGTCACATTGGTATCACTTTAGGATCTTATATATGTTCAAGTGAAAGCCAGAGTAGAAATCTGAGTCATGAAAACCAGATAGAAGTATTTTTAATATTGTACTTCATCCTTGTTTTTATCAGTAGTTTTCTTCCTTTCCTTTCTTTGATTTACTAGTTATTGGATTTCTACTATTTTGCCAGGGCTTGGGGTCCTACTGTGTGGATAAAGAAGCTTCTTTTGGGGGGCGCCTGGGTGGCTCAGTGGGTTAAAGCTTCTGCCTTCGGCTCAGGTCATGATCTCAGCATCCTGGGATCAAGCCCTGCGCTCTCTGCTCAGCAGGGAACCTGCTTCCTCCTCTCTCTGCCTACTTGTGATTTCTCTCTGTCAAATAAATAAATAAAATCTTAAAAAAAAAAAAAGCTTCTTTTGGAAGTCTTTATAACTCTCTCTCCTCTCCTCTCAGAAATGATAAACAATTAAAGCTATGAATCCCCAATGATTTAATGAAAGCATTCGAGTAATGCTGTTCCATAGAAAACATCCAGCAGTCATCCCTTCCACCTTCTTCAGTCTGTCATGAATGGTAAAAAGACAGACTTAGAATCTCTGGAATGTTCTATCCTATTTTGCTCACCACATCCTTCCTGTACTCCTATGTCTAGAAGTATCACTAAAACTTAGCGTCTGGGAAGTGAGTCCATGTAAATGCCCCATTTTCTTCAATAGCTCCCAGAGCCTCTGACTCCCTCCACCTCTACCCCCACCCCTGCACTCCTTTGAGCTTCCTGATTGCTGACTGCTGCACAGACTATTTAATGCCTTGCAGACTTAGCTGTTACCTGCCAGATGCAAGGCAAACCCAAGCTCCAGGTTTGTGGAAACCGCTCAGGGCCCTAGATTCTCCTGCATAAGTCTCAAGGCACCTTGTATTAGTTCCTAGGGCCTCAGGACTTACTTTTCTCTCCTATGGACTCCTTAGCTACCAGTCAGGTTCTATAATGCAAATTGATTGTACCATTAACACCATGAGGGAGGGAGTGATGTCAATATAACGTTATAATATAACGTGGTCAATGGGAGTCCAGAAGAAAAGGCCTCAGAGCTGCTGCTGCTGCATAGCATCGAGGAACTTTTCAGCTGTGCTTTAAGAAATTTAGAATTTTTTCATTGCACTCAGGGTTTCCTCCCAAGGACCTCACCCCAGAGGCCTGGGGCAAGTTTCAGGAGCTCTTTGGCCACCTTAAGAGTGACACCAGCCGCTCGCTCGGAGCTCCATAGCAGTCAGCCCTGCCCAGCACACATTGGATGTGTTCTAAATGAAGTGGGCTGCCCACAGATCCACTTGACCTGTGGACATTTTTAATGTCTAATGACACTGCGGTTCTGATGAATTTTGTTCATGCTCTGGTCACTAAGCGGGTTTGGGGTAGTGTGCCCTTCCCACTTTTCCATAGGCTCCATTGTTCGTAGAGTACAAGGGTTTTGAAATGACTATCTGACATCAGGGCAGAAATGCACTTCATCAGAGCAGCTCTGCCCCTCCGGCGGCATGCACTGATGCTCCTAGGAGCTCAGAGACCTCATCGCTTCGCCCCGTCGGCCTTTGGTTTGCCTGTATCACAGTCATGGTGTCTTTCACTTTCCATACCATAGCTTCACACTGGCCACACTTATTCCCATCATCCCAGCCTAATGAGCGGAGAACTTCTTTCTTTTAATTTCATCAGCTTCTCACTTGTTGCAGGCTTTCTCCCAGCCTCTCGGCCAATGGGGTCATCGCTGTCTTTCTAGAAATCACATTGTGCGTGAGTGTCCGGGGATCGATGTTGTGTTTGCTTTACAGGGTAAGGCTGAAAAGCCCAGTGCGACTATTTAGTTTGACACTGCCAATTTCCCCCCAAATCTGTTAATGCACCCTGGAGCTGAAAGTCATAGGCCACAACTGCTCCACATTGAATGGATAAACAAACCATAAATAACTCCAGGGGCACGTCGTAAAACGTGGGGCCAATCTGCCTTTTCCAGCCCATCTGTCTCTAAAGGCTAAAGGGGTAATGCAAGTGAGGGGGGCCTCCTTCCTAGAGACTTTAAGCAACGTGAAGGGATCAAAACTTAAACCAGAAGTTTCTCTGGTGGGAGGGAAGCAGCTGGCCTACACCTTTGCTAAAGCCAAACTGAGAAGAGGGAGGTTGCTGGAATTGAAGGAAGGAGAAAGTATAGAGCAGAGGAAGAAGCAAAAGAATGAAGACTTCTTTCTAAGAGGGATGGAGGGTCTTTCTTTGGAAAATACTTAAAAATAAATATTTTTGTCAATGCATACACATGAACACATGTACTTCTGTGTGACTAGAAGATACTTTTATCTTCACCTGTAAAAAGAAAAAGAGAAAATTGTAACTAGGACAACAATTAGGCCGGAAACAGGTTGAAACTGGTCTGCATGTGTGTTCTCTTTAGTTCACAAAGGTTTATAAACATTTATGTATGAAATATCTTTAGAAAGTATACGCATTCTACAGCTTGCCATAGTCTCCACCACTCCCTAATGTACACCAGACACTCTTCACTGAGTCTGTTACCTCTATGCCCCTAGAACAGGGTTTCTCAATTTTGATACTAACACTTCTTTGAAGTGGGGGCTGTTCTGTCCATTATGATGTTCTCAGCAGCATCCCTGACCTCTGGGGATGCCCACTAGAAGCCACTAACTCCCCACCACGCCATACCAACCTTTTGTGACAACTAAAACTTTCCACTTGTCTCTTGGAGGACAGAATTGTCCCCAGTAGGAAATACTGCTCTAAAAATATGTGACATTACCATCCACAGGCTGGAAGTTTTCTGAGGCTGAGTAGGGTACTGGCAGTCTTGTGCCTACTTAGTGCCAGTCCCAGGGCTGATTCTGTGAGTTCATACTCCTATCTCCGTGCCCCCTCTCCCACAGTATAGACAGTGAAGCTCCAAATTCCTTATTTTCCTTTTATAGTCCCTGAGTTGGATAAATGGCATTTATCGGAGGTAGTGTACTTGCTTGTTTCAAAATACAGTTTGGGGTAAAATGGCCAGTTGTATAACTTTTCGGTGATTCCCCTACCTCTGAGCTAAATTTGCTCACTTGTTCGAGGGAGTCATGGAGGTCCCTGACTTCAAGGCTTTCTGTACTAGTATGGCTAGAGTGGTGGTTGAGGTGGGCATTTTCTGATTGGCTAGTGGTTATGATATATTTGTTGTTAAATATTCAAATATCTTCATATCTTATCAGGTTGCTCTGAGGATTAGGTAAGATGATATGGTGATGGTCACATTCTAAACTCATGACAATGTTACTTATTATTTTTATTGCCAAAAGTCACAATCAGGTAAAAGGAGGAAGCCATCTACCACTTTGACCTTATGTCCTACCTTGCTCCCCTCTTTAGCCTGCCCAGCCACAGTGGAGCAGTCTTGTAGTTTCCCTACTTTGGGCTCATTCATGCTCAGGGCCTTTACACTTCCTGTACTTGCCTTTTATTGGTCAAGATAGTTCAACAGCTATCAGGCCTCAGGGATGTAATCTGCTTTACTCCCTTTATTTACTCACTTTATTTTTGAGGATTACTCACTTTTTCAGGACCATCTGTAAACTAGCGCACAGCTTGCCCTCTTTTTTGCTTCTCAAAAAAATATATATATATATAAAAACAAAAACAAAATACAAAAAGACCCCACTGTTCATTTTAAGAATTTCAGTCTAAACATTATGTATAAGTAGACAGGAATAAAGTAAATAATAGATACAAGGAATCTTCTGGATGTCTGTGGATCCTAACTCATTTTCTTAGGTTGTGATCAGTCTAGTTGGTTTTCTCTCCTGGGGATAAACAGAGAAGATTTAACTTTAGGTTAGCAAGTGGTTGTTTTTTTTTTTTTTAAAGATTTTATTTATTTATTTGAGAGAGAGAGAATGAGAGATAGGAAGAGGTCAGATGGAGAAGCAGACTCCCCACTGAGGAGGGAGCCCGATGCGGGACTCGATCCAGGGACTCCAGGATCATGACCTGAGCCGAAGGCAGTTGCTTAACAACTGAGCCACCCAGGCACCCAGCAAGTGGTTGTTTTTGTAAAATTCTCAGCTTTTCCCAGAGCTCAAATTCCAATCAACTCTCCATATATGTGATCCTGGAGCTGTGTTCTGATTTTTCTTAGGGAGGAATGGGCTACCCCACTTCCCCCCACTGAGATCCTTTCCCTGAACTGTGGGCTGTAGGCACTTCGTTCACCTTCAGTAATTACCCTGAAAATGTACTTCATCTTTCCAAATGATCTCCATTGGCCCCACTGCCTGCTCAGGTGACTCAAATTCTAACCAAGGTCCAGAAGAATGCGTGTGGAAAGACAGTGCTCCATAGAGCATCTAGGCTTTGTACATGAAAGAAATGGTTACATCAGAGCAAAACTCTTTATAGGGACTCAGTTTGCCACCTATAAGAATGGCCACTCTTCCTTCGACACTACATTTAATAGTCAATTCTTGTTACTTCACTCTTGCAGTCCAACCTATTCAGAGTTTAACAAGTGCATCACAAGATTCATGGCTTTCAGAGTCCTGGGAACATAAAGGCTAATGGGGCCCATGAGTTCTCAGTGGTCAGTCCAGTATCATTATATTACTCTAAATAACATCAGTGAACCTTGATATTGTCCAGTCTGGTATTTTTTTTTTTTTTTCAGTCTGGTATTTTTTAAAGAGAGAATTGGTTGGGGCCCAAAGACAATATTGAAAGTCCTCAATTTTTCTGAGACTATAAGAGGGACACATGATCGGTAATAACACAGATCTTCTGCTTTTGCTCTTGCTTACTCAGACACAGCCTCTAGCTCCCCAGGTGTTTCTTAGGGGGCTCCCTGGAACTCACTTATGTGTTCACCAATCAATCTTTCTATCAACTGTGAATCACTACATACATAGCTTCTGTACATTTCTCTCTCCTTCTCCGGTCCCCTGATCATTGTCTTCAATTTCCAAGATCACTTAAAGGACTCCTAATGACGCCAATGTTTATACCAAGTGGGTCATCACTATAAGTTGTCTGTCAAGCATAGTCCTATGGCTTAGGTCAAGGTAGGACAATAACACCCTCCTCAGTCCTCTGTCACATGTATTTCAAATGAAATATAGTTCTTTTCACTAAAAGTGAGCGTTAAGGAGGGCATGTGATATGATGAGCACTGGGTGTTATACTGAACTGATGAATCACTGAACATCATATCAAAAACCAATGATGAACTATAACTTGGCTAATTGAATTTAATAAAAATATTGAAAAAAGTCTGAATAAGCACTATTTTTTTTCCTTTTTATCACCAAAAAACTATTTTAAGTAAACGAGCTCCATTCCTTTCCATAATTATGGTCAGGAGCCTGAAAGGATCCTGATTTGCCCTTCTCCTAGGTCTCCTATTGTGGTTAGAATGAAGATTTTCAGAAGTATGAAGATTGGAGGGATCTTTATGATAAAGACACTGGAAGCACGCTAGAGGAATTTGTGAAATATGACATCATAACGTTAATAATTTCATTATAAAAAGTGTCCTTAGTGAAGTACATAGCATGTGATATGCCTGGTTCAAACTAGGGCTGAAAATATTTAAATGAGAGCACATTTAAACATTAGTTTTTATTCATTTGTATATTAATTTACTTATTGCTCACTTTGTTCCAAAACTGACTTATAATGAGAGATCTGATTTGGTTTGTGAGATAAAGGCCTATGAGTTGATTTAACCCACAAATTCAATGTGATCCAAAAATAATAACCTCTTGGTGACTACAGTAGCCAGAGCCTGTCTGGAGGGAAGGATTCATCCCTGCATACAGCACCTTAGGAGGGCAGGCAGAGGTGGAACAGACAGTAAGGTGTATAGGATGGTATAGGATTTAGAATCTTTATCATATGAGGAATTCTCAAAGGACTCAGGGATCTGAGATTAGTCTGGAGAAGAAAAGAATGAGTCTGTGTCTGAGAAATGCCTCCAACTATCAAGAATCTTAAATGGAGCAGGTGGTGCTGTTTTCTAAGGCTGAACTAGGATGGATACCTCAAAGCTACAGTAATGCAAGTTCTCATGCAATAAAAGGGACAATTTCTAAGCAAAGATTTCAAACAGAGCACACACTGTCTTGTGAGGTCCCATGTTTCCCTTCACCAGAGAGGCTCAGATAGAGGCTCAGTGGCTGCCTACAATGATACCATATAGAAAATTTGTCCTCTCTGGCTTTCTAGAACACAGATCAGGGAGAAGATGTGGCCCGGATGTTGAGCCAGTCCAAGTGGAAATTGTTACTGGGACAGTAGCCTTAAGAGATCCTGTGTCAATGAAAGGGAGACAGGTGGTAAACCTAGGAGTGATGTAGAAGGATGAATAGCCAGGTGTGTTGTGAATAGGTCACCAAATATGAAGGGAAGAACAATTAGGAAGCAGGATAGAGTAGTGGTAGGTGAAGACAAATGGGATCTGATTTCATGAACTCAGTCCATTAGTAGTGGCATTTTACTAATATGGAAATTGACTTGTTTCATTGACACAGGTGGGTATTTTTTAAATTAGACATCCATACCTAGCAGATTCTTGCTTTAGTTGGAGGTTAGATTTCTATAATCTAATAAGCCAATTTCCTCTTTTTCTTGGCTCTCTGATTTCTACCAATGGAGTCACTGTGAATAACCCTATGACTTCATCCATACCCTTCAGGTTTTTGCATCTTCTCAAAATCTGAGAACTAGGTTAGGGAGCTGAATGCCTGACCTTAAATGCCCTGATCTTCAGATTCCTTATCTGTAAAGAGAAGGACCTGCAATAAATTCTCTTTCGTCACTTGCATATATTTTTCCTTACCCCGGGTATCATATTCCATGACACATATTAGTTAATATATTTTTTCCTTGGCCTCCAAGTGCATTCCTCTAGTTCCCAAATGATATTACAATCTGGTGAACCATTTAAAACATGATTGAATTACTTCTCTGAAAGTACTGGCTCTAGATGTCATAGGACTCTGGAATGTGGAGATCAGACAGAGCCCAAACAAGATGATAGGAAAGAGGAATAATGTCAAAAGTGTCTACATAGGGGAATATATCTTTAAGGCCTAGTTTTAAAGAGTTTTGTAGGATGAGAACAATGCCTAACTCCAAATAACAAATTCTTATTGTGGGTTCTCCCAAAAGCAGAATCTGAGACAAGGCAGCTGTGTGAGCGGTTTATTCGGGAATGTGATCCTAGAGTGTATCTGTGAGTGACAGGGAAAGTGACGTGGGGAGGAAGGAAGAGTCCATCCAAAGTGCATCACTGGCTTGGTAACCAGTAGCAGTCACTAGTTACTTGATGCGTGGGACCATCTGAGAAGCCTTATAAAATGCATTTTAGAACTATTCCCCTGGGGGCAGGGGACAAGAGGACATCTATCCATTAACTCCCATTTCCCATTTTCAAGGATTACCCCCAGGTGTTCACTTGCCAGCTCTGTAGATCTGTAAATGGAAGTGCTGAGGGATTGCCACTGGCATCCTAGGCTGTAACATTAGTGAAGCTTTGGATGTGAAGCAAGGAGACGAGCTAACAGGTGATTCATGACTGAGGCTTGACAAGGTCTTCAGGGAACTGGTCACCACAGCCATAGGGGAATCAGAGCGAAATAGACAGGATGTGTAGTAATACACAAGAGTGGTCCAATATATATGTGTAACCCATGTTTCTCTAGATTTCAACCTTCTCTAGATTTCAACCACCTGCAAATAGAGTGACCCCAAATACACTGCCTCTCACTGCTACCCCGAAACTGTAACTCCCAGATAATAATTTTACATATGCTCTTGGACAAGTCTGATCAGCTGAACATTCCTCTGAGCACTCCTCCTGCTTCTCTGGGGCACCACAGGTCTCTTTGGGTGCTGCCACCTCTACATGGTTTGTCATCAGGGAGAGAGCCATCAGGGAGAGATTCTTAACTCTAGGAAACAAACTGAGGGTTGATGGAGGGGAGGAGGGTGGGAGGATGGGGTAACTGGGTGATGGGCATTAAGGAGGGCATGTGATGTGATGAGCACTGGGTGTTATACACAACTGATAAATTGTTGAACGCTACGTCTGAGACTAATGATGTGCTATATGTCGGCTAACTGCATTTAAATTAAAAAAATAATAAAATAAGCTGTGCTCACTATCTGGAGTTCCTTGCAAATGATTAAAGTTCATATCATATCCTGAGCCCATTTCTGAATCAAAACCCAATGGAGATGGAGGATAGTTGCTATATTATACGTGCCCTTTGGAGTTTATGGATATGCTTTGATTAAACTAGGTAGTTACTCTTCCCTGCATCTCAATTTCCCATATTTTTTGAGAGCCAGGGATGAGTTGTTACTCAGTCATTCCAGTGAGGCTAATTTTGGTTCCAACAGAAAACACAAGGAAAAGCCAGCAACCAGTCTTTTAACCTGCAAAAGCTTCTCCCCTGGGCACCCCTTGTTCTCCCTCAGAGTGTCCTCAGGATGGTGGGGCTGGGTCTCTTTTCAAAGTCACCTAAATCCTGGTGAGGATTAAGCTAGCTTATCTTCTTATACTCCTTCCTTGTTCGAGGTGTGAGCGAGACAGAGAACAGAGCAGAGGCAGAGAGCTATGAAGAAGCATCTCTAGGGTCAACAAGAAACTGTCAGGAAGGGGGTGATAAGATACCAAATATTGGAGGGTGAGACAAGTTTTTGTTTTGTTTTGTTTTGTTTTTGTTTTTTGAGAGAGAGAGAGGCGGGGGGCGGGGGGGGGGGACGGAGAGAGAGAGAGAATCTTAGTCAGGCTCCACACAGCACAGAGCCTGACACGGGGCTTGATCCCACAACCCTGAGATCATGACCTGAGCTGAAATCAAGAATCAGATGCTTAATTGACTGAGCCACCCAGACGCCCCTTGAGGGTTGAGACAAGCTTTCTATAAAATCTCCTCCTGTTTCTTGGTAAAAGCATGAGCTCAGCTCAGCCATTTTTGTCTTGCCGATCACGGTTGCTGAGCTAGTAGACACTCAGATAGAAATGGACTCATTATCCTCATTTTATATATGAGAAAATAAAACCAAGAATCAGGATGTTAACATTTTCCCCCCCCCAGGATCACACAGCTATTAAGTGGGAGGATCAGGCTTGCAAACTAGGATTTAAACTAGTTTTTTGGTTGTTTTATTTTTTTTTTTAAGATTTTATTTATTTATTTTGAAGGAGAGAGAGAGAGAGTGCAGGAGCAGAGGGAGGGACAGAGGGAGATGGAGAGAGAAGTTCTCAAGCAGACTACATGTGAAGCACAGAGCTCTATCCCATGACCCTGAGATCATCCCCTGAGTCTAAATCAAGTCGAATGCTCCACTGACTGAGCCACCCAGGTGCCCTAAACTAGTTTTAAAACTGTCCTAAATCTGGCTTTATATAGGCCTGTCTGACCCCAATGGCCCAGCTCTTAGCTACCAACTAAACTGACCTGGCATATATACTTAAATTTTTTGCTTCAAATTGTAGCAGATACCACTCTGGCCTTTTAGGGCACAAAAGTAAATAGTAAGGCAGATTCATTTCATTTTCTGAGAAGAAAAGACAACAAAATCAATCATTGTAACATGAAGGAAAGGGACTATAGATTCAGATAAACCACTATTGAAATAGAGCAAATGAACAACCGTATAATGCACTATAAGCATTGTGGGAAGAAAAGATTTAATTAGGAATTAGTCCATTGCTTGAGATTTATGGAAAGGACTCTAGGCTCCTCATTAATTCTCATTTGCCAGAAAGATCCTTGATTTATGCCCTATAGGGTTGTGAATCCTTCCTTGGCAATTCTGTCCCTCCTGGGGACGACGGCCTGATTTTTCATAACTAGCTATTGGTGGAACTCACCAGAGATGGGCTATGGCCACCTAGCCAGACCACCATACGCTTCCTCTCCTGGATGTCCATGGCACTTCTTACATGTTCCATTTATATTTGCTTCCCATACAGCTGGTTCAGTGTGCACCCCCTGCCGGTTTGAGCATAAAAACTGGGAAAATGCAGAAACCCGCCTCCTCTGAAAGGAAGAACACCATACAAAGGAAGCCTGGGATCATTGCCTGTTCTCACTGAGGCACTCAGGGTCTTCATGAGAATGAATAGAATTGTTACTTCAAATAATGTTTAAATCATTCAGTATTGGGGGATTTGAGTTTAAGAAGAAGAAAATTAAAGTGCACGATTAAAATTAACAATTAAAATGAAAACTAGATGGTTTTCAGAAAAATATGCGTAAGTGAGCAGATGGATGAATGAATGTGGTCAGATGTTGAAGGAACCCTCTGACATGGTGGCCACGGGAGAACCTAAGCTCCACAACTAGATGAATCTTTGTCCATTGCTGTCCTTGCAGCCCACATGCCATTTCATACAGATACTCAGTAGCAAAGCTGGTTCAGTGAAGAACTCAAGTGGGTGAGGCTTGGATCTTATGAACTAAGCAAAATTAAAAGTCAGTAGAGAGAGTAGACTTGGCACTAAGTAGGTCAGAGTCCGAGTGCTCCTGGCAAAATAGTTCAGCCCCGTCAGAATAATGTAGGACAACTTTGGGATATGAAGGACTAGAGCCTCACATCCTGATTCCCAGGCCTGGGCCAATTCAGTATGACCACAGGAATTTCACTTCTGCACTTCTCTGAGCCTCAATTTCCCCCATCAGTAAAGTAGGATTGGATTAAGTGGTTCCTAAGAACCCTTGGAGCCATGTGATTAGATAGAGTTGGGAAAACTCAGAAAAAGCCAGGATCCATGTGAGAAAGAGGTGGGAAGCATTCTGAGGTGGGAAGGAGGGTCTGTCACCTTTGAAAGACCCCCATCTTCTGTCTCCATCTTGCCCCAGCCCCATCTTGCTCCACTCTCAAGGGCACGGGCTTTTTTCCTGGCCTCTACTCTGCCTGGTGCCTATGTTTCCTGGCATCCCGGTTGGCAGACACCTGTTGGAGTAGCACAGAAGGAGCATCTCTGAGCAGAGCAGATGAGGACAGAGGGCACGGACCTTGACGTGGTGCCAGGCTGCGCCAGGCCAGAGTCAGAGGGCAATCTGTGTCCTGGCCAGAGCCAGGAAGTGGCGGAGGCAAGCCAAATGAACACCCTAGGTCCCTCTGGACTCCAACCAGCACTGGAAATTTTCACGAATGCTAAATCCACTTGCTACTTCACAGGAAAACTGACCCTTGAGCCATCTTTCCTTTAGCAATCCCAGTTTGTTTTTCCAGTGACCTTCTGCCTTACCCATCACTGCAATCTGCCCTCAGGCATATGGAGCTGAATTGACGATCTTGTTGAGTACTCAGACATACTCACATACAGACAGGAGTGAAATCACATGACCACAAACACCCACTCTCTCCTGTAGGCCAAAACACATTTATGTGCTTCCTGGCCTCACCCCCAAAATAAATTTCTGGTCATTGAAATTTAAAAAGAACCAAGAAAATTCCAAAGCAGAGTTTCTTGCCATATGCATATCTAAATTCAAGACCTATCCTCATTCTAGTTCATCATCATTATCATTATTTTGTAAACTCATTAAGTGATGATAAACTTATCTGGACATCCCAGATTTTATTTTCTAAGAATTTCCATGGAATCCATCCATTTCCATGATGTAGTGAAATCAGCTGGCAGAGACTGGAAAGATGTGTATAAGTATATACCACTTTCTGGATCATTACTTTTATTTATGGTTATCAATGATGACAAACATGGTTTGTGCTTGAACACAAGAAGTGGTAGGAAGAACACCAGGCTTGTATACAGAAGCCTTGGTTCAAGTCCCCATTGCCAGCTATGTGGTTTTAAACAGATAGTATATCCCTTGGAACTTCAGTTACCTCCTTGGGAAAATTGGAATAACAAAATTTACCTAAAAGGTTTAAAATGAGGTTTAAGAGAAACAATATAGGTGAGAGAACTTGACACAAACAGATATTCAATCACATGTGCATCAACTATGATTCAACCACACTCATGCAGAGTTAATAAATCTCAAGGTCAAAAAAAATTAAAAAAATAAATCTCAAGGATTTGGAAGCCTAACTAAGCATATTTCCCCCCTTGGTCCTGTTGATAACTATTGTTAAAGATGACATTTGTGAAGCGTTGCAGGATTTTGGTGTGTTCCACGAGTAACCAAATCAAGATAAAACCATATGGTTTTTATATTGCAGAGATTACTGATTTTCAAGAAATCAGCAGGCAATAAAACAATTTGTGTGTGAAGCAATGCTCAGATTTCAGATAACAAATGCAGCCAATTAACCAGAATAATTCAGTCTTACTGAAACAATCATTTCCATGTAAAGAGTTACACCTGCCACACTCAGAAAAACAGATCCTTTGTGATTTTTTTCCTGGAGTTCTAGCATTGAAGAGCTGCCATGGGGAAAGGAAATGCTCTTTTCAGTTCTCTTTAATTCTTTTGACCCATATTCATCAAGATACTGAACATTTTCAGAATGGCTGGACTTCCTCCTTCATTCTCTACCCTAGTCACTCTGCTCCCTAGAGGCTATTGAATGGAACATGACAAAGTTCACTTTTCACTGAGATGCCAAATGGGTTTTCCTTTGAATTTGATGTTCAACAATGTTTGTAGCCTTAATTCTGCAGTCTCCCATTTAAAGTCATAATTAAAAGAATGTTTTGAGAAGATTTCACCCTGGTTGCAGGAGCTTCTCACAAGATAGCCAGAGAGGCACTTATGTGACCCATATGCTTCTTGCAGGCAGGCTTCTAGTGGGACTGGGCCATGGCTGGACAGGAACCAAGTTGACTGGAGGAATATGTTCATGGCTTCTTCATCATCATCAGGGTAGCTCGCACCTAGAAAATAGGAGTTTCTATAACCTTCTGGATCAACAAGAGGTGTTAAGCCCCTTCTCAACTTCCTTTCTGCCTCTTGGCTCCCTTTGAAAGACAAGCCAGTTATTATCCCTTGACATAGCTGGATCGGATCAGGAAATAATTTTTAACAGTGACAAATGAAGTGCTGTGAGAGATAGAGATGTCTCCTTCAAGGAAACTCTTTGGTCTTCCTAGATACAATTAGGTCTTCCCTAATACAAAGGGAGACAGGAAATTCTTTTCTTCCTTCTTTGATTTTTTTTTTTTTTGAGTTGGCATGGACATATCTTTAATAAACATTCATGTAGTTTAATTTTCCAGAAAATAGCATAGTTTACCTAAAATTGTTGATTTTTGAATCAATTCTGTGTACAAAACATAAATACAAAAAACTAGATATAGACAGGCATCTCAGAAATTTTAAATATTTATTAAACCTCATTGTTCAGATGGATATCATTTTGGGGGACTTGAGTAGATATATTTCACCTCCCAACTTTGTAATCCTAGATCAACTACCTCAACTGTGATAGAACCTAGACTCTCTAATGTTGGGATCCAAGAACACTTTTGTCTGTGGTTCTTGTAGTTAAACAAAACAAGCAAACAAAAATTCAACTTGAGAATTCACATTGGGTTATCCAGCCTGACAATCTGTGTCCTTTACTTGGAAAATATAGCTTATATTTAATGTAATTACTATATAATTGAATTTATATCTGCCTTTCTATTATTTGTTTGCTATTTGGTTCATCTATTTTCTGTTCTTTTGTATTTTACCCTTTCTTGTCTTATCCTGGATTAAAAATATATTATTATTCCATTCTTCTATGAACATTTTTTTTTTACTATTTTTTAGTAATTATCCTAGAGATTACAACATGTAGCCTTGATTTATTCTGGTCAAAACAGATTATTACTTCGACCACTTCATCAACACTGCCAGAACCTTCTGATTTTATCACTTCCCTTTGCTAAGCATTATTTTTGTCATTAATTTTAGTTTGATGTACATTTTAAATGTATAAAATATTGAAATTATTGTTTTGAAGGATAATGTTAATTTAGTTTTGCCCACATATTTACCTTTTCCAGTGTTCTTTACTTTTCCCGCAGTTGCAGTTTTTATCTGGGATGATAAAAACTTTCTTTTGTTTGAATGATTTTGTTGTTGTTATTTCCTATAGTGCAAACCTGGTAATGCAAACTCTGGTGTGTTAGTTTCTGAAAAAATATTTTTCTTTCAGTTTACGATGTATTTTCACTGGTTATAGAGATCTGTTAGATATTTACATTCTTTCCATACTTAGCTATGTCTCCTATCCCTTCATTGTCTCCTGGATTTCATTATTTCTTTTGAGAAGTCAGCTGTCAGTCAGATGCTCTTTTGAAGGTACATGTCTTTTTTTCCTCCGGGTATTGTTAAGATTCTCTCTCTGCTTTTGGTTTTCAGCAGTTTGGCCATTTTGTGCTGGACATGTTTTGTTTTGTTTTTATCTTGCTTGAGTTTCACTGAGCTTTTTGAATCTATGTGTCTTTTATTAGTTTTTGAAAATTTTTAGCCATTATTTCTTCCAATATTGCTTCTGAGCCATTTTCTCTTTTTACTCCTTCTGGGATGCCAATCATACGTATGTTAAACTTTTGACATGTTCCACGTGTCCCCCACAGTTTTTGCATTCTTTCTGTTCCTCCCTCAACCTCTGTTTAGACACAGCAAAACATTTGGCTCAAAAATATCTTGTTATTGAGCCTGTTTATTGAATTCTTAATTTCAGACATTTGCACTTTTAAATGTCTACTTGATGACTTTAAGAAAATATAAATTCAAATTGCCTGTGAAATTTCTGCATACTTCCATCTCTTCTGTCCATCTTTTCCTCTATTTTCTTGAAAATATTAATTGTATATATAGGCATGCCTCATCTTATTGCACTTTGTTTTATTGTGCTTTGCAGATACTGTGTTTTTTGCAAATTGAAGATTGATGGTAACCTTCCATCAAATGAATCCATTGGCACCATTTTTCCAACAGTGTTTTCTCATTTCATGTTTCTATATCACATTATGGTAATTCTCATAATATTTCAAATATTTCATTATTACTATATCAGTTATGGTAATCTTTGATCAGTGATTACGACTCATTGAAAGCTCAGGTGATAGGTAGCGTTCTTTAACAATAAATTGCTTTTTTTTTTATTAAGGTAGGTACTTCTTTTAAACACAAAGCTATTGCACACTTAATAGACTACAGTGTAAAGTAAACTTAAGTTTTATATGCACTGGTAAATCAAAAAATTCATTTCACTTCTTTATTATGATAATTGCTTTATTGCCATGGTCTGGAACTAAGCCCACAATATATTTGAGGTAATGCTTGTATTTCAAAGCCCTTAACTGCTAACTCCAATATCTGAATTATCTCTGGATCTGTTTCTATTATAGAATGTAGATTGTGTATAAAACAACCACCGATGCTCTAGATGAAATTAATTTCTACCCAAGAAAGACCCACTATCCCCTGTTAGGTAGAACAGATAAGTCACTGATCTCAAGACAATCAGGAATTGAGTTTGGTCCAGGTTGGGTTGCAGTTGTAAAACTCAATTCTCTTCAGATTTTCTTTTGTCAGTTGTGGATCCAGGTTTTTGATTGAGAGCTTTAGTCCTGGAAAACAGTGGAGATTCGGTTCTGCCTTCACAAATTTTCAGCATAGCTCTCTAGCCCTGTCCTTATATAGCTTCACAATTTGGCAAATGTCTTGGGGCAGGCCTCCTCCCTTATGGTCTTTGTTTCCTCTGCACTATGTGTGAAATTTCACTTGTCCTACTCAAAGTTTTCTGCAGGTTCTCTAGGCTTCCTTGTAGACTCACAACTTAGTAAACGTTCCATGTAGCCATGCCTTTGAAGCCTTCTAAATTTTCTAACAAGTAACTTCTGGTCCATATGACTGTCACAATCTTATTTGATTCTTTTCTCTTTCCTTCTGTACATGCTTTCTATCTTGGAAAAGGTAATTCTCATTCTACCACTAAATTTGTCAAATGCCCCCTTTGAAAAAAAAATGACTGGTCCTCATTGGATCACACTGAAATGATTTCTTCCCTCTGGAATTTTAGTTGATTCAGTACACATTGCTTCCACAGATATTTCACCCATTAAAATTGTGACTTTTTTGGTAATTTTTGTGGCTTTCTCTGTTTGTGGCATTTAATCATTGTCAATCTCTTCTACTATAATGAAGCATGGATACAATAGTGTATAAATAAATTCAAGACAGAATCTGCCCATTTTTTTAAGTCCTTTAATCTCTCAAAATTTTAGATCTATTATTTTGGAAGGCACCCAATCAAAATTTAATACCAGTTTTCTTTCTAACAAACTAAATGTCTATTCAATAGCTAATATAAATTGCAAGATAAATTTGGGGTTTTAATACCTAGCAACAGAATATTTTGCTTCTAACAGCTTGCAAGAAGATCTCCCTAGAATAATATGACTATCAGCAACTCTTTTGGACTTTTTATCTATATTTGACCTTTAACAGACACCATTAATAGGGAAAACTACATAATATGGACATTTCTGTGACTTTTTTAAAAGATTTTATTTATTTATTTGACAGAGAGGCACAGGGAGAGAGGAAACACAAGCAAGGGGAGTAGGAGAGGGAGAAGCAGGCTTCCCGCTGAGCAAGGAGTCCGATGCAGGACTGGATCACAGGACCTTGGGATCATGACCTGAGCTGTAGGCAGGTTTACTGTTTACTAATCCCAGTTTAATGATTGAGCCATCCAGGCATCCTGCTTTGACATTTTTAATATTAAACCTATATCCTTGTATCTTAACACAACTATAAAAATAAGTGTATAAAAATAAGATTATAGAATACTTTTGAAGGCTCTAAACTAGATTATGTTCTGGTTTCTCTTATTTTTAGCTTACTGTTTGACTAAATGAAATCATCTTCAGATGAACAAGATGCATGTGCTGATGCAATAAGGAGTGAAAAATAAGTTATGATTTTATACACTGATAATATGGTTTCATTTTCACAAATCTGAGATGATTTCGACAATTGGATCTAGCCCTTAGTAAAGAAAGTCAAGTTCAACATCAAGATTATCTCATTGGCACACTTTCTCAAATTTCAACTGGTCTCTATCAATTTACTCCAAATTGAAGCCTAAATTATTTAATTTAGGGAGATGTACGTAGCCGTCATTTCAACCTGATAGATTTTTCAGGAGTCAGGAGTCAGGACATCCCAAATCAGTCATTCTAAAGAAGCATTATTAAGGCCTTCATTTTTTTTTTTTTTTTTTTAAACAGACAAGTTAAGCAACTGGTTGGAATTTTTTTTCAATGGTAACTAATCTTGGCAAAAGCTTCAAAATGAAGCACTTTGAGAAATCAGTTGAGCTCTTTCGTGTGCTGGAATCTTATCCAAAGTGCCTTTGAGGAGCTGGCAGATGGCAGGCAAAAGGCCTGGGGAGGCTACTCAACCTTCCCATCAAAATCTGGAGTATGTGCATCTGCTCTCAGACAGTTCCATAAACACTAACTCTTCAGTCCTCATCAAGTGCAACCTTGAACTGTCTGCTATCTGACATAAAATAAAAGCTTGGTTGACAAGAAAGATTTTAAAATCTGTTTGGTTCAAGTTTGCTAAAGAATGGGCATTCTAAGACTTTTTTTTTAAGACTTTTTTAAAAACTGTTTAATTTATAAGAATTGTGTCACTTATTCTTAGTGAGGCAAAAAAACTCAGGAGCAGGGCCCCTGGGTGGCGCAGTTGGTTGAGTGACTGCCTTCAGCTCAGGTCATGATCCCGGAGTCCCGGGATCGAGTCCCACATCGGGCTCCCGGCTCCATGGGGAGTCCGCTTCTCACTCTGACCTTCTCCCTTCTCATGCTCTCTCTCACTCTCTCTCTTTCCTAATAAATAAATAAATAAATCAAATCTTAAAAAAAAAACAAAAAACTCAGGAGCAAATATAAAGTCTTTTGCTATATTTATGCTAGCTAGCATTTATGGTCTCTATATCTGTTTTCCTCCTTGTCATGGTCTGATTTTCTACTTCTCCATTTTTCTTTGTTCGTATTTAGTCTTTACTTCAAGGAGTACATTTGTGCTGTAAGCTACCTCAAGTCTTTTTGAGCATGAGGTGGCATATAAAGACATATATAAACTGAATGTAAATTCCTTTGAATCTGTGGTATCTTCACAACTCTGTGATTCTTGTCAGTTTTGACTGATGTTCAAATGGTACAAATATCTGTTCACTCTAATCTTAATTCTAGTGGGAACTGAGTAAATTCCCCCTCCAAATGATCAAGAAGAGGTTACACATTTTTCTGAGCTTCTAGTTCTCCCAATGCTTCTTTACTTCTGTCAGAGTTTGTTGTTATGGGCACCATGGTTTTGGGATTGCCTAGCCCTATTTAATAGAGTCACCAAATCTATCTATATCATCTATATCTATCTATCTATCTATCTATCTATCTATCTATCTATCTATCATCTATCATCATCTGTCCTATCAGATCTGGAGCCAGAATAGACCTAGTGAACTGGGAAGCAGGGACTTGAGGCTAATCATGCCCTCAGGACTTTATTTGCATAAAGTCCTTTCAAAAATGACATTGGAAGGGGAATGTAAAATAATGGTAAGATTCTAGAATGATTAGATGCTACTCTCCTGAGCATCTATGAGATGAGTGCTGACCCAGATACAGAAAGAAGGTGCTAGTAGGAACTGAAGGTACTATTTTGGTTGAATTATCTTCCATGATGAAATCTGGGCTGTGAAAAGTGATCCTTGAAAATCAGATGTTAAAATTCACCCCAGAATTAAATGTGAGGCCAAACTTGTGCAAGGCCCACCACACAGTGAAGGAGGGAGCACTACAATGGTGTAGCAGGGGACCAGAGGAGCAGCATTTTCATCAGGGCACCCAGAGTAGCAGGTGTGGGGAAACACTTCCCTTGAAAGACCTGTGGGTATCACCTTGCCATGAGGAGACTGGAAAAGAAAAGAATTTAAGCACAGGTTAAAGAACAAGTGAAAGCACAGGAAATAACTGGTTTCTGAGTGCAGGTGAGACTCTCTTGATGTCTCATAGGAACTGCCAGTGGAGGCTTCAAGAAGAGGCATCCATAGCAGGTGTGAGAAATCAGTGCAGTGCTACTAATGTCATTGGTGACAGTTAAAGTGAAAAGCGTCTGGTGTCTTCACTGTCCAGGGGTTTGACCAAGCAAATATTAACACTGAGACTTGAGTCAAATGGGATCAAAACAACAGCTTTGTTGTCCAAATGACAAAGCTTTATGGAAACTGTTTTGGGGATGCCAATAAAGTAGCTGGCCAAAACTGGGATTTCTATTCTCACCTTTTGATTGAACTAATTGGCTTCCACTATGACATGCCTCACACCCCCCTTTCTCACCCAGGCACCAGCAGAGAAGCAAGAAAAGAGAGAGCAAAGGTCCCATCACTTATCTAATTAATGTGCAGATGAGGGCAAGGCAGGTCCACCACAGAAGAAGAAAGTATACAAGAGAGAGAGTTTCTTGGTTTCCAAGCAAAGTCACCTTACCTAATAGCTCAGGCAATGTGGTACACTGGCAATACGCCCCTCACCAATTAGATAATGACTCCTCTTCTTTAAGAGGAGAGCTAGTAAGGGGAGGGAAGAAAGCTCTAAGAGGTGACAAGAGTTCTTTTCTCTATGGGTCAAGGCAATCATTTGGTTAGAAAAAGAGAAAGCTTCCTTCTTGTATGAATGCTTCCTCACTGAGCCCATTGGCTGGTGGGACCTGGCAACCTCAGGGTTATACGCAGACAAAGGCATGTCTATGGGGACAGTGGTTACAAGCTATGTACAAGATCAAGAAGGCAATGGCTGGCTTAACTGTGGACAACTGCCCAGTGGCACTGAAGATCTGTTTGCTATAACCAAGGTCACAGTGGCCAGCATGGGAAGGGTGACCTACGCTGTTTACTTGATGTTTCCCCTCTTGGAGCTATAGCCTTTTGGGCTCTGAGTCAGTCTTTGTGGTGAAATTCTGAGTTGTCAATATAGCCAATTCACGAAGGCATTTCTTCAAAGTCATCTTATGGGGATGGTAATGGAGAAAAGCTTTCTGAAGACACCCTGTACAGGCAAAGGCATAGAAGCATGTAAAGTGAGTGTGGGGATGGTAGAGTTATGCTTACCATACATTCGGCATGTTTGTGATACACTCATGCCTTGAAAAATCTCCTAGTCTAAGTCAATGCCATTGCTTATAAGTGTTCTTGTCCCTCACGTAACAAAGCCTTACTGAGAAGCATACACTTCAGATTCAGTTTAAATCACATAAACTGACCCTGTGATACGGGGGCAAAGGACAGAGCTTGATAGTGATTCAGGAATTCAGATTCCTGCCCCAGAAAAATTATGGGTTATCCCGTGTCTTTCAGGGTTGCTGGCAAATGGACACAACTAGGGACTGTAGGTGTGCAAGTGCAAGAGTTGTTGGAGATGAGGAATGAGCCCCGGAGGGTGGGACAGCGTGAGAGATCAGCATAAAGGTGGGCATGGAGGGCAGACATCAATCCACTCTCTTTCCAGAGGAAGACTTTATCCTGAGACAATGTGGAGTCAGGAGAGACCCCAAAGCCGAGCCCTGCCAGGATCCCTTAGATGACCCCACAAGCTGTGGGAGGGGCACTCTGAGCGTGGCAAGGGGGAGGATGCATACGATCAAAGCAAAGTGTTTCACGTATTTTAATAATGCCAAATTATATATTCCATAATATTTTTTCCTTTATTTACTATTAACACGTAGACTATTTGCACAACACAATTCACTTACTAAAATTAGAACAACTGGATACGGTGCTAAGTGTTGTTTTGCTTCCTTGAAACCCCAAAAGTAAATCTGGCGAATATTGCCTCAGAATGGCCCAGGCCTTTATTTGGTTGTTATCATCATCCATTGTTTCATTTTGTTTCTGTTTACATTTGTTTCTCTCTTGGTTTGGTTTGGCTTAGTTTGATTTGGTGCGATATTGGCGTTCGAGTTTGCAAAGCCGTTTCTGGGCAGTCCCTCACCACAAGGAATCCATCCAGCAGAGGCCCTGCCCCAGCCGCCAGTGCCGCCCCTCTCCCCACCCCGGGACCCCCGGGAGTCCAGTCCTGCGGATCTCACAGTATCGGTCTACTCTTCCGGAGAGTTAAGTGTTAACATTACATGTCCGGAAGGCATTTGCCTTTCAGGAAGATTAATGGAGTTCAGTGGCCCCAGATAAGCTCATCTGGGAGGGGCAGGCCAGAACTAAGCTGTGTCAACACAGCCTAAGGGCAGAGGAGAACCAAATTGATTACGCAGGTTATCTCCACCCTCCTCTTCCCTCCCTTGCCATTTTCAAATCTGATACAATGTGATGTCTGTATGAAAGGGGAGCAAGGGGCGCCTGGGTGGCTCAGCCAGTTAAGCATCTACCTTCAGCTCAGGATGTGTTCTCAAGGTTCCAGGATCAAGCCCTGCCTGGGGGTCTGTCATGCTCAGTGGGAAGCCTGATTCACCCTCTCCTCTGCCCCTCCCCCTCCCGCCTGTTTGTCTCTCTGTCTCTCTCATAAATAAATAAAATCTTAACATAAAAAAGTGGAGAGCAAGCTTATGAAGGATTACTTAAGTGCTAGCCCTTAAGTGATCTGAGAGATCCAGCAAAATGGACACACTTGTGTGTTTCCCAGGGACAACACCCCAAGGAGTTGTCGAGGATGTGGTGGGGGGGGGGGATGCCAGTACAAACAGATGATGTAAGACCCCACCCCCTCCACGGGGCCTGCTTGAGGGTCCTTTCCCTTGATTGCTTTTCAAAGAAGGGGAATCTGTTGAGGAAGTGATACATTTTCCTAAGAGAAGGTTATGCAAATTGTTTTGCAAGAAGAGGCAGAAGGGGGTGGGGGGGGTGGGGGTAGTGGTGTCAACCTCCTCCTTCCTTTCCTCAGTCAGCAACAACTATCACCTCAAATAAATTATAAAATAAATATTCAAAGGAAGGCACCGCAAGTATTTATGCTGTCAGGGACAGCTGTATTGAATTGCCTCTCCAGCACCTTTTCTGCTGGGGACCTTCTGGCTTCTGAAGTGTACGGGGACAGCTTTCAAACAGATCTTTTACCTTCCATGTAGTAACAGCCTTTGCAAGGTGAGGTGGCTTTAAAACTCCTTCCTTAAGATGCCCCTACTTGCTAATGTTTGGAAGGTTTTTCTTAACTCGGTCTTAAGGGTCTTTCTGTTTAAATGACATAGTGGTAAGGCAGCCAACGTCGGGGAGGTTTCTGGCTCTCTCTGATTTAATAAAAGTGGGAAGAGCTCTTTGCTAACTGAAACTTGGAATGAGCCACTTGTTAGGCCTCCATGTTCTCTTTACAAATGCATTACTATTTCAAGCTATCAGATTTAATTTCCTCAATCGCCCAGTCTTGCAGGATTGTCATATAAGATACAAAATGCTGACCTAGTAAATAAACCTAATTAAATGAACATTAGCTGCTGTTAACACTATTGTCACTGCTAATAGCAATAATAATGAGATTAATAGTGGTTATTTTGCCAGCATTATGGAAGTTATAAAATACTCCTGGACAATACTTAGTAGTCCAAGATATATATATATCCATCACAAAATGGTGCTATCTGTCCCATACTTTTACACTTTTACACTTCCTTTCAACGTAGCGCTTTATGAATGGTTGCTATGGATTAAATGTTTGCATCCTTCCCAAATTTCACACCTTGAAACCCTAATCCCCAGAGCTGAAGTGTTTGGAGATGGGGCATTCAGGAGGAATCAGGGCATGAGGGTGAAGCCCTCATGACGGGATGAGTGCCCTTATAAGAGATACGAGTTGAATTTGTTTCCCTCTTTGCTCTCCAACATATGAGGACAAAAGGAAAATACAGTCATCTGCTAACCAGACAAAGTGCTTGCACCAGACACCAGATCTCCAATGGCACTTTGATCTTGAACTTCCCAGCTTCCAGAACTATGAAAAATAAATGTCTGTTGTCTGATCTTCCCAATCTATGATAATAAGCCAAGCTGACTAAAATGATGGTTCTATGCTATAGAATGTCGTGCAGTAAGACATTCTGGCTGATCTTAGGGCACAGATCAGATCAGCAGAGATGCCGCGGGCACTCCCTCTCCCCAACTCCTCCTTCCTTACCCTTTGCTATAGACGACTTTTCTTTTGTGGTTCAGCGCTCCTGGCAGGCAGATATGGGTGACCTTTCCCCTTGTGTCCATGTAGCCATAGATATACAAAGATAGGGGTTTCTGATTGTTGTCCCACCCATGTCTGCCGGATTGGGGTGTCTCCAGCTGAGGATAAATCACAGAACAGGAGAATGAGACTCCTGAGAAAGAACTTGCTCTAAGGGACAAGTCAGTCTGAAGTTAAAAACTAGACTCAGCACCAAGGTCTAAATCATGAGAAGGAAGTAGGGAATATAGGCACAGTATGCTGTTTGAGCTGGAACTTCCAGATCCAAATGGGTATGTGTGTCCTGAGAATACCGGCCAGGCGCGTGATGTGGTTAATTCAGTATAAACACTGCCACACTTTGATGCTCAAGCAGCAAAGTGAAACACAGAAGGGCATTGTCCTTCTCATTGCCCAAGGTCCATAAGGAGGAGCTCTGGCTTTGCTGTCTCAGGTTCATCATCATTTGATATGGCAGATCTCCTGAGTAACTATCACCCAGCCCTCTAGGTTCAGAGTCTTGTCTCGAAGGGAGGCTGTACTGCTAGCTTATAGAAGATTGGCTAGGATTGATTTGCAGTCAAGGGATATTCTCTGGGATAGTAGGCCAGAGGAATCCTGGAATGAGCCAGAAATTCTAACTAGGAAAGAAGATATGGTTTCCAAGAATGTTAGCTTGGGCACAAAAATGTGTGAGATTTAATTAGTACTTGCTATTTGAAGAATTCTATATCACAAGGTGACCAGTTCCCTAGTTTGTCCAGGACCGAGGGACTGAGGGCTTCCCAGGATTTAAAATGGAAAGTTTTATAGTATATATTTCTCCATGTACATTAGATACAGATATAACAATAAAAGTAACCAGACTATATACAGTGTATATGATATATACAGTATATATGATATGTACAGTATATATGATACTGTACAACACTCAGTCAGTGTGGAAAGGTTCATCCTTTTCTTCACTTTCACTTGTCATGTCTTGGACTTTACTTATATTAAGGAAACGCCCACCCAGATTCTCAGGTGGGTTAGTTCAGAGAGCTAACCTGCAGAAAGAGGTGGACTGTTTGAGAGCTGAGCTGGAGAAAAGATGGATTCCCAACAGTAAAGAATAGAACTCATTGTGCAAAGTCTCCAGCACCTGGAATTGCCTCCCCTCCCACCCATCTGCACAGCACAACCTTCCTTCCTCTCACCAGGATATGGCAAAATGGATTCTTTCTAAAAAGGAGAAAACAGAGCTCCCAACAGAAACAGGTCTCCATTCAGGGAAAGGAATGCTTTCTAAAATTTTCTATATCACCCCATTCGGAAACCCTCCAAGAGGCAGGCTGATTTCCTCTCTTGCAGAAACCATTACTATGAAGGTTTAATGCAGGACCCTAAAAAACTCCCGTTTCTAAATTGAATAGTTTATCTTGTAGGTGGGATTTTGTTTTCTTTTCATGCTGGACCTAAATTTGGCATCCTACGGAAGTTTTATTGCACAGCATTACTTGAAACTTCAGCCAAATCTCCCAATTCAAGATTGGCAGCTGGGAAAAATTGAATGAATGGGCTATTTTTTTCTTTCTTTCTTTCCTTCTCCTAACTCCATATGTTTCTCAATTTCTGGCTCATAAATTTAATTAAATAAATATTTTCAAATACAGAAGATGGAGAATGTGAGAACTTGGTAAATATGAAACAAGCTTCTAAATCTATGGGTGTCCATTTGGGAGCCAATGCTATGTGTTTAAGGAGAAAGGTATTGCAAAGCCTCCACAGGGAAGATGAATTGGGATCTTTCTGAAAGAGAAGAAAGATTTTGATATTGAAACATAGAGAAGCCACGGGGAATATGAAGAGCCTTAGGAGGTAACCCTCTTATTATAAACTTGCAAATATGTTTGTGGGAAAAGAGATATTTCTATGATCTAATTGTTGGATTAATTTCAGGGGAGGGAGTATAAATAAACATGCATTACATATTTCCTTGATGTTTCCTAGATACATGTGTTGACTCCAGCAGTAGTAACAAAGCCCCAGGAAAAGACTTAGGCTTATTTTGGAGATAACTGAAATAAGGTTTTAGGGTAGCATCTTGAAGGGATATCCAGGAGGGGCAGTAAGCCTGGTGCTCTAAAACATGATGATAAAGGAAGACCTAATTCAAGTATTCTTTGACTGTATGTGCTCAGGCCAAACAATAAAAGAAGTCTAAGCCATTGTTGTACTTATGAAATGAGATTTCCTTTTCACAGAAGCATGGATTAGCAAATCTGAATCTAGTCTGTGTGAATTTTAGTAATGATAAAATAAGTAAATATGGTAAAAAATAATGTGATTCAGTGCCCTTGTTTCAAGGACAGGAAGTAACATGGGAAGGAGAACAGATAAATGAATCTGGTGGTGTTGGATTGGAATTGGAGCTCTTAGTCGGAATTCATGGCATTTATCACAGACAGACACAGAGAGAGACAGAGAGAGAGAGATGGATGTGGATATAAAGATATATGTGGGTGTAGATGTGTGTATGTGCGTATGTATACATGCATCTATTTCCTAGCTCTGTCCTCTTAAGGGGCATAAAGCAAATAAAGCCCAGTAGTAGTAAGCACACCTGGCTTCCATATCTCAGTTTCTAAATATCATTCTCTACTAAAAGGAATTAAGGCTCTTTGAATAAATGGCTGATTCCATGGCTAGAAAGAAAGTAAAAGATGAGTCTGGAATATCTTTATGTTTCATAAAGTAAGAACATGCCTGATGAATGAAGAAGAAAAGTCAAAAAGAATACAGAAGCCACCTTAGGAGAGCTTCCATTGGGAAGCTCTGGGACAGTTTGAACATCAAAATAAGTTATGATAGTGAAGGATTACAGCCTGTTGAATAAAGAAGAGTCCACTGACTGAACTAAATGAGCAGAAGGGAAAGCTTTTCCTTACATTGGAAAGTCAGCTAATAAATATAGAAGGGATGATGAAAATAGAAATCACCATTTGGCAACTATGGCAGGCAGAATGGGGAGCATGTCTATAGACAGTAAGCCCTTTCAAACTTGTTTGTAGGATCTCACTGAGCTTGCTAACTGACCTTTGAGAGGCAAAGTATTTGAATTTTGCAGCACTGATTATATAAACCTAGACAGAGACACATCTCACTATTTAATAAGACTATGTTAAAAGCCTATCTGATGATGTGTTGGGTGTGGAATTGGGTCCCTCCCCTGCCAGGGACACTGGTGATTTCACCCCATGTTCAGACTGGTCTCAAGCTGAAGACAAGTGCAAAAGGTCTTCCGTAGCCTAGCCAAGCCTATTGGGTTGGAGGGACAGTGTTCCACTCAGAGGGAGCAAGACACATCTTTGTATCTCCTACAGGGCTTTGAGCAGTGCACATGGAGAGCCTTAATAAATGTTTGTTGAGTGAATGAATAAACAAATATATAAAATAATGGGTAAAGTCAGGGTTAATTCTTAAATTAGCCCCTGATGAACCTTAAAAGGAAAAAAAGAAAAAAAGTTTTATTTTAATTTTACTCCGGTAGTAAAATTTACTCTTTTAGAGCCTGGAGACATTCACAATCTTTGTATCCCTGTTCTTTAATTCTAACTTCCCTTGCATTTATAAATGACAGAGAGCATGCTGTGTGAAATACAGCCTTTGTTAATGCTTCCTAAAATTGAACATTATGTTGTTTTTTGATTCCTTCCACTTGGGATTCCAAATGAGCCCAAGTAGATTTGCTGCGGTCCTTGGATAGCTGGAGAAGCAAGGTGATAAGGCACACACACACTGTACACAAGCATACGTAGGCCAACAACATAAACACACACCTAACTAGAAACAGCTGTGCAGAGCTATTTAGTAAAACATTGAGTAGCTGGAACGAGCAGGATTGGGTGGGAATGAGTTCAAACTCCCCCCATGAGGCCTTCCTAAGGCTTTGCAGGAGGGCAAGAAAAAGGTCTGGGAAGTGGGGAAATGGAATGGCTCATCCTGTCCTCAGTGTCTCAGTCCCTGCTGACTTCCCAGTTCTGCTCATCCTTGCAATACTACACATTTTTATTTATGTAACATTCAGGCAGAAAGCAGCCTGAAGCATTCTGAGGGTATTAACAAAGGAGCAATACAAATCAGATTTGACCAAAAGGAAAAGAAGCCTTAGACATCTGAATGGGGAGTAAGAAGGATATCATATACCACTTTACCTGGCCTCTTTCTGGCTTAGGAAAGTCAGTGGATAAATGGTAAAATTTAAAATGCATGGAAGGTTGAGAGGCAAGACTTTCAGCATTTAAGTCTGAGTTGCTGGCATAAATACAGTGTTTCACTCTCCCCAAATTCCTATTTCCAAAGGAATTTAGTCCATCACTAAATAGCATCTTCTGAGTCTCCTCCATGTTCTGAAGTGGGGTAGTAGCAAAGTCATGTCTTTATTTTGAAAGTGAGAAATTTACATTATTTTTAGTTAAAATGATGTCTTCTGAGGAACAACATACAGTAGAATCACAGATTTCAAAAATTGGGAAGATCTTGGAAACCACATAGTCTGAGCTTCTTATCACAGAGGAGATAACTGAAACATGAAAAGAGGAGGGAATTTTCCCAAAGTTTCAGAAAGACTAAGCAGACTTGGCATTGTGAACAAAAGCTAAAATCTCAATTCCAACTCTAAAATCATTAGGTGGCACACATCACCTTCCATCTTTAAACTGAGTCTTCTTTCTCTCTCATCTTCTTCAGCTGTCATCCAAAAATATCCAGCTTGATTGTTCATCTTAGTCATCTGTTGCTTCAGAGCCCAATAAAATTCCCATTTAGCAGCTACAGGAAGCAATTCCTATTCTGTCCAATTGCCTCAGGGTCATCAAGACTCTGGATTTGACACGAGGGATTCCAGTAAAGTTTTGAACAATGGTGGCATTGTTGGGAGAGACATGTTATTCCCAGAATGCGTGAGTTGTAATTGCGTGTTATAGTGGTTTAAGTCTGGAGTTTGAATATTGGCTCTGCCACGTTACAGCAGGGTGAATTTGGCAAACCTCTGTACTGCCTACCTCAGAGGATTCAATGAGATAATGTGGATAAAACACTTAGTACATTTCCTAATATATTAAAATAAACATCATTTATTTAAAATATAGTAATACTCCTTTATCACTTATGTTTCCAGAATAAATCTAAGTCAATATTTTGGTAACTTTTAGACACCAATATGCGTGGGAGCACAATTGTCTTCTGGCATCAAAGCCATGTGAAGAAACCCAGGCTGGCCTGCTGGAGGACAAGAGAAGTGTAGTGCCATCACCCTCACTGCGCTGACGGGAAGCTCAGTGGCTGTCAGATCATGTGAGCAAGGCCATCCTCAATCTTCAGCCCCCAGCTCACCCTCCAACTGATTACAAATGCATAAGCAAACTCAGGCAAGGTTAACTGACCTTGTTCTTTTAGACCTTGTTCTTCTAGACTAGAACTGCTCAGCTGACCTAGAGAATTGTGAGTTAAGTAAATGGTTGTTGATTTAAACCAGTAGTTTTTGAGACAGTTTGTTATGCAGCCCAAGCTAGCTGATAACAGTGCCTCGATGTGGTCATGCCCCCAAATGAATGAGAGATGATCTATGTAAAAAAGATGCCAAGAAGTCTCCATCAGAATTCTTTTTCAGCAGAGTAGTTTTGCATGGAATTATCCCCACATTCTCTCTCTCAGCCCCTCCTTTTCTGGTGAGGAGTGTAGTCTGTGATCCCAGAAAGGAGACTGCTGTCTGGGTGTGGTGGGCGACCAGGGTACGACCTGGCCTCATTAACACCATGCTCCAACCAGCTGAGCCAATCTGCCTGTCTCTGTCCTCCTGGAAACTTTTACCACCCACTGTCTCCCAGACCAGAGCACTCCACCCTTTAGTCTTCCCTGCGAAACAAAGATGTGTGCAAGCACGTAGTGGAAATGCCAGGCAATGAAACTTGGCAGAAGCTTGCTTCCTGGTACTCAGTGTTGGGGTTCCATGAGGGCAGATTTGTCACATTGGAGTCACAGGGGCCAGGAAGGCTTTGCTCCTGGCTACAATAGTCTCCTATGGGGGTGTCTCTAGAAAGAGAAATCCACTTATTCAATAAACTCATTCTTACCTTCCCGGTCTTTTTTGGGAAAAAGGTTCTTACTCATGTTGTTATTTTAATCCATTTTCTTTATCTTAATCCCAGGCATATCATGTTCCAATTTTATTAGCATTTAATATTTCAAAGAAAAAGATCTGTTGTCTTGAACATGTCAGGCATACCCTTCTTTTTACCAGCATGCAAGGGTAAAAGGAGAACTAAAAATTATGTCCTCGCATAGGTCAGTTTTACATGTTTTAATTCATTGTTGCATGGTTCACCTATTTCTACTCTTGTTTCCCATGGGATCCTCAACTCCTGGGCTCTTAAAGGAAATGGCATATACCAGAATGTCATTTTGGTAACTGCCCAGGACCTACCTTCTCTGCCCTAACACACTCATGTCTTCGACTCTTAGATCCTAGACATTATGACTGCCATTGGATGAGCTTGCCAACTGTCCCAGCTTTCCCACCTGGTTTTGGTTTCTGTTCATTCACATCTCTGACTTTAGCATTCCCTACTGTGTAAATGAGAAGCCTCTGCTCTTGACCTCTGTCTCCCGGAACATCATTCCATCTTGGCCAAGACCCACCCACAAACCCCCAATTTGTAACAATCTGGGGACAGTCCCTACTGTCTTATCCCCAAATCAGTTCACATTTCCAAAATCAATATCTCTAAACTATTACTAATGCTTGAATGTCCACCATTAGAGAATTTTTGCTTTAAGTCAGGAGCCAGAAAAGTTTTTTTTTTTATTCAGGGCATAATAATATTTTAGGCTTCACAAGCCTCATTTGGTCTATGTCACATATTTTTCTTCCTTTTCTTTTTTCAACCATTTAATAATGTAAACACCGTTCTTTACTTGATGGCTGTACAAAAACAGGTGTGAACTAAGTTTGACCCACGGTTTGCCTTAATCTTAAATTAAGGCGAAGTCTACTCTTAAAACACAAATATAACTAGAAATGGTAAGTGAGCAACTAACAACTCAGTGAGAACTTGTTCATTTTCCTTGTTTCTAGCTCCAATTGGATAAAACAAGTTTTGAAGGAGGGAGGAGGGAGGCAGGAATGCTTCAGACAGTCCTGTTGTACAGTCAACAGGAAAAATGGAAATTCTGGAGGCTTGGGCAAGGAGAAGGTAAGAAAAGGGCACTGAGTCTAGGTGATCTGACATGTGTTCATAAGGCTAGGGATGGTATTCAAGGTATGTCACAACTGGTAAGGTGTGGGCACTGACCAAAAGAATAAAACACCAGGCAGTCTTTGTGCTGCATCAGGGACTAGAGGTTCCTGCCTCATCAGGCCTTGATGCTTTGGCTACTACATCATGTGTGGGGAGGACCAGACTCATCTTGGGAGTGGGCCTGGGAGTTGAGAAAGAGTGTGTATTGAAAGGCCTAAAATTCCTGTATTGCCTTGACATCTTTGAGCCTCATAGGACTCCAAAGGCCTAACCGTGAGTTCCTCTGTTTTCATTAGATGCTCCACTCTTGGTAGGAAAGGCTCCCCACCTAGTTAATTCCTCTATCAGCTAGACCAACTGCACTCTGTCAGGTCTTCAACCTAATAGGCTTTATTCTCTGCCAGTCCACAAAAGTATTGAAGCAAACAAATTGCATCCTCCTATGCAAACCAGGGGGCACCTGCCCTCTTATGACTAAAAAGCCTGCTGTACAGAGCTCTTGTTTGTTTACCCTATCTCCAAGTGCATCTCTCAGGTGGTCCTGCAAGTCATGTCTGTCCTCCTCTGGGCTGTGAGTGTATGTGACTAATTTACTGCTGTGAATTTTATCTCCACAGTGATGGGTGTTATGTTCAGTCACCGCAGACTATTTTATGTGGATTTTTTATGGGGTGGGGTTTAGGGGTGGATCTTTTCCTCATGGGTGGGTGAATAACATGTGATCAGAACTGGTTATCACTCTGGATCTTTGGGATGTTGAGTATTTAGCAACCAGTAAAGAAGTATTTCAATTTTAACAACCAGTTCAGCTGTATTTGAACAACTGGTAGGGTTGTAATGTATTTGGATGCCTGACACTCCTCTCCTTTAGATTCTCTTATTGGACAATGTCACTCCCTAATTAAGGAGACTGTGAACTCATCCCATTACTTTAGAGGTGACTGGCCAGAATGGATTAGAGATGTTATCACATTGTGTTTAAAGTTTACTTTTCTAGACATCTCTGCAAGGAAGAAACTCTTAGGCTCCTGTTATTGGGCATCAGAAAAAATAAGGTAGAAATCGTGAGCAGGGCCATCATGGAATCTTAGAACCAGAAGGGAACTTATAGTCATCCAGTGCAGTCTCTTCATTATACAAATCAGGACTCTGAAGCTCAGGGAAGGGAAATGATCTGCACAAAGTCACCCCGGGAAAAGAGGCTGGGAGAGGAAAAGCAAGAAGGAAACAAGAGGGGAGAGGGCAGGTATGAAAAAGCAAGATGGGAACGATGTTAGATACAGTTTATGGTTGCCTAAAAATGGGGAAGTGAAATTAGAGCCCCTCAAAGAAAAACTTGTGAACTGCTTACCTTCTAGCACCACCCAGGAGCAGTTGTTTCAGTAAAAACAAGTAGAAATTGCAATTAAAAGCATTGATATCTTTGCCATTAGTCAAATTTCAGACATATTTATGTTAACTTACTTGACATTATTTCCTACCCTGTGAGACAGGCAAGACACAACTCTGATTTTTATCAACATCATACTCTGTACTCCAACATCATACATCCTGTAACTTTATCCCAAGTCACACAGTAGGGAGATTCTGACTCCAGGTCTCTCATGAAGGCAATTCCATATTTTATACAGGGGAAACTTTATCCTCACTGGATGGGTCTCACTCTTTTAGATCAATAGGTTGCTCTGTTGTATGAAATCCAGAGACTTTTACTCAAAGTGGGTGCTAGACTAAGTCAAAGCAGGCATCATGAAGAGCTCTCCCAACTAAGAACTGGAAGAGGCTGATTCTGGTCAAGGCTTTGGGATTGACCAGCTGTATGAACTCAGACACTTCATGCCTATTACCAAAAACAAGAAATCTGGACCAGGTGATGTCTGAGATGGCATCCAGCCCCACTGCCCTGAGGTTGTGATAGTCAGATGGATTTTACTTCTCAGGCAGCTGGTGAATGTGCCTGAATTCACAGGGAGGCACTCAACAGGAAGGATGCAGGTGGAGCTTTCTTCCTAAGGCACATCAGAACCCAGAAGGGACTCACTTCCTCTTAGAAGTTGCAGTGAGTGGGTGCCTGGGTGGCTCAGTTGTTAAGCATCTACCTTTGGCTCAGGTCATGATCCCAGGGTCCTGGGATCAAGCCCCGCATCAGGCTCCCTACTCGGTGGTAATCCTGCTTCTCCCTCTCCTTCTGCTGCTCCCTTGCTTGTGTTCCCTCTCTCACTGTGTTTCTCCCTGCCAAGTAAATAAAATCTTAAAAAAAAAAAAGAAGTTGCAGTGAGTGATCAGGGTGAGCCCTGGGGTATTTTCCTCTAGGGTCATCCAAACAATAGATCTTGAAGACCTGTGAAAAATCATAACATTTAATTATATATGATATGGGCAAAGCTGGAAGGAAAATAGGCATTTCTCATTTATTACTTATGGAAATGTCCATTGGTGCCACCACATTGAAGGACACTTCATAGCATCCTTAATAGTACCTAACACAATAACCATTAAAAGGATAAACATACATCCTTCTGATCCACGATTCATCATCCAGTGAGGATGGTGAACATCCATCCATACCATGTTACCCATCACTGTATCAATTACATCCATACCATGGATCCATACCATGTTACCCATCACTGTATCAATTATAATACAAATGACTGAACTAAATAGCCATTAATAAGAGACTGGTTAAATGACTGTTCAGAGACTGTTCATTCTCCATAACTGTAAGTTAAATGAGAAAGATTTTAATACAGGGTGATTTCTAAAATGGATTATTAGACCAAGAAAGCAAAATGCAAAGTAAAGAAGTGCTCAAAAGATCCCATGATGATAAGATTGTATCAAAGGAACACAGGTGTCAATTGAAAGAGTTCTCAGTGGTCCAAACTGGAATAATTTGAGGAACAAAATAAAGTAGTATTAGATTATGCTATGGCCGGAATTGTCTCACCCCTCAATTCATAATTTGGAGCCCTAACCCTCAGTGTAACTGTATCTGGAAATAGGGTGTTTCAGAAGTAATTAAGGTTAAATGAGGTCATAGAGGTGGGCCTCTGATCTGATAGGATTTGTGTCCTTAGAAGAACCCCAAGGAAGCTTGCTCTGTCTCTACTATGAGGACACAATGAGAAGGTGGATGTCTGCCAGCCAGGAAGTGAGCTCTCACCAGAAATCAAACCAGCCAATACCTTGACCTTGGGTTTTCCAGCCTTCGGTACTGTGAGAAAATAAATTTCTGTTGTTTAAGTCACCTAGTCTGTGGTATTTTGTTATGGCAGCCTAAGCTGACTAATACAGATTATAATACAAACTATAAAATAAATATCCATGGGTCCTTACTGCTATAAATAAATGACTGCTTAAATAAATAAGCGTGGGAGAAGAGACAAATCTCCTGCACAGAATTCCAAATACTTTATTCAGAAACTTTGTCCTCAAGGAGGAGGTATAAACTCACTTTTTCCAAATGGCACAGTAAGGAAAGGGAGGAACATGAGTGAATTTATGGTGGAGAAATCTGCTAGGTGATCACCATCAGTCAGGTGATCAAGGTTAAAATCAAGAGTGCTAAGTTATATAGATGGTGTGTACTTTTCATATGAAAATGGCACTTGATTTCTGTGATCTGATTTCTGTGGCCTTTCTCCCCAAATCCCTAACCCCAGCCTAAACATGAGAAAATCATCAGAGAAATCCCAGTTGAGGGACATTCTACAAAATACCCGACCAACCCCTCTAAATTGTCAAGGTCATCAAAAACAAGGAAAGTCTGAGAAACTTGTACAGCCAAGAGGAGCCTGACAACTAAATGTAATGTGTTATCCTGGATGGGATCTTACAATAGGAAAAAGGACATTAGATGAAAACTAAGGATATTTGAATAAGGTATGGACATTTATTAATGATAATGTATCGATGTTAGTTCTTTCATGGTGACATATGTACCTTACTAATGTTGAGATGTTAATAGTAGAAGACACTGTATATGGGGCTTGTGAGAATTCTCCATACTACTTTTGCAACATTCCTATAAATTTAAAACTATTCCAAAATTAAAATTATTTTTTAAAAATGCAGAACAATGTTTTTCTATATTTCCATTTGTGTGTGTGTCTGTTTAAAGGGCAACTAGGAGGTAGCAGATTAGAAAGAAGAAAAAAAGGGAAAAACAAATGTCTCTGGAAGGAAATACACAAAACTAGAGAGAAGCTCAGTAGATGAGACTTTTTACTGTGTTCTCTTTTGCACATTTTGATTATTATTTTTATGAGAATACTTTTATGTATTTTTAAAAAGTATTAAATATTTAATGTAATTAAAATTCTTAAATATTTAATATTAAACATCATTAAAATAATAGAAGCCTCAACAGGAATTACACTCTCTAGTGGCACAAGTAGAGAGGGGTTGATTCTACCAACTTGGATTGGGAAGCTAACTACAAGGAGGATCTGTCCATATGGCAGGTGCTTCATGAGAAAGAAAAACAACATGTGGAGCAAGATGCCATAAAGGTGATTGAACTGCAGAGACTTAATGAGCTCAGGACATATAGGCCTCAGCATCTGGAGAAGGGAGTCGAGGGACCACTGGGGCAGAAGCTAGGTCAGTACAGCTGTCCATATGGTACTCACTTGTTTTCAGCCTTCTGCACCCTCCTTGTTCTCAGGAAGTGATGTGACAGGAGTGCTAATTGAAAATAAGGACTTGGATGCAGGAAAAGAAAATGCCTGAAACCTTTGCCCAGCACTTGACCCAGGGCTCTGAGTGGCGCTAAGGAAGTTCCAAGAAATTCTTCTGTTTATTGTTTTATATATATATAAATATTTTTGTTCTTTTTTCATTATTATTCCTGTGGATGAACTAGTGTCCCAAAATTTTCTAGGCTCCAGACTAGAAACCTTAGTTTGAAGAATTCTGTGGACAAAGTCATATTTCTTTCATCATCCACACCATATATTTGGGCCTGGTTAATTAAGCACTCAATGCCATCTGTGCACTTCCCTGTATTGTTCTCCAGAGAAAGCAAAGTGTAAGTCTTGTGTCCTATGCATAATCAGCAAATTCCTTGGAGGAATCATGTCTTGTATGTCTTGTATACCCTGCAGCCAACTCAGGGTTGGACCAACTATTTCATGCTTCTAGACTATCCTCTTACTCTTTTATTCCTCAACTTCTGTGTTAAAGTTGTCTTTCTTAGTTGGGGCGGTGGGGGGGACTATGTCATTTATTGTTCCAAGTCAGGATACGTTTGATATTAATAATACTGAGGGACATCAGTCATAAACTGGAACATTCCTAGGGCAAACTGCAAACTGTGACATAAGGTTAGGCTCACTCATAGGTTTACCGTATCGGGGGAAGAATACAAATGGAGGCCCACATATCACATCTAAATATTTAAAAACTGTGCATGAAGCTAAGAAAGCATTAAATAAACTATCCTCCTGTCTCAAAAAGTAGGCCTTTGTAATGACAATACTCATGTTCATACCCTCACCTCCTTTCTTTCCAAGTAATTAAGAAATCAACAGGAAAATAACTATATTCTGTGTGTGAGTGTACATATATACAATATATTATATATATATAATATATATATTATATATAATATATATATATATAGGATATAGGGGACGGAAAGCAGGTGTCTCTTTTATCCTCTACTAGAGGTTTCAGTGACCTATTCCCTATTCCCTATTGCCTCTCTCCAATTCACCATCCAGCTGCCTCCAGAAGGGACTGAGGGCAGTAGTCTGAAGCTTTCTATTCAACCTACCCAAGTCCAAACTTCTCAAACTCTATCTGCAAGGTATCTTAACCCACTAGCCCCACAAGCACAGATTTTTCCAGTTCTCCAAAGAACACTGAGGCTGGAAGGCCAGGTGCAGGTAGAACCCTCAGACTCCTCAGAATACCTTGCTACAAAATGGTGGCTTGTGGCAAGATGCCCTCAGCCCCAGACCCTGGCCCCAAGCTCCTGGATTACCCACTTTCTATTTCTTGCCCAGACTCCTTCCCATACCTTGCAGGCACAGGTATGGACACCCCAGCTCAGTAGTTCCAGGCTGTGTTTCTGTTCCCCACAAATAGTTGCCCCTTAGCCACTACCTGAGTGAGAGGCATGGCCCTCCCTTGGGAAGGAAATTCTGGGGTCCCACATTCCCAGAACATGGTCTGGAAGGTGGACCAAGGTGGACCATCAGCTCTGGGTCATGATCTGGGGCAGGATCCCATGATCTTGTGGATTTCTCATGCTCTGAAGAGGGGCTCAACCAGACAAGACTGTACAGTATTCCCCTCTAAAGTGTGGGACTCCAGGGCAAGACTACTCATCTGAAATGTGTTATGGACTGAATTATGTACCCCCCCAATTCATTCAAAAAAGGTTGAAGTTCTCATTCTCAGTGTGACTGTACTGGGGATAGGTCCTTTAAGGAGGTAATTAAGGTTAAATGAGGTCATGAGGGTGGGGCCCTAATCCATTAGGACTGGTATTCTTATAAGAAGAGGGAGAGAACCAGATATATCTCTCTCTGTCTCTGTCTCTCTTTCTGTGCTCACACTGAAAAGGCTGTATGAGGACACAGCGAATGGTGGCTGTTTACAAGCCTAGGAGACAGGTGTCACCAGAACTCAAGACCATGGGAACCTTTATTTTGGACTTTCTCCAGAACTATGAGAAAATTAATTCTGTTGTTTAAGCCATTCAGCCCATGGTACTTCATTATCGTGGCCCGAGAGGCCAATACACCTGGAATGACTGTGATCCTGTGCAGAGCCTTCCACCCCCCGCTCAGTCTTAGGCATGCTCTTTGCTTTCCAAGTGTAATGAGGAGGTAGGCTTAGATGAAGAAAAGGGGAATGGGAAGTGGAAGAAAGAAAGCAGATGGATGCAGAACATGAGCATTAACGAAGATTGCACCCCAAGGGGCATTGTTCCTGTGTTCCCATGTTCAGCTGACAAGTACCAAATTTCTATTTGTGCCAGGCAGGCATGGGCTAGGCAGCGGAAATGCAGTTTGAACACAATAGATAAGGTACCAGTTCTTGATGTGCCTACTTTCTAGTAGGATCACTGGGTGATAGTATTAGGATAGCCTCTTAAATCCTAAGGAGATGGATGAACAGTATTCTTTTGGAAACCCTCAACCTAATTCTCCATATGTTCCTCATCTGAAGGGGTGACCCAAGAGGGGGGTCCCCCTGTTGCCTCAGTGATCATCTCTCCCCTGACACCTCTGGCAATTGGAGGAGGATGGGTGTGATAAACCCTTCCAGTGTCTGAGCACAGCTGGGATCCATATGTGGCTTGGGGGAGCTGGGTTAGATGGGGAGGTCACTGAGAGGTGAACTCAAACAGGTGGTCCAATTCCTGGCTCTCTATGAAGAGGTTTGGTCAGTGCAGTGACTTAAGAGTTCCAATCCATTACTGTCAAACAGTCATTGGACTAAAAATTTCCTGGACTCCTGGCTATTTAATCCACCTGGGATTAGCCTCAGTCTTCACCAGCCCAAGAGGGGTGTCTCAACACGTTTTTGCTTTGTTTTGTTTTGTTTGCTAAAGAAAACAGGAAAATGAGGGTTCCTTTTCCTCTTCCCCACACCCTCTGTTCCCCTCCCCAAGCAGAATATGGCCCTCTTTTCTTAGTGTCTGCTCAGCATTCCACAAATGGCATCAACATTCTGAACCAGATAATTTGTGATTCTTCAGGCCTTGAAATAAACTTGATCTGATTAGCATTGATCGCCATAATAATAATAATAATAAAAGAGACTTGTTTATTTTCCCAGGGAAGAATTTTCTTTATTTCCTCTTCTCATCTCTTTACTATCAGCTTTTTTCAAAGCTATAAACGCACTAGTTGGCTCCATACCAGGTCATGCCTGTGGGCTTTCACTGTTGTAGTAATGGTAGTGGGAGTGGGGAGGGGGTGGGGAAGAACCTAAAATTTGTCAGCTGGAACTTCCCAGTGAAGGAATGGAAGAATACCAGGTTCCACTCATACCTTGACCATGAGGCTAGCCTTCAAAAGTTTCTGAATACTCTTTTGAACTTCTCCAGTCATCTTTCCAGACACTTTAATGCAAGCAAATCTTCACATTAAAATGATTTTGGGGGAAAAAACCCTCCAAAATACCAAAAGAAGTATGAAATATGATTTTTACAGCCAGCTTTACCTAGAGGAAATCCTTTTAGTACTAAAATTATCTGTGTAAAAGCATTATGCAAACAAGGAAGTTCTGCTTCTGAAATGGAGGAAGAGATTGGAGGGAGTTAATATATGAATTTGCTGGAAAGATCTCTTCTGCTTCCCAGATGTTCACATACCTGTGCCTATCACCACTGCCCCTACTTATGCCTGTCTCATGGCAGCTATAAAATATCCCATTCATATGTTCCTGGAGCATCTTAAGGCCCAGCACTTAGCCTTGGATCTTCAGAGTCCCCCATCCCAGGTCCCCATTCTCACATATCATTCCCACCCAGTGTCTCGATCTAAAATTAGCCCATTTCCCAAAGTGCTCAGCCTCATCTCCTTGGTTCTTCACTCTTTCATTGGATTGGGTTCTTGTCTAGCAATACAAGAATAGGGTGGAAGAACCCATCACTCCAAACAGGCTTCCATTCTTCTCCGGTCCCCAAGGAGACCATGGCATAGCACAAGTATTCAATGACCAGGTGCTGATGTTGGCCTCTTGTCACTGTATCCTGACTTAGCTGGGGGATCCTGGCCCTGTGCCCCCTTTCCAGCCCTTCAACAACTCCTGAGATTTCTCCTCCCCTAAAGCACCCTCTCAAGAGAACCAAGGGGAAAATGAGAGTATGGAGCCCTTGCTAGCTAAATGTGCTCACCCTCAAAATACATGACGTGGGTCATCGTGGGTTATTTACCCAATTGGCAAGACTGAACATGTGCTATAGGCATCAGCTAAATGTGAAATAACTAGAAAATAAAACAGTTCATTTCTGATGACCTTTTGAAGAATTCGGCAATCAAACATATCTAAGAGAAAAACTATTTTTATTTCAGTAAAACTTTAAGTCTTGTCTTCTTAAATTTGGTGTTGTATATTTTGAAAATTGCATTAATTATTTTCATGCCTAGGGTCTCTTAGTGTCTTCTCTGACCCCACATATCATAGAAACAACATACAGTCAGGAGTATTTGCAGAGGAAGGACTAGCACCTAGATGTTCTAGCTGGTTGTGTGAACTCATTCAAATTGTGTAACTTCTCTGGACTGTCATTTCTTAATGTGTCAAACAAAAATTGATCTCAGTGTTTAAAACCACTTTCAGTTCTAAAAGTGCATGATGCTACAACTTTACAGTAATTTAAATTCCTATACATGAACAAGCCGAAGTTTAAAAATTATAATTAACTTATTACCATCATCTTGGCTGGAAGCCTTGGAAGCCATAGTTGCCCATAGGGCACAGATGAAGCTATAGCATGTGTTTTTGAATGGCTCCTCCCTTGGGACATGGCACATGACTCCGTGGCTTGAAGTGGGATGGAGAATGCACCCTCCCTGAAACAAAGGACTCTTTAGGGTCTGGATGTCCAGTGCAAACTGTAAACTTGAAGAGACCACCATGTTCCAATGAAAGAGGCTGATGAAAAACAGATCCTGGACCCACATTTGCAGAGTTCCTAGTGATTGCTCAGCTCCTACTCAGCACATGGCTCTGCTCTATCTATAATTGAGAAAATGGAAAGGCCATTTCCTGGCCCCACATCCAGACCCAATCCATCCACTCCCATGGGGAATCTTGATCAGAGACTCCCTGGGCAGTGACCTCTTGGGGAATGTAGTAAATCCTATCCAGTAGGTAATCTTTAAGGAGCCTTCAGGCTTTCATGCCTTGCAACTTAAAACCTGGGGCCTTAGGAGTAGGAGTTTGATTTCCAGGAAAATAGACAAAGCTAATTCTGTAGCCCCAATGTCTCTTGGTCACCGGCTGTGCCTTAGATGAGGAAGGCGGGCCACCCAAAGTCGAAGCAAGAATAGTAAAAGAACAGAAACCTCAGAGCATTGACATTTTGTGTGTGGTTTGGAAGGAGGTATGGACAGCTTCCGCCCAGAGAATCCAAGAAGGCTTCCTAGGGGAGATGGGAGCCTGGGAGAGTTTTAAAGAGGGAGGAGATTAAAGATTAATCTCAAAGAGATTTGAGATTAAAAAGGAGGCTTTCCACAGGCAAACCCAAACTGATTAGCTGCCTGAATGCTAGAGGCTGTGAACCCCAGGGTACCACTCAGTGGGTGGTCTTTGCTATTGTGTGAATTACCCATGGACCCCCAGAATGTTGTGGGCTGTCCTTTCCGGGTTGGACTGCTGTTACTGCTCCCTTTAGCCTGGAGCGGGAGGCACCATAAGCCTTAGCCTGACAAGGACACAAAGCAGAGGTGAAGGGGAAGAAGTGACTGACAGGGAGGATGGTGGCAGGCCAATTGTCCTGAAGACTTCACTGCCCACCCAGCTGCCCTTCTCACCCTCCCCTTCCAAGGCCCTCCAGAACAAGTGCTTTTCCCGCCAGATGTTTTGAGTCTCCTTTCCCATCCTAATTAAAGACAGCTTTTCTGTAGACTTGGGAAGGAAGGGGAGGAATATGCCCTGCAGCCCTTTTCCTTAGCTCCTCCCTCCTTCCTCTGGGGTAAGCCCGTCTCCATTTCCAAGCAAAAGGTGGGGTCAGATGGTTCACCCAGCCCCTTTGCAGCAGAAAGCCAGTCTCAGGACTCCAGCTCCCTTTCCCAGTAGGAGGAATGTAGTCCTCACCGCATCTCCCCCATCCTCTCCCCTGTGGCACTCACCTCAGTAAGATAGCTGCAAACCCCATTTCCTCAGAGAAGCTGCGCTTTCGGCTTTCCAGCTGTCAGTGGGGGAACAATGCCTCTGCCTCAGAACAGACGTCTTTCCCGGGAGAGAGCTATAGCCAGTTAGAGAAATTATTCACTTCTCTCGCCAAGTACCACTGGAATCACTCAATTAGGGATAACTGCAGTTCAGCACCCGTTCCCAAGGGAAGCCATGTAACATCAGAAATCCTGTCCAGATGCACCCCTGGGCCTGCACAGTCTTCAACCAGCCCAGTGCTTCTGTCAGTCCAGTTTCATATTCTGTAATTCTGGGGATCATCAGGCAAGGGTGAAAGGACCCCTACCTACAGAGCACTGTGGAGGAGCACCCTTTCATTGGGTCAGTAACCCACATTTTTCAGACCACCGAAGCCTGAATTTGAAAATAGGATCCCAAAAGCAAACACAGAACTTCTCCAGGAAAGTACACTTGTGATCTGCAGAACTTCCAGCTCCCTCTCAAATTTCTTTCAAGCAGCCTTGAGTTTCTGTCCCCCTTGGTGTCTCCTCAGTAGCCTCAGAGCAGAGTGTCCATTATGTGCTCTGCAAAGCGGTCCTCAGGGCTACCATGTGACATCTGGTGCTTTTATCCTTTCCCATTCTGGCTCATTTGGGGTAATGACTCCTATTGCTGCTGAATCTCTGTCACTGATGTCTGCTGGAGACATTTAATTCTTGCCAGTATCCAATGTCAAAGTTGTTGCTGTCTATAGTGGAGCATCCTCACCAATTACAACTGAAGATACTGGCACCAATGCTGAAGATGCCCTGCATGCCAATATACCAGCATTTTTGTTTTTACTTTGCTCTTTTACTGGTCCCACAAAATCACAGTGGCTGGCATCAGGAAAGGGAATCCTCTGGGGTGAGATGCCCTTTCGTCTAGAATGGGTGGGCCTGTGTCCTGAAAGCAAACACATGTGCCCTGAGGCTAACTCCACTCCTTGTATAAATACCTGGCTGACTTACCCCGTTGGCCCTCTGCGTATGGCATGTCTTCTAAATCCCTACACTCAGATAGTTCTAATTCACACTGAGACAGATTTAGAATTACTATGACTGTTGTAGTTAAGAGCTTGGGTTTGAACCCTGGTTCCACCACTTACCAGCTCTGAACTTAAGCTTCCTCATTTGTAAAACATGGAAGATAATAATTCTTATGTCACAAAGTCGTGTTGAAGGCTATGCATACAACTTACTTACCCTGTGTGGTCAATAAATATTGACTATTATAATTTTCATTAAGTTTTTCTTAGTGAAGAAGGAGTTGAGGCTGAGATGGGTGAGGCGACTTATCTACTACATAGCCAGTGAGTGGCAAAGGCAAATCAATGGACCTTCAAGCATCTGGCTTAAAGTTCAGTCTTCTTGAATAATATCATCTTTCCACGGCTCCACAGGTGAACTTCTACCAGACCTTTATTTGCTTTACAGTTTTTTCCCATTTAATGTCACTGGTGAGTCCATTCTTGAAAAACTCAATATGCAAACAGAGTCAAGGGAAAGCAGGAAGAAGATGAAGAGAAAGCAGTCCACAAATTCTGGTAAAGTAGAAGGAATCATCCATGAGTCATCTGATCGTGACCAGCCTCTTCAGCTCCTTATTTTATGGAGGAATTCAGAAGACAAATCACCTTCAAAGGGAAGTCATGAGACTTAGAGACTAATCAAACTTTGCTCCACTCCTGGCACACTAACTGTTAGTTGGGGTCTTTTGATAATGCACTGACTACTCTATATAAGGGAACAAGAAGGGACTTTGATAATTTTTCCCTTATTGGAAAAGCTCAAACTTGAGAATTACAAAGGGAAAAGAACTTTGCCAAGGTGACACATTCAAGATCTGGGCAGAGCTGGAACTAAAACCCAGGTCTCATGAATGTTTTACTGTGGTCTGAATCTAAGATGTTTTCCCAGAGGCTTCAGAGTGAGGCCCTGAAAGGGCCACATGTCAGTCACGTGCAGCGTTGCTCTGGTAGAACAAACAGACTTATGAGACTGCAGAGCAGATATAGGCAGCCCGTGGGGAGCCGGGAAGCCCTTACTCTTGTATTCTTCTTACTGTTGAACATTAAGTGCTCAAACTTTGGCAGAAAGAATGTTCTCCAACAGGCTAGTTTTACCCTTTAATAAAATACGTAGCTGTTTTCATGATGGTAATTTAAGGGAGGCATGTTAGTGCTCTGTACTATCTACCTGTTACATAACAAGTTAAAGTTAGTGGTATAATTGATAAAAATTTTATAAGAATTTCTGTGTGTCAGGAATTGGAGAGGCACTTGGCTGGGTGGTTCTGGCTTGAGATCCCTTATGAAGTTGTAGTCAGGATGTCAGCTGGGGCTGCAATCTTCTGAAGGCCTGATTAGAGCTGGAGACTCTGCTTCCAAGATGGTGCATTCACACAGCTATGGTCTGGAGACCTCAGATCCTCATCACATGGAGGTAAAGGGCCAGCCCTGGCAGCTGATGTATCCCAGAGGTAGTGATCAAGAGAGACACCAAGGAGGATGCTGCCTCATGCATGATTGAGTCTCAGAAGCCATGAACTCTCATCTCTGCCATCTTCTAGTCTTTAGGATTAAGTTACTAAATCCACTTCACACTAATAGAAGGGGGAATATCAAGAATTTGTGAAGCATTTTTTCATGTATCTATTGGCCATTCGTATGTCTTCTTTGGAGAAAAATTTGTTCATGTCTTCTGCCCATTTCTCGACTGGATTATTTATTTTTGGGGTGTTGAGTTTGATAAGTTCTTTATAGATCTTAGAGACCAGCTCTTTATCTCATATGTCATTTGCAAATACCTTCTCCCATTCTGTAGATTGCCTTCTAGTTTTGTTGACTGTTTCCCTTGCTGTGCAGAAGCTCCACAACACTTGGCATCAGGAAAATACAAATCAAAACCAAAACTACAGTGAGATACTAGTCAGAATGGCTAAAATTAACAAGTAAGGAAAGAACAAATATTGGGGAGGATGTGGAGAAAGAGGAACCCTCTTACACTGTTGGTGGGAATGCAAGCTAGTACAGCCACTCTGGGAACAGTATGGAGGTTCCTCAATAAGTTAAAAATAGAGCTACCCTATGACCTAGCAATTGCACTACAAGGTATTTACCCAAAGATACAAATATATTTATCTGAAGGGGACCTGCACCCCAATGTTCATAGCAACAATGTCGACAATAGCCAAACTGTGGAAAGGGTCCAGATGTCCATCGACAGATGAATGGATAAAGATGTGAGATATAGATATAGATATAGATGATATAGATATAGATAGATATGTAGATATAGATATATATGTGTGTATGTGTGTATAAGAATTCTTATACACAATGGAATATTACTCAGCCATCAGAAAGGATGAATACCTACCATTTACATCAACATGGGTGGAACTGAAGGCCATTATGCTGACTGAAATTAAGTCAATCAGAGAAAGACAATTATATAGTTTCACTCATATATGGAATATAAGAAAAAAGGCAAAAGATCATAGTAGGGAGGGAAAACTGAATGGGAAGTCATTGAGGGAGAAAAACTATGAAGTGTACTATATATTGGCAAATTAAATTTAAATTAAAAAAAGAATTTGTGGTAAACACCGAGTAGTGCAATTGCAGGGTCGTAGGGTAGCTGTATATTTAATTTCCTGAGGAATCTCCATACTCTTTTCCAAAGTGGCTGCACCAACTTGCATTCTCACCAACAGTGGAGGAGGGATCCCCTTTCTCCACATCCTCTCCAGCATTTGTTATTTACTGTCTTGTTGATTTTGGCCATTCTAACTGGTGTAAGGTGGTATCTCAGTGTGGTTTTGATTTGAATCTCTCTGATGGCTAAAGATGATGAACATTCTTTTATGTGTCTGTTAGCCATTTGTACGTCTTCTTTGGAGAAGTGTCTGTTCATGTCTTCTGCCCATTTTTTGATATGATTTTCTGTTTTGTGAGTGTTGAGTTTGAGGAGTTCTTTATAGATCTTAGATATCAGACCTTTGTCTGTAGTGTTATTTGCGAATATCTTCTCCCATTCTGTGGGTTGCCTGTTTGTTTTGTGGACTGTTTCCTCAAACTCAACGCTCACAAAATAGATACATCTGGTTTCTCCCCCTTTGGGTTTCCCTCCCTTCCCCTGTAGTCCTCCATGCTATTGCTTATGTTCCACATATGAGTGAAACCATATGATAATTGTATTTCTCTGTTTGACTTACTTCACTTAGCATAATCCCCTCCAGTTCTATCCATGTCAATGCAAATGGCGGGCACTCATCATTTCTGATGTCTGCATAATATTCCATTGTATATGTGTACCACATCTTCCTTATCCATTTATCTGTTGAAGGGCATCTTGGCTCTTTCCACAGTTTGGCTACTATGGACATTGCTGCTATGAACATTGGGGTGCATGTGCCCCTTCTTTTCACTCTACCTGTATCTTTGGGGTAAATACCTACTAGTGGAACTGGTGGGTCATAGGGTAGCTCTATTTTTAACATCTTGAGAAACCTCTATACTGTTTTCCAGAGTGGCTGCACCAGCTTGCACTGTAGACATACTCTATCAGTCTGAGCATTATCCATTTGTTTGAAATTTCATGTTGGTAAATTCAAGAGAAATCTAAAAAAAAAAAGACAAAATTCATTTTCAAGTCAAGCAATTTAAATTTATGTCAGTTGTGAGTGTATGGGGTGACATTGACCAAGAATTGGAGGTTCAGGTTCTATTTTACACTCTGCCTCTGGCATACCATAGGTCTTGGACATATCATTTCTTCTGAGGCTCAGTTTTTTTCCTTTGTAAAATAAAGTACTTGGCCTAGATTTTTACAGAGTCCCCTTTGACTTTGATATTCTCTCTCCTAATACTATCTATTATATTTTTAAATCCATTTATGACAATATCTCCTGTGTATGCTATCTATCCAGACATATATGCATGTATGTTTGAATACATATGTATATATTTAACATGTTTTTATGTGTCTCTATGTCAAAAGTCTATTTAAGTAAAATTTTTATGGCCCTTTAGTTTTAGAAGTAAGGTGAGGCTGTTTCTGTTAGAAGAAAATATTTTATTTGCCCACAGCAGCCAAAGCACAGCATGCTATTTCTATAAATGGGGCATGATGATGTTTTGTTATGAAATGCCTTTTGATGTAGGACAGCCACAGTCCAATGACTTCCAAATATATTTCAGCCTACTGTAAAGAATAAAATGATAGATCTTCTCTTGGCCACAGGGTCTCTGCACACATTTCCAGGAACCTGAGACCATTTACTAAATCCAAACAGAGAAACATTGTTTTAATGGTTATAGATGTGTCCACTCAGCTTTGAACAAGCCCTCCTGCCTACTCCTAGCCCCTCATGTCTGAAGCCCAGCACGAATCGGTCAGCCTGGATCACAAAAGAAGCAACATACCTGAGTGTCTTTTCAAGACAAAATACCAGCCCTCCAAGTTGCCCCACAGACCACATATGACTCTTCTTAACCGACCATTCTGCATGCAAAATACCCATTAGTCAGGAGGTCTCTTTATTTTCCCCAAAGACTATCCGTTTATAGAACAAAATGTTAAGGGGAAAAATTTTTTAAAAATATGAAGAACAACTTAGGAATTGAAGAAATTGGAAGTATTGTTCTATGGGCTTCTCTAGTCTCTGGGTCTTCCCTAGCAGTCTTACTGTGCATATACATCCCAGGAAACTATTCATACAGATCCAAAAGACGGTCTTGCTCAAGATATTCACAGTGGTGATGTTTGTAGTCATGGGAGTTAGATTCAGTTAGGTGTGCATCTTCAGGGAATGGACAAGCACATGTGGTAGAAGCATAGTATGGATACTGTGCAATTACTTGAAGTGTATTAGTAATCTATTGCTGTGTAACAAATTACCCAAAACTTAGGATCTTAAAGCAGCAAATATTTATTATCTTGTAGACTCTATGGGTCAGGAGCCAGCATAGCCAAGTTGGGTCTTTTGGCTCAGGACCTGTCATAAGAGGGCAATCAAGTATTATCCAGAGCTGCAGTCATCCCAACGCTCAACTGAACTGAGGGAATGTTTACTTCCAAAGTCACTCATAGGGTGTTGGCAGGATTCCATTTTTTTTGTGCTATTGAACTATGGGCCTCAATTTCTTGCTGACTGTTGGCTGGAGGCCTCTCTCCAACCCCTGCCATTGGGCCTCTGTAGAAGGCAGTTCTAAACAGTTCAGCTGGCTTGCATCAGAGTGAACAAAATAAGAAAGCAAGAGAGGAAGATAGAAGTTTTTTGTAACTGAATCTCATAAGTGACATCCATCACTTTTGCCACATTCTGTTCATTAGGAGCAGGTCACTAGGTCTGGTTCACATGTGAGAGGAGCATTAAATATAGTACTTCACAGAAAAGGGTAAGAGCTGAGATGAAGTCTGCAGTTTGATTTACAACCTGTCTAAACTGAAATACAGAGGAAGCAATGCTACATGTTTTTTAAGACACAATAGACTCAAGGACATATAACAGTTCCATGGCAATGTTTGCCTGCTAGGCATGGAAAGTGGAAGAAAAGTGAGAATAAATAACTACACAAATCCAGAGTGGGGCCTTGCAGACCCAGGAGAAAATGGTGGACTAGGAACTCAGGACCAAGTTCAATTTTCTGCATCTGAGTTTCAAAAGAAAGAGAGAGTAATGACACAAAAGCTTTATGTATCCTAATACTCATGCCCTAACAGAAGGTTCTCTCCAAGATCTCACACCCCAGTGTCACATTGGATTAAAGCCACCTCAAACCCTCAGAGCTCAGAGATTTCTACTGAGTAAAAGTGGCATCTGTGTCATTATGGCTTATTTTGGAGTTGGTAAGAAGCTCTAAAAATTCAGTGTGTAAAAGATGGGCCAACAAGGTGACCAACTGTCCCAGGACCAAAGGAGTTCCTAAACTAAAATCAAGATAGTCCTGGGAAAATTGGGATGAGTTGGTCACCTTAACAATGTGGGGAGCTTGTGAAAAATGAAAATTGCAGCATATTCACAGGAGACTGGATTCAGTGTGCCTGAGCTAGACCAGAAATCTGCATTTTAAGCAGCACCAGAAGCCCTTCTAATACAGTTGGTCCATGGGTCACCTTCTGAGAAACATTACCATAGAAGAATACTCTGGAAAGGTATTGCTGCACATATTGCATAAAGCACTGCATAAACAATGAATCTTGGAACACTGCATCAAAAACTAATGATGTATTTTACGGTGACTAACGTAACACAATAAAAAAAATTAAAAAAAAAGGTAATGCTGGTAGCATGAAGTCTCTAGCAATTCTCAAGTTCATGATCACAAATCTTATGCAGCCTCTGAGAGTAATACTTCATTACCTGTTGATAATCCACGGGCTCTAGTTCATAGTTCACCGATTTCTAGAATTTGTCTTCCACATAACACAAACCCCAAGATCTAGGAGACAAAGTTCAGGAAGGGGGCAAGACAGAAGTTTAGGGAAAAAGATATCTCTAACTGGCTGTTACAAGAAACCACACCCCACGGCTGGATTAGCCAGCTGCAGAAAAGTCTCCTGAAAGTCACCCACCCCACAGGGAGATCTGAAGAATGTGCTAATAAGATTAGAGTGAGAATGTACACGTCTTCAGGAAGGAGCCTGCCTAAAATGTAATCCCGGTAAAATATTTTCCGTATTTGGAAAATAAAAAGGTTACACAAGTATATTGAGAAGAGAAAATGTGATGAGGTAATGATGAAGGCCCAATGGAATCTAGCTGAAAGAGGGTGTGGAGTCCTGACATCATGGGGAGGCTGGTCACGAGTGGCTGCTGGTTTACGTAGGTAGATCCATCCTTATGAGGAAGAGCGTGTCATCAGACCACAAAAGTTTGTCAAATATTTCTAGGTCCAATCAATTGTTCCTGCTCCATTTTTATATTCACTAAGTAGCCTTTTAATCTCCCTTTATTCTTTGTTTCCAAATATAGACTGAATAATTTCTATGTGAAGGATGCCTAGGGGTTTAGCGTTGGTTGCGTCCTACTTAATTTTTTGGTTGGATTTTACATCTAATGAAGGTAAATTCTAATTACCAGAAGACCAATGCAAACAAAGTTTATTGGTGGGTTCAAAAGTCATTTCTAACCGTAAGAGCTTGTCATGGTTTTCGATTCCCCTTAAAGTCCTGAAATAGAATTTCAAGAGTCCAGAAATAAAAATTCAAGGACCCTTGGTTTATTTGGGAGAAGAATCCCAGGAAACACATGTGAAACAGTAGAGAGTAAGACAAGGAAGGAAACTGTTAAAAGGTACATGTCGAGCCAGTTACCATTAAGGCCAACTAGCATTACAGGCTGGTTGGGAACTCTGAGACAATATGGACACTATACTGTCCATATATAGACTATGCTTCAGAGTTATTCTAAACAAGGGGTATTCATCCACTAATTCTCCATCTGTCATCGGTTGAGAGTTGCTTCTCAGGGGATTAAGTCTCAGATACTTCTGTGCTGTCCTATGTGAGGGTTGAACATGCTCTCATGACTACACAGAGTCACAGATGTTTTCCATAAACAACCTTGAGATTGCAGAGATGAATACCAGGGGGATATGGGTGGGCTATCAACAGCATCTGCTATAATAGCTCAAATTTGCTGCATGCTTATGGGATTCTATATGTCAGATTAAATATGTATCATCTCATTTAATATCTGATTAATAGTCCCCATTTCCCAGATCAGGAAACAGATGTAGAGTGCAAAGTGACTTGCCTGTGGTCACACAGTCAGCTAATAGTATATCTGGGATTTCAACCATACAGTTCATCTTCAGAATTGAAGCTTTTGGCCACTTCATTCTACTGGATCCTAGAAAAGTTTATATCTGGCTCAGGGAATAGAAATAGATTTCAAGATATGGGTGTAAAAATCACCTGCTTCATGAAGTGTAGATTGGATTTCAGTTTGGGATTCAGCACTGGTCTCAAGTATGGATGTATGGATGAAGTTCAAGACTCATCATGGGTCCCTTTTGGCTGGAATATAAATCACAAGTATTTGAGAGCAGGCAATATCGAGGAGGATTTTGAAAGCCAAAGTAAGGAATTTACATACAGAGATTGGGAGATAAGGAACTACTGAGGTTTTTTTGAGCAAGGCATGACAGGAGGTGGGCTTGAGCAACAAACTAAGGGTTTTGGAGGGGATGGAAATAGGGGGTTGGGTGAGCCTGGTGGTGGGTATTGAGGAGGGCATGTATTGCATGGAGCACTGGGTGTGGTGCATAAACAATTAATCTTGTAACACTAAAAAATAAAATAAACGTATTTGGGGAAAAAATAAAAATAAATAAGGAGTGTTGATAATATAAAACAATGTTAATCAAGTAACACTGATCAGAAAACAATGAATTGACTGGGTTGACCAAAGGAAAGGGGAAGATGGAAAACCAGGTAGGAACCATGGCAATAATTCAGGAATCTGAGGATACTTCTTTCAGAGTCCCAGAGTCAGTGTGAATGGGCATGGTAGAACAGGTGTGAAGAGCAGTTCTGATAAAGACTTCTAGACCAGATCATGGACCCTGAATGTTAAAGGACTCTAATCCCAGACACAGGGTCATTGTTGGAACACACCAGAGAGAGGGACCAGACGAACTAGCTTTGACTTGGGCATGGGTAGACTTTCCAGTTCCGCTCCAGCATCTGGTCCTAAGCTTTCCTATTTAGATTTAATCTTTTCACTGTGGGTTGACCAGATTCCGTGTGAACTGATGTGATTCATTTCACTGAAGAAAAGAGATCAACAAATGATGGTTTGATAAATCAATTCACCATGACATTCATAATAGCTCCTGAAATACTCTGGTTGATAGGCTAGTTGATGCGTTGTCTTTCAAGAAAGGGGCTATTCTCTCTCTTCTTTTGATAGCTGTAGAATGAAAAGTGACCAGAACCCTAAATGCACACCTAGTCCGAGTTTCTATATTCACCTTTTGTCTGGAGATTTTTTTTATTATTTTATTTTATTGTTTTTATTTTTTGTTATTTTATTTTCTGCAATTTTATTTTTTATTTTTTAAAAAAGAATTTATTTTTTAATTTATTTTTTATTATTATGTTCAATTATCTGGACATTTTAATTCAAACTCTCAACTATGCCTTTTTGCTGATGACTTTCAAATTCATATCTCCAAAACTCACCTTTTTCCTTGAATGTAATTTCCAGCTGCTGGTTAGGTGTCTCCACCAGGACATTCTGCTAGCTCCTCAAACTCAATATCATCAAAAATCATGCTTGTCACACTCTTCTACAAACACATTTGTCTTTCTGACTTCCTAATTTGTAGTAATTATCCTATCATACCCCAATTTGCCAAGTGACTCAACTCTGGGAATTGCCTTTCACTCCTTTGCAACTGTCCATCCCATCTAATGGTTGTTAAAACCTGTTGATTCTACTATTACAACATCTTTTAAAATTGATGGACCCTTATCTCTTCACAGTAATATAGAATAGTATAGCATATTAATAGTAATAGTATAGTAATTAATAGAGTAACAGTATAGTATAGTAATTAATATAGTAATTAGTGTAGTAATAATAGTAGTATAGTAATAATATAGAGTAGTAGTAGTTTAATAATTAATATAGTAATAATAGTAATAGCATAATTTAGGTTTTCATTACCTATTACTTAGCTTCATACCTGGAATATATCCCCATTCCTTTTACTATTGTCTTTCAAAATATATGGGGGCTCATCTTCATAGTATTTTTCTGTGTATCGTCAATTATCATTGATAATTAATGATTATCAGCCACATTTCAGATGAGAAAACTGTGGTATTGAGAGGTCAAGTGACTTTCTCAAGATAAACTAGTCAGTGACAGGACCTGAATTTGAATCCCGATCTTTGTTTTTTCTATGAACAAAGGGTTACATTGAACATCTTGGCTTCTTTTCTAGATTTTGAGCTCCTCAAAGTGGGGGTTGTTTTGTATAACCATGTGATTCTTGCACGATGCATTACTAAGAGTGGCTACTGCTTGATTTTTTTTTTTTTTTTTAATGAATGAAGATTGTGCTTGATGATAGCATTCAGGGGACATGAAGCTGGAAGTCATTTGGTCCTGCTGTTCTGTAGAAGGGAGATTGTACCTAATCCAGCCTGATGACAGACTTTAGCCATACCAGATCGTTTAAGTAGTATCTGGCCAGGGTAGAAGGGACCCAAGAGAAATCAGGCTGCAGCCTACATGAAATCAGACATTGGGCTCATAAAGCATGTGCTAAGCTGGACTTTCTTTGTTGCAAACCTAGAAACACACACTTTTCTTAACCTAACAAAAGAAGAGTCAGAATTGGAGACTTGAAATAGAGTACATGTAAGAGAGTGTTTGCAAATGTAGGTGGGGCAGCAGCTCTCTGGGAGACCCAGTAAAATTACTTTCTGGCTGAATGAGCTTGCAAACACCCTTTCTTGAGGCTGAGCAGAGCTATTTCATGCCTCTACCGCAGGCATTTCTCTCTGAAAAATCAACGACCCAAGAAAGCCGTTGGTGGTAGGAGGAGGGGGGAGTCCCTGAGCTAATCCTTGAGGTTGAGACAGAAACACGGCTGCTTTGGATTCAGCCTGGGGAGATCAAGGGAAAGCATGACTGCTCTGTTTGGAAAGGCCGTCTTCAGCTGGCACCATTCTGAGCACTCAAGTTCTCTGTCAATAAGCACTTTACAGGGGAGATAAATGGATTTGAAGCTGAGGATGGGAGGAGAGTATCTGGGAAAGAATAAACACATTATCTGAGCCCTTCCACCAAGCCCCTTCACTGACATGCTCAAGGAATCAGACCATGTGGTCTGAGGATGGGTAGGAGGGACACTCTACCTCTATGGGTAAGGCAATTTACAGAGGTCTGGTCCAATAATAGTAGGCGGTATTTGAGACCAGGGTCTGTACTTTGCTTCACCCACATGTGTGCCAGGTTCTGTGCTATGGGATTGAATATCAAATGCCAATTTAGCCACCATCTTAACAGCAAGACTAGAAATAATTGACTTCTTGCAAAAAGAGAGCATGAATATTCATTCTAGATGGATAGGTGGGTGGCAATATTCTGCAAACACAGAATGTGAAACCAAACACTTGGGCAAATTCAAGAAAATTTGACTGTTTTGTTGTTTTTTTTTTTTTTTTTCCCTATAATGACATCCCTTCCTTATGTATTTTTAAATGTAAGAAAAGTCCTTCCCAAGGAAGTATAGGTTTAGGGAAGGGTAGATTCAGGCACACTAAGGTCTCAAGATACTAAATCAATCAGTACTGGCTTTATTTTATTAAACATGACCTCCCCTCAGAGTCCAGGCTGAGGAATCAGGCATCAGTATTCAGTACTGAAGAATACAGTTTTGAAAAATGATATATTTAGTTAGATTCCCTTACAGTGCAACTTGGGTGTTCTTAAATCCCCTAGAAGAGCCTTGTCCTAGTTAACATCACTAGTACATCTTTATCAGATAGAAGTGATTTCCTAATTCTAGTACATTCCTTGTCCTGCTACATTTGCTGATATGGTTCATGCACACCCCATTTTATTGCCCTTCATCCTATGTCAGCTTACTTCTACATACTTGGCAAGCTGGTGGCTACCTATAGCTCTGGTTTCAATATATGGTACTTCCTCTAGCACTCCAAGGTCAAGAATTTCTTTCCTTCCCTCCCCATTATTTCCTGTCTTTCTCTTCTTTCTTTCCTAGTTCTTGTTCCCATCATCTCTGAGCTGTACTATGGCTATAACATGCTTCCATATATTTTCTACATTACTTCTATAGTAGATACTATAAAACAGGAACTTTCTTTGTCATTTCACTAAGAACCCACTTATCACCAAGACCTGAATACCCCTTCATTTCCCCTTCCTGATCTCAGATCCATATAAGTAGAAGACAGGGGAGGAGTTGAGGGAAGAATCGTCTTTTAAGTGACTTGTAGCCTGGGTTGGGACAGTAATATATCCCTCTTTCCTAAGCCAAGTGAGAGAGTTACCAAGAGAATCACTTTTTTTTCTTTTTATATATGTATATAAAAGCACTTATTTTTTTTTAATTTTTATTTTATTTTTTCAGTGTTCCAAGATTCATTGTTCATGCACCACACCCAGTGCTCCATGCAATACAAGAGAATCACTCTTAGAGACTCTGGATGCTCCAAGAAATAAAGACTAGGATTACAGTCTCTCATTAGAGGTTTCTTGAGTAGCAGAGTTGATGAACTTCACAAATTTTCTTGCTTGCATCTCTCCCCAATTCCCAGCTTCACCTTTAGCAGGGAAAAGGGAGACTGTATGGAGAAGAAGAGAATCTGCCCTCCCTCCTTTTATGTTGCTACAGAGATGTGAGATTTCTTTGGGTCAAATGTCCATCACAGAATGGAGCAGCTTTCATGCTATTTGGCTCTCTTTTCTGCTTTCTTCCACCCAGGGAGGGTGGCCAATGTGTCTTGGCTTCCAGCAGCAATAGGTGGTGACACCAAACAGGTAGGGGGAAGTGCTGTTGGAAATAATAAGCTGGAGACTAGTCTCCCTAAATCAGGCAATTGATACATGAATCTCTTTCCTCCAAAGAGGTCAAGAGGAAACATTTGTGTGTCTGCTGACAGAAGGCATCTACTACCAGCCACACTAGTGAGAAAGGCAGAAACTGCCATGAGAAAGACAACTACAACAGAGACTATTACTTAAGCAAGATGTTCTTATTTTTTCCATCTCCCAACATCTGACATGGGCTAGAGCCTTGAATAGGACAAGGAATATGTTGGCCTGGGGAAGACAATTCCTCCATCTCAATCCCTAGGTTGAAGAAGAGCAAATAAGAAAGCAGGCACCCCTCTTCTGGTCCCTTTAATCATGAACAGTGAAGAGGAAATCCTTAAGTGGAATATGAGATTATAGTTTTAAATTGGAGCATTTCCAGTAACTGAAAATGACCCTAAACTGGCCACCAGGAAGTTATGTTTAAGATGTCACTACAAGGCCAAAAAGGCATGGCTGAGGGCCTGGGGGAAACTCACCCCAACTACTTTCTGTTTGCACTACTCAGGAGACAACATACAATAAATGAGTTCTCATCATGACATGCAAGTCTCATCATGTCACCCTACTGATGAGGAGTTCCCAAAGACTCCTTATGCTTTCCCCTACAGGATAAAAATGTGCTGTTTGCATGACTCACAAAGCCATTGGTGATCAAGCACATTTTGCCTCCATGGTGTTACTTACCTCTTAATTCCAGATTTGACATTTAAACAGTTATCCCAGCGTATCAGGTTCTCCCAAGCCGTCTGTGTCTTTTCACACAGTGTCCCACACCAGGAGGGCCCCTTTCCCAGGAGAAATTCTATCAAGCCTTGGTTTAAGCATAATCTCTTCTGTTAAGTCTTTCCTAATGTTTAGAGGCAGCATTCCTTATTTCTTCTGCCATTTTCTCTTTGTATATAGAGCTCAATTATCTTATTGAGCTACTCCTCATGCAGTATTTGTGTGTCTGTTTTCTCAGTAGACTCTAAGTTCTTTGAAGACATCAGCTGTGTGTTATCCCTCCTAACCCTATGTGTGGGTGGGGAGCGGGTGGTTTGAAGAATAAATCCAGAGCCTGTGCCAAGAACATGAAATTTGCTTCAAAGAGACTGCCTTAAGTCTGTGATGATATGGCTTTTGGGCTTTTGGGCTGAAGAGAAAAGAAAAAATCTGATTTTGTCTATCAAGGTTCTTTCTATTTGATATATGTTCCTCTCAAAGCCTCTCGATTTAATGATATATCATATTATTTCTAGTCATCTCTCCCGGGTGGAAATCCAATTTCGTTTAGATTATGAAATTCTAGAAGGCAGGTCTTATCTTGCCGTGCATTTCACATGGCAGAGATATGTTTAATTCTGTAAAAGATTTCCTAAAGTTTTACCTGTACCAGACACCATGCTGAAGTAGAAGATATACAATGAAGTAGTCATGACCTCTGCTCTTCAGGCCTCCAGAAGCTGGTCCTCCTCTGTATTGAAATGTTGTCCTCTTTGACCTTGAGGGAAGTTCCTGAGAGGGTCTATCAAGCATCGAGGACAGAGAGGGGGGCCAAAGCAGCTGGGCAAAGCTATCCAGGGATCCACCCTACAAACAATATAAGATGACAGAAGTCTCATCCAAATTATTCTCATGACCTTACTTGGTTCTAGCTCTAGAGAACTTTTCATCTGTCATAATCAGTGTTGACTGCGTAGTAACTGTCACTAGAATGTTAAATAGTGGAAAGAGATGGGTCTGGCAATTAGCCATGATTGAATTCAAATTTAATTTAGCCCCTCTAGACTGAGCTGGTCAGATTTGTCACTTCTTTGTCCCATTATATCTTAGCTAGGTTGACCCACATTTTGTAGCCCTAATATAAATATAGAAGGGTAAGGGTTGCTGGGATTGAGACATAATGTTCCAGATAGTTTCCTTGCCTTTCTCCATTCCTTCATTGGCTGCTGCCCCATTACAAGTGTGCCCAACACACACACACACACACACACACACACACACACACACACTCCTGATGGGCCCTTTATCTCAGTTCTCAATTAACCCCTCTCATTTATCCTGCAATTATTCCTCTACTATCAACATCTCTCAAAAATCTTGCTAAATTATAGTAATAATTTTATTCTGTTCCCATAAATGAAGTATTTCATACCTTCAAGGCTTTTCATCTCAATATTAACATGTTTCTGAAATTCTAAAGATACTTAAGTCTGCCTTTACATTTCTTTGGTTTTAGAAACAGACATGGATCCATCCAGTCTATATACAGAGAGACTGGGTGTGTGTGTGTGTGTGTATCATACATGCATGGATTTAATAAGCAGACACGTGATACATGTAATAAACGTAAAGCAGAAGTATACTTTCTCCTTCAAGCCCTTCACTCCCTCTCTAGTCTTATCTTGAAGACAAAAGCTTTGCCTGCCCTGGCCCCAAGCCCAAACCCCCTTTATTCTTTAAATCTAGTTTTATCTGGGTCCTCTTAAGGAATCTCACTGTAGTACGAAGAGTGCAGAGGCCCAGACTCCAGGCTAAACTCCCGTGTGTCTTTTAGTTACTAAGGACGTAAATCTTCCCCTTAGCTCTCTCAGGCATTATTTAAATTGGTCAGATCGAGAATCCATCCATTTCTTTTAAGCCCAACCCATGAATAGCTGTTAACACAACACAAGAGTTTAAGGCATTAAGCATGTCCCCGCCTGCACTTCGCAGTTCTTCCTTTCCTTCCCTCTGGGAGTGCTTTCCAGTAGATGGGGGAAAAGGGAGAGAGCAGACCCTAAATAAGCTACCTTCTCTGGAAAAGCATTCCTCTCCATCTTTGCCGTTTTAATAAAGCTTAGCTTGGGGAGAGATTTGGAGTCCTTCAAGAGCAGGCCCGTTAAAACAATCAAGGAGTGTGTAAAACACAGCTCAGGCCTTGCCTGCCGGTCTTCAAACTGACGTCACCTCATAAATCCACAGGCTCCGTTCCCGGCCCCAATCTGCAAGGCACAGTCTGGACCCATCAGTGAGCTGCTTTTTCTGGAGATTAATTATATGTTCAGACAGAGGTCAGGTGGAGAGTCTCTAAAAGATTGCTTCAGTGTTTTGCCCCACCCCCTCAAGTTTGGGTTAAAAAAAAAAAGGCTTCCTGGTGAGGCCAAGCTGCAGAAAGGAACACAATGTGCCTAGAGACCAATCCACCAAAGGGAAAGGATGCAGGCATCATTTGACCTACGTGGCTCCAGCAACCGAGGAGGGCCTGAGAGCCAAGGTAATGAAAGGGCTGTCCATTTGGTTCTTACCTTGCTGCCCAAAGGTCCTGGGTTTCTGCTCTGTCCCGAGGGCAGTCTGTGGTCATATGGGGAATGCAACAAATGGGGTTAGGAGGAGCCAGGTGACAGAGGGACATTGTTGGGGAGTGTCTGCATCCCAGGGGCTATGGATGCTGTTGGAGGCCTCAGAGCTTTCTTGCCAGGACGAGCTGGGGTTTGCACATCATCCCCCTGGATGTGTCTCTGGGGAAACTCTCTCTCTCTCACACACACACTCTCTCTCTCTCTCAGAAAGGACAGCAGTCATTTAACGGGAAACAGAAAAGAGGAGGCAAGGTGATGTATAGCAGTTAAATGTAGGCGTGTTTCCAGAAGGAAGATAGGTCATGCTGTGTGCTCTGAGGGCAGGGTATTGGGGAGTGGATTTTTTTTTCTGAGAAAGTGAAGGGATTGATTAAGCTACGGTGGATCAAAAACGTTCTTCAAATGTGTTTACAAAGTTTAGGAGGGTGGCAAGCAGTGATTTGTTGATAAATGTTTAACAACTCTCTCTCCAGGGGACAGAAGTCCGGGTTTCTGTGGTGTAAACACTCCCGTCTATGCCGCTGACTTCAAGTCCCAGTGCGAGGCCCCCCCGAATGTGGAGCTGGGAAGTTTGTGCACAGTAAGCTCTTCCGAGCTGGTGGGAGGCAGCTCTGGCCCAGGCCGGTGGTATAGTCACCTTAAGAAGTTACTAAGCTAGGCTCTCCGTTCTTGTGCCTGAAGAGGCTTCCTGGTGCTGCTGGAAGAGTCGGAACCCAGAGTGACGGTCTTTTCTGGCCTGCCACCCCCTCCTAGTTGTGTGTTTATTCTTTGTCCACCTCTCGCTGTGTGTTATACTTCAGTGAAAAGTTGAGACGTCTTCCCATCCCTTGCAACTGTAGACGTGTAGGATCTGGAGCCATCGGTTCTCATTGCTCTGATACTTCCCGTCTTTGATAAGGCACGGGATTGGACTGCATTGTCAGTGGGTGAAAAGAATTTCAGGCTGCAGCAAGTGTGTGGTCCCCTTTTTGAGGAATTGGAAAGAGAAAGCCTAGCTTCCTTCCAGGTAAAGGGCCTGACTGACATAGCGTGATGGGAATCATAGAGAGTTCTGGAATGCGGCTCTATTCATAGCCCTTGGCTCCTGTGCATGCCCCAAATAAACACAGACTGTTGATAGTGGTTTCAGATGAATCCCCCTGCAAGTGCTGGCATAACTGTGCAGCCACCAGGCCTTACCCTCCAGGGAGGGAGCCCTGAGCACCACCACTACACAGGGGATGGTGTTGGAGGGGCCGGGGGGAGAAGGGGGTTCTCTGAATGCCAATCACAGCCTCTTGTGGCTTGGCAGTTGGCCTGGGAACCCTGGGGCCTTCTGGGGAAAAGCCAGGAAGAGAGGACAGGGTGAGGCAGAGAGGGAGAGGGAGGAGGAACCTTGCTTTCACAAGGCTGGGCAGGTTGTGTATGCCTCTCAGGGTCAGAACTGCTGGCTCTTTCCTAGAGTGACTTTCTAGAAGGCGGGAAAGGAAACCAGTGTGCACCAGGCAAGGCATGTTCGCTATCTCTTTTGACCTCACAACAACCCTGCAAGGCAGATTTCTTCATCATTTCTCGATGGGGAAACTGAGGCACAGAGCAAAAGGCCTGGCACTGTGCCCCACAAAGATTAAATGCTAAAGGCGAGATTTGATCCCACCCCCTCCTGTGCCCAGGGCCCTGCTCGCCTTGGTCTTACGCATCTTTTTGGCATCTCTGGATCAAAACTTTGGTTCCGCCAGCTAATCTAGTCCAACATCTATTTGTCTGATTTTCCTTTGTTTCCCTCTCTCTCTGGCAAGCAGCCCTTTGGTTGCTGGAGTGACTGACCAGGCTGATTGCGGCAGCTTCTGGTGACGACAGAGAAGGGGTGCTCAGCCTGCCGCTTCTCTGTAGCGACAGGTTCAATGGACTCCGGGCATCCACAAGTGAGAATCTTAGCCATCCATAGTGAGGCCCCCAGTGCAGCCTTCCTCCTTAAGACTATTAATGACACTAACGTTTTCTTCAACTTCTGGCTTCAGAGTCCAGCAGCTTGTGTTGAGTCGACTCTGTGTCCTTCCCCAAGGTGTTGACGCTTGTCGGCAGCTCACGCGTGATCCAGGCACGGCCCCGGTAGCCACGTTCTGCTCTCCAGACTCTCCCTGCACAAATGGGAAACTCACGGCGGACTCCTCACGAGGGCACTCACCCCTTGGCCCTCATTCAGAATAACCAGGCAAGTCTCTGGACCCTACAACCCTGCCCCAAGGTGAAACAAAGCCAGCAAAGCCACCGGCCACCTCCTTTTCTCTACCCACCCCATCTTCTGTGTCCCTTCTGTGCCCCACTGCCATTCTGTACTTACCTCTCCACAAAAAGGGAAACACTAAAATCCCCAACTGCTTGCTTTGAAGAACTTTTGTTGAGTTTTTATGGTTTAGATGTTCATTTTTCCCTGTTGACGAAAGTGGTAGTTTTGCTGACTGTGCGTAACAGCAAAGGTTTTATGATGGTCTGAGCAGCTCTCATTTATTTTTTTGCAAATGCGAAGACATATAATAGAGCTTCACAGATGCTAATGATAACACGGCCCAGCAATAGTGGGCATGACAGCTAAGGTTTATTGAACACCTACCATGTGCTGGGCAATCTATTAAGTGCTTATGAAGATTATGTCTTTAATCTTCACATCAGCTCCATGAAGTGGAACCTATTATTTATATCTTCATATGAAGAAAATGAGGCTCAGATGAGGTAAGTTAAAATTTACTTAAGTTAAAAAAAAAAATTTACTTAAGTTTTCAAAACTGGTAAAAAATAAGTCTGGCACTAAAATCTGTGTCCTTAACAAACGTTCTATGTTGGGACAAAACCCAGAATATGTGTGCGTGTGCATCAAGAATATTAAGCTTAATGGGCGCCTGGGTGGCGCAGTTGGTTGAGTGACTGCCTTCGGCTCAGGTCATGATCCTGGAGTCCCGGGATCGAGTCCCACACCGGGCTCCCAGCTCCATGGGGAGTCCGCTTCTCACTCTGACCTTCTCCCCTATCATACTCTCTCTCTCACTCTCTCTCTCTAAAAAAAAAAAAAAAAAAAAAAAAAAGAATATTAAGCTTAACTGTATACAATGGCCATTTTTGGAGGTCAGAAACTAACATAGGCAACCTTATGAGGTTCAGCCTGACAGTGAACTCAGAATCCCCTGCATGTGGTCATCAGACTCAATTTTCTTTGTTTTTTGGTGCCTTCCACAGAACAAGCCCTCAATCTGTAAATGTTTTCCGAGCATGAGAGTAAGGAATTAAATGCGTGTGTGACTTGGAAAGAGATATACGAATTACCAGAAGCAGGCTTCAATTATAGGGAGAAGGAGCCTAGGGACAGGGCAATGGTGTGTGTGTATGTGTGTATGTGCACACACATGCACTTAAGCCACTGATGGGTGGGGGTGGGGGCCCACGTCCCTCAAGAAAACTCTGTCCTGTCTCTACCTTCTCTGTGCAACTAACTGCCTGGCCACCCATGTTTCCATCCCATATTTCTCACTGCCCCCACAGAGGTCTTTTTATCCGAGTGTCAACCTAATACCTCCAAAAGAAATGAATGAACAGATGTTCTTTGGAAAAAGGACTCCCAATACTCTTTTCTAGCACCAGTAATCTGAGTTGGGAAAGTACTGGTTTAAGTTGGATGGGAACCAACTCCAGAGAGCATCATGCTGTGGTCGAAGCCCCGGGATCAATCCATCTTCTCATTCACTTTTGTGTTCTCTCTCTTTTCATCACCTATAGGGTCAAAGTGATGCTATGCCGGTTCTTGGTAACCTTCAAGCCCCAGGAGGACCTCATAGGGAAGGCTTATGAGGAGTTTCTGGAGGATAGGCTGAGGGAGGTCCTTGTGCCTTGGTTTGGGAACTAAACCATCAGAGAAGAAGGTGGGAAAGGTCAGAGGCAGCTCAACCTTGCTAGAGGGAAGAGTACTGAAAGGAACAGAAGTCCTAGGGACCACGTGCCTGCAGTCAAGACTGAGAATGATAGAATGATAGAATATGCTAATCTGCCATTGTCCGTGGGGTGAGCTGTAATATTCCAGTTCCTTTAACTAGCCAGCCTTAACGTACACATATCTAGTTCAGAGTAATGTGATCCCATTCAAAGAGAATTACACATAAATGTATGTGTAAAGACATGTGCAAATATACAACAAACTGAGTATTGGTCACTGTGGGGAGAGCATATTGAAGAACAGTGAGTATTGGATTAAGGTTTTCTTTATATGTGTATGTACAGTTTGAATTGTCAAAATGCAGATTTCTTTTAAAAATAATCTTAAATGACCATTCTTTTTTATAAGGACATGTATTTTTTTATTGATATACAGTCTTAATTGGTATAAAATAACATATCTCCCATCATCAAGATCTGGACTTGCCTATAGAGTCACTGAATTCCTCTTAATGAAGGAGAATTTTTTTTTCTTTTGGAGGGAAGGTCAGAAGAGAGATATTGATTTAGGATTGCTAGATAAAATATAGGACATCTGGTTAAATTTGAATTTCAGATAAAAATTGATTAACTTTTTAACATAAGCAGGTCCCACGAAATAGTTCCTTGAAATGATCCAGGGAGAACCTCAAAGTTTTCATGAGATATATGTATTTCTACGAAACATTATTCACGGTTTACTTGAAATTTAAATTTAACTAGGTATCCTATATTTACATTTACCAAACCCAGTAACCCTATTTGGGCTGCTGTTATCATAAATGAGCAGCGAGGCCCTAAAGAGCTGCTTTGGTCTGCACCTGGGGGAAACTGCTATTTCCCAGGGGATTATTCCCATCAGTGGCTCCCAGCTGGGATGCAGCAGGGAGGCGCTTTTAATTCATCCTGCTATGACACAACAATCATGAAAGTAGATTCATCTCCAGTTTCTCATCCTCTTGCCCTATTTTTCCTCCAGATAAGACCATAAGTTTTCTAAATTTGAATTCCTCTTCTAGAGGTATTTTTAGAAACTTGACTGGAGAGAGATATTACAATTCTTTAATGTCCCATATAAGCACATGACTAACCATGGAAGGCAAAGAAAATTGTTTTAGTCTTGGCCCTCAAAGAATTGATAGTATTTTATGAAGAAACTACTCTACTATTTTTATTATATATCTATATGTAGCACAGTGCTGGGACCATGGCAAACCGTCTTTGCGTCTCTGTGTGTGCGTACGTGTATAGTCAGAAATCCTCCCCTTATATACGTGGTCTTTCCACTGCTTGTCACTAATTGCCAGTGTTCAGATGGACATTTATTTATATCGGGCTTGCAGAAAACCAAAGCACATGAAATTTCACACAGCTCTATTCATCAAATTCAAGTTTTAGATTCACCAACAAAGGTTTTGTTCTTTTCTGTGGATGATCCAGGGATAATTTCAGCCTCAAACTGTTTTAGTAGATCCTCCCCAAAATGCAAATCTTTGAGAAATTAGCCTGGGCACCTGTCTCAGGAAGCTATAGTACTCTTCCCTGGGGGGTTTAATGATGAAGAATCCTTTGATCCAGATCTTTCTAGTGTTTAATCCATTAGAAAAATTGCTTTTCCCATCACATCCCTCTTCACCAGACTCAATTAGTTCTGTCTTTAGAGTTCATACCATGGATAGAAAGACAGATGCTTACCCTAGTTTCCAAGTACTCCTATGTGCGTCTTGAATACAAGCCAGGCTAGCATGACATTCACATTGGCTCTCCTGAACCCATGCCTTCATCCTACACTGTCCCTAGTCTCTCAACTGCACAATGACTGTGGGCCACAGGATTTGAATGAGTAAAATTTCTAGAGATCTGTCACATGGGGAGGAAATCCTAATTCGAAGCCTGGAATGATCCTGCAAAGTCATGTTGTTTACCCTCTTGTTCCTGGAAAGCAGCAGCAATCATTAAAAGGACAAGTTCCTAGATAAAAAGTAAACATACTAAAAGTGTCTGAGTGAGAGTCTACAAAAACTGAAATTGCAATAAACAAGGTTAATACATCAAAAAGGGCACGAAAAACAACATATGCACTTCTTGAGAATCTTGGAAGGAAAAGAATGCTGCTAGTTTGAATAATTAGGATTAAATGAGTCTAACTGCAAATGACAGACCCTCTTGATTTCCAGGTCATGAGGAATACTGTCCCCATCTCCATCCATGCTCTTCTTTCCTTGTTCTGTACCCTTTCTTTTTTTCCCCTCCACTCAACTTCTTATACTAATCTTTTCCTTTTCTTGTCTCATCTCCTGTCTCGTCTCATCTTGTCTTGTCTTGTCTCATTTGGTCTTTTATTGTCTTGTCTTTGGAATGATATATCTCTTGTTCTAGAGAAAAGGAGCCAGGGAACTGGGCCCCTTGAGAACTCTGCTTTCCCTATGGGCCTGGATTCCAGAACACCACAAAGGCTCAAGTTTTGCTGTAAACTCATCTGGCAGAAAGGTTACCATTTGCACACAGAACATTCTCAGTAAAGACAAATGTATCTTCCTACAAATAAAAATGAAATATGAGTTCACTAAAATATTGACCATGTTGATAAAGCATCTGAACCCACATAACACCCCTTCTCATGAAATTTTCTGTATCTAGGAGGGATTTACTAGAGGTTCCCCCCGTCCCCCCCCCCCCCCCCGCTTAATTTCTCTAAAAGATCAGACAGCACCTAAGTCATCTTTTACAAATATATGCAAGACAGTAATCTAAACTCAGCTGATGATATCTCAGTAAGAAGCTGTTG
>CM052810.1:156700865-156799954 GCA_028533885.1 Nasua narica | reverse complement strand
TTCAGGTTACAGAATAAGATGGTGGCAGAGAAAGACTTAGAACATTCTAACACATCAAAGGATTTGCCCCATACACATCCTATATTCATACTGTGAAAATTTCATGCAAGCTACTTCAGATCTCTGAATCTCAATTCCCACGGCTATCAATAAGGATAATCACATCTATTTGCCACCTCCACAGTGATTATAATCAATGACACCGTAAAAACCTCCACAAATATAAGAGACTAATATTAGTGACTACAGTAGAAAAGGTTACAAACCCAAATTTGAAGAACAGATATAAATATATAATTCAGAGAAAAAGAAATACAAAGTATTATTAAACATGGAAGAGTCCAACCTCAGCAGTACTCAAGAAATAAGAGTTAAATTGAAATAATATATCTGGGGATTTGGCTCCAGGCTTGGTATGCTCAGCAGCAGCCCTTCAGCTTCTTTCTTCTTCAATATGAATTCTGCCATCTCTCAACCTTTATGTAATTAAAATCACTTGATCTCATGGGTTTATATCAGAAGTAGTCAGCATAACAACACTAGTAATATGAATGATGCATATTCTTATGCAAAATTATGTAAGAATCCTATGTGTAACTTTCACTGATGAGTTCCCTGTGTGCTAAGTGTTGAAATTCTTCCTTACTTGAAGTAGACACATATATAACTTATTGAAAGAGTACAATGGTGGAATAATTATAACAATTAGGAAAGCTATTAATTTCATGAACATAAAACAATTGCTAAGAATTTCCAATTAGCAAAATAAATGGGAAAATGTACAGTGAATACTAATATTAAAGAAAATGCATTTCTAGTTAATGATATTAAAAGACTACTAACATTAAAAGAATATATTAGCTCCATAAATTTAGAAAGAGCATGCTTTTGGAGTAATATGCTTACAAACATTTCAATAATAATGAGTCTGAATAATGAGATATCTTCCTGAATAAGCATATAATAGATAATAATTTTGATCTTTGTGAATTTTTTGGTATATTTGCATTTATAAAATAAAAATGAATGAAACAAAATACAAAATAGCCTTTAAGCACTAGATTTAATTTTTAGTCATTACGTTAGATTCAGGTCATGAATCGTTCAAGAAAATACAAAATTTATTTTCTAAATATAAAAGCATAATATTTACTTTGTCATCTCAAAATCAACATCCTTGATACATTCCATATTGACATAATAAAGAATACCGGGATGCCTGGGTGGCTTAGTTGGTTGAGCATCAAACTCTTGGTTTAGGTTCAGGTCATGACCTCATGGATCATGCGATCAAGCCCTGTGTGGGGCTCTGCACTCAGCTGGGAGTCTGCTTAAAGATTCTCTGCCTCCGGCCCCTCCTCCTGCCAGGTTATCTCTCTTTCTAAAGTGAATGGATAGATACTAAAAAAAAAAAAAATAAAAGAATATCACATGTGAAGAAAGAAAATGTTAGAGAAAAACCCAGTACTCCCAAATACCTTACTTCAGCACCAATCACAAATGAAAGAGATCCTTTTTAATATCTCACTCAGTGTTTAGTAATGAGTGTATGAGCAATATAACACCTGACCATTCTGAGAAAATACTATTCTTAAATTATAATTCAAAGTTTAAAAACTAACTTAAATATTTCATAATAAAATTTAGCATTATAATTAAATCTTAAGCAAAATTTCAGAATATTTTTATATCCCTCTGTTTTATTGTACGATAGTGATAATATTTGTCTTCACCTTTTGTTTTGGACAAATATGATTTTATCATTCTCTCATTTCTTATTTGGCCAAAATGTTTATTCAGTGTATGCCTAATTATACTTTTTTAAAAGATTAAAATCGGATCCTTCCACTAGCGGAGTATAGTGAGACAGGTACTCACATATACTGTTGGGAGAATACGGAACAATTTTTCTGGAAATTTATTTGCCAACATTTATGAAAAAGGAAAAACGACCCTCTGAAATACTTAATAGATGGGAACTTAGGTAATGGCTGCCTACATACATTTAATGTTCCCATTATACTCCCAAAAATACCCAGGGAAAAAAATAAACTATGCAAAACCCATTCATTGACATAACTCCATTGTCAGTAGGAATGTCACATGGTACAAGTGTTATGACAGAAATTTGGCAATATTGAATAAAATCATGTACATATGTACCTTTTGGCCTGGCAGTATCACTTCTAGAAACTTCCTTGAGGATTTGAAGTGTCATACATTGCAGCAGTATTTACAATCTCAAACTATGGGAAATGGCTTAAATCCCCAGACATAGAAAAGTTGTTTCATAACCTATGTTACGATCACACAGAAGAGTACTCTGTTGCAGGAAAAAACAAGGAAGAAAGAATTCTCTGAACTAAGGTTGAGTGATTTTCAGGATATATTAAGTGAAAAAAAGCAAACTACAAGAGTATAAATAATATGCTACCTTTTGTTTATGAGAGAAGGATAAAGAAGCCAATAAACATGTATCTTCTCATAAAAATAATAATACCATAAGAATAAACTAGAAACTAATGAGACTGGTTGCTATGTTATTGTCTATTACAGCAGTGGCTGAAAACAAAACCCATCTATGAACTCACTATTCTGTAGGTTAGAAGCCTGGCTGGGCCTGACTGGGGTTTTGCTGAGAGTCTTATGCAAATCAAGGTGTCAGCCAGTCTGAGTTCTTCTCTGGAGAGTCTGGGAAAGAACCCACTTCCAAGTGTATGCAGGCTGCTGGCAGAATTCAGTTTCTTGCAGTTGTAGGACCCAGGGTCCATGTGTCCTTGCTGGCTCTCAGGCAGAATTTGCTCAGCTTCTTGGCTTTGCTGTACTCCTTGCCACACAGTCCTCTCCATCTTTAAGACAGCAATGATGTGTCCGATCTTTTGAATTGCTATAACTTCTGATACCAGTCTGAGGAAACTCTCCCTTCAGAGAACTCTTGTGATTAGACAAATCTCCCTTTTTCCTTATAACATAACATAATCATAAGAGGAATAACTCATCATATGTACAGTGTCCCTGCATACCTGAAGGGGTGGCATTTATAATGGCCAAAGTCACTGATGGTCATTTCAGAATTCTGTCCACCACGGTTGCTTATAAAGGGTGAATGAGAAGGAAGTTGAAAGAATAGAAAGAGTTGGGGGAATCCCATCTTTTGACACATATTTATTGTACATGTCAGACTTAGGGAATCATGTTAACATTTCACATAGTTTAAAAAAAGAATGTTATCATGGGGAGGAGAAAAAATCTGAAAATGTAATTCAAACAAAAGCAAGTGAACCAAGCCAAAAATCAAACAAATAATATAACCATTCTAAAGCAGGAAAGAAAATCTAACCTGGATAACTTCTGAACATAATATTTAAACTATATGCCCTAAGGCTCAAGGGAAAAAAACAAAAGTTTTTAAGTAAATATTGAACTTTAGTTAGTAGGCTTCTTTTATTCAAAGAAGCATAGGTTAGCAAGTTTGAAAATACTTTTTAATATATTGAGTGCATATATCGAGTGTATGAGCAATATAATGGAAAATGGATGTGGAAAATGGATGGAAACTTGTGGAAAATGGTTGCCCTATTTCTCGCTATTAGATAAGGAAGCTCCAGCTATGGGTAGAGGGAGGAATGGAATGACTCCTGTGCCACTGAATTGGGATGAAGGTATCCGTAGGAGCTAGAAACATAGTTTCTAGTATATAGATATAGACATAGGTATTATATTTGCATACACATGAACTTGTATGTCTGAGTGTAGGTGCATACATACCTCTGTTTTGTATATTTGCTGATAGGATCTAGAAGCAATCATGTCCATAGCATGGATCTAAATGCCATTTGCCACTAAAAAGAGACAAGACTCTTCTGAGAAATGGCTGATTCTGGGGCTGGAGCAGAGAAAAATACAAAACAAGATAAACATACCCTTTTGTGCCAAAAAGTAAGAAAGTACACAGAGAATGATGCAGATATGTCAGATGGACACAGGAGCCAGTCTGAAAGAGCTTGGGCTGGGACAATCTAAGCATTCAAATAATCAGAATAAAAGAATACAATCCACTGAAGAGAATAAAATCCATTAGTCTAAACTGACATAAATGGATGAATGAATTAATAAACAAATAAAATAGACGAGAAGGGAATTTTTTTCTCATAGTAGAAAGACAACCAATAATTATAGAGAGAATGATGGAATTAGAACATTACTCTTCAGTAACTATCATAATAATAATTGATTTAAACAAAAGTCCAACAGATGCTAAGACTAACGTGAAAATTTGAGAAGTATCAGGATATTTCTACAATCTCAATGTACCTCCTCCACCCCAAGGTACTTGTTGATTACAAGCAAAAAAATAGTGACTTTTTAGTGGAGAAACTGGGCAAACACCATCTTAACCAAGTGATCAAGATTATCACATCCAGGGGCACCTGGGTGGCTCAGTTGGTTAAGCGTCTGCTCTTTTGCTCCAGTCATGATTTCAGGGTCCTGGAATCCAGCCCTGTGTCAGGCTCAGTGGGGACTCTGCTTCTCCTTCTTCCTCTGCTCCTCCCCCAGCTCGTGTGCATGTTCTTGCTCTTTCTCTCTTAAATAAATAAATAAATAAATAAAATCTTAAAGAAAAAAGATTACCACATCCAGATATGAGACACATAGTTGCCAGGTGCCTCTTCATGTTATGCACTGAGAAGAATACAATATCACATCTGTGGTATTCTTACTAAAGTCATGTAACCTAAATCTAATTGAGAGGAAACATCAGGCAAACCCAACTTCAGGGACCTTCTACCAAATAACTGGGGCTTGCAATCTTCTCAATTGTCAATTTCATGAATGGCAAAGACTGAGGGACTTGTAAATTAAAGCAGCTTCAGGGAACATGGCAATCAAAAGCCAAGCATGACCCAGAATTTTCTTGTTATTAAAAACATCATTGAAACATTTGGCAAAATATAAATAAAGACTGTAGACTATATCCTATCTACACCGCATCAATATTAATTTCCTGGTTTGGGTCATTGTTTTGTCTTTATATAAGAGAATATCATCATTTTCAGGAAGTACACACTATGGCATCAGAGAGTTTAGGGATAAAGTAGCATGTCTGCAACTGACTTTCAAATAAATCAGAAAAAATTATATATATACATGAATATTTGTAATATTTTATATATAATATTACAAATATGTATTATATAGATAAATAATATATAAAATATATAATATATAAAAATTATAAATAAAATATAAAAATGTATAATACATAATATATAAAATATATTATATTATATTATAAAAATATAGTTTTATAAAATAGTTTTATAGTTTTATAAATAACTATATAATATGGTTATTTATGTGGATAATAACAGCCCCAAATATAATTCCTCAACATCCATCTCTGGAAATGGTTGGGATGGAGGAGTCAAAGCATGTGTCCAGAGTGGGCTTCTAGTTCTTTCCTGCTAAATAAAGACATCTAATCTACACAGCAGGGCCAGCTAGAGGCAGAGAAAGTGGAAAATAGCATGTTCCTCACTGCAGGGAGGCACTGTCTTGGGGAGTTACTACATGAAGCTCAAGTATGTTATCAAATACAATAAGCCTCTCCATCTGATCCCTTAGGGAAGGGAATAAAAGAAGTAAGAGGCTGTGCCATGACTGATCGTCAAAGCTTTAGCACTAACCAGTCAAGAAATAGAGTCCCTACAATTTTTAGGTTCCCACAAATACTCAATTGATGGAGAGGGTCAGAATTTCCCTTTTCATTGTGTTGGGAGAAGGTTCTACCTCTCTGGACTGAGATGGGCAAAGTATAAAAGGTTCCTCTCTATGCCCTGAGAAGTCTGACACTTCTTTAGTCTCTACCACCGAGCAGGTCAGAGAACAGAACACTTGCCAATGCCCAACCATCAAAAATTTTATCCTCTCAAGACAAGCCCAGGATGACCCAAGTCTCAAAGACAATGGTAGTGCTTGCAACGAGCAGTTTTGGGAGCAATCCTGTCCTGCCTGGATACAAGTTACAAGAAGTGAAGCTTCTTCAACACCCTGGAGGAGACAAAAAAAAAAAACAAAAACAAACAAACAAAAAAAACACCCTCCTCTGACTTCCTGAATAGAAATAAGCATTCCCATCAATATCAGATACATGCTGTCCTGTTGCCTTTTCCCAGTTGAGTCCTTGAATCACTGTCAATACTGCTAAAACCAACATATACACTATCTACTTAAAAACAACAGGGCCCCCTGGCTTCTAAAGCAGCCCCCACAACCTACCCTGTCAATTGTAGCTGTACCATAAATAAATCTCCTTCTCTGTGATCTAATTCCATCCTCTACCCTGATACTATCTGCCTCTCCTCTCCTTGCCTAGAGTACCAACCTCCTCTAGACTAACAACTCAGACCGACTGCTAAATACAGTGATGCGGGCTTTCATGTGGTTCTGTGCTTTTTAATATTAGACTTTATGCAATGATGATTCCTGGTCCGATTTTAGGTGCCTGTATGTTGCTGGTCCCATCCTAGATAGGTGTCTGCTTCTCTCGCTGCTAACTAACCTTCAATCTCAGGATGAGGTCTTAGCATTCATGCTGTCACGAAAGTCCAATTTGAAGGATATTCAAAAATGACAAAAGAAAAATACTGTTGTGAACAATGAGAAAAACCACGCTTTTTCCTTAGGGTCTGAACTAGCTAAGGCCATTTGGCCTGTGGTCAATCAGGCTGTTGTGTAAGAGAAGAGAAGTAGAGAGAAGTCTGGACTTCCTTTTTAGGAGACAGTAACTTCAGTCACTTGTAAAGCATGATCTCCCCAAATGTCAGACTGACCAACTGTCTTGGTTTTGGTCCACCGCCACCATCCAGGCCCCCCGGGGGGCGGGGAGCTAGTATGAGGAGCTTGGTGGAGTGAGGCTGGGATGGAGAAAAGGATCTGAATTGCTGAAGCTTAACACTGTTGGAGTCTGTTGAGGAACTGTGTAAAATGTGCCCCAGCTTGGTCCTCCAGATGGCAGTGAAGCTTGAAGAAAGCATAAGGAATATGGCCTAGGGCACCTATATTATTATCAGATTAGTAATTCTCCCTCTGGTGAGTGTATGCAGGTGGAATAGGTACCTGGTCATCATCCTCCAATGATCAAGAGCAGGAAATAAGCCCTGGTCTTATTAAATGGTGCCTACAAGACAAATTTGAGTATCTTCTGCTTCTTCTCCCCAGTATATACCCTATTAGCAGAGGCTTGTCTCTTGTCCATTTTCAGATCTCCTGGGACCTCTAATATGACCAGAAAAACTCCTGGAGATAGTTTGCATTGTACTAAGGGTATAGTTCTACTGGAAAACAGTGGCATATTAGTTATCCATTGCTCTATAGCCAATTATCCCAAAACACAGAGGCTTAAAAACAAAACATTTATTACCTCAAGGCTTCTGTGGGTTGGAAATTCAAGAGAAGCTTAGCTGGGTGACTTTGGCTTCGGATCTCTCATGAAATTGTAGTTAAAATGTTAGCCAAGATTGCAATCACATGAAGGCCTTGACCAGGCGTGAAGGCTCTGCCTCTAAGATGGTAGAGTCAAATGGCTATTGGCAAGAAGCTTAGTTCTTCACTGGCCATTAGCAGGTGGCTTCGGTTGCTATGCATGTGGGGCTCTCCACAGGGCTACGTCTTCATGTTATGGCAGCTGACCTCCCCCAGAGCAAGTGATCTCAGAGAGAAAGGTAGACTGGAGATGCAGTGTCTTTCATCTACTCTTGGAAGTCTTTTTCCCTCATTTTGCCCCAGTATATTTGTCACAAGTAAGTCACTAAGTACAGTCCACACTTAAGAGGAGTAAATAATTTATGGGCATATTTTAAAATTACTGACCACATAGGAAGGATAAAGTCTGAAGAGTCCATAGTTATAATTTCTTGAGTTCAGCTGGAGTCTATATATCACGGTGGAATAGAGTGAGATTTGTGCTCAAGTAGATTCAAGTGCAAGTCCTGGTCAAAGCTGGCTTTAAGGGCATTCAGCTAGTGCTGTCACCCAGAGCGTTATCCTGACAAGGGTCCCATGCTTGGTTTACTGCACTGCTATTGCCATGCCCAAAACCTTAGTAATTGTATCTCTGCTCTTGTATTTTGTAAGTGAAGTTCAATGGAACCGTGGGGCATGACAGAGCCATAGAACAAGTGTTTACTGTTGTTTCTTGGCACTCTATTTGCATATAATGTTCATGAAATCCTGTGAGCAAAGGATTCTGGTGGAACCATAATGCCCTGGAGTTCTGTAAGACTCAAAGCAAGTATTGGGTGAGCAGGAGGGATCTATGACAGAGTGAATGGGGCCTCCGGCAGCCCAAAGAGGCCACATTTTCCATTCAAATGATTTGCATGCAACTTGCTTCAAAGGCAATGGCATTCTAAGAAACAACAGTGAGTAAGGAATCTTATCATGTCCTTTATTACTCATGTTACTTCCCTGTTAGTCAACCACTGACATGGAAAAGGATGACAGAAAGAAAAGGAAAGTTTGGGCAACTCACTGTTCCTTTCCTTCTCAGCCTTCTGTACTCACCAGCAACTCAAAATAGGGTGTTTCTATATTAAGAAGGGAAGTGACATTATTTGAACTACTTTTGTGCCGTTTTTACACTGTTCTGGTAAGAACAAAATGTGTGCATGTATCATGGAGATACAAAACATGAATTGTGTAATTTCAGCGACTCCTCACAAGAGTGAAATATCCCTACATTTGTATTTAAAAATGTTATTGCACAATATAAGGGTGAATAGTAAAATCTGTGCTAACAATATATGATTTTAATTTTTCTTTACTTATAACATTAAATAGCAAATTAAAAAAAAAACACCATGACAAATTAAAAGACTTTGCAAAAGAATGGAAATATCTTTATATTTTACTACCTTTAATGAAAACTTTTTCCTGTTTTTTGAACAAGAGATCCCATGTTTCCATTTTGGGTGTTTTGCACAGAGTCTGAAAATGAGGTAGCCACAGTGGTCTTGCCTTGCGCTGCCATTTCCCTATTCCATAATGATTCCTAAATGACTTATTCCTAAATGACTTATTCTATAAAATGGGGATCTCAGTAGTATATATCTTATGAGATTTCTAGAAAGATAAAATGACAAGAGGCTTAAAAAATATTTAGTGTGGTGTCTGGCTGGCATATGCTCAACAAATCAATGATAAAAGCTCAAAAAATAGATGATAGTATTAACAGCTGGTAACTATTGGGAATATTGACTTACCCTAGTCTAAAGACCCTTTGGGTCCTAAGAAAGAAATATTGATTTCTGAAGAACAAGGGTGAGTCCTTTCCTGGGTAGGCCACATTGAGAGAAAACATCCTCACTAGCTTCTTGGTCTCCTGCTGAGCTTAGCCCAAGAAGAGTCAAGCCCACCTGCCCCCAAGTAATAAAGGCAAGGAGTTCTTGGGATCAATGGCTCCAATATTGTAATTTTACAGATGGAAAATTGGCACTCAGGGAGAAGAAATAAGGACCCCAGTCACCCATTTAGGAACTGGCAAGATTGAGTCTTAAATTGAAGATTCTTAACTCCTAGTCCTATCCTCAGTCCTTTTACTTCTCAGCCATATAACTCACCATGGAAGAATTTTCTCTCACAAAAGCCAGCTGGCAGGTACTGGTGCTAGAGGCCTCATTTGGGAACGAGTAGACCAGACCCCTGCCTCAAGGGAGATGGAGGGTCAGGACCCATTCATAGAACACTCTGGGCACCTGTGCTGCTTAGCTCCCAGTGAGTCCAATTGAATGGCAAACACAAGAACAGTAATAAGTTATGTTTTCATAGTCAACTCTGCTGCAGAGCACTGGAAAAGTGGATGAGATATGCAGAGAAGAAACACAAGGTTCGTCCTTGATCCTCCCTTTTACTCCTGACACATTTATGGATCGGAGAACAAATACAATAACTCAGCATACTCTTTACGGTGGTGGTACTGGTGATGGGGGAGGCAGTAGCAAATGGTCCGTGAATAAATGATAGTATGGCCCGTTGGTAACCCCTGGGAGTGGAAATCTCCCCTGGTGAGGGAAGTGGTGGTGGTGGTAGAGGGCTGGAAGAGGGAGAGGTGGAGTTGGGTGGTCAAGGGAAGAAGGTGGTGGGAGGAAGGGTGAAAAAGGTGTGAGGGAGATGTGCTGAGGCAGATGGTGATAGAGGAGGTTGTGATGGGAGAGGTGGTAAAGGGGATGGCAGAGGCGGTGGGGTAGGGAAGAGGTGGTGTTAGGTGTGGGGTGACGGTGGACATGATAGGGAAGTGTGCAGGGATAGGTGGATGGAGTTGGTTGCAGTGGATGGAGTCTGAATGAGTCTGACCAGAGCATTTCTCTGTTCAAAGATCTGCTTCACTTATAAGTTGATAAACTCTGAACTGCTTCCTATGGCACATGACTGCCTCTTTTTTTTTTTTTAAGATTTCACTTATTTATTTGACAGAGAGAGAGAGAGAGAGAGATCACAAGTAGGCAGAGAGGCAGGCAGAGAGAAAGAAGGGGAAGCAGGTTCCTTGCTGAGCAGAGAGCCCGATGCGGGGCTCGATCCCAGGACCCCGAGATCATGACCTAAGCTGCAGGCAGAGGCTTTAACCCACTGAGCCACCCAGGCGCCCCACATGACTGCCTCTTGAATTTCATCTGCCTCTAGACTTTACTCCTCTCACTTTTCTTTCCAGTCAAAAACCAATCTACTAGAAATTCCAAGGCTTGCTTTGCAGTTTCATGGCATTCCAGTCATGCAGTCCTGTTTCTTGCATTCACAAATATTATCTCCAGTACATTTGGAAGAAATGCCTTCCCCTCTTTCTTTGTCCTTTAAATCTCAGACGTCCATCAAAATACTATCCCCACTTCCCTCCCAAGCCTTCCCTGGGCCACATGCTCGCTTTGTCTCCCTCAGGTCTTACCACTGACTAATACTGTCTAAATGCTGTATCTTGGTTTGCTGGACTGAGCAGAAGGTACCACTAGCAGTGGAAGTACAGGATGAGGGACTGGAGACTCTGAGAGGAATGATACACAACTCACAACTAGAAGGAAATCTGAGGACAGATGAGCAGGAGGCAGTATGTGTGAGGCATTTTTCTGTCTGTGGGACTAGGGGTAGCAGGAGGGATAGAAACAAAAGACAAAATGAGACACAGACTCCAGGTCAGAAAGTGTGTCAGTCTGGGCCAGATGGGCGCTCCTCAGGCAGTAAGGTCCGTGGTAGGGTTTTAACTTCCCCAGGAGATGGAATTTTCCCTGTTTGTCTTAGTATGTTAAATTTGTTCTCCATTGTACTATATCTCAGATAAATTGGCCACAGAATTCATCTTTGGAAACTTCTGAACTTTGATCACTGTTACTTTTTCTCCTTAAAGTTGTATCTCATCCACTGACCTAAGTCATCAACTGAAAAGAGATGCTATCTCATTGCTAAGTCCTTGGGATTATCTACTTACAGTTTTGCAGCCATTGGTGTCAGTCAGTGACATCCTGTACTTGATCAGATGGGAGGGGATTTCCTCCTACCCATGAGCATCCTTGTATTCCTCGAGGTGCCACTCCCAGCTCTTCTAGTGCCATCTTGACTGTCTCTTACTCTCAGAGAGTTCTGCCTCTTACACTTCCCAAATTATGGCAAGAGAAAAATGCAAAACAAAACAGTGACGAAAGGTTTAATGACAGACTCTTCTGCTATAAGGTGTTACTTGCCTTCTTAAGAAATTCAATATTATAAAAAATCATGTTATCAAAACCACCATTACTCTGGGAAAATGCAAGTTATTGACAAAGAAAGTGTATATTAAGAAGGGTAAATTTTTCCCGGAAGAAATGTAAAAAAAAAGGAAGGAAGGAAAGAAGGAAGGGAGGGAGGAAGGAAGGAAGGAGAGAAGGAAGGAAGGAAGGAAGGAAAGGGGAGGGAGGGAGAAAGAAAGTTGATTTTAATAGTTTTAAGTTAAGTTATTTTGTTATGGCTGAAGTAAGCAAAATATAGCAACTTGATTATCAAGTGACCAAAATAAATTTAAATACCTCTGAGAAAAATTTTCAAGAGGGAAACAATGTTCCAAACTAGCAAGTAGGTATCTAGGTAAATTTAAGACCAGTTCCCAGTTATCAATGTCAAACAAAAATGCAAGCTGCCAAGTGAATAGCCAGCTACTCAGACAAAGCAACTGTAGATTCCTATAATGTCTTTGAAAAATCTTTTTTTCCCTAATATATGCTCATGTACTATAGTAGTCACCAATTACAGAAGCATTTTAACCAGCAGTAGAGGGCATGAGGCCAGGTACACGGAATGAGATTATGTAACCTTGAGTAGCAATAGAAATGACTGAAATACAAAAGGATAATTTGAGTGTAAAAGATAAAAATTAACGTCCTCATTTTTATATTGCTTGTAAAATGGATGCCATACAGCTTTAAAGGAGATATATTCACAGGAGAGAAATATGGTTCAAGCTAAAGAGAGAAGGTGGTACTCAGCCTAATCAGCCAGATCAGGACTGGTAAAATCTAAGTACAGAGAGATTCTGATTCTAAGAAGAAGAGAGCTGGTTAGGAAGAGAAGGAGGAACTGAGAAGCTGAGAAGCAGACACATATAGATGGTAGGCCCAAGGCGGTGGATCTGGAGTGCAAGGACTGGGGATGGAGTCAAAGGGAGAAAAGGACAGGAAAAGAGTTGATTAAAAATCTCAGTTTAGACACATGTTCCTGAGGATAGAGCCAAGATACTGGTAGAATGGCCAAGTGATGTGGCCATGATCTTCAGCTCAAAAAATGCGAGAGTGGGAGGGACCCCACTCATCTAATTTAAACCATTCATTACCAGGAGAGTACAAACGAGGGCCATGACTTACCCAAAGTTGTGGAACTAGATGTTCCGGCTTTAATTCAATGCTTTTTCTGCTACATCACAAGGCCAGTTATAGATCTTATGGGAATGTTCAGGACCTATGTCAGAATATATATTTCTCTTCTAGAAATAGAAGGTGGAAAGGTGATCAGCTCCACCTGGAAATAGCAAGTGTATGAAAGAACTAGCTTAAATTCCCTGCCCAAATTAATATCCATTTTTCCAGTACTTACCAAGTTCAAGGCGTGTTCTAGGCACAAGACTGAAGCCACAGTCTCAGAGATTCTTTCATGCTAGACTGTAAGCCTGTCAAGGTCAGGTAAGGTAAGGAAATGTAAATGAAATCTACCTTTCCATCTCCAACATCTTGGCAATAGCCATCTCTTAATAAATATTTGTATCTTTCAACCAGCAATGACTTTATCCCTAGGGTCTCTTACATCCCTATTCCTCTCATATTACATAAAGATTCACTGAAATCAGAGAAGTCAAGAGAAAAATCTACAGTCACAGAGTGAGTTACAGCGGAACTTAAGTTTGCCCTTCCCTTTGTCCTCACTATTGTTTTTGCTACTTTTTCAAGAGGTCTAGGACACAGGTAAGGGCTGAAACAAAAATGAATCATAATAGGCATTTGAATAATCTGAAACGCATAGTCTAGATGAAAGATCTATAAACTGAGAAATGAAAACCAGTAAGAATTTCTTTAGAGTCTAAGACTGGGACTGTTCATAACCATCTTGGTATTTGTAGCATCCAACACAGGGGTTGGCAGATAGCCCCACATTGCTACTAAAGGAAACAGCTCCAATTTTAAAGTAATAAACAGTATATCCTGTAGTTAAACTGCTCCCCAACTTCTGTTGAGTGTCAGCTTAGTGCTTCACACTTGAATTAAGTTGACAGTAGCCTTCAGAACAATATTATATGAGATAAACACAATGGTTGTAGTGTGTGGCCTGAAATTCTTTTCCTATGGGAAAGCCAGTTTCAGTGATGATTTGAAGGTCAAATGAGGTCAATATCAAAACAACACAACATGTGCTGGACTGTAGGCAGTTAGCAAGGGGAAACAACAAGAGTTCTGGAGCACTAGCCATTAAACAACAATCATGCTCCTTGATAGCATTATCCAAAGATGGTAGCAATAAGCAAAATTCAATAATCAGACTATGAAAGAACACAGTTTGAGCTATGGGTAGAGGGCAGTGAGGGAGAGATATAATCCAGGGTCTCTGGAGGGTTTCTCAACTCTTTAAATGTTCTCAAAGAAGGGATACCCCGCAGACTTTACAAGACCATCATTCCAGGTTATTACACCACAGTGCTAATGGTATGATTACTGATGTTTTACCAGAATAAGATAGCAATTCATATGGGATGGATTTTGTTTTTTAATTACTGGGGAAAAAACAAATTCCAGTTGCTTTTTTGACCTAGCAGAGTAGTCTTTACAGAAAAGGGGATAAAGCAATGTTGATGAAAAGCAAACACAAATATCTTGGTGAGGGAACATCAGATCAGAATGTAATTCCCTTGTTCATGTTCTTCTTAGAAAGCATTTCCATTCTGCCTGGTTCTGGGAACAAAGCCAAAGCCTGCTTTAAGGGAACAGAGATTTCCAGGAAGTTGGGCGGGTGAGGGTGCCTGGGTGGGTGGGACCCTGGGGAAGGTTTGTTGTCGGGGACAGTTCAGGTGCCTTTGTGCAAGCCTGGGAAGAATGAGATGCCCAGTCTGCCTCTTATTCTCTAACTGACAGGGCCTCTGAGAAATGTTTAAGGGCCAGAGGGGGTTAAATTGAGCCAGAAGACAGAACCTGGACACCTCCCATTCCCTTGCCTCAAGTAATTAACAAACCACAAAATCAGGGTGGGAAGGCAGGGAGACGGCTAAGCCGAGGTGGAGATGGGCACCATTCCCTGCTGTCTCTGCTGGTTGCACCTACCAATGTCATGTTAGACATGGATTTCATAACATCATCAGTTTTGTCCTCCAAAGCCTATCTTAGAAGCAGCCCCTAGAGAGCAAGAGCCACTTTCTTTCTCCTTTCCTTTCTTCATATCACTCTGTTTCATCTATGTTTCTACCATGGGGAATGAAAATAGGGCAGAGGTTTAGGATCCAGAAAGGAAATGAAGATATAGACCAAGGCTTTCAGAACACGGAATTGAACAAGATATTTTGTTAGGTGTTTTGTCTACCTGCCTCAATCATAGGATCTTCCTAATTCAGAAAACTTGGGCTTCTGTCCTCGTTCTGACACTAAAAGGTTGAGTGATTGTGGACAAGTCATGCAACTTTGGTCTCCTTATTAAGAAGTGCATTATGTGTGTAGAATGGGGATAATGGTATTTTTCTGGCAAGCCCTGAGAGCTGATGTAAAAATCAAATGAGATAATATACGAGGAAGCCTTGGTGAGCTGTGAAGTTCTGGAACACATGGAAGGGATTATCATTAGGTAAGAAACTGCTTTTGGAAATCTGCCTGAAAGATGGGTGTTTCCTCCATGAATCTCAAATGTGTATCCTTACCTTAATCCCCAGTCACTTGAAAACTCGCCTCAAAGACCTAACCAAATCTTTGATACCAGCCAGGATACCAAACCTCTCTTCCTGCCTTCATTTGCTGTGTAACTTCTGAATCTAGAAACCACATCTTAGGTTCCAATAATAATGAAATGAGCTCAAAATCCTCACATCCTCACCTTGAGGTCAACAGAGTTGGAGGGTATGGTGAAAGAGGGTGTCAGCACAGAGGGAAGGTGGGCGCTGAGCAGCAGGAGGGAGCACGTTGCCTTGATGGTAGCAGGAGCTGGCAGAATGATGCCTTCTTGGAGGCATTGTTTTCATGGATGATCTGGGACAACATAAGAGCCATTAGAGGAGGAAATTAGAGAGGGATACCGTGGGAAACTGGCAAGGAGAAATCGGTAAAGGAGGGAGAACCCCGAATGTGCTAAGCACCTGTTATGAGGCTTCCACAAACATCTATCATCTCATGTCCTCCAGTCTGCCTCCTGCCTTGCTTGCTCCTAATGTGTGACATCACTGGATAGCAGACATCTCTGGGTGGGAATATTTTAGTAGCACAAACTCTTTAGGAATCTAGACAGTACCCACCCACTGACTGCTGGAATTAAAAGTCTGGGTCAGGAAGAGAATTGGCAGAGAGAAAGGCAGAGAGGAACTTGGAGTAATGCTGATGGTATAGGCATATCTAACTTTAGTAGGAAAGATTCCCAACCAGCAAGTCAGACTCCTTCACAATTGAAGCACAGTTGAAGTACAGTGAGCCTTCCTTCCTTTTCTCCCAGCTGCTGTCTCTACTGAGCATCTGCCAGCCCTGGGCTCAACCTCTAGACATCCATCACCATGACTAAAAGCTGAGATATATTTGTATTCTAATCCCAGTTCCTTCACTCATGAGCTATGTGGCCTTGCTTTGTCAGTTCAGACTCATCTCTTCTATCAGGGTTAATAATGCCTGTTAGGTGTTCAGAAAACCTGAGATATGTATGGAAAGTCCCAAACCTAATGCCTAGTTCAATAAGTGGAGTGCTTGCTATTACTTTATTATTAATCATATTATGACATATTATTAACCATCTGTTGCCTCCTAGCTATTGCTACTTTCTCGAGGACAAGCAGTGATTACAACTTACTATGTGTTAGGCTGTCATACATGCCACTGAGACTGTAAGGATAAAACAGAAGATCCCCGACCTCAAGGAGCAAGCAATCTGATGTCAACAACATGTAATGATTGTGGTGGTGGATTCGACAGAGAGTCACATGGATAGAGTGGTAGACTTGTTTGAGGGGCTCCAGAAGATGCTGTTGGGGCCTGGGGAAGGGTGTCAAGGTAAATTTGCCTGCATGGGGCTGTGTCACCCCTCATCAGGATCCTGCAGAGGAGCCCCTACCTTGACTTGTGCTGGGCTTACAGCCTTCAAGCTCTCTTCCCATCTGAGTAGACTAGAGCTTTGAGGAGGTGTTTCAGGGCCATTTGGCAGAGGGGAGTAGGCAAAACTGGTAGGTCCTTGGGCTCTTTGGGGCCTCGTCAGAGCAATTTTGATTGTACCTGTTTTATAAATTGGTAATCTGAGTGAGATTTGAAGGAAAGGTCAAGATGATAAACATGTTCAGAAACCCCCAGGCTAAATGATTTCTGAGATCCTTTCCAAAGGTGGGGTGCTAGCATTCTCTTCAGGCTGTGCAAGTGCAGACACCTCTGACACATGTTGGCTTCCTGTTCCTCCATCCTCAGGGCCTGAAGGCTTTGTGCACAGCAATGGTTCTCTGTCCAGGGTTCTTTCATTCCACCATGCTATTCACAACCATTTCCTAGCACCTTCTTATCATTCCAATCCTCACCCACTTCCCCCATCAATACAGCTCATTCTCACCAATTCAGAAATCAGAGAAGAGGTCAATTGGTCCAAACAGAGGTTTAATCTGTTGAGGATTACTAGAGAAGTAAATTTTCTGTTTGCAGAAGGACTCAGTGAAAGCATAACAATAGGTCAGACAACTGTTGACTTAATTCAAACTCTATTTCATTGGCCAAAATCTTGACCTTCAGGTCAAAAGTCAGGCTGTCAGAAATATGTCAAAACAAGCTCTCCATGGAAATAGGAGGCTCAGTGCCCCACTAAGGAGGCTTTCTAAAGCTCCAGAGAGGCTGGATGGGGACTCTCAGCCTGAGAACAGGGCCTGGTATGAGTTTTCTCATTATGTGGGGACTGCTGTTAGATTGAGTTGAGTTCTACATTCCAATATAACTTGGAGGTGAACAGCAATTCAAAGTCATTGCTGATTTTTTTTTAAATCACTTTATGATAAAGGGTAAAGTCCCTTGTTTAAAAAAGAAAGAAGAAGGGCACCTGGGTGGCTCAGTTGGTTGAGCAACTGCCTTCGGCTCAGGTCATGATCCTTGAGTTCCTGGATCAAGTCCCGCATCAGGCTCCCAGCACCACGGGGAGTCTGCTTCTTCCTCTAACCTTCTATCCTCTCATGCTCTCTCAAATAAATAAATAAATAAAATCTTTAAAAAAAAAAAAGAAAGAAAAAAGAGAAGAGGGAAGGAAGGGAAGGAGAGGGGGAAAGAAGTGAGGGAGGGAAAAGGAAGGAAGGAAGGAAGGAAGGGAGGAAGGAAGGAAGGAAGGAAGGAAGGGAGGAGAATAATCTTTGGAAAATAAAAATCACATTGAGTAAGTGAATTCCAATGTGCCTCCTCAGAATAATAGCCTGTGGTACAATCATGTATCTTAAGTTTTAAAATTCTAAATATTTTTTAATGGGTTTATAAACTTGAAACAGAACATAAAGCTGTCAAGATCTATTTGCAACCCAGTGTTAGAGCAGCTGACCAGACAGACCAGCCACTATACACAAAGCATAGAATATACACTTTACATATAAACGTCTTCGTGTTCCTAGTGGTTCCATCCCAAATAGCTGATTGTGTCATGTGTCACAGTCACATGTTAAGGGAAATGCCCATCTTTCTGTGAAGGTAGAAGTATCCGTGTGAAGTAATTATACTGCAAACCTTTGCAATTTGGGTGATCTGTTTCTGATTAAGCAAATATCGGAATCTAATTTTATACAGCAACTCATACATGTCTTTGCATAAAATGGGCTGAAATTATAATTTTATGATATTCCACGTGTTTATAAGTAAGGATCTTAAAACAAATTTTAAAGTCTCATTCTTCCATTTGTAATTTTATCTCGGAGTCACCATGGATATTTTGCCCATAGTTCCACGAACTCTGCCTGGATAGAAAGCTGTTTTGCCCAGGGCAGCTCATCTGCTCCAAAGGGTGGGGAAAGGTGCATGGCACTGTGCAAATCAGCTGGCATGGAGCACTGTTGTAGGTACACAGAAGGAAGTCGGGTGAAGATCCGTGAGAGCAACCCCTTTACTCTTGAGTTATCTACTGCCCTTGTCCTACGCAAAACTTCAGAGAGAAGCCCTCTCAAATGTCGTTGTCTTGTGCCTTGTTAGAGCAGTATCTTAGTCAACTTCTCCAGCATTTATTAAGGTATGTGTTCTCAGCATCCTAAGGTGTCAGGAAAGAAGCTCAAGATTTCATACCTTACAGTGAAGAGTGTGTGCTGAAGACCACTGGGGTTCATTGCAAATCAAAATATCCTGTATAGGAGTTTTGAGCAGATAATATTCACACCCTTCTCTTTCAGAGTTCTGAACTAATCAAGACGTAGATCCAAGAATTGACTAGAGATCATGGGCTTAAGTGCTTGCAGAATTGAACCGGAGAACACTTTGGGTATGAAATCAAACAGGCTGCCTTATACATGCCCTTGTGATGAAACCTTGGGACCCAAGGCCAAATAAATTTGTGTTGCACAGCTGATGCTTATTGAGTCAGCCATAAGGAAAATGAAAATTTCCCCATGAAACAGGAAGTCTTAGGGGAATGGGGGTGTATGGATGATAAACTTGGGTGTGTTTCTGACATTCACTTGCTAACTGCAAATTGGCAGGAACATGGATCAAGAGATTGTGGTCTTCTCTTATCAATCATAAAAGTCTCCTCCTCCCCACAGGGAGAAGCTAGCTGGGTCTAAAAGGAGGTTGAGGGGGAGTTCTCAGTAGTAATTTTGTCAGGGAAGAAGTTACTCTTCTTTTGGCCAATAGAGTGCAGGGTAAGGGAAATACTTTTTCTTTATGTCCTCCTCACTGCAAATAGCAGGATAGGGGGAAGGGGAGTAGGCATCAGGGAGAGCATGGATTTTGGACCCTGGCTGCCTTTGTAAGCCCTCCTTCTGTCATTGGTTAGGTGACTTTGGAAAGCTTCTTTTAGCCTCTTTAAGCTTCAGTTTCTTTAAAGTAAAATGAGGATAATGAGTGCTTTTTTTCATATTGTTGTTGTGAAGGCTTAAGGAAATAAAAATTAAAGTCTTTGCCACAATGCATAGGCAGCAAGGAATGTTAAATATATATGGATTCACTACTGTTAGTTATTTGGGCCCATTGAACAGAGACTTCTTTTCTTAATTTTGCTTCCATGATTGAATTTCCTTCCTCATACCCACACTTCTATGCTCCAGTGATGGCATAAGAATAAAAGAAGCCAAATCTATTGAAATGGGACGATGCAGGCAAAGATGAGCAACTGTCCACCATAGACTCAATTTTCTAAAACTTTAGTGCCCATTTTGTGTAGAGGAAATTGGGCAAATCACATAATCTTATGTGCCTAGTGAATGACCCTTTACCTGTGATGGGCCCACATCAGTCCATGTAAGTGAGGGAGGCACTCATTTCAAAGGAAAGAGTTGCTGGTTTATGACTCTTATTTGAGATCATCCCCACTGATAAGTCAGAGCTAGACCAAAAAAAGTCAGTGAAACTCATTTGCTTGGAAAGCCACTTCCTTCAGTGACCCCTTGGTAGTCACACCATGGGGCTGGTTTGAAGTGGTGGAACCGAGCTGGAAGAAGACCAGAGATCCCTGAGTTTATCTGAAGGAGACATAGTGAGAACTTTAATGAGTTGTGACTATGAGAGTAATAACTAGGGTAGTTGATATCCAACATTATAGTAGATTTCCAAATTCTGTATGCTAGATTAGTTTCGTTCAAAGAATTAGTTCTCATATTCAACTTTATTGGATTTGGATGTTGGTTTTCCAGGTCATTGATTTCTGTAGTTGCTATATGATATCATGCTTCCTGTTTTTGCTCTGTTTATTTTTTCAAATAATTAAGGTGAATAGTTGACCTAGTTATTTTTATTCTGTCTTGTTAATAAAGTAAGTTAAGAATATGAATTTGTTCTTTCAGTAAAGCTTTGGCTATCTCCCATACATTTAGTAATATAATGTTTTGTCGTAGTTTAGTAGTTCATTAATGCCATTATTTTCTAATGAATACTAATTGAGATTTGATCTCTTACATCCAATATTAATACAGGAGAGTTTCTTTCTATTATAGTAGTTATGGGGCACCTGGGTGGCTCAGTGGGTTAAAGCCTCTGCCTTCAGCTCATGACCTTCAGGTCATGATCTCAGGTTCCTGGGATCGAGCCCCACATCAGGCTCTCTGCGCTTCCCCCTCTCTCTCTGCCTGCCTCTGCCTACTTGTGATCTCTCTTTCTCTGTCAAATAAATAAATAAAATCTTTAAAAAAAATAAAATAAAAAAATATTATAGTAGTTGTTTGCTTTATACATTTTTAATTTTACTTTTTAAAGAATTTTTATTTATTTGAGAGCGAGAGTCCAAGAAGGAGAGAGGGTCAGAAGGAGAGAGAGAAGCAGACTCCAGATGAGTAGGGAGTCTAATGTGGGACTTGATCCCAGGAGCCCAGGATCTTGGCCTGAAGTCAGACACCTAACTGACTGAGCACCACGCACACATATATATGTATATATATACACACACACACACACGCATATGTGATTTTTATGTATATATCTGTTATATATATCACATATATATCTTATATCCATATATACAGATATATATCGGATACATATATATATGTACACAGGGTCATGTACATATATATTAATGTATCATTAATTTTATTGTTTACATGCTCACTTACTTTATTTTTGATCTACTTCATCAGTGGCAAACTGATTATGTTAGAGTCTCTCATGTGTTCATTTTCCTTACCTTTTTCCATGAAATTATATTTCTAGCTATTTTTGGTTTTTATTTTGGCTTTTAATAGTTTGCTGTGAAATTTTCAGTGTATAAAGAATCTTGGATTATATCATTGATATAATGGTATAATGGATGGGTTATATCATTGATCAACGTATTTTTCAAATTATGTTAATAATGCCTTTTGCCTTTAATTTTACATTTTGTTTGAAATTCGTTTTGGTACCTCTGCTTTTGATATATATTCTTTGTTTGCCTGATAAATATACTGTGTGTTTGTGCATTTTTCATGCCATCTTTAAGGCATTTCTCTAAAAAACAACATATATTTTGTACTATACTCCAATCTAAGCCCTTGATTTTAAATTGAGGAATTCACAGTGGATACATGTGGTCTCCCTCATCCTACCCTGCTGTATGGATGTGGGACAGTGCAATAACTAGGAATAAGTCTGTGCATCAGATAAGTCTGGGCTGAGCTCTTGAAACAGCCTCTTACATCTGGGAGCCCTCAGGAAAGTGGTTTGTCCTCTGCCAGTCCCTGTTGATTCATCTGTAACATTGAAACCATAATATTACTAAAGTTGCTAAGAAGAGTCAATAGAAAATAAATAGAAAATAATTAGTAGCAAAGCACCTAATAGTGCCTGACACATCATAGGCACACAATAAATGTTGACCAGCCTTTTGTATATAGTCATAAATATAAATATGATGCCATTCTATACATAGATTCCATTCTTTTTCTTTTTTTAAAATTTTTATTTTATTTTTTCAGTGTTCCAATATTCACTACTCATGCACCACACCCAGAGCTCCATGTAATATGTGCCCTCCAGATCCCATTATTTTAAGTTTTGCATTTGTCATTCCTTTTATTTCTTATTTTCTATCTTTTGTGAGGTGGACAATGTTCATTTGTTTGTATATTCACTAGTGATTTGAAAGGCAAACATTTGTTTTTAATTGACTAGTGGTTATCTTTATATTTTCCAAAGGCATTATTTGAATCTTTTTTCTGTGATTATCATAACCAAAAAATCACTTCCCCTTATGTGGAGTTTACAAAGTTTTGCCACTCTCCACTTCCTCCCTGATCTTTATTAATATAACCTGTGGTTTCCACTGATATTTCTTTTATAGTAAGTTGATATTTAATAATGTATATTTTCTTAATTACACATAACATTTGCTTTGTTTTATAATCATATTTTTAATTATTTACACCTAACTTTGTAACAGATTTAATACCAACCACCAGGCCTAATATACCATTATGTCGAAATTTTTAACTTTATCTTTTTCATTTATTTTTCAGTTTTCTGGAGTATGTCATCAAGAAAAATCTTCAAGATGAAAATATAAAGGACATCTATTTTTTAAAGCCCTGATATATCTAGAAATGCTTTTATACCAAAGACAAGTGACCAAGTATGACATCCTTACACCACAACCCTTTGTCCAAAACTGAGGACCTTGCCCAAATTGGATCTGGCTTTGCAGTACTGAAGATAATTCTGCAGCAGACATAAGTTCTGGCCCCGTGTTTTGTTTTGTTTGTGAGTGTGGGTCAGATGCCTCCCTGACCTCTCCCTGTCATATTGAGATGGAAATGAAGAGTGGGAACCCACTAGAAGGACTAGGGTTGTTGCTGTTTTTGTTTTTCTATCATCCTTGCAAAAGTTGGTTTTGATATAGAATCTCAGTTAAAATTTTACTTTTTACAATTCACTGCATTTTACCTGTGTTTATATGGAGATATGCAGAGTTGCTAGAGAGACCACATAGACACAGCTTTAGGGGAGAATGTGGAATCTTTTCCTGCAGCTGGAAGAAGGATCACAGGAGGAATGTAGGAGCCAGTCCCGTACAGAGGAAACTGAAGCCCCATGAAGTTCCAGTTGGAATCCTTTTCCATGCTTGGTCTCATGTCCTCAAACAGGAGGGTCCAAAGTGTGTTGGGTTTTATTTTCTTGAGTTAACATAGTAATTCATATGTTACTTGGGCAGCAAAAATAAACCATACAACCTGTTCTCAGGTTGCTTACACTAAACCAAAAGGATTGCATAAAAATTGAAATATATATACATAAATGTACATAACTATCAAACATAAAAAGTATTTTAAGAAGTCCAGGTGGCCTGTTGACCAGCAGTTGGAGGGGGGGCAGTTGAAGGGGGCTGTTCATGAGCACATTCTCATCCAGGTCTCTGGACCTGGAAATCCCTTTGGATGACCATTAATGTGGACAACGTGTGTGAAGAAATAGGCCGCCGGTCTCGAGGGCCTTCCCAATTCTGAGATTCCTTGAGGATGAAGGGAATTTAAGTAACAGTATCTTGGAATACACCTAACCTATTTCCCTCTCCTCAAAACATCTACATCTTATTTAGTGTTTCTGGCCAGTCTCCAAATCTCCAGCACATCCACAGTGTGCCCCACCATGGTCCTATCATGGTAGCCACTCTTAAAGCTCTTACATACAATGTAATTATTTCTCTGTAGATGAGTTCTTTCCTCTAGGAAGAGTAAGTTCCCCTAAGAACAGGGATAAATCCTAAAGTCTAGATAATAGAAAGATATGAAAGTGTACTTGTCATCCTGTTAGCATTGGTTTCCTCAGGAGGATGGAACTTGTTGTCTCAAGAATATGAAGCTTCGGGCGCCTGGGTGGCTCAGTTGGTTGAGCAACTGCCTTCGGCTCAGGTCATGATCCTTGAGTTCTGGGATCGAGTCCCACATTGGGCTCTCACCTCCACGGGGAGTCTGCTTCTCCTTCTAACCTTCTCTCCTCTCATGCTCTCTTTCTCTGTCTCTCAAATAAATAAATAAAATCTTTAAAAAAAAATATGTGGGCACCTGGGTGGCTCAGTGGGTTAAAGCCTCTGCCTTCGGCTCAGGTCATGATCTCAGGGTCGTGGGATCGAGCCCCACATCGGGCTCTCTGCTCACAGGGAGCCTGCTTCCCCTCTCTCTCTGCCTACTTGTGATCTTTCTCCTCTCTGTCAAATAAATAAATAATCTTTAAAAAAATTAAAAAAAATATGAAGCTTTACTTTGTAATTAAGAGAGTCAGTGAAGCCAAAGGAAAGAAAGGTTAAGAAAAAGCAAAGAAAAGAGAAAAGAATAAGGAGGAAAGGAAAGTTCTAATTATCATGCTGTTGTGCCTGCCCAGGCAGAAACCTTGGTGATTTATTGAACGAATTCATTCCCTACTTGCCCCTCTTACCTTCCACTCTAGGCTCATCTCTCGGTTCTTCTCTCCAGGCCACCCATTTCACCAAGACGAGGCATCACTACAAATTAACTTCATCTGCTTACTCTGGCCCCACCAGACCAAGGATACTCCCAAACCCACAGAAGATTATTATTATTATTATTATTTCCCCTCCACTTCCAAAGGGAGGAAGAACTGAAAACCACAGATAATAGAGGAGAGTTTCCTTCCAGGCTGAAAGCCCCTGAAGGGAAGGAAAAGCAGGGCCTCAGGCTCTGCCCACCAGCTTCTGGCCTAGGGCCGAACAGACCCACATGGTGGTTTGAGGATGAGGGCTGAACTCTTTCTTCAGCTTGGGATCTTAAAGCGCTTCCCAGCTGCCCAAAGCCCCAGTCTCCTCCACCGCACCCGAACGCTGCTGAGTCAGGACAGGGCCACACATCATGATGAAGGGGTTGTGTTTGCTTTTGGTTCCAGTCCTACCTCCCTTCAAGCCCTCTGGCCCTCTCCTGGACGACGCTGGGCACTTCATCTGCCTGGCTGTGCCTCTTCTTCTCTGCCCAGCAATCCAGAGAGCATTCCTCTTCCACTCCTATTCAAACTGCCTGAGAAAAGTGGGGCGCAGGACCAAGGCCCTGTAGGCAGACAGCCCATGAGGTATGCAAATTTGCACAAGTCATTTTTGGATCTCTCCCCCGAAGGCGGTGGGGGTGGGGAACAGCAGGGACCATCGGAGTGAGTTGCCAGAGTCTCCTGGACAAGCCATGGCCTCTTGTCTACTTGTAAATTGAGCCCAAGAATTACTACTCACAGGGGAGAGTGGAGAGGTAATGAATCACTGTAGGGCACACTGTTGATGCTCCTATCACCTCTTCCCAGTATTTCATTTCCAGCAGGGCTTGCTGGCTGATCATTCCCTCACATCTCTTTGCTCATGCCTCAAGCTTAACCTGAGGCATGGCTTAATAGGAGAATCGGGTGACAGCTGCGCTTTCTGGCGGTGACGGCTTTCTGAGACGTGACTTGGGCTTTTGTTAGCTAACCTATTAGAGGCTGTAATGGAGAGAAAGAGGCACATACTTACGGATTTGTGGAGACTGCCAGTCACAAGACATTCGATACGTGGGAGTCTCTAACTCTGCTTATAGAGGGATCTCTCATCACCTCCCCACAGTCTGATCTTTGTCTCCTGTCCCCAAAATGAGTGATCTCTTACCCAGCTCTTTCACCAACTCCATTAACAGACAGATGGATCTTAAAATCTATCCCCCTGAGCAGAGGCATTCTCCAGTCACACATCACTTAAGCCAGTGTCTGGCAAGCTACATTCTTCTTGTGAAGAAATGAACTGAAGTGAGAGAAAAAGAAACTAGGAACAAGGGTGAAAGCCCTTGGGGAAGTTCAAATCGAACAAAATACAAAGTGTGTGTGTGGGTGGGGGAGGTATACCAACGTGCTTAATAAATGCTGAATAAACCAACTGAATTGTTACTTTTCCCCTCACAGCTGAATCTCCCAGGTTGAAGGCTCTGTCTACACTTTCTCCTGGGAGGAGCCTCCACCATCTCAACAACCCACAAATGGGGTATTTGGTAGGATGAGGATAAATGGCAGGAAGAGTAACCCACAGTCAGCAACCTGTGTTCTGGAACTTTCTCTTGAGTCTGGGCTTCATACAAATTATCCCTACTGAGTGCGTGTTATCTCTCAAGTGTACGACTCCTTAGAGGTGATAACTCACCCAGTCTTTGCAGCAGGCCTGTGAGAAAGGTGCTGTGGCAGGTCCCACAGCAGAGGTGAGGACTGTGGGGCTTGACCAGGCTATGGAGTGAACCCCCAGACCCACAGCTGAGTCACAGCAGGGGAATGTCATTCACAGAAGTTGGGCCGTGCTCTAACCATTGTACCACACTGCCTCCTCCGTGGTCTTCTCAGTGTGACCCGGGACCACCTGCTTCCTGGCTCTGGGTCTCACCAGCCTTGTCTATTGCACGAAGGGGTGAGTGACACAGTCTCCACGTTTCCCTTTACCTTTATCTCTTCATAGCTCTTTCAGTTCTCCAATACAAATAGAGATTAAATAAAGCCCACTTTTCAATTCTCAGGAAAGCTAGCGAGAGTCCACCTTCATTAGCATTCCCCAGACCACCACAAAATCAGAACTTCTCCTCTAGGTTGTCATTCCGAACCCCTCATTCATCGCTCACTGCCCTTGCCCTTTGGTAAAGATCAAAACTGTTGAAGGTTACCAATGGGAAAAAACGGATCTCCAAAATGCTTCCCCGGGGTACTCTTTTTCCATATCCACTCCCTCCCAGCAGCCCCTATTCCTGATGCCCACAGACAGGTTTGGACAAGACGACATCAAGTCATATTTATAAAATAATATTCATTTTCCTTCTTACATCCAAAGCAAAAGAGGAAGGAACTAACTTCATTTAAGCATGGAAAATAAAACTGCGCACAGCATATGCCAGCTCCAGACCCAAACCAGTCCCTCACATTTGACTGTGGTTGCACAGAATTGAAGGAAAGGGGGGAAAGTGCTATTTTCAGTTTCTGTAAAGCATTGAGGAAAAGTGCAGAAATACATCCAGACTCCCAAGTTTATGCAGAAGATATCCAGTTCCTCCATTCAGTCGAATAGTAGGCTAATATTAGAATCTCTGCCTTAATAAGCAGCTATTTAAAAAAAGAAAAAAAGAGAAAATCTACCTTATTATAGGGTGGGAAATTCCCAGGAAGAATATGGGAAGGAATCTGCAGCCAATATACACAGCCTTAAATGTTACTTTAAATTCAATTTTAAAAGAGAGATTTAGCAGCTGTGATTAAAGTCTCTTGTCTCTGAATCTGCAAACACAGAACTATGCTGCTGAGGAATTTGGACATTTATCATGGGCTTTAGATAGCTGCTAACCTTTCAGCTGCCTTTGGATATTTTGAAGATGTCTATATCTGCTTTTCTCTCCCTATATATGAGGCATCACATTTATCTAGTGGACAATGAACATTTTCTGATTGCAGAAAGTTCTCATGTAGAGAGAAATGGAGGGAATGGAGTAAAAAAATAAAATTCTTAATGCTTCTCGTTTCTTACTTTTTGATTCAGTTAAGATCATAGGTAGAAAAATCTAACTCTTAATGGCTTAAAAATGTAAATTTATCAGTTTTCCTTCTCCTTGAACAAAAAGTTCATTAGAGAGGTTTCAAAATTGGCCCTTTCAGTGGCTCAAAGATATTGTTATGGATCCCGGTTTTTGTTTTTTCGTTTTTGTTTTTTCTTTCTTTTTGCTTTGTCATATTCAACATATCAGTTCTGTCCTCAAGATCTTCCTCCTCATGATCACAAGATGGCTGCTGAAGTTCCAGACATCAAATGCAGATGTTACAACTTTAAGCAGAAACAGCTTTCTCTTCTTGTGTATCTATTTTGGAAAGCAAGGAAATCTTTTTCAGGAGTCTCCACATACTTCTTCCATGATTTATAAGACAGAGTTTCATCATATTTTTATTATGTGGCCAGGATCATGAAACCACCATGACAGAATTAGACTAATTATTACCCTCCTGAAACATATGACATTGTGGTGAAAGGTAAATTTAAAAAGTAGCCAAGTCTCTAGGAACTTGGAAGTTAGAAAAGAATGGATGCTTTCAAGACAACCAATAGTGTCTGGTATATTCCATAATGGAACACTCCTAATAGTCTGCATTACTGCCAGAGGGAATATTTAAGAAATATGGAGAGATATATTTTCTTATATCTACTGCAACTGTTTTTCTAAAATTGTAGATCAGATTAATATAAGTGTCTTTAGGGGAAACAGTTGATGAAAAATAATTTAAAAACTGATACTTCTGGGTCTAAAAAAATCCAGGATATACAGACACTCTGCATTTCATGGTTAGAATAGAATAGAGGTTAAGTGCACAGACTCTCAAGCCACAGTGCTAGGGTTCATGTAATGCCTCTACACTTACTAACTGCTAACTTTGGGCAAATAATTTAACCTCACCATGCAGATGATATCAGCACTTAGTCCTCAGGGGAAAAAAGGAGGTAAGACTGGTACAGGTTTTAGAACAGTGCCTGCCACACAGAAATTGTTATACAAGTATTAGCCAAAATTATTATCTGATAAAGGTCTTATCTCTTCATATGCAAACAGATCTTTGAAATCTCTATCCTCGGTTTCAAAGTGTGTTCAAGAATATTTGCTGAACAAAAGAATGAATAGAAAATTACTCCCTCTCAATTATTTCCTACACTGTATCTTGACCAAAAACTAAATCAAAATTTCTTCTCTTGGGGTGCCTGAGTGGCTCAGTGGGTTAAAGCCTCTGCCTTTGGCTCAGGTCCTGGTCTCAGGGTCCTAGGATCAAGTTGGGCTCTCTGCTCAGCAGGGAGCCTGCTTCCCCTCCCCCGCCCTCCCCCCCCCACCCTGCCTGCCTCTCTGCCTACTTGTGATCTCTCTCTCTGTCAAATAAATAAATAAAATCTTTAAAAAATTTTTTCTTCTTTTGTTGATTTTTTAAAACCGAAATTCAACTAAAGCTTAAGCAGATAGACTCTGAATTTCTACTAGAATGAAGGTTCCCTGCACAGGGGCCATGTGTTTCCTTCACTACTCTGTCTCCTGCGACCAGATGCACATCTGCTACACCCAAGAGCTCAGTACATGTTGTGTTTTGTCTTTCCATAAATAAACTAGCAAATAGACATAACCGTTTCTGTCTCCTTCTTAAGTCCACAGCCATAGGTATGGTCTCCAGCACAGACCTAAGGGAAAATTGAGTCAGTGGAAATACTTTCCTCTGGAGGGTCTCAATCTTTTGTCTGTAAGTTCTTTCTTTGGCCCAAACTTTATCAGCTCCTGTCTCTATCATCCACCTTTTCATAATCCATCTCCTCACCCCACTGAACTTGAAAGTATCTAAATCAAAAGTGTAAATATGAAGAAATTCATAGCAAAACAACACAGGCAAAAAAGACTCAAGGCTACCTTCTGCTTTTAGCCATGACAGAATAAGTCGCACTAAACTTACTTTCTGTTATGGATTTAATTGTGTCTCCTAAAAAGATGTGGTATTCCTAACCCCTAGTACTTGTAAATGTGATCTTATTTGGAAAGAGAGTCCTTGCAGTTCATCAAGTTAAGGGGAGATCAGTGGGGTGGACCTTAATCCAATATGGCTGTGTTCTTATAAGGAGGGCACTTGATGTAATGAGTGCTTGATGTTATATGCAACTGATTAATCACTAAAATTTACCTCTGAAACTAATAAAAAAAAAAAGAGGCAGGGAAACTGGAACCAGGGGCACTCACAGAGGGAAGAACATGTGCAGACAGAGGAAGCACTTAATCTACAAGGCAAGGAATGTTACCAGCAGCTAGGAGAGAGGCATGGAATAGAATTTCCCTCCGAGACTGCAGAAGGAACCAACCTTGCTAACAATTTAATTTTGGACTTCCAGCCTCCAAAACTATGAAACAATAAATTTGTTTCTTAAGCCACCTAGTTTGTGGTGCTTTGGCAGTTCTAGAACCCTCCTACTGAAAACAACTATAAAACTGGGCAGAATTTATGAGGGAACTATTTGTAGACATTTGGACAACAGGCAGTGCAGGCTTGTGATCCTTGAGAGAAGACAAACACATGAGATAAATGAAACTGGAAAGAATTCATCACCAGCAGATCTGCAATACAAGAAATGTTGAAGAAGGTTCTTCTGGCTTAAGGGAAGTGATGTCAAATGAAAACAATCTATGGGAAGGATAAGGAGTACCAGAAATAAAAATACACGAGACTATATAAAAAACACTTTTTTTCTTTTTCTCTTAACTTCTGTAAAAAACAACAGACTATATAAAAAACTAATGATGTACTGTATGGTGACTAACATAACATAAAGAAAAGATTATTTAAGTAGAAATGATAACATGAAGTTATAGGGCTTGCTACATAGGTAGATGTAGAATAGATGTCAAAAGTCACAGAAAAAGTCAGGGCAGGGTACATGGAATTTCATAGTGGTAAGACTTTCACATTTTATGTGAAGTGGAGTGGTACAATATCAACTCCAGGTACTCTGTGATAAGTTAATATTTTATGCTATAATTCTTAGAGAGGCCACAAATAAAAGTACAAAAAAGTATAGCTAAAAATCCAATAGGGGACATAAAAAGAATACTAGAAATATTCAATTAACTCAAAAGAAGGAAGGAAAAGAGAAATGGGGGAACAGAAAAAAAAAGAGAAATAGTAAACCAACAAAGATGATAGAATCACATTCAAATAAAATTATATTAAATTGTGGATGAACTAAATACTCCAATTAAAAGGCAAGATTGGAAAAAAAAAAGGCAAGATTGTCAGACTGGATAAAAAAGCGAGAGATTCACTTTAAATGTAAAGGCACAGATAAACTGAAAGTAAAACGATAGGGAAAAGTTATCATGTAAAGAGTAAGCACAAAAAGATGGTGCAGCTGTATTTGTGCTAGAGAAAATTATACTTTAACACAAGATTGACAAAGATAAAAGGAGGTGTTTCAATAAGATAAAAGAGTCCATTATCCAGAAAGATATAGCAATCCTAAATGCATATGTACCTAATAACAGAGCTCTAAAATACAAGAAGCAAAAAGTGACAGAATGAAAGGGAGAAGCAGATAAGTCAATATCTTGAGTTTGAGATTTTAACACTCTTCTCTCATTAATAATAGATTAATTTGATATAAAGTCAGCATGTATACAGCAGATCTAAATCACAACATCAACAAACATGACCTTAACTGAAGTTTATAAAACATTTCACCCAACAAAAGTAGAGCACATATTCTTTTCAAGTACACAAGGAACATTTACCAAGACGGGGTGAACATTGGGCAATAATGTAAGTCTCAATAAATTTAGAAAGATTAAAGTCTTGCAGTGCATGTTCTCTGGGCACAGTATAATTAAATTAGAAATCATATGATGCCAAAACCCCCCAAAAATTATGGCAATAAAACAAAACATGTCTAAATAATCTATGAATAAAAAAATCACAAAGAAGGATTAAAATATAAACATATATAGATAGATAGGTAATAAGTCCATGAAAAGATGCTTAATACAATTAGTCTTGAGGGAAATGCAGATCAAAATCTGACCAAGAAATACTACTTCATACACCTTAGAATGGATGTGAAAACACCAACTGCTGGCAAGATTTGGAGCCACTGGAACTTCAATTGCTTGTGCACTATCTCTTTGGAAAGCTTTCTGACACTTTTTTATGAAGTTAAACATAAATGTACTCCATGACTCATCCATTCTGCTCCTAGGGATTTACTCCAGACATGAAAATATGATCATGAAAATACTAACATAAGAATGTCCGTAGGGGCATTTTAAAAAGTGGGACAGGGGCGCCTGGGTGGCTTGGTCTGTTAAGCATCTGCCTTCAGCTCAGGTCATGATCCTGGAGTCTTGGGATCTAGTTCCACATCGGGCTCCCTGCTCAGTGAGGAGACTGCTTCTCTTTCTGTCCCTTATCCCACTTGTGCTCTCTCTCTCTCTCTTAAATAAAAAGTAAAATCTTGAAAAAAGAAAATTTGGGACAAACTTCTAGTCATATGGTAAAAAGTTCTGAGGATCTAACATCATAACTACAGTTGAGAATATGGTGTTATATGCTTAAAATTTGCTCAGAGTAGATCTTATGTATTCTTACCACACATATGCAAGTTAACTACGTGAGGTGATAAGTAGATGTTAATTAATTTGATTTTGGTTCTCATTTCACAGTGTATATGTATATTAAAGCATCATGTTGTATACTTTAAATGTGTGCAATTTTATTTGTCAATTATTCCTCAATTAAGGTGGAAAGAAAGAAATAAAAAGTAATGTCCAAAACAAGAAGCAAACCAATATCCTTCAACAAGAAATGAGATAAAATACAGTTTATTTGTTTGGGATGGCATTGAAAGTATAGATTGCTGGAGAGGATGTGGAGAAAGGGGAACCCTCCTCCACTATTGGTGGGAATGAAAGTTGGTGCAGCCACTTTGGAAAACAGTGTGGAGATTCCTCAAGAAATTAAAAATAGAGCAACCCTATGACCACGCAATTGCACTACGGGGTATTTACCCCAAAGAAGCAGATGCAGTACAAAGAAGGGCCACATGTACCCCAATGTTCATAGCAGCAATGGCCACAATCGCCAAACGGTGGAAAGAAACAAAATGTCCTTCAACAGATGAATGGATAAAGAAGATGTGGTATATCTATACAACGGAATATTATGCCTCCATCAGAAAGGATGAATATCCAACTTTTGTATCAACATGGACGGGACTGGAGAGACTATGCAGAGTGAAATAAGTCAAGCGGAGAGAGTCAGTTATCTTATGGTATCACTAACACGTGGAGCATAAGGAAAATCATGGAGGGCATTGTGAGAAGGAAGGAAAGGGTGAATGGGGGGAAATCGGAGGGGGCAATGAACCAGGAGAGACTGTGGACTCTCAGCAACAAACTGAGAGTTTTGGAGGGGAGGGGGTGGGAGGGGCGGGCGAGCCTGGTGGTGGGTATTGAGAAGGGCACGTATTGCATGGAGCACTGGATGTGGTGCATGAACAATCAATCCTGTAATACTGAAAAAATAAAATAAACATATTTGGGGAAAAAACAAAGTTTATTTGTACAGTGGGATGATTCTCAGCAATAATAAAGGAACAAACTGCTGATAGATCACTGGTGAAACACACAGGTATCATGTTGATGGAAAGAAGCAAGGTACAAAATGTGATTTCATTTTCATGAAGTTCAAGAACAAGTGCTAAGAAACCCGTGGGGATTTGTACTCTGTGGGCACAGAGGATTGGCCAGAATGAGGCATTAGCAATGGTGTGCTGCTAATCTGGTTCACTAGAGAGAGAAACAACCCTTGTTTATAGTGTTTGCTGATTTCCCACCATGGCCATCTTTAGACTAACAGCATGATTTGGGGACGGATGTACTGAACTGTCCAGGTAGAAGCTGGTTCCAGCACACCACTGGCCCCAGCAGACTTTTCCTGGGTGATGGAAATGTTCTGTATCTTTACAGAGGTGGCAATTATGTCAGTGTACATATTTGCTAAAACTCATGGCACTGTATAATTAAGATCTGCTTAGTTCGCTGCGTGTAAATTTCATCCAAGTGTTAAAGAATAAGGCTTGAGTGTCTAATATAAAACGTGGTCACGACTTCACAAAGCTGTATTACATATATACTTATATATATATTTCTTCACATGAGACTCAAGAGGTTATCCCCAGGATATGAGCATTTAGGAGACAGACGCACCTTCAAACCAATGGAATGTCCATCTTCTTGTAAATGGTGGGCAAAAGAGGTGACACAGGGAGATGTTGGAGTTGGAGGACATGGGTATGGCTGCCATGCCTCAGCAGAGGTGGCGTCTTCCACTTACAACCTGTCCTGTTTGTAAATCCCTATCACTCTTCTTATAGTTGGTCTGATTATGCACCTACCTCAACCCATCCTAGAAACTAAATTGGCCCATCTCCCAGACTGGATGGAGAGTCATCTTTGCAGTTGGCCCTCCTCCAGTCAAGCCAGTAACTGGGGCCATCCTCCTGGACCCATTCCTCCTTCCAGCACTATTCTTACTTTACATTCTTTGTAATTTTCCTCTGTAGGCATTTTTGTCCTAGTCTCTGACTTCCAGGAGCAACAAATGATGTTTCGCTGATTTGATTCATTCATTTTTAAAATTCTTCCTAAATGGCAGCTTATGGCAGCTTTGTTTTTGGATTGCCCTATGAAGCCATGTGTAGCTGGTTAATACAAACCCTTTGAAGATGGTGTTAATGACTCCAAGCAACCAGAAGTGCAGCAGCAAATAATGAAATACTCATCCTTCAGCAGATGACTCTGGAACAGAACCTAAACCTTGTCTCTCTCCTGTGAGGGTCTAACCCCTCACAAACAAATCTCCCATTTAGACTCCACCAGTCCTGGGATAGATAACAGCCCTCCCTTATAAAGGGATTTGTTGCTGAGTATTATTTGGTATTTAATTTTATTTTGGGTCAAAGTCTTCAAAGCCTCATCTTTTTTTTTTTTTGGTCTGTGAAACTCCCATTTTCTCTTTATATAGATCTGTCATTGATATGGGTCTCTAAATACACATCGCTTTGTTTATAAAGACATACAATATGTACACCCGATTGCTATCTGTGCACCAAGCTTGTATTTGGAGAATCCTTTTCAGAGCCAAATTTGATACAGTGCAGAGGCAGCTGGTGGGTTAGAGGGGGCCCCTCTAGAGGGAGAGTCACTGGTTATCATTATAGAAAGACTGGGTGAGGCACGGATGCTCTGAATGCCAAATGCCAAGTATTCACTGGGGACAGGCAGACCGAGGACACAGGAAAGAAAGGGGGGAGAGACCGGCAGGCAAAGAATCATTCAGCCCCTTTTGTTTAGCATTTTTTACCTGTAGGTACATGCTCAAAATCAAAAGTCTTAGCGAAGGGACCTCACAGCCCAGCTCTGCCAGACAATTGTCTCCTGGCGCCTTCAAACTTAGCTGCATGAATGAGAGAGCCACTTGCTCCTAAGCAAAGCCTGAGGACTCAGAGGGAAAAGGAGAATAATTAAAATAAATTAGTAGGTAAATGGGGGATGGGAGATCATGCCTGGTCCTGCTGCTCAGCCTGAGGCTCCAAGGCTGAAAGGGGCAGGGCCAAGTAAGATTATTCCCAGGAGATGGTCTTCCCCAAACCATGTCCTCATTACAATGATACACACTTCCCCTTCCAGAGCAATGTTACTGTCCATTTAGCCTATGGCTCTAGCTTTGTGGGTAAGTAGCAACAACTGCCAGCTTGTACATATTTAAAACAATTCCATATATTTTTCTCAGTCTTTCTTATTTTACAAGGCTGTCTTGTGGGGTTTTTTTTTTTTTTTTGCTTTTTTTTTTTTTTTTTTAAGTACATCAGTGGTTCTCAACCAAGGGTGATTTTGCTCCTAAGAAACACTTGGCAATGTTTGGAGACATTTTTGTTTGTTGCAATTGGGGGCGTGGGTGGGTGTGGGCTTCTGGCACCTAGTGCAGAGTTGACAGATAAAACACAGGACACCCAGTTACATTTAAAGTTGAGATAAATAAAGAACTCTGTGGCTTTGATGGGAGGAGGGTTTGTTGTTGTTGTTTAGTATTAGAATGTCCCAAATATTGTACACACCATACTTACTCTAAAAAAAAAAAATTCATTGCTTATCTGAAATCCAGTTTTAAGTGGCCTTCCTGTATGTTTATTTGCCACATGCTGCTAGACATCCTAAATGCACAGAATAGTGCCCTCCCTCCCCAGGAAGAATGATTCAGCCCAAACATCCGTAGTCCTGAGGCTGAGAAACCTGTTGGGAGATGGTAGCAGAAGCATAATTCGGATGCTAGAGAACAGATGATTTCGAATTCGGAACAAATAATACCAAACATGACACGTGTCGAATGAACACACAGCCCTTGCAGGGTGGTTAATATTCATTTATGTATATGATTTGTTTCACCTCTAACTTGAACCCTTTGAGAAAGGGCATCATCAGCCTGTGCTCCCTCATTTTCTGCAAGGTGTTTATCATCAGCCAAGTAAAGGTCCCTAAAGATATCCAGGTCTAATCCCTAATCAATGTTACCTCCGTAGGAAAAGGGGTCTTCACAGATGGGATTACATTAAGGAGATGATTTTGAATTATCCATTGGGCCCCAAATGGCATCACAAATGTCCTCTGTGAGAGAGATTTGGCACCCTCAGAGGAGAAAGCAATATGGTGGAAACAGAGTGAGCAGTGAGGATGTTGGCCTCTATGTTGGAACGATGCGGCCACCACCAACTGGAAAAGGCCAGGAACCCACTGGCCATGGAGCCTCCTCAGGGAGTTACAGCTTTCCCACACCTTCATTTCAGCTCAGTGAAACTCATTTCGGATTTCTGGCCTCTAGAACTGTGAGAGAATACATTTCTGCTTTTTCAGCCACCAAGTCTGTGATAATTTGTTACAGCAGCCCTAGGAAATTAATACAGTGTTCCCCTGAGGATCAAAGCCAGAGTCCATTCCTTCCAGGAGGGTGTGTACCACCATTAGAACAAACATAACCTACTAGATCCAAGACAAGGAACCAGAGGCAATGTGGCCTTTGTGGATATTCATCTTTGTGTCACAATGCAGGATATTTCTGGTGATGGATTTTGAGCTCTGTAATGATCTGTAGTGGAAAAACAGGCAATTCCTCAGATCTCTCTACAATTTTAATAGGGAGCATGTGTGCGTGTGTAGGCACTGTGAAGCCTAGAACTTGGGAAAAAAGTTGCTTAAATGGAGGCCTCGTTGGCCTTGCCTGCCTCCTAGCAATCATTAGTCAACTCAGCTGTGACTGGTGAGCTGGCTCTTGGGGGACAGAAGACTTCATGCCGTGTGGTCCCATCTAGAGCTTAGGTCATAGGATTGGGGAAAATAAGTTTTTGGTTCAGAGGAGGAAATATCATATTTTGTGGGGCGTGTGGGGGTCTTCTGGAAGGTCAGTCAATTGGGGTCCTTTGGAAATATCTTGTGAAGAGATTGAATCCCAAAGGATGGCTGAACAATTCTTTGAAAGCCTTTGGACATTTGGCTGTGCTCTGGGGATGGGTGGACAACATCAGAAAAATGCATGCTTCCAAATGAAAAATAGGAAAACATGTGTAAGTGCCCAGAATGATAAGATGTTCTTATCTGTTGAGTAATAAGAAAACAGCCCGTGGTTATTACAGGGGAACAAACAAGCAGAGACTCTGTGGTCTGTCTTGGGTCTGCACCTCTGGCTGGAATCCCTTCTTCTTCTCTTGCTTGTCTTCGTTGAACCTGGAAACTGAGGGTTTTTAAACAACCCGCGGAAGAACCACGGGCTTTGCCAATTTGGTATTGGGAGATCAGCGGTCATCTCTTTGTTGTAGGAATTTCTGGAAAGAGATGCCACAATACTCACTTTACTAAAATGCTATGGAGAGATCGGTGGTGGTTGTGTAGGGGGAACAGGGTGGGTAGCCCTGAAGTGGCTGGAGCTCAGACAGCTGGATCCTGCTGGGCCTGAATATTCCTCGAACAACTTGAAGATGGCCAGAGTTCAATGATCAGCCGGCCTTACCTCCAGAGGGCAGACACTCCAGATGGCCTCTTGAAATCACTCATTGCTGTTGACCAGAAAAGCACATTCTTGGGGCCAAACTTCATTCCTGGGTTGAAATCTAGGCTCTGCATTCTCCTAGCTTTTCAACTTTGGACAAATTGCTATTAACATCTCCAAACCTTCATGTTCTTATACGTAAAATTGGAAGAAAAATATCTACTTTACAAGATTGTGATGATCATGTGAGAAAACATATACAGAGTGCTTGGCACAGGGCCTGGTAAATGGCAAGTGCTTGATAAATATTATTAGATGCTTCATTAAGGCACTGGGAGTGATCAGGGAGGGGGCAGGTAGGAATGGCTATGCTTTACCCTGTGCAAAGAGATTTTCCATATATATTACACTGGTCTTCATAATAGATACTCTGACTTTTTCCAAATTGGTCTGACAATATAGAACACATTATCATGCTAAGCAGCTGTCACTGTCTTCATTTATAGGACCCCACCTGTCACAAAGAATGCAAAACATGCTCCCCAAATACCTAGGATCATGACCTCTGTGTGTGTATGTGTATGTGGGTGTGTTGAAAATGTCCCAACTCTACTAGTTTATGTCATAAAGTCAGCTCACACTTTAATCCAAAACCTTTTAATTTACATTTAAAACCTTTAAATTTACAAATTTACATGCCAGTAGCTCGAGGACAACAAAATAGTGAGATACATGAATGCACAACGAAAATAGTTATCTTACTACATTTGCTTTTCAGTGTTTCATCCCTCATTAGTTGAGGAAGGGTAGTGTCTAAAAACTCCTATGGTGGTCTTTTTATTCTGCATCACAAAATGAGATGTGGAAGAGGGTTTTTCTCATAGCTCACCTTTTCTCAGTCAAACTGCCTAAATCATTTCTCCTCACCTAGGCTCTTGCCAATACACCCTGACCACCTCTCTGTGTCTGGAGGGAAAGTTCTAAAACATAAGTCCAATCTTGGTGCTCTCAGTAATCCCTGCTGCTTTGGAGCAAGGCTTCTCCATCTCACCATTATTATTATTTTATTTTATTTTATTTTATTTTTTTCAGTGTTCCAGGATCCATTGTTTAAGCATCACATCCAGTGCTCCACCTCACCATTATTGACATTTTGGGCCACGTAACTCTGCACCATGGCACTGTCTTTTGCCCTGTGGGATATTCAGCAGCATCCCCGGCCTCTACTCATAATATGCTAGTAACACCTCTTGAATGTGGCAACTGAAACTGTCTGAAGAGACATTGTCAGATGTTCCCTGGTTAAAAGCCACTGTTCTAGGGCACTTTCGTCTTCTTACCTGGTTTCCAAGGTCCTGCCTCCTGAGATCCCACCTTTTTCTATGGGATTTTCTCTCAACACTGCCTCTCTGCTCTGTGATCCAGCCACATGAAAATTATTCCAGGTCTTTGACCAGGGCGCCTTCACCTCTACTCCATCCAACTCTGAATTAAGGACCTTGATGGATCTCCTGCCACAGCACTTACTCACTTTGTGATAACTGCCTGTATATTTTTCTGTGACATGTTTCCTTTCCAATGCCCTCCCTTGGCTGGTCAGCTCAATGAAGGCAGAGGCCTCACTGCTATCTCTGAAGCCAGAATGGTGCCTGTCATAACATAGATGCTCAATAAATGTTTATTTAATGTGCTCCTTAAAAAATCACTCTCTGGAAGAAAGGGATATTTTCTTTGAAGCCCTTTAATTTGTAGAGACCATAAGTAGTCTTGTTGACCTGTTCGTCTATATATTAGTGGATCTTAATTACAGGATAGATGTTCTGGATTTTGAAGCTGATTTCATCAAGCCCCCTAACTCGATGCAAGTTTATGCTTGAGCATTCTGGGCAGACAATTGTCATTAGCTCTTAACACATGATCATCAAAACATTTTTAAAGGGAAGAAAGGGGGCCCGGAGCCAGCAAGTCCCAGGTCTGGCCCCTGAGCTCTTAATAAGGGCAAAAGCCAGTACAGCATGGGGTAAGATGAAAATCCAGCTGAGTGCAAACATAGTTAATAAGGGAGCCCTAGAATACGAAAAGCTGCTGACAAAAATCAGGACTATTTAGTCTAGAGGAGAAGATTGAGAAGCAATCTGATAGTGGCACTTTCAACTACCTGTAGCCTGGGGCCATTGCAAACAATTCAGATGGATGGTCTGTTTGAGGTGAGTGGACAGGCTCAAACTTGTGTCTACTGAGAGGGGATTGCTTGTTAAAGGAATTTAAGTAGGCACTTTCTAAGGGTGTAATTTCAACTGAGCTTTTGGAGCAAGTCTGAGAGTAAAAAGCAAAACAAAGTTTGCTTAGGGACTGTCCCAAAATTTCCCACTAATAGGCTATTTACCATGGATTTAAGTTTGGAACTTAAATGAGAATTGCAGGCCATCTTGTTTTTCCCACTGTCTCCAGACAGGACAGTATTCAAATGAAGGCATATGTTGGCTGCTCTTTAAAACACACACACACACACACACACACACCCCTACACCTTCTTTTGCACACAACCACACACTAGTTCTTGCTGTTCCCCATGATTCATACTGCCCCTTTTCTTCCCCAGGTCCATTTCACAACTATTTCCTTGACCGTTACTTATACACTGGGTTGTCTTTACCCTCCTTTAGAGGAATTACAGAATTCGAGAAGAGAATTTTCAAGCTCTTTGCTATATAGAAGAAGAAACTGAGCCACAGGGATGATAAAGAACTTTTCCAAAGCTCAGAGGGATTTAGAATATTTGGGTCTAGTGCCAGTTCTTCGGTCAACCCCAACAATATCCTCTATTTATGTATAATAAAGAGCCAGCATAGAGAATCAGAGGACCACAGAAAGTTATATCAGAAAACTGTTGGGGGGACATTTATGATTCTTCAGGTTCATAGCAATCTAGGCAAAACTTAAGCCCTACCTGAAGTGATTTGATTTAACTCTTTTCTCAATTCTCCCAGAGCCAGCATGGTAGAATGGTATCTGGTACCATTCTAGAAAAGAAGTCAATCACATACAATACATGTGTTAGGGTATTAGGTATTTGTATTCTGGTGTAGGAGCTAACAAACTTTGTAAATATTTTCAATTTTGTAACCCTATAGTTTCTGTCACACCTCTCAACCTTGCCTTCATAGCATGAAAGCAGCAACAGACAGTACATAAATGAACAGACATGGCTGTGCTTCAGTCAAACTTTAAACTCTAAAATAGGCAGTGGTTTGATTTAGTTGTCAGGCTGTAGTTTGCCCACTTCTGCTTTAGTGGAACTGCAATTGAAGAGGGTTGGGTGCAAGCAACAGAATATCCTGAAGAAGAAAGAGAATTATTCAAGGTCTCATAAAATGATTCAGAAAGAAAAGGCCCTTGGGAAGCTCCAGGGATCCATATACCCCTTTTTCTACGGTATCCTGATTAGGGAAAATCAATAAGTTCTAACAAGGAGTCTCATTGGCTTAATTTGGCTTAACCACTTAATAGACAGTCCCATCATGAGTGAACAGAAGGGAAGAGAAATGAGTCCCCACACAAAAGCTGAGGAGCTCTAGCAAGAAGGGAAAATGAATGTGGGGCCATCAGTATAAAAATGCATCTCCATCCCTTACAGAATCTTTCTGAACATAAAGGGACGTGCTATTTCTAAATCCTGGCATTGATGCCTTATAAAGAATGTTCAAAAACAAATAAAACCATTATAAACTCAACTACAATTTCAACTGCTAACCTAGATCCTGAAATCTCCAGCACAAGAAGTGTGAAATGGGGTCAGAGAAGAGTCATGGAGAGAGCTTGTCTAAATGCCAAACAACCACGCCCTGACTTTTCAATCTCTATGCTTAACCAGCACTAGACTAGAAACTAGTGGCAGTTTCTAGGTCAGCCACTGGCAGAAACTAGGTCTCTTTTGCTTACCTTTGTAATGCCCAGGACCTAACAAGTCAAACATCTATCAGTTCATTCATTCAGTCATTGATTCACTCATTCCTTCACCTAACAAGTATTTGAGACCCTTCTCCAGCTGAGTTCTAGGGATACAATGGTATGCAAAGACATGTATGGTCCTTGCCCTTGTAGAATTTAATATAAGGGTGAGAGAAAAGATGGACTTTAATTTTTAAAAGTTAAATAAATATAAAATTATAATTGTGATAAATGCTACAAAGTAGCAGGAGAGGGTCATCGTACTTGGAAGTACTGGGACTATAGATATAGTAACAGTAAGTGTGGGCCAAGCATCTTCAGCAAAGAGAACAGCACACACAAAGATCATGTGGCAGAAGGGAACATGAAAGAAAGCTAATGTGGCAGAGCATAGAGATGGCAGGAAGGAAAGGTCCTTTACTGGAAAAATAAGAAGGACCAAAATGTGTAGGACCTTGTAGGGCCAAGTTAAAATTTGCCTTTTATCCTAAGAGTCTTGGGAAGGAGAGTAGGGAGATACCTTTCAGATTTACATATTCAAGATAAATCTCCAATTGCAAAGTAGAAGTACCTCAGGGTTAGCAAGAATGGATACTAGTTGAAGAAACCAGTCAATAGGCTATTGACAAAGTCAACCCCTTGATTAGGGGTGGTAGTAATGGAGATGAAGAGAAGCTGGATGTTTGGAAAGATACTGGAAGGGTAGAAGAGTTTGAATTGAATGTGGGGAATGAGAAAGAGGGAGGTGTAAATAGAAACTCCTAGGATTATTGGTATCCAATAAATATTGTTGAATCATTTAATGAATCCCTGCCCCTCAGTCAGAACACATGGACATCCTTACACGTCTTCCTTTTAAGGCATGAATTTAAGGCTCACTGATTACTTTTCCAATTTACTGTCAAGGCTCTGCTCAAATAGCTCCTCTTCTGAGAAACCCTCATAACTTTACCCACTCCCTCCTCCGTATCCATGTAACACTGTTCATATAAATAAATTTATGTTTATGAGATGGACTAGTAACTGTAGATGAAATGAAGCGGTTATAAACACTTTTAGGGCAGGGGCTGTATCATATTCACCCATGTTCTACTAGTTTACTAGTCCAATATCTGGTACATAAAAGGGGCCAGGAAAGTTTGTTAACTTTCTTAAATTGTGTTGGAAGTTTGTATCTCTCCTCTTAGAGCTTCCAGTCTAGTTGCGTAAATAAGAAAAAAAAGACATTTTAAAAATATTTTTTTAAATCCAACTAAGCAACTGAGCATGATCAAAGTTTGAGGAATGTGGCAGAGGTTATGAATCAAGAGCATTCTTTGGGGTTCAAAGTTACCTAAGGACACTTTGTGAGCATTACACTGAAAGCTCCCTGTGGATGTTCCCAACTTTGGAAGTGCCCTGTGTAGCCCTATTTGGAATGACTTTCTTTTTAATAGCTTGTTGGAAACTCTATGAGCTTTCTCCCATCTTCTACTCCATCACTTCTTTTTTTTTTTTTTTAATTTATATTTTAGTTAGTGAACATACAGCACAATATTGGTTTCTGGCTTAGAATTCAGTGATTCATCACTTTTTAAAAAATTTTATTTATTCATTGGAGAGAAAAAAAGACAGAGAAAACACAAGCAGGGGGCGTCTGGGTGGCTCAGTTGGTTGAGCAACTGCCTCTGGCTCAGGTCATGATCCCAGAGTCCCAGGATTGAGTCCCATATCGGGCTCCCAGCTCTGTGGGAAGTCTGCTTCTCCCTCTGACCTTCTCCCCTCTCATTCTCTCTCTCTCTCTCAAATAAATAAATAAAATCTTAAAAAAAAAAAAAAACTTTGTTAAAAAAAAAAAAGAAAACACAAGCAGGGGGGAGAAGCAGAGGGAGAGGTAGAGGCAGAGGGAGAGGTAGAGGCAGAGGGATAGGCAGATGGAGAGGCAGACGGAGAGGGAGAAGCAGACTTCCCACTGAGCCAGAAGACCAATGTTGGGCTGGACCCCAGGACTTAGAGATCATGACCTGACCTGAATGCAGATGCTTAACCATCTGAGTCACCCAAGTGCTCTTCAGTGATTCATCACTTACCTACAATACCCAGTGCTTATCACAAGTGCCCTTCTTAATTCTCATCACTCATCTAGCTCATGCCCCACCCTACTCCCTCCATCAACCCTCAGTTTGTTCTCTATCATTAAGAGTTTTTTATGGATTGTTTCCCTCTCTCCTTTTTTTCTTTTCCCCCTTCCCAAATGTTCATCGGTTTTCTTTCTTAAATTCTACATACGAGTGAAATTGAGGGTGAGTGAGATCATATTGTATTTGTCTTCTCTGACTGACTTGTTTTGCTCAGCATAATACACTCTAGCACCATCTATGTCATTCAAATGGCAAGATTCATTTTATTGATAGCTGAGTAATATTCTGTGGTATAGATATATACCACATCTTCTTTATCCATTCATCTGTCAATGGACATCTCGGTTCTCTGCATAGTTTGACTGTTGTTGATAATGCTTCTATAAACATTAGAGTGCATGTACCCCTTAGTATCTTATTTTTGTGTCTTTGGGTAAATACCTAGTAGTCCAATTGCTGGATTGTAAGGTAGTTCTATTTTTAACTTTTTGGGGAACCTCCATACTGTTCTCCAGAGTGGCTGCACCAGTTTGCATGGAATGACTTTACAAACCCCTCAGGATGCTCTTGAGGATTTCTTGGGTCTGCATTATGGAGATAAGTGGAGTAGGTTGGGGTGGGGGGAAGCCTTAGCAAAGATAGGGAGAATGGAATAAGCACACGCAAGGACAGGCCTTGAGAATTCTGGCTTCCCCAGAGCTGAAAAAGGCTGGACAGCATAATGGAAAGAAATCCGGAGGCTGTCAGATCTTGTCTTTAATCTTGATCCGTCTCTTTACTTAGCTGGGTGCCCTAAGGCAATTTGCTAAACTTCTCTCAGTCCTGATGTCCTCATTCGTTAAATGAAGATAGTAATAATTAACCTACTTCGTAGTGTGTGTGTGTGTGCATGTGTGAATCAAATAAGAAAATGCACTTGAAAGTGTGTTTTGGAAACTAAAGCAGGGGTACATATTTCATTCTTCTGGAGTTCTCCCCAGAGAAATACTGAATCAGAATGTCTGGGACTAGGGTCAAAGAGCAATGTTTTTTGAAAGCTTCCAGGGTTATTTTGATATGCTGCCAGTTTTGAAACCTATACCTCCAAAAGTCTCTAGAAAGGAAAAAAAAAAGTAACTTAAGAAGTTGTTGTCAAGAAGTTGGAGCAGCGATAGAGGCTCCTCAGTGGTTTACAAATAAGAGGGAAGAGATAAAGGGCCCCCATTACCCCTGTCTTTTTTCTTTTTTGATGCCCCATACCACCTCCAGGGCAAAGCCTTCATCATTTCATGCTTACAAATTAGAATCCTGGCTAACACTCTCTCTATACTGTTTATTCCTCCATAGCGGATCTGCTTCCTCAGGAGACAGGCTGAGGTGCTGGGGAGGCAGGTCACTGTGGTTAGGGTTAGGGTTAGGGTTAGGGTTAGGGTTAGGGTTAGGGTTACATTAGGGTGGTGAAGGATGCAGGGTGTGGCAGAAGGAAAATTGAGCTGCAGTCAGGACAAAAGCCTCAGCTGACCCCATGTGGAGGTCGGGACCTGTGGAGGCCCTGCACATTTACCCCACAAGGGGGTGAGGGTACCAAGCCCCGGGGAAGGATGTGGCTGCCGGGGAAGCTGATCCCAGGGGCTGGCTGTGTAAGGTCCAGGACCAGTGCTCTCAGCTAGGGAATTAGTGCTGGGTCCTGAAAGGGTCTGGGGAACACAGCACATATTTCACCCCACCCTCTCTACCAGCTGGAGCTCCAGTGTGAGTCCACATTTCCCTTATGTAAACCTTGTCCCCTCACTGTCCACCAAACAGCCCGGCATTCAGAATTCAGCAGTCTACACTTGAACTGAACTTCTAGACTGATTTCCTACTACTTTCTTTTAGGCTCCTCTTGTTCCAGATGATCTGGACAGCTGTCCTTTTCTTTCCCTTGAGTAACCTCTACTTTCCCCCTTCATCTTGGGTCAACTGGCCCTCACCCTCTCTCTTCAATCTCTCATCATCTCTCATGGTACATGCAATGGACAATTTAAAATTTTTTGACTGCCTACAATTTCCCCTTTTCTTCTGGTAACACTGTATGTTCCTTCCCAACTCCCACTTTAACACACACACACACACACTCCTCTGTTTTGCGGATGGAGTATCTTGGCCGGAGGTGTTAGCATATGATCAGTGTCTAACCAATTGTGAAAAGAGCAAAAGATATATTTACTTAGAATATAAACACTTCCAAATAATCACTAAGTCAAAACTCTGTGAAAACAATCAAAGTTTGCGGATATAAGAGGTTAGGTCTTTCAGCTTGATTTTCAATAAGTTTCAAGCACCCAATTTTTAATAGATCTCTAGTCCAAGAATGTCAAGTTAAATGTTTTTATGGTTTCAACTATTCTTAAAAAAAAAAAAAAGTGAAAACAATCAGACCATGACAAGAACAGCAGACTTAGAGCAGGGAACTGAAGTCAGGTTTGCATATTCTTTCAACTTGAAAAATTATGCCTTTGAGCAAATTGACTTCTTCCTCTGGATTTGTATTTCCTAATTTCTAAGAGGAAGGGTTGATGAGCGTTACTGTCCTTTTCGGCCCTAATGGTCTGTGATCTTAAGAAAAGGAAAGAAGTAGAAGCTTACCCATTGCCATCTTTTCCCATTCTCCTGTCCCCTTGTCCTGCAGGATATAGTATTTGTGAGCACCTTACACTTTCTCAAGGGAGCCATGTTTTTTTGCTCCCAGGCCTTGAGCACACATGGTAGGAACTTAAAAATTGACACCTGGATGAATTAATTGATGAACAAATGTGACATAAGCCAACAAAGAAACAGTGCAAGACTGATGATAATTTGCTTCTGGTCCTAATTTTTAAATTCAGATATTTATCTCCTTCCCACCATAGGACAGATGTTCACATCCAACCCATGAATCTTCAGTGAGAGAGGTCATTAACTCCGCCAGGGGGAAAATGATGCTGACTGCAGTTTTAACCTCCTTTGACTTTCCAAGAACTGCTTTGAGTACATTCTGTTTTCGAAGATCAGCCTCTCTCCTGCTTCCAAAAGCCTGTCCCAGCCTGTCCAGCTCCTCTCTGGCCCTGGATACAGGGGGGGATATTGAGTCCTGCACTTTCTGAGCCAGTTCTAGCAGAAAAGCAGAGCTTGAAGAAAGCCGGATTTGATATTCTTGGCCTCTGAATGCTCCCTGATTATTATTTTTAATATCCTGAGAACAGATTAGGATGAAGCAGATTAGGGAAAGTCACGAGATAAGTCATAACTGAGCTTCTTTCTGCTGCAGGCAGTCCCCTGAGGAAGCAATCTGGACATATCCTGTAATATAACTGGGTAGGACTTAGGCCCGCTGAGTGGAGGCACCAACTTAAACGCAGTCCATGAATCAGCTTTCCTTCTTCTTCCCCCACCTGACTTATTCATAGAAACTGGGTTAGGTGACACATGTAAGAAAGACCTGGTCACTGAAGGTAATGTTACCTTGTCATTTCTCCTCTCAATAAATACATTAGCTTTCTTCACATATGTACTTTTCTCTTCACATAGGTTCCAGAATCATAAAGGATCCTGCATTTCCCTCCAGTTGGGAACTGTTAATCCAAGCTTTGAGTTTTTGGTTCTAGAGGTTGAGGTCCCAGCTGCATCAGCTCCTGTCAGTTTCCAGACATCAGGAAATTAGCTTCATAAGCCTTTAGCGAGGGTTACACATGATGGCAGAGATGATAGAGCCAGACACAGCTTCTAATTCAAAGTAGGTTCTCAGTTAAAGCTCATCCATCTAGTCGCTTCCATGGGTGACCAGGGACAGGCCCAATGGTTGCCTGTTATCTAGAATAATTATAACCAGTGGGTCCACTTTCCTCTATTAAGTGTTCTGTTTGAGTGATGAGTTTTATGGCCATCCTACTTATGACTCAGGATTCAACATGATTCATTTTTTTAATTGTTCACTGGAGGGTTCCTCTGAAGCAATGGTATTTATTATAGATTTATTATAGACACACTTCCCCCAAAGTGCTCAGCTGCCTCTCATCTTTCCCTCTTTCTATCCCCTCTTTCTTAAGCCAAGGACATACTTTCCACTCATTTGTACTGGGAGGAACACTTTTGAGATCAGAAAGAAGTGGTATGGAAACCACCCCACCCTGGATCTATTGTCAGGGTCCAACTTTTATTTTTCCTCACATTTCTTCCTAAGTCACTTAGCTCCCTTAGGCAAAGCCTAGAACATCCCAGAGTGCTCTGATGGTAACATACGTATGGCTAACAAGGAAAGGTATAACAAATGGCAGGTTCCTAAAGAATCCAACATGGCATTTTATACCATTTGATTCACGCATGTGTGGCTAACCAGCAAGTGCTAACCCGAGAAATCTTCAAGTTAGGGAAATACAGTGGTGTATGTGCCTGTACACAATGGTCAGCAAAATAGAGAAAAAGCCCTGTACATCTATCTGCCTAATGACTTCAGCCTGCTCAAGAGCAGTTATGGTAGCAGACCATGTTTTTATCATTTGAATGAAGCCAAGGAACTGTTAGGTTGAACAGGACAACCAAATGACATATTTTGATGAAGAAGATGGGGATTATAATTAGTATAGCACCATTCTAGAATATATAGCTCCCTAACTTCAACTATCAGTCTCCCACACAGTGCTTTTTATATAACTCTGATGCCCCTTGGCCACATGCATACATGCCTCCATTTGCTTCAACACTTTCTCTCATCATTTTTCAAAGATTTTATTTATTTATTTGACAGAGAGAAAGAGATCACAAGTAGGCAGAGAGGCAGGCAGAGAGAGAGGGGGAAGCTGGCTCCTTGCAGGGCTCAATCCCAGGACCCTGAGATCATGACCTGAGCCAAAGGCAGAGGGTTAACCCACTGAGCCACCCAGGTGCCGCTCTCTCATCATTTTTGTTGTGAGCTCAGGTCCACGAGCTTCCTAAACTGGTTTATGGACTACAGTGTTTAGTCTTTTTGTCAGTAAGCTGTTCTGCACAAAAGCCAGTCAGCAAGACTTGGACACATGGCCCTCATTCACCTCTGGGCCAGAGCATTGCAGGTAAAACTCAGACTGCCCTTCCCATCCAAGTTCCTGATGCTTCCGTAGGTGCAGCCCATCTGCCTGGATCTCCATATGCCTCTCCAAATGAGTGAAAGTCACCAGAGCCAACTGCTACCAAAGATTAAAAATATTAATAATAATAATAATGATTAAAACCCCCAGTGGAATGTCAGCAAAGAGCAGACCCTGTTCACAATGTGGTATGTTTTCTAAGCAAATGTGGAGGGGGAAAAAAGGGAGGGGGGATAGAACAAAACCCAAGAATAACATCCGATTTGGTGCTTCCAGCCCATTCCAGGTCTTGACAAACAGGAGGCTGTATCCAGGCTTATTTCTGGGAAATAAAATGGATCTGTGTGTTTGCTTGTAGGTGCAGTAGGAAGCATGTGGCTGCCAGCACAGCAGTGAGCAACATGTTGCCGTTGGATCGGTTGGACTTGATGTGCAGCTGTGCTCTCACTGAGTGGGGAACTAATTGCTGCAGAAAGACACAAACTACAAACTGGGTGACTTCACATAGAAACTATGAGTAAGGTGAAAAAACAAGGATTCTTGGAATTAAGGTGCACAGGCTGGTAAAACAGAGAACCAGGCTCCTGTCTAAAGAGCTGCAGGCTGAGCCTCTGCAGATTGAAAGGGGCTCCAGAATTGAGCACACAGCTAGGAAATGGTTAGAGGGAAAGAAGAAAAAGAGAAAACACCCACCCTAAAGCACACAGTGTATGTGGTCTCACAGCAAGTGTCAGCAAATGTCCGTCACACACTTTCCCCTGTGATATTCATTACCCTGTAAGGGTCATCTTTTCTCTCTACACAGGAGTGAAATTGTCATCTTTGTCAAATGACTATGTTCAATATTCATAACTACCAGTAAGGAAGGTGATTACTATAACTTTGATAATCCACTTTGAGATTTCCTAATCCTCACTTGTTGAAAGTTTTCTCTGATATGTGATTTGCTCTAAATTTATTCCATCATATTTCACTCGACTAGATGAAAAAAATAAAAGAACACCTTGTCCTATAGCTACTTATAATTCAGAGGATACAGCTCAAAAATTATGCTATTTCAAAATCAGACTGTGCTTTTGTCACTAGTATGTTGTGACTTATGGGAAGTCAGTTAACATCTCTAAAACTCAGTTTCCCCTGTTGTAAGGATGACAAGACTGGTCCCACCAACTTTATATGACTATCTTGAGAACCCAATATAAATCATATAAAAATGATTTGAAAAGTACAAAATGTGTTTCCAAATGCAAACTAGGTTTATGTCTTAAGAATGACAAAGACTGGGCCATGACTGATTTAATCATTAAATTAAAAGATCCACTTTTATAGAAATTTTTAAAAATAGTAAGTAAGCCTCCTACAAATCTCTTTACCAGAAATAAATTTTTAAAAACCGCAAACAAACATGTTCCCAGAGCGTTTCCTTCATCTCACATTCCATTTTGCAGATGCTTTGAAAATTACAAAAGGAAGTTAAATTTCAGTTGTGGGATAAACATTTTGCCTCTATCTGGAAGGGTAAATGTCTGTTTCCATTAAGGGATCCCAATTTCAAAGCCGTCATCTGAGCCATAAGCCATCTTTCTCTACTTGGAAGGCAGAGGAATAAATTCTGACAAGGACTGAAATTTAAGAGGTTGGCAACTGACAAAGAATCTTTATTTTCAAAAAACTATGGTGAGAATTGTATTGGCAAACAACAATGCTCTGTATGTGTATGTGTGCATGTATGTGTGTGTGCGCGCACATGTGCAAGCATGTATGTTTTTCAATTTTAGGATAAAAGTAAATAATAGTGATGTGAAAGCAATAAATAATTTTTACTTTCCCAACAAAGTTCTAGAAAAGCATGGCTGGCTTCAAAGAAAGGAACACCAATAAAAATTAAAAGGAAAAAAAAAAAGAGAGAGTATATATAGTTTAAATTTAGTTATTGGCTTCAGTGACTGTAGATTTTGTTGGTTGTCTTTCCACCATTTCACTCTTTCCCCATTTCTGATGGAACACTGCTGTGGAACAAGAATTATATACTCTTCTCCACAAAACCATACATTTCACATCACAAGCATGTAGATGCCATTGCCTTGCCAGTGATTAGTTTTGAGTGGGCCTGTGCCCCCACATTTGCTTAGACACTGATATATAAAAAGAAGTCTTCTGGGAATTCTGTGGAAATGATACCTTCATTTATTTCATGATCTGGCCTTTTGTTCTGCTGGAAGGTGTCATGGCTAAAATGAGACAACCTTGTCATGATCTGAGAGGAGGTAGCCTAAGGATGGCAGATCAGAAAAGTAGAGAGACTTCCATGAAAAAGAGGTCTTATGACATTATTGGGTGACTGAATAGCCAACCCTGGTGCCCTCCCTCTGGATTTCTTCTTATATGAGCTAGAAACAGCCCAGTAAGGTAAGTCAGTTGAATTGGGTGTTCCTACAAGTTGGCAGCCAATGTTATCCTAACTGATTCACTCTCTACCTATGTTTAAAAGTTGATGCTTTTTGATGGTATAGAAATGACACTTAATGTTGGGAGGTAAGTGGGCCGAGTGGGTGCCATGTAGAAAAACATGAATAAATCACAGTTGAATGACTTGTCAAATGGATTGAATGCATTCTCTGTTTTAGAAATCATGTTCGATTCTTGAGTTAAAGACCTACTTTCTGTTTTTCAGGATCCCAAGGTCTAGTGCTCCCATAATTTCAAGTACATGGTGCTGTATTCTTACAAACCACAAAGTATACACATTACACATATGGCCCTAAGTCATAATTTCTCTGACAAAAGAACCTCTGCTTCTTTGTGTCTCAAATTGCTTATTTACAATGATGTACTCACTGCATGCATGTTTTTCTCAATCCATTTAAGGTAAAAAGGGCAGTTTTGGAGCACTCCATTTGGCTCAACTAGGACTTGCTAAACAAATTATTGTTTTCGTTAAGCACCTGTTATGGACTAGACATAATGCCAGTGGCTTTGGGGATATAAAATTTTTAAAGGCAATCTCTGTCTCCAGGAAAGAAAAGAAAAGACATGTAAACAGATAGTTACCATATAAGTCGATTTATATTCTAACATCAGCATGAATGAGATACTCATAGAGGGGCAAAGTATGACAAACAACTTCTGGTTGGTACTATTAGGCAAGACTTCATGGAAGACATGGCATTTGAGTTGTACCTTGAAAAACACATAGACTTTCAATAAACAATGGGAGTCTATGCATGAACATTGTAATGGACAGAACAGCATCAACCTAGGTTGGCAGAAGCAATCTGTAAGAACTGTTCACCGATAGGGCTGATCAGTCGAAATGACTTAGAACTGGGAGGGCATGGCTGAAATATTTCAGTGACAGAAACCAGACTGCAAATATCTTGACAGGCTGGAATGATAGACTGACTCTAACATGATGGAAATGAACTGGACTAAATGGGCCATTTTGTATTTTACTATTAAAGGGGAAAATGTTCACAATCACAGTTGCTTATAGGAAAAAGACTTCTTGTTTTTGTTGAATGTAAGCTCTGTATGAATGCTATGTTGATAGCATTGTCAAAAAAGCTGAGGTACACCTCGGTCATATTTCTCTCCAAACATATAGGATGACTTTACCTTTTTGTTCCAAAGTGATCATAACAGGCTGTATTAGTTTTCTATTGCCACCATAATAAATTGTCATAAATGTAGAGGCTAAACAACATACAATTATTATTTTTTTACAAGATTTTTCTTATAGTTCTGGAGGTCAGAACTCTAGTAATAGTTCTCACCAAACTGAAATCCAGGCATTGGAAGACTATATTGTTTTCTGGGGTTCTATGGGAGAACCCACTTCTTATTTGTTCAGACTATTGGTGGAATTCTATTTCTTGGGTTTGAAGGACCAATGTCTCTGTTTTTGTTGTTGTTTGTTTGTTTTTTGTTGTAGTTGTTGTTTTTTCTGGCTGTAAGCTGAGGGCCATCCCCAGCTGCTGGAGGCCACCAACATTCCTTGGTTCATGAGCCCCTTCCACCAATTTCACAGTCAGCTGTGAAAATTTTCAACAACAAGTTGAGTCCTTCTCATGCCACATCTCTCTGACCCTCTTCCATCATTGCATTTCTTTTTTCACCACCAGAAAATATTCTCTGCTTTAAGGACTCATGCTATTAGATTGGGCCCTCCTGGATAATCCAAGATTATCACCACATCTCAAAGTCTGTAACCTTAGATACATCTAACAACTCTTTGCCATATCAGGTTGCATGTTCAGAGTATTGAGAATTAGGGAATGGACATTTTTAAGGGGCCATTATACTATCCTCTTATCTGACCTGTTCTGCTCAGTGCTGAGTGCCACCCTTGAGAATCTGGGGCAGATCTATGGGAAAGTGACCACAGTGGTTAGAAAATTCAAAATTGTATCATGTGAGGAGTATTGGAAGAAGCTGGGAACATTTTCCCTGGAAATTTGGGAGTGAAGGGCAGCATAATAGCTGTTTCAAATCATCTTAATGCCTGTCATGTAAAATGGACTTATTCTGTATTGCATATAATGTAGAGCAGAATCAAAGGAAAAAGAAATAAATTTTAAATCAATATAGGGAATGTGACTGCTAGTCCCCAAAAATGGCCTGGATGAGATGAGCCATGCCTCTTGGTATTAATGCCCTTATGTAGCATCTCTTCCCCCCACACCAAACTTGGGCTGGCCTATAATTTGCATTAATCAGTGGAATGTAACAGATGCAACCATGCAGGACTTCTGAGTCTGGCCATGAAGAAGTCCTGGTAGCCTCCATTTTCACACTTTGTTGAACCCTTAGCCTGCATGTCAGAGATCCAATTACCTGCTTCTGGGAAGACCATGTGGAAAAACCATGTGGAGAGGCCGGATGAAGAGGAGAAGACTCAAGAATACATGAAGAGAGAGAGAAACTTCAGGGTCTCAGTTAAGCCTCCATTTGACTGCAACTTCATGAGAGACCCCAAGCAAGATCAGCAGTACTATCTAGGTGAGCCCAATTCAAATTACCAACCCACAGAATCACAAGCTAAACAAATGATTGCTGTTTTAAACCACTGTTTGGGGGATATTTTGTTATGTACCCAAAGCTAACTGATACAGCTGCTTACTCCATTGTATGTGTGTGTTTGTACACATTTTGAATTTTTCACCTTACAAACCAGAATTGTTTTTCTTTACTTTTGATTGCAAAATAATACCATTGGCTTTCACAAATCATTTCAACTTCCTGCTAGCATCATATTTGATTTAATGTGTTGCTTGTAGACATATGCCTATGTAAATGGTGATTTTCTTGATTACCCAGATATTTGGAACACTTAGTTATTTTGCTCTCATAATTCATCTGTCTTTAAAAAAAATTAAGTATATTTCAATTGGAACATAAGTCTGTGATTAAAAACACGTGGCTTAAAGATTAAGTTTTAAGCAAGAGAAAATACACCAGATAATGAAAAAGAAGCAGAGAAACCAGAAAACTTCTAAAGTTTTGATGGACAGTGTTATCACAGAGACTCCTTGTGAAAAAATTGACAACAAAGATGGGAGCACTCTCCCAACGAGAACAGAAGTAAATTGGGAATATGCATCAATCATCAGTTTAAAGAAACAGACATCCTTGAATATCCAACTTTTGTATCAACATGGACGGGACTAGAAGAGATTATGTGGAGTGAAATAAGTCAAGCAGAGAGAGCCAATTATCTTATGGTCTCACTTACGTGTGAAGCATAAGGAAAAACATGGAGGACATTGTGAGAAGGAAAGGAAGGGTCAATTGGGGGAAATCAGAGGGGAAGATGAAACATGAGAGACTGTGGACTCTGAACAACAAACTGACGGTTTTGGAGGGGAAGGGGGTGGGGGGTTGGGTGAGCCTGGTGGTGGGTATTTAGAAGGGCACGTATTGCATGGAGCACTGGGTGTGGTGCATGAACAATCAATCTTGGAACACTGAAAAAATAAACATATTTGAGAAAAAAATTTAAAAAAAAATAAAGAAACAGACATCCTTGCATCGGGTTTTAATATTGCGGCAATTCAAATGAGTCTAAATCAAGGTGTTTTTCCTCTAAAATACCTGCATAAAACTATAAGGTCTGCAGTCACACGTATACACACACACACACACACACACACACACACTCGCACACACAATATACTCCTACCAACAATGTCCAAAGGTTCCAATTTCCCCATATTCTCTCCAACACTTGTTCTCTTTTGTTTTGAAAATAGCCATCCTAAGAAGTGTGAATAATTTCACTGTGGGTTTTGTTTGCATTTCCTTTATGCTTAGTGATGTTGAGCAACTTTTCATATACCTGTTGGCCATTCGTATGTCTTCTTTAGAGAAATGTCTATTACAAAGTTTCCTCAAAAAAAAATTAAATATAGAATTACCATATGATCGTGCAGTCCGACTTCTGGATATATATCTAAAAGAACTGAAGTCAGGATCTTGAAGAGATATACTTCCATGTTCATTACAGCATTGTTCATAATAACTAAGATATGGAAACAAACTAAATGTTCATTGACTGATAAAACAAAACAAACAAACAAACAAAAGTAGGGTGGCTCCATCAGTTAAGTGGCTGCCTTCTGCTCAGGTCATGATCCCAGAGTCCTGGGATGAAGTCCCACCTCAGGCTCCCTGCTCAGCAGGAGTCTACTTCTCCTCTGCCTGCCGCTCTGCCTACTTGTGCTCTCTCTCTATCTCTCTGCCAAATAAATAAATAAAATCTTTAAAAATAATAATAGATTTTTTAAAAACCTGGTGTATACATACAATGGTCTATATGAGATGATGGATGTTAACTAAACCCGTGGTGGTAATCATTTCATAATATATGCAAATCAAGCTATATATCTTAAATTTATATGTGATGTATATCCATTATTTCTCAGTAAAGGTGGGAGAAAAAAGTACTAAAAAAAGAAGTCCTTCCATATGCAACAACATGCATTAACCTGGACATTAAACTATGTAAAAGAAGTCAGCCACAGAAGGATAAATACTCTATAATCCCTCTTATTTGAGGATTTTCAAATAGTCAAATTCATATAAACAGAGAGAATAGTGGTTATCAGGGGATGGGGGTGGGTAGGGAAAATAGGGGATCATCCAAATGGTATAAAGTTTCAGTTAAGCAAGATGAGTGAGTTCTAGAGATCTTCCATGCAATATAGTGTTTACAGTTAATGATACGATATTACACATTGAAAAATTTAAGAAAGTAGATCTCAAGTTAAGTGTTCTTGCCACCAAAAAGGAGGAGGCAGGAGACTTTTGGAGGTAATATTTTACTTCAATTGTAGTGATGTTTTAAGAAATGTATGTAGTATGTTCAAACTAATCAAATTATATACATCAAATATGTGCAATTTTTTGTATATCAATTACACTTCAATATAGTTGTTTTAAAAACATGCAGTTTTGGAGGTACTTGGGTGTGGCTCTAAGCATCTGACTCTTGATTTCAGTTCAGGTCATGATCTCAGGTTTGTGAATCAAGCCCCACAGTGGGCTCTGAGCTCAGCAGGGAGTCTGCCTGAGGATTATCTCTCTCCCTTTGTCCCTCCCCCCATCATTCATGCTCTCTCTCTCTCTTTTCCAGTAAATAAATAAATCTTTTAAAAAAAACGTGGAAAGAACCAAGATGCTCTTCAACAGATGAATGGACAAAGAAGATGTGGTCCATATATATGATGAAATGTTACGCAGCCATCAGAAAGGATGAATACCCAACTTTTGTTTCAACATGGATAAGACTGGAGGAGATTATCCTGAGTGAAATAAGTCAAGCATAGAAAGTCAATTATCATATCGTTTCACTTACTTGTGGAACATAAGGAATAACATGGAGGACACTAGGAGAAGGAAAGGAAAAGTGGATTGGGGGAAATCAGAGGGGGAGACAAACCGTGAGATACTGTGGACTTTAAGAAACAAACTGAGGGTTTTAGAGGAGAGGGGATTGGGGGTGGCTGAATCTGGTGGTGAATATTAAGGAGGGCATGTATTGCATGGAACACTGTGTGGTACATAATGAATCTTGAAACACCAAAAATATAAAATAAAATAATGCAATTTTGAATTACAACTTTCCAAATCTTAGACATTTGAAGAAAGAGAATGCATAGAAGCAAAACTGTATTAATAATGACTGGTTTTGATGCAATGCTTATTATGTGCTGGGTCCCATGCAAAGTACTTTATGCATAGCACATCTTTTAAATCTGACAATAGTCCTATAAGTTATATACAACTATTTATTTTACAGGTAAAGACATCACCACAAAAGCAAAACTTTTTATTGCCTGTCTAATTGTACTTTTTGCAAGCTTTTTACAGATCAGTCCCAGTATCACCTCGGTTAGGAAAACTCAAATAATAAGAAAAAATATGGTGAAGCTCTGACTGTGACCTGACAGAGTCTATTTGGGATGAAGTACTTAAGAAGCATCTAAGTTAAAAAAAAAAAAAAAAGTGTCCTTATCAAATGCCACTATTAAATATCTTTTAAAAACCAAGCTATTATCTTACAGTTCAGTGAATGCATGGATTTTAGTGATTTTACTGTTTCATTGAGTTTTTAAGTTGGTTTATTTACAATGAAGATGTTGGCAAAAAAAGAAGAAATATGGGGTGTGGATAAATCAGTGGTAAAAATAGCTATAGTAGTAAGAAGAGGACAAAGAAGGCAATGCTTAGCTCTTTAAGCATGTTGCCATTCAATCTTCAAAAACATTCTCTAATATAAGTGCTATGTCACCTACACTCTATGCAACCAGAAACTGTGCCAGACACAGTCAAGTCCTCTATTTCATTTATTCCTCACGAGTATTCTGCAAGGAGAGTAGCATCATTTTTACAAATAAGTTCAATGAACTCTGAGACAGTAAGCAACATGTTCATTTTCTTGCAGGTAGAATGAATTGGAGCTGTCATTATCATTTATATATTTCTGATCTTGCACATTTCACTACATCCTTCTACCTGGAACCAAATAAGAGACACCAGTAATGATACAGGAAAACAAAACAAAACAAAAATGGGCATCATATTACTCTCAGGGCTCCAAAAGCCAAGGGACCTTCAACCATGGATAACTGTTGATTTGTAGTTTCCAAGAACAAGGGCAGGGACTCAAACAGCTTCAGGTCTTAGCACCATCCAGTTGAGTATCTGCAAATTCCTGGGCCTTACTTTCACGATGAATAAATTGAGACCTCAAATAAGACAACCTCTTAGAACTTTAGATTTGAAGGAGTGGGTGTGATAAGACAGGACATCTTTTCAAAATGGCTTACATCAGCTCACCTTCCCATCAGTAAAGGAAAGTAATGTGGAGGTAAATATTTTTTCCTTCCTTAAACCCCATCAATCCCACCCCTGGGACCTCTAAAATGTCTTGCACAAAGATATTCATTATGATGTTCATTTTAAGAGAAAAAAACCCAAGTCATTAGTTAATGAATTTCTGTTTGCCAGATATTTTGGGATATATTCATTTGATAGAACATTATGTAACACATAGAACACTGCTTATGGGAATACCATAATGCTTTTTGTTAAGTAAAAAAGTGTGGTCATTATATGTAAGAAACGATGACAACTAAATAAAAGTTCATGAACAACAAGAAAAATGACCCATGAATAATGGTCCCACTCAAAGACACTCATTATTTGCATTTTAGTATGTTTTGCCAACCTTTGTTCCCAAACCTTCTATGTCACCTGAGATACATCAGATCCGATCAACTTCCATCCATTGACTCAGGGGTTAATTCGGAGTGCTGCAGTTTCAGGTGTGCTCACAATCCTGTCTTTCAAATACTGTGGACCTGAAAGTATTCTCCACTTCCAGGACTTTGTTGACGTTTGATATCCATGAGGCCAGTAGGTCACTTACCATGGTTGCTGTGGTTGCTCTCCTTTATAAAATGAACAATGGATCCAAGTATATTTTCACTGATAGTCTCCCAACTATCATCCTTAAAAGTCCTGATCGAGTTCCCTCAAGGAGAAACATGCCCTTTCTTCAGCTTTTGCTGGCTAATTCTCTCTCTCTAGATTCCAGAAGCAAGGCTTTGGAGCTTAGGCAAAGGGAGTAACAGGTGAGAGGGACAACAGGCTACCTTCCCACAAGCCCAGATAGCTACATGACAAGCTGAATTGGTTTGAAATATTGCCAGCATACCAGGAATGGTTTATTCTCCAGTGATTCTGTGCAGTCTCTTCTATGCCCTTTAGCTGTCTCTTAGACTCTTGCTACTCAAAATGTAGAGTGTAGACTAGTAACTTCAGTGTGACTTGGGAGCTTGTTGGAAATGCAAAAGTTCAGGCCTTATCCTAAAACTACTGAATCAGAACTGACAGCTGATTTCTATGTACCTTAACATCTGAGAAGCACTGTTTTAGACCATGTTCTTCTAAAGTCTTTTCCCTGAATTTTGGGGGAAATGATTCATCAGATTCTAGACTAATTATTCTCCTATTCCACTTGATGTCTAAACTATATACTATCCTGACTCAATTCTAGTTCTATTTTTACATTGATTGACAACTCAGCTTCTTTGTAAGTAGTGAAGACAGCACTGGATACTGACAAATGGCTCTGAACTAGGAGTATGACCTTGGACAAGTTACCAATTGCATTGGTACGTGCATTTGCATGCCCCAATTAAGTCCTCAGTACGTGAAAAGAATGTGGATAAAGATAAGAAAATTAAAGGTGTCACCTCAATGGTTAGGCTGAATTTTTCTCTTTCTTTCTTACTTTCTATTTTAACCCAGTCTTTCCTATCATGGGAACACATAGCAGAAAATGATGCCTTCTTCAGGATAGATTGATTAATAAAATTAGAGATTCTGTACTGAACCCTCAAAGTTTGATCCAGGAATCCATTTTGCTCTCCTGTTGACCAAACACACTCTTGGTAGGAGTGGAGATGAGAAGGAATCTGGGTAGTAGAGGTTCCCTGAGATCACAGACCAAAGCATTTCTGAATAAAGTGGAGAGGTAATGCATCTGGTCATGTTTCCAAAGATTGAGATTCATTTTCTGTTCTGCATCTTTTGCCTTTTAATTTTAGATTTTTAACTAACTGGACATCTAAGATTTTACATATCTATTTAACTACTCAACCTTTCCAACTCTTTCTAGAGGCTGAAAATGGACACTAACTCTGATTTAGTGGAATTCAAATATGTTACAATGAAAGAGAAAAAAAAATAATACTTTCTGAGAGCAAGTTTAAGAGGGGCAGATGAGAAACACTCACATATACACAGATACCTATACTCATGTATGTGCAACACACACACACACACAACATGTCAGTGTACAGCCCTAACTTTTGTGGGGAATAGTTACTTTTACTGCTATGGTTCTTCTCTTGCTTCATAACCTACTTCTCTCTTCTACTAACCTGCTTATAGGAGTTACTGTAGGAATTCCTGATTAGTAAGAATAATTCTAGAGATAAACTTTCTGGGGCAATTAATTGGCATTCAACACTCTTTTCTACTAATATTTTTTTAAAGATTTTATTTATTTATTTGAGAGGGAAAACTATTTTATTTATTTATTTATTTATTTATTTATTTATTTGAGAGAGAGAGAGAGAGACTCTGCCCCTGTGGAGGAGCAGAGGAAGAGAGAGAAAGAGAAGTTGGCTCCTTGCTGATCAGGAAGCCTGATATGGGACTCAGTCGAGGACTTAGAGATCATGACTTGAGCCAAAGGCAGGCACTTAACTGATTGAGCCACCCAGGTGCCCCTCTTTCCACTAGTCCTGTGAGATAATTTCTTTGGAGTCCCTTAGCAGAGAAAAATGCCCCAATTGAGCAGTCACTACACTTAAATTACTCCAGAAAGAAGAAAAAGATGACAGAGCTATTTTGAGCAGTTAACTCTGTGCTGATCATTTTATATGTTATAATTGCTTTAATCACAGGTACCTTAAGAAGTAAATACTATTATTTTTATTTTACAAATAGAGAAGGGCTCATACAGCACTGTAAATTCAAGTCAAGGGTTTATATGGTGGATCCATGGGCTGTCTCCTCTGTATGGACACTGCCTCGGGAACATGGCCAAATATGGTAGCCTCTGATTCCAAAGAAGAATGCTCAGACTGGTATTTAGGGACCACGCCTGATAGGGATCTTTGGAAAATTTTCTTGTTTTCTTGAGAAGACCATAGGTATGATGGCCTTTGAGTCATTTTATACTTTCAGCATGACTTTTGGATGGATATAATAATTTCACATGCATATAGGATACAAAGAAAAGAATGTAGGGTGCAGTGCACAACCTGGAAATTTGTTCTTTCTGTTGGTCAAAGGATGTGGCCTTCTTCATCCTTTGGTGAAGAATCTGGGGCCAGGACACAGGTCTTTACTACTAGTGCTTAGCTTTGTCCCATTGTCTTGTACTCTAGCTTCATGGTGGTGAATAAAAATGGTGGTAGCTAAAGAAAGAACAGAGACAACAATACAAATTTTATCACTGAGGGAAAAGTAGAAAGGAAGTCATAATCCTTTATCCACTGAATTTGTTAACAACGGGTCAGAGTCTGGAAAGGAAACAGCGGTAAGTGCACTGTAAGGGGTTGTCCGAAGAAAGCATGAAAGGAACTGTGACATGTGAGAAGAGAATTAAGAGTTAGGGACCTGCACATGAGATCATTATGCCAAAACATGGTTAAGCAGTCTTATATAAGTCATCTCCCCTCTCTGGGCCTCAGTTCTCACATGGAAATAAGGCTAGAGAGAGGGGTTTGATGATCTCTAAAATTCTTCCCTGCTCAAAAATTCTGTGTTCTGGAGCTGTGCAGCAAGAAGCGGTTAAACACTGGCTTCTCCCCAGAAAAGCCTTAGGGTATTTTGCTCATTAAAAGGATTAGCTGTCCATTTGCAGGGATGTCTCTCCAATGAGGTAGGGACAGAATGGCCCAACACAGTTTTAGTTTTGATTCGCTTTATGAAGTACATATCCAATTCCCTGGCAAGTTAAGCCAAGCACGTCTTCTCATGTGTTTTAGGAATCAAGGCATTTGGCTGAGACAAAGAGCAAATGCCTCTTATTAATGTGTGACAAATCCATATGGAGAAAAACACTGTTTCTTCTCTCCCATATGGCACAGCTGAGTAACACTGGCTTTTCTGGCCTTGAAATGGTTCCATAAGCCAGGTGGGTGGTTTATTTCACAGGCTAGTGACAATCCAGTGTGTCGCTCCCACGGAGATGAAGAGGGGAGAGAATTCTTCTCTATAACCCAGGACTGTCAGCAAGGTCTGTGACATGGACCATTGGCTCTTCTATCAAGACAAAGGATAGATAAACTACTGTGAGGAAGAAGGGAAGAAAAATCTCAAATCAACTGAGTCCTGGACCTGAACTTTCCTTGAACCTCAAAATTTTTGAAGTTTTGTCTTAACAACAGTGGATCAGCTTCTTACCCTAGAAAACCCTCAAACCCCTTCCCATCCAATTTCAATCTAGTAAGTATGATGAGGTCTTTGGGGGAGAGAAAGAACAAGGGGGGACAGCTCTGTGTCCTAGCTTTAAACTGTGGGTCCAAGGGATTACCACTCAGTGGCTCCCAGTGTTAACCTCATTTTGGCAAGATGGGGTGGATTAGCTGTTTCCCCTCTCTGATGTTTAGGCTACAGAAAAAAAAATAGAGAGAAGATTGCATTGAGTAAATATGAAATATAATCAAAACAATAGCAACAACAGAAGCTCAATCAGTTCCTCTAAAATAATTCTAACTTCGTTAAAAGAGCAAGAAATAAAATAAATAAATAAATACATACATCACATCAATAAAAAAAAAGAGCAAGAAATTATGCTGAAAAGAAATATAAGTCATTTTTTCTGTCCTCTAGTTTAAGCCAGTATGAACTAGAGAGGACTGGTAACCTTCATTGTCCTGCAGTTTGTGATGCCAAAATTAGACTCTTGTAGTTCATAAATAATTTTTATTTAAAATTAAATTCTTGACTCCTCTTTTTGTTGCGCTATGAATAACTACTTTAATATGTATTAATTAATTAATACATAATTACTATGTATTAATATACCTGACATATGGCACATAACTAGAATCAAGCATATGTGCCTGTTTTTCTCTAATATGTAAGTCGCCATCATATGCAGTTTGGCACAAATATAAAAAGTTTGCTTAAAACAGAAAGCAGGCAAACGACAGCTTATTAGATTTGAAAAGAAAATACCAAAGGTCTTACTACATTCTAGGTAATCAGAACCAGGTAGGTTATGAAAACAAGATTGGATAAACCCCCACATGTGTGCATACAAACATACATACACATTTTGATTTCCTAGAAATGATAATGGTAGATATGAATGTGTACTGTACTAGAAGGTTCCACATTGAACACTGAAAGACTTTTATCTATGAAAATGATTCAGTTGAGTAGTTGAAGGAAGCTATATTCTTTCTTGGATATATTTGTGGACTTTTCAAATTCTAAAAATCCAAGATTTTTATCTAAGTTCAACTAATCCAGTGGAGAAATCCCCTGTGAAATTCCCATATCAAATTAACCCACACTTGTTTTTTTTCCTCCCCAAATTTGTTTATTTTAATTTTTCAGTGTTACAAGATTGATTGTTCATGCACCACACCCAGTGCTCCATGCAATACGTGCCCTTCTCAATACCCACCACCAGGCTCGCCCAACCCCCCCTCCCCCCCTCCCCTCCAAAACCCTCAGTTTGTTGCTCAGAGTCCACAGTCTCTCCTGGTTCATCACCCCCTCCGATTTCCCCCCATTCGCCCTTCCCTTCCTTCTCACGATGCCCTCCATGATTTTCTTTATACTCCACACGTGAGACCATAAGATAATTGCCTCTCTCCGTTTGATTATGCCTCCATCAGAAAGGATGAATATCCAACTTTTGTAACCCACACTTGTTAGACAATTTCAAGGGATGGAAACATATCCCAAGACATGTTCTGGTGTCATACAATTGCAATCATTGATATTCTTCCTTATATTAAAGCAGTATCTATAATTTTCATTTTTGCCTCTCTGGAGCTATGGAGAATATATGATTTGTTCACATGACAAATTCTCAGACTTTCCGGTCTCTTGTTATATCTTTCATAATTCTTCTTTGGATATCAGATTAAGCATACCACATTATTTGAAGTGAATAAATGTAAGGGTAAGTGGGAAAACTGACAGGTTCATGAAGAAATCTCAATTAACATTTACTGATCAAGTAGCGTGTGTTCATAATGTATTGAGTTCCAAAGGTCCCCTTGAAAGTCCAACACCCTGAACTAATCTCCACATTCCAAAGGGCTCTTCGAAGATCAGAGTAGAATGGGTCTACCATTACTTACTATACTTTGTAGGAGGAGGGTAGTATTTCTGAGAGAAAGAAAGTGGATGGTAAGAGTTAACTTCAAGATGCTGGGAGGTAGGGGAGTAGGGTTATGGACATTGGGGAGGGTATGTGCTATGGCAAATGCTGTGAAATGTGTAAGCCTGATGATTCACAGACATGTACCCTGGGGCAAATAATACATTATATGTTAATTAAAAAGAAGTAAAAAATTAAAAAAAAAAAAGTAAGATGCCTTTCTCAAACCTGTGATTCTACAAACAGCTCTAATTGTATAAAGGAGCTTAAGACTCTTGGTTTGATAGCCACAAGAGGGCACTAGACTACTGCATGGACCTAGTTTTACTTCTCACCCAAAGCATAAAGCAAGGGTCAGTATTGAGGTTACACTGACTGACAATAGTAGATGCCAAATGAGTTGTATGTCCTAAGCCTATGTCTGAAATACAGTATGTAATCATGGATGATATACAAAGCTATTATATAAAACATGTATTCAGTTGTTAAGCTTGAGTTATGCTAAATACAGTAGAATTCACATGCAATTTGAAAAATGAAAAGGAGTAAGTTCTGCTTCCCAAGTTCTAAGAAAAAGTAAGGTGGATCTTTAGGCTGTGAGTTCTGAAAACTACATGGGCAACATGGTGATTGTCAGGAACAAACAGCAGGAATTAGGTAGATGGGAGTCTTCTGAATCTACTTTTGAAAAGCCTAACATCTGACGAAGCTCATGTTTGACCCCAGGATTGTCTCTAGACCATGAGATTTGCATTGGGCACCACCTGAGGTATTGTCTCTGCTCCTGAAGTTCTCTGTACTTAAGGTTCCAGGAAAACTACTCTCAGGCTAAATAAAATACACTGAAGAACCTCTCACAAATATAAAATGAGCCTACATAATGTCATCACACCATGTGAAGGAGATAAAAAAATTCAGCCAATTAAGTGTAGGTTAGTCTGAATAACATCAAACAACAGATTGTTTGTATCAGTGAGGAAGTGTCTACACATAATGCCAAAACAGTCATTGAGTTAATTCAGCCAAATGTTAATCAAAAAAGGGAAAAATAATCAATCAAACAAGTTGCTTAGAATCATGGAACTTAAACCATAGACCAAAGGCCCGAGTTTTTCATTTGTAACAATTATGGTGAATATCGTATAGGAAAGGACTGTTTTGGTATCATAACTATGTATGGAATATACTTATCCATAAAAATAACTAGGTAGATAAATAGAAAGATAACTGATAGATTGGTAGATAGATAAATAAAATAACAGATTGAGTCTCATAGAAATGAATTACTTGCTTGGTGAAGGCAGAAGTTCTTGCTGCAACAGAAAGACAGGAGAAGGTCATTTTTCTGAGGCAGCATTCAGCTCCTTGGTGGCAATGAACACCCCCATAGTAATTAGTCCCTGTGAAAGAAGTCTCTAGTCATGGAAATGAATTTGCAAAGCCAGCTGAAGTCACTGAGGATGTTCTCTTCCTCCTGCTCTCTTGTTAATTTACCTATATTCTTAGTTCTGGATTGATGACTTTCATTTTTGTAATGTGTCAGAACCTTCCTGATTTTGATCCTCTTGCTTCCATTGCACTTCTAACATTTGGTCAAACATAGCTCTGTGTCTCCTCTCCTCCACTGTGGACAATACAGAGCCCTCACCTACTGCTTTCTGATGCCTCCTAACCTTTCTCCTCAGAAATCTTGCTTTTCCTAGAATTGTATCTATATATGACATTGCCTCCATTTTTAGGTCCTTTTTAGTGTCAGATATATTGTGTCTGTTAAAGATATCTTGACTACTTGAGTTGGCTTTGATCAACTTGCTTGCTTGGCTGCTATCTTTTGAGTGACATTTTTTTCTCATGATTTTATATTCTTCTAAATTCTGGCCACCAATTTCTGCATATTCTTTGTGTGTGTGGGGGGGGGGAGGGTTGACTCTTTCATTAGCTTAACACTGCCCTTGAACTTCTATCTTGACTCCTTCAGTTCGGTTTTCAGAGCTCTACTTTCAACAGCTAAACCCATCCCAAACTGATGGTGGCCATCTTCTTTGCAACCTCAGGCTCCCTTCCCACAGATCTTATCTTCTGGCAAGCTCCCCAGCACTACAGGAGAGGTGAGTTCAAAGGAAAGTGGCCCAGAATCTTCTCTCTGCATTTTTTTCCATATGGCGGGACTTTGAAGCTGCCTTTCTGGCCTGTCTTCTCTCTGTTAGCAAACACACACTTTTTAAAATTAGGAAATGAAAATGATAGTTCTACTTCTAGCCAGGAGTTCGTCTAATGTGCTCCAGGAAAAGGATGATTAATGGAGCTAAGGCTTTATGCCTGAGCCAGGGGGCGGCAGCTCGTGGGGAATAACTGAGATGCGCCAACTCAACCATAGCCTCAGATCAGGTGAACAGAACTGGCTTTGGGCCTACCAGAGGCCTTGAAGTTAGCCAGTAGCTCTGGCAGAAAGGTTGCCCCAGGAAGGGCCTGGTGGGCACACATGGCCTAAAGGAACACGGCAATTTTCCGATTTTTTGCTTTATATAGAGGACCAACCCAGTAAACCCTGGCCTACAGGAATTTGTTAGCAGCTGAAATATTCAGTCTGGTTGTCCAGACCACCTAAATTATATGGATAATAGCAAACATTTCCTTTAGCTGAATGTCACGTGGATTCATTCCAAAGTGCTTTTTGGGTTTGAGGCACTATGTGTAATAGTCTTTCACCAGAAGGGGGAAAAATAAAGAAAGAAAAATGCAGGGAATTTGAATCCTGCTTTGTCAAAAACTCAGAACCGAGAGTAGGAAAATTCTGTATGATCTTGGCTGAGCAGTGGTTTTCCACTTCTCTCAATGTTGAAATTAATCTGACTGCATGAAATACTCAAAAAGCACATTCATATGGTTTCATATCATCTGAGGTTTGCCATGCCAAAGAGTTATGGCACAAGCCCTTAGATCAGTCCAGTTTGATGTCGGGTGGTACCTAGGAGTTCATGAGCATGACCCATCATGCACTATATCGAACCCAAATGGAATTTCTTCCATGAGATCTCACCTGGATCCTCTCCTATTACCTTGTGGTTCTCTAGTAGTTGGTGTGGCTTCCTTTGCTCAACTGGACAAGCTTTCTTCTTATCATTTAAGTTCATTGATTTCTCATTAAAAAAATTTCTTTCCTAGTGACCTCTGCAAAAATAAATAAGTAAAATAAAAAGGAATTTGCAAAAATAAAACCTACCCTATACTGTCTCCTCCCAAATTAAGAATTGTAGTTTCTACTCAGCACAAGGGAAGGGAATAAGAGCACCAAAGAAATGATATTAAGATTTAAGTAGCACCCTAAAAATAAAACAAATCATTTAAAAATGCATCATCTCATTTGCCCCCTACATGGGGCTCTTTCCTCTTTAGTAAAGTGGCAGTTATAATGATTAGGCCAGGAGAGGTAAAAATCATTCAGCATATAAATAGGAAGATTGGAATCAGACTTGGATTTCCTTTGTTACTTTCTCTCCACCATGTTGAGTCCCAGTATGCCCCAGCATCCCTAAGGACAAAAGTCTGGAGGAAGCACAAAGGGACTTCTATTTTCATCATTCGGTTCTAACAAGATGAGGATCAGCAGGCAGACACACTTGGGAATAATGGCTCTGCTCTCTCAACCGGGGCCCCACCCCCAATGCCTTTATCCCCACTCAGGGTGACCTCGGTAGAACAAGCTCGCTCTGTAATGATTACTTCGTCAGCAGGGGCTGTGTATTTAGTAGCAGGAAATATAAGCTTTTGTGGTCAGTGTGACGTCACCCACCCACTAAACAGGCCTTTATAATTTGACCACAAAAAGGCTTGAAAGGGATAGACACATACACACAGAGAAAGAGGCGATAGGACTGTCAACAGTTGTCTGCACAGTGAAAGGAGCATTGTATCTTCCAAATGTTTCCCAAAAGCCTGATGTTTGGTCTTCCGTAGACAAAACATCTGGATGATATATGACATTTTCTCTTTGTAGCAAGTGTCCCAACTCATCCATCTTGTTCTTCCTTTCTCCTTCCTTCCTCTCCCCCTCTCTAGTTTTCTCCGTTCTTCACTCCCTTTATCCTTCTGCCTCCCTTTCCTTCTCCTTCCCATTTTACTCTCCCTGAATCTAAAATACGCAGATATATGTTTTTAAATCTTTGAATTGTTTTCCAGTATATGAGTGTATGGTGTGTGCACACATACACACAACCACATGCACACCCACACACATCAGCTTTATTCTTCTCCCGGATAATTCACTGCCAAAGAGAAAAAGAGAGAGAGTTACAAAAAGAAAAAGAGAAAGAACAGGAAGAGAAACATTTAAAAAGATATAAATGATATAATGATTTATAAAATCATTTATTTATATAAAATCATAAAAATGATATAAATTGACATATTTAAATTTGCTTCCCACATATGTCTTGGTTTTCAAACTAATTTTGTAGAGAATAAATTACCCCTTTTTAGAGCTAAATGACAAAGTACCTTTCAGTGTCATAATGTGCAAGTTCAAGGTAATATTTCACTTGTATATTTTATTTTTTAATTTTAATTTAGTAGAAAAATTGAAGCATGTTAGGCACTAATACCAACACTCCCATTAATGACAAACAGAAAGAAAATACAAATGGATAGGGATAAACAAAAGAGCAGATAAACTGAGAAAGGAGGGTAGAAAGAATCATTTATACAATAACCTATATGATACATCTGCATTAACTATTTGCTAGTTTGAGACTAGGAACACTCGGTCAGAGATTGAGAGACACGGAGAGGAAGTCTGAGAGGTGCTGGCTGATGTATCTGACCCCTGAATTAAGGCTGATGGAGAAGTATGGCTTCCTCTGATTTGGGCCTTTGTGGGAACCTCCCTCCAAGCGCTGTAGGCTTTCCTCTGAGGCACAAGTAGCAGGAAACACCTGCTTCACTTCCCTGATTTTCCCCCTTAGGGAGTCTGGGTCCTCTCTTACCTCCTTTCTGCAGTACACAAACGAACAAGCAGATTTTCCACATGTCTCAATCTTCCTTAAGAGAGGAAGTCTGGAACTGTCTATTAGCAAATGATGCACTTAAATGACTTCCTTACCCCTTACTCTGTTCTTTTTTCTTTTTCCTCCTCTTCCAACTGGTTGTTATGACTCCTTCTTCAACCCAGCTTTTTTGCTCTATACTAATAATATTCTTTTCCCAGGATATATGTCGCATAAGAAACCAACCAGAAAAATCTGATAGGCAAGTGTTCATTTCATTCATCATGATTCTTAATTTGGAGTTCTGCCATTTCCCCCCTGTAATGAAGGGGGAAACAAATGGGATCCCATTTTGGAAAGGCATAAAAAACAGACACAAGTATGCTTCGCATCAAGATAGCAGCCCTCAAATATCCTCCCAGCCAGGGGTGCTGTGCTATTAGCAGCTTTTTAGAGGTGCCCTCGTCCACTGTTGAAAAATGATAGCCAAGAAACCATCTACATAAGTGCACAAAGAAAGTAATTTTTTTTTTATTAAATAAAAAGAAATTGTGAAATTTAAGAAATTCTCATCAGGTTTGCAAAGACTAATAGAGGTTACCACATCTATTTCTCTTTCTCCAAACAGCAATATTTGTGACACTAGTATCTCTTCCCCCATCCCTCCTTCTGTTTCTCTAGTAAAAAGAATCCTTGAGTAGAAAAGGGCAAAAGGCAGAGTAGACCAAAAAATGAGCTAAAATGCTGGGTTTTATTATTTTTTTTTTCACAGGAAGCTCTCCATGATATCAAATACTGGTCAATTTAGAAGTATATTTTGTTTTATAAAGAAAGGCTGGGTTGCTTAATAAGAATATAACTAAACTGAGTCAATAAATCTTACTGAGTCACTGGAAAAATTGGGGATAGAACCATGAGACTGTGATGAATCACCTCTTTTCTTTAGACAGTTTAATCTGCACAATGGGAGGGTTACACTAAAATATGTCTGGGGTTACTTCTATCCATGTTTTGTAACATATGTGACAGAACAGACATGACTATTTCATTTAAATTGCTCCTAGAAACCAAGAAGAAAATAGGAAACACTCAAATGAGGAAATAGACAAGGGAATAAAAAGAAGTAATTTACAAAAGAAATACTGTATCAAGTCAGTGAACTTATGAACAGATATTCAACCTTGTTAATGATCAAATAAATACAAATTAAAACATAGGCTCTCATGGTTACTTCTAAGCCCGGTCAAAAGGGAAAAGATAAATTTTCATAATATTTTCATCATAGCATTGTTATAATACCAGAACATGGAACACAGAAATAACACATATGCCTTATTGTGGTATACCCATGTATTGGAATCCTACCATGCATTCAATATGATTATATAGATCCATATGCCTTTACAATGGCAATATATCTACCATATATTAAGAAGAAAAGAAAAGGGCATAAAACATGTGTAGTGCTACTCTACTTAAGGAAAATGTGTGTCGTATCCATAAGTACACATGAACAGGAAAAAGTCTGAATGGAGACTCCTTGTAATATTAACAGTGGTTTTCTCAAAGTGTTGAAATCATTACATAGCAATCTTCTTTATACTTTCCCATAACGTTGGGATATTTTACAGTGAACATGTGCTACTTTTATAAACAACAAAATTTATCTCCATTTGGGAATAATACATAATCAAATAAAATGTTGTAAGTATGCTGCTCATAGAACATTGCATAGAAAACAGAAGTGAGCCTTATTTGGGCAGTACCTGGTAAGGGGAGCTAAAACCTGGTCTGTTCACTCAGAGCCCTAAAATCTTAGGTAAAATTATTGGCCAGTTTCTTGTAGTTCAGCTATGTCTCTTTGATAAATTGCCTGTATTTCTCAAGCCCCAGTTCCTTCATCTATAAAATAAGGATAATAGTTTTTATCTTGCAAGGTAGTTGCCATAATTCATGAAATCACACCTACTTATTTCTTAGAAAGAGTCCAATAAATATAATTTTTATATAATATAATAAATACAATTGTTATTATACAAAATTACTTACATTATACCAAACAGTGATTATTGAATTAAATTTGTTAATTGATTGAAACCACACTGGAATGTTTTGCCTATATGTCTTTTGCAGTTGTTGTGTGTTAACTACTAAGGTTAGTAGTAAATAGAATATTCTCAATAGGATAGGGATGAAAGCTTTGGCCATGAGTGACATTACTTCCTTTAATGGAAAGTCTTTGGAACTCTCTACTGTGCAGCCTCTGTGCCTTACCCAGCCTTAGCAGCATTTCTGGAGCTCCTAACATTAGTATAACCTTGACCTAGACATGGTGGGGGACATAAAGAAGAAAAAAGACAATGCAAATTCTGCCTTCAAGGTGCTTATAATGTAATGAGACAAACAAGCCAATGCTCCACAAAATGCAGTATGATAAAATATTATATGTGCAACAAAAAATACACACTAAAAAGCTAGAGACATACATGATTCTCTCTTAGGCGAAGACTTCAGAGAAGCTGTGGTGCCAGACTAATTTTTAAGTGGGAATTTTCTATGAAGAAGATATGGAGGAGGACCTTCCAGGCCAAGGAGGAAATGTTCAAAGACACTGGGAATATCATACACAGGATACACCAGGCATTCTTACAAAGAGGCTGGCATGGTTGGGGCACAAGACACATGGTGGGAAATTGCATGGGATGGTGCTGTACGTGCACAGGGACAGGAGGGCATGGGGAGGGGGTGTCTTGTAAGTCAGGTTGAGGGATATAAACTCTATCCTGTGGTCTACAGGACATGTCTAAGAAGTTTGATATGGGATGATCTATCTCAATCTCAAATGTGATCTAGTCACACTTCCCCGTGAAATCATTTGAAAGGGGATGAACCCAGAAGTAGGGCAACATTAGGAGGATTTCTCTGAGGTCCTACTGAGAAATGATGAGGACCTCACCAGGATAGAGGAGAGGATGGTGATTGGGGTGGCAGGGGTCACAGTGACAGAACTAATGTGGGACCTGAGTGGTTCTCTACTAGTTCAACCACTAACTGACTGTTAGAACTTGGGCAGAAATCCGCAAGTCTCTGATATTTCAGCTGTAAGATGCAGGGGTATGGACAAAATCAACCTACAAAGTTGATTTGGTTACACAACTGGGATCTCCAGTATGGTGATAGACAATCCAGGCTATTCTGATGAGATCTAATATCTAGAAGGTGCATGTGAAGGGGTGTGTGAAAGGTGCTGGATGGACAGAACTGAGTCTCTTTTCCAGAGGTTGGGGTGGGCATGAACCAGACAAGAACTTCTCTCTCCAGCAAGATGCATAAGCAAGGCAGTATTCAAGTTCCACTGTGAACTCACTTTCTGTGACCTGAGAGAGGGTCAGTGAGGACTGGGAGGGTCAGGAAGATGAATTTAAGAACAAGCTGAGAAAATATGATACCACAGGAGAGTATCAGGAAAGAGCAGTCAGCAGCAGAAAACTGTGGCATGTAATCCCCACCAGTAGAAAGGGCCAGCTTGGAAGCAGGCAGAATCCTGGGCTGGGCTCAAAGTGAGTGAGCAGGCTGGGTCAGAGAGAGCCTGCAAAGTGGTGCACACAGAGCCCAAGTCCTGCCTGGCCTGCAGCACTCACACTGTAGCACCCCCATATTTTCTTCAATGCATCCTGCCCACATTCTCTGACCTGCCCCCCACCAAGCCTGACCTGGCTTACTCCAGCACTTGCCTGGTGACCGGGGCTGGGAACGAGAAGTGAGGCCTGCCATATGTAAGGGGCTATATCACTGTCTGAGCCTTGGTAATTTATCTGTGAAATGAAGATAATCCATGCCCTATGCAGCTCAGAGAGTTTTGGGAAAAAGCAAATGAATACTCTACAAATCCTCTCATAATGTTGAAAAATACTCCATCATATCACACCCTAGTTAACTTTAACTTTTCAGGCCAAGATACATTGGAATTTCAATAAAAAAAGATCAAGGTATCTGGTTTTATTTGGCTTCCTTACCAATATTCTTTGGACATCTTAACTGGTACTACTTTATAAAGTATTACAAAAATATTAGTAAGTATTATAAAAATTTATAAAATGAAAGATCTATTAACTCAGAGCAAGAAACCAGCCCACAACTGAAATTAACTGTATCCCTACACATCTTGGCTTCTGCTATCTGGAAAACTCTACAGACAAATATGGCTGTAACCAGAGCCCTTTCCTGAGAAACAGTAGACAAGGGCTCTGACCCATGCCTGGCTGCTCTGGGCTCCACTGAACATTGATTTCCAAAAAGAGGAAATTGTTCTGAAAGACCTCTACCATCCCACCTAATTCTGAGTATGCTACATCTTTGGTATTTATTGAGCACCTCCTGTTTTCCTCAAGCTGTAAGGGTGATAGAAAGAACACCATGAACACTTGTATACATTAGGGTCTCTACCTCAAGAATCTTAGGGTAGTTGAGGAAATAAGATGTAAATGTGCAAACACATGAGCAGAAAATTAGCAATAATTTCTCTCATGTCTTGTTCCCATGAAATGTTTGATGCATTTGCACATTAAGGCACACACAGCTCAAAAGTAATATGAGGTGGGAAGGAACTGGAGGTGGGGGGGTGGCTTTGCGTACGCATCTGATAGAGACACTGAAGATTCCCAAGATGAGTGGTGTGCTAAACTAGAAGACAGATGCTGGTCTCTTGGCTCCTAGTACAGATAGGCGATATGGCAGAGTTGAAAGCCCATGGATTATAATGGCAGATGAGCCTGTATGAGAATCTCCTCTCTTGTCTGAATGACTGTGAATAGGACGTGATCTAATATTTTCATTTCACAGGAGAGTCAATGGGCTAAGGTGGAGTTGTGGTGAGGATTTTGGAAAGAGACATTATGTAGGAAGTGTCTTACATGGTGCCTGACATGCTGTAGATGACACCTGTCAGCTCCTCTGAAACCTCAGGACATGGGGTTGAAACCTGCTGGGGAAAGCACTTGGACACACCTCGGCAAGCTCTGCCCTGCTCTTCTTTCAGTCAGATGTATGTCTTCCATCTCTTGGCTTGGAGTCCAGAAGTATGTTACTGGTAACTTCAGCAAGCCCGGGGCTGCCTGGAAAGCTCTCAGTCTGAGGTGGCAATGACGAAGCTGACCTGCACCTTGGGGATAGCCAGGGAAGGAGGAGTGTAGAGTCGGGCTCTTGGAAAGGAAACATGGTTTGTTTAGGTGTGGCATTAGGTTGTTCATTTGAGATTTTTCTTATTTCTTTTTTTTCCCCCAAATATGTTTATTTTATTTTTTCAGTGTTACAAGGAGATTTTTCTTATTTCTTGAGGTAGGCTTGTTATAAACATCCCTTTTGGAACTGTTTTTGCTGTGTCCCGAAGATTTTGGACCCTTGTGTTTTCATTTTCATTTGTCTCTGTGTATTGGTTTATTTCCTCTTTGGTTGACCCATTCATTGTCTAGTAGCACGTTGCTTAGCCTCCATTTATTTGTCTTCTTTCCGTATTGTGATTGATTTCTGGTTTCATATCATTGTAGGCAGAAAAGATAATAGATATGATTTCAGTCTTCTTAAATTTATTGAGACTCATTTTGTGGCCTAACATGTGATCCATCCCAGAGAAAGTTTCATGTGTGCTGGGAAAGAATGTGTGTTTTACTATTTTTGGACAGAAGGAGATTAAGAGGTACAAAGTTCCAATTATAAAATAGATAAATGATAAAGATGAAAAGTATAGCAGAGGGAATATAGTCAATACTGTAATAAGATTGTATGATGACAGTTGGTGACCACATGTACTGTGTGGAACACTAACATATAGCATTGTCAAATCAAGATGTCATACACCTGAAATTAGTGTAACATTGTATGTTAATTATACTTCAATTTAAAAAAAAAAGGAAACAAAGCTGAGTCTAGAGAATACCTCTCCCTCTTTTGAGATTTGAAACAGCCTTGACCTCATTGTTCCAGAGCCATTATCTCCTCTGGTACAGAAGAAAGGAAACAGTAAGAGAGAGGGAATGGTTTTGTTTTTGTTTTTGTTTTGTATTTTTTTTACTGGGAATATTCAACACTTTTTATAAAATAGGCTTTGTGAAGACTTTACTGAACTGTATGTAGGCTAAGGTAAATGTTCTGAACATGTTTAAGGTAGGCTAAACTAAGTTATAATGTCCAGTAGGTTAGATATATTAAATTCATTTTTACTTTTAATTTTTTTATTTGAGTATAATTGATATGTAATGTTACATTAGTTTCAGGTGTACAATATAGTTAATCTTGTTTTAAGATTTTTTTCCCCAAATATGTTTATTTTTTTTCAGTGTTACAAGATTGATTGTTCATGCACCACACCCAGTGCTCCATGCAATATGTGCCCTTCTCAATACCCACTACCAAGCTCGCCCACCCCCTACCCCCTCCCTCCAAAACCCTCAGTTTGTTGCTCAGAGTCCACAGGTCTCTCCTGGTTCATCGCCCCCTCCAATTTCCCCCATTCACCCTTCTCTTCCTTCTCACAATGCAAGAAAATCATGGAGAGCATTGTTTTAAGATTTTATTTATTTATTTGACAGAGAGATAGAAAGCACAAGTAGGCAGAGCGGCAGGTAGAGGGAGAGGGAGAAGCAGACTCTCTGCTGAGCAGGGAGCCTGATGCGGGGCTTGATCCCAGGACCCTGGGATCATGACCTGAGCCGAAGGCAGCTGCTCAACCAACTGAGCCACCCAGGTGCCCCCCAGGTGTACAACATAGTAATTCAATAAATTTATATATTATGCTGTGTTCATCACAAGCATAGCTACCATCTGTCACCATACAACACTATTATAATATCATTTACTGTATTCCTTATCCTGTGCCTTCCTTTCTTCCCATGACTTATTTATCCCATAACTGGAAGCCAGGATCTCCCACTCCCCTTCACCTATTTTGCCTATCCCCTCCCCCCCTTCCCTTGGGCAACCATTAGTTTGTTCTCTGTATTATAGGTTTGATTCTGCCTTTTGTTTGTTTATTTATTTTTAGAGTCCACATATGAGTAAAATCATATGGTATTTGTCTTTCTGTCTGACTTGTTTCATTTAGCATAGTATCCTCTAGGTCCAAACATTTTGTCACAAATGGCAAGGTCTTGTCCTTTGTTATGGCTGCATAATATTCCATTGTATATATCTACCACATCTTCCTTATCTATTTGTCTATTGATAGACATTAGGCTGCTTCCATATCTTGGCTATTGTAAATAATGCTACAATAAACATAGGAGTGCCTATATCTTTTCTTTTTTAAATTTTTAAATTTTTTATTTTTTATTTTATTTATATTCAACTTAGCTAACATACAGTGTATGTTATTAGTTTCAGGGGTAGAATATAGTTGAATATGACTGTTGAATATAAGTTGAATATAACACCCAGGGCTCATTATACCCCATGTCCTTCTTAGGGCCCATCAACCAAGTTACGCTATCTCCCCAGCCACCTCTTGTCCAGCAACTCTGTGTGTTTCCTATAGTTAAGAGTTTCTTATGGTTTCCTATAGGTAGGAGTCTTTCTGTTTTCAACTTATTTTTTTCCTTCCTTTCCCATATGTTCATCTGTTTCATTTCTTAAATTCCACATAGGGGTGAAATCATATGGCATTTGTCTTTCTCTGACTGACTTATTTCACTGAGCATAATATAGTCTGGTTCCATTCATGTGGTTGCAAATGGCAAGATTTCATTCTTTTTGATGGCTGAGTAATATATATTATATAACATATTATATATATATTCATATATATTATAACATAATATATATGTATACATAATACACACAAATATACATGTGTATATATATATGTATATATATACACCACATTTTTTTTTTATCCATTCATCAGTTGAAGGACACCTGGGCTTCTTTCATAGTTTGGCTATTGTGGACATTTCTGCTGTAAACATTGGGGTACATGTTTACATGTACATGCACATGTACATTGAATTACTACTTTCATATCCTTAGGATAAATAATTAGTACTTCAATTGCTGCACTGTAGGGTAGTTCTATTTTTCGCTATTTGAGAAACCTCCATTCTGTTTTCCAGAGTGGATGCACCAGTTTGCATTTCCTCCAACACTGTAAGAGGGTTCCCCTTCCTCTATATCCTCGACAACATCTGTTGTTTCCTGAGTTGTTAATTTTAGCCATTCTAACTATCGTGGGCTGGTATTGTGGTTTTGATTTATATTTTACTGATGATGAGTGATGTGTAGCATCTTTTTATGTGTCTATTGGTCATTTGTATGTCTTCTTTGGAGAAATGTCTATTCATGTCTTCTGCCCATTTCTTGACTGGATTTTTTTCTTCTTTAAGCGTGCATATATCTTTTCAAAATAGTGTTTTCATTTTTCTTTGGGTTTCCTAATTCTCCCAAGAGTTTACATATATATGAGGGGGGAAAAAGCAACATAACATAGTCAGGCATTTTGGAATTTGAATCTTGGCTCTGATATTACTGACAATATGATTTTGGAGAAACTACCTAACCTCTATGAGTTATTTTTTATTATTTTTGGTTATTTTTTTATTTTAATTCCAGTATAGTTAACATACAGAGTTATATTAATTTCAGTTGTACAATATAGTGATTCAATAATTCTATACATTACTCAGTGCTCATCAATCTTAATCCCCTTCACTTATTTCATTCATCTCCCACCCACTTCCCCTCTGGTAACCATCTGTTCTCCATAGTTAAGAGTCCTTTTTTTGGTTTGTCTCTTTAGTTCTGTGTTCACTTATTTTGTTTCTTAAATTTCACATATGAGTGAAATCATAGTATTTGTCTTTCTTTGATTGACTTATTCATTTAGCATTATACTCTCTAAATCCATCCATGTCCATGTATATGGTAAGATTTCATTCGTTTGAGGGCTGAGTAATATTCCATTATATATATATATATATATATATATATATATATAAAATGGAATTATATATATATATTTTATATATATATATAATCTCTTCTCTATCCTTTCATCTATTGATGGACACTTGAGCTGCTTCTATAATTTGGTTATTGAAAATAATGCTGCTGTAAATGTAGTTGTGCATATATCTTTTCAAATTAGTGTTTTTGCATTCTTTAGGTAAATACTCAGTAGTGGAATTATTGGATCATACACTAATTCTATTTTTAATTTTTTGAAATTAAAAAATATCACAGTTCTCATTCTCACCAACAGTGCACAAGGGTTCTTTTTTCTCCAAATCCTTGCAAACATTTGTTGTCTCTTGTATTTTTGATTTGAGCCATTCTGACATGTGTGAGGTGACATATCACTGTGGTTTCGATTTGCATTTCCCTGATGGTTAGTTATGAGCATCTTTTCCTGTGTCTGTTGGCCATCGGTATGTCTTCTTTGGAGAAATATCTGTTCATGTCTTCTGCCTATTTTTAAATTGGGTTATTTGTTTGGTTTGGTGTTGAGTTGTATAAGTTCTTTGTGTATTTTGGATACTAACCCTTTATTGGATATGTCATTTGAAATACCTTCTCCCCTTCAGTAGGTTGCCTCTTAGTTTGTTGGTTGTTTCCTTTGCTGTGCAGAAAACTTTTATTTTGACTTAGTGCCAATAGTTTATTTTTGCTTTTGCTTCCCTTGCTTCAGGAGACTTATTTAGACAAAGTTCCTATGGCCAGTGTCAGAGAACTTACTGCCCATGTTCTCTTCTAGGATTTTTATGGCTTCAGGTATCACATTTAGGTCCTTAACCCATTCTGAGTTTATTTTTGTGTATGGTATGAGAAAGCGGTCCAGTTTCATTCTTTTGCATGTAACTATCCAATTTTTAAAACTTTTATTTTATTTTTTCAGTGTTCCAAGATTCATTGTTCATACACCACACCCAGTGCACCATGCAATACATGCCCTCCTCAATACCCACCACTAGGTTTTACCAATATATTGGTAGAAGAGACTGTCTTTGTTCCATTGCATATTCTTGCTCCTTTGTCAAAGATTAATTGACATATAAAAGTGAGTTCCTTCCTGGGTTTCTGTTCTGCTCTATTGATCTATGTGTCTATTTTTTGTGCTGGTACTGTACTGTTTTGATTACTACAACTTTGTAGTATATCTTGAAATCTGGAATTGTGGTTTTTCTAATTTTGTTCTTTTCCAAGACTGCTTTCCAAAAGACTCCTATTAGGAGTCTTTTGTGGTTCTGTACAAATTTTGGGGTTATTTGTTCTAATTCTGTGAAAAATGCTGTTCATATTTTGATAGGGATTGCATTAAATCTGTAGATTGCTTTGGGTAGTATGGTCATTTTAACAATATGTGTTCTTCCAGTCCATAAGCATGAAATATGTTCCCATTTGCTGGTGTCATCTTCAATTTCCTTATCAATGTTTTAGTTTTCAGAGTATAGGTCTTTCAACTCCTTGGTTAAGTTTATTCCCAGCATAAAAATATGTTATTTTTGTGCAATTATAAATAGGATTATTTTCTTAATTTTCCTTTCAGCTACTTCATTATTAATGTATAAAAATGCAATAGATTTGGGTACCTGGATGGCTCAGTCAGTTAAGCCTATGTCTTCAGCTAAGGTCATGATCTCAGGGTCCTGCTATCAAATCCCACATCCAGCTCTCTGCTTAGCAAGGAGTCTGATTCTGTCTCTCCCTCCCCCTACTCGTGTACTCTCTCTCTCTCCCTCTCCCTCCCTCATTCTCTCTCTCTCAAATAAATAAAATCTTAAAAAAAAGAAATGCAACATTCTTTATACTGATTTTTACCCTACAACCTTAGTGAATTCATTTATCAGTTCTAGTAATTTTTTAGTGGTCTTCAGGGTTTGTTAAATATAGTATCATGTAATCTCCAAATAATGAATTGGATGCCTTTTATTTCTTTTTGGAAATGCTTCCAATAGCTTCCAATACTATGTTCCCCCCCCCAATATGTTTATTTTATTTTTTCAGTGTTACAAGATTGATTGTTCATGCACCACACCCAGTGCTCCATGCAATACGTGCCCTTCTCAATACCCACCACCAGGCTCGCCCAACCCCCCACACCCCTCCCCTCCAAACCATTCAGTTTGTTGCTCAGATTCCACAGTCTCTCCAGGTTCATCACCCCCTCCGATTTCCCCCCATTCACCCTTCCCTTCCTTCTCACAATGCCCTCCATGATTTTCTTTATACTCCACACATAAGTGAGACCATAAGATAATTGACTCTCTCCGCTTGACTTATTTCACTCTGCATAATCTCTTCTAGTCCTGTCCATGTTGATACAAAAGTTGGATATTCATCCTTTCTGATGGAGGCATAATATTCCATTGTAGAGATGTACCACATCTTCCTTATCCACTCATCTGCTGAAGGGCATTTTGATTCTTTCCACAGCTCAAAATGGATAAAAGACCTCAACATGAGGCATGAATCTATCAAAACCCTAGAGGAGAACATAGGCAGTAACCTCTATGACATTAGCCACAGCAACTTCTTTCAGGACATGTCTCCAAAGGCAAAGGAAACAAAAGCGAAAATAAACTTTTGGGACTTCATCAAGATGAAAAGCTTCTGCACAGCAAAGGAAACAGTCCACAAAACAAACAGGCAACCCACAGAATGGGAGAAGATATTCGCAAATGACACTACAGACAAAGGTCTGATATCTAAGATCTATAAAGAACTCCTCAAACTCAACACTCACAAAACAGATAATCACATCAAAAAATGGGCAAAAGACATGAACAGAAAATTCCCCAAAGAAGACATACAATGGCTAACAGACACATGAAAAAATGTTCATCATCTTTAGCCATCAGAGAGATTCAAATCAAAACCACACTGAGATACCACCTTACACCAATTAGAATGGCCAAAATCAACAAGACAGTAAACAACAAATGCTGGAGAGGATGTAGAGAAGGGGGAACCCTCTTCCACTGTTGGTGGGAATGCAAGTTGGTGCAGCCACTTTGGAAAACAGTATGGAGATTCCTCAAGAAATTAAAAATATAGGGATGCCTGGGTGGTTCAGTTGGTTAAGCAACTGCCTTTGGCTCAGGTCATGATCCCAGGGTCTTGGGATCGAGTCCCGCATCGAGCTTCTTGCTCCGTGGGGAGCCTACTCCTCTCTCTACCTCTGCCTGCTTATCTGCCTGCTTGTGTTCTCTCTCTGTTAAATGAATAAATAAAATCTTTAAAAAAAAATAGAGCTACCCTATGACCCTGCAATTGCACTACTGGGTATTTACCCCAAAGAAGCAGATACAGTACAAAGAAGGGCCACATGTACCCCAATGTTCATAGCAGCAATGGCCACAATCTCCAATACTATGTTGAATAAAAGGGGTGAGAGTACACATCTTTGTCTTATTCTTGATCTTAGGAGACAAGCTCTCAGTTTCTCATCATCGAATATGATGCTAGCTGTAGATTTTTCATATATGGCCTTTATTATGTTGAGGCATGTTCCCTCTAAATCTTCTTTGTTGAGGGTTTTTATTATGAATTGATGTTGCACATTGTCAAATGGTTTTTCTGCATCTATTGAAATGATCAGATGGTTCTTATCCTCTCTTGTTGATGTGATGTATTACAGTGATTGACTCAAAAATGCTGAACCACTCTTGAATTTGGAATTGGGAATTGGGAATAAATCCCACTTGATTATGGTGGATTACTTTTTAAAATATACTGTTGGATTTGAATTGTTAATTTTTTTGACAATTCAAATAAATAAATAAATAAAGTTATTTGTATAACATATATTTATTAAATATATATATATACAATATAATATATAGTATGTGTGTGTAGACTATCACAAAAGCTGGTAGAGAAGGTTTGTGAATATAACATGAAGTCTGGATATGGAGCTGTAAGCAATAGGGAGGAATGCAGGTCTCAGACAGAGGAGGGAGGTAATAAAAACAGTTTTAAAAAAGTAAATTCAAGGGTAGCATGCAGGATGGTTTGAAGCAAGGACACGTGGAAGAATGAAGACCAATAAGGGCCTGGTGTAATAAACTAGGCAAATGATGTGGAAAGTCACAGGTGACAGGGAGATGGAGAATAATGAGTTTTATATGACAGCTGTAGGACACTTTTCCTATCCCTATCACAGCTTACAAACTAGGTGTTTATGGCCCCCCTTTCTTCCCCTCTAGCACTTTGAGTTACCACAACTGTTAGGCAGGAGTGATGGGGGTGGTATCAACTTGAAGTAAGTTGGATATCAGCCTACCAAAGCCTTGAGACAAGAATGGGGCACACTCCTGCTGCAAAAATCACTTAATACTCTTTGTAAAAAATATATGGAATAGCTAGAATGTACCAAGCACGTTCAAGGCACTGGAAATATAGCAGTGAATAAAGTGCTTAAAGGTAATTTTACGCTGAGGAGACCAGAAACAAAATAGACTAGACAGAATATTTTAGATGGTGATAAGTAATTTAGAGAAGGGTAAAACAGAGTAAAGGTATAAGATATGCTAGAATGAATTAAGTCTCATTAGTTTACAGGGGCTTATTAATGACCTCACTGATAATGAGACTAAACTGATTCTTGACAGAGTTGAGGATATTGCCATTGAGAATATCTGGGGAAAGATTTCCAGGAGGGGGAGAAGGACCAGAAGCAATGAGGTCAATGTAGCAGGAATGCAAGGACCTAAAGGGAAGGAAGTAGGAGATGTGCTCAGAAGAGAAAGGGAGTGAAAGGCTTTTGTAAGGATTTGGGCTTTCACTGTGAGATGGAGAGCTGTTGGAGAGATCTGATCCAAGGGCCAATATGATCTGAGTTATGTTTTTTTTAAATTTCAAAATTACTTTTATTGCAAAATAAAGCACAGATACAGAAAACCAATGTATGACTTAATGCATTTTATGAGATGTCACCTTGTTACCACCATCCAGGTGAAAAATAACATTGCCAGTCACTCAGCAACCCTTCTAGGTGCCCACTTCAGTCACACCTGCCTCCCCCAATCAAGTGACCACCAACTAATTTCATAACAATCACATACGTTTCTTTATAGATTTATCACCCAAAAAGCATCTCTGGACATTATGATCCAGACTTATACTTCATGCTTTTCACAATCCAAAATGTCTTGTCTCTTTTAATTTGCAAGTTCTCCCTCCACTTTTCCTTCCTTTATAATTTATCTGTTAAAGTTCTCAGGCATTTGACCTATAGTTTCTCCTAGTCTGGATGTTGCTGTTTGCATATTCGTGGTGCTGTTTAGCTTGCTTCTCTGTCCTCAGTTTCCTGAAAATTGGTTCAGAGGCTTGATCAGCCTGAATCATGTTTTAAAGGCTGTCGTATGGAGAATGGACAGTAGGGGAGCATTCTATTTGAAAATCAGTTAACCATCAGAATAATACCAACAATTTACTGGACATTTGCAACATGCTAAGCACCTTTTAAGCAAGATCTCAGTTAAAATATTCAACAAATCAATGAAGAGAGATTACTATTCCAAATTACAGTTAAGGAAACAGGCTTAAAGATAATTTAAATATTTACCATCAGTAGCACAGCTGGTTAGTGACAAAAGGAAGATCTGATTGCAAAGCTTATATGCTACACAGCCTCTGGTTTTGCTTTGAATTCAAATCTTAAATCACCTAGATTCTAAGAAAGTAAAGTTGAATCAGCTAGAGCTTTTTTCAAATGCTTCAAGATTCTTTTTAGACTGTGGGTAGGCAAAGAGAAGCCCTTTTTCACATTAATTGTTTGCCTGAATTACAGGAGGGGTTGATGATTGAGCCTGGCCTGGAGTTCAGATCGCCTGACTCTTCAGGCATGATGCAATGGAAAGAGCTTCAGGTGTATGTACATAAACACAGGCTGTCTATGAGACAGCTGAGATCCAGCAGTGTGTTGTTGTCCTCATTAGGCAGCGGATGACTTATTGTCTAATACAAATCAGAACACCAGTCAACACAGACTAATATCTTCAGTGTAGCCCTTTGAATATAGTTTGCAGACTAGAGATTCATTAAGTAGAAATAATTTCTTGTTTTAATTTTACATTGAACGGGTTGGTGTTGGCTACTTGGCAATCAGTTCAGTTGGATAAATTAGCTATTGGAGTGAAATCACATCCTGCACAGCGTTTAAAAAGTTTACAGGTTTCTCCCATTATCCTAGATTTCACTTCCTAAAGTTTCATTTACTCACAGTCAACCATTGTTGGGAAGTAGATGATCCTCTTTCTGACAGAAAGTCACAAGTTCACTGGTAACTTAATGTTATGTCATAATGCCATTCACCAAAATTTATCTCATCATGGAAGCATATCATCTCACAACATCACAAGGAGGAAAGAGACCACATTCACATAACTTTTATTACAGTATATTGTTATAATTGTTCTATTTTATTGTTAGTTATTATTAACCTCTTATCATAGCTATGTATGTGTAGGAAAAAAAACATAGTATGCACAGATCTTCCTTGACTTTTGATAGGGTTATAGTCCAATAAACCCACTGTAAATTGAAAATATTAAGTCAAAAATGCATTTAATACAGCTAACTTACCAAACAAAATAGCTTAGGCTAGCCTATCTTAAACATGCTCAGAATGCTTACATTAGCCTCTGGTTGAAAAATCATCTAATACAAAGTTTATTTTGTAATAAAGTGCTGACTATCTCATGTAATTATTGAATACTGAAAGTGAAAACCAGAACAGTTGTCTGGGTACAGAATGGTTGTTAAGGGTATTGGTTGTTTACCCTCATGATCATGTAGCTGACTGGAAATTGCCACTACCCAGTATCATGAGAGAGTATCTACAGCATATTACTAGCCCAGGAAAAGATCAAATTCAAAATTTGAAATATAGTTTATACTGAGAGCATATCAATTTTGCATCATTGCAAAGTAAAATGTGTGTGTATATATATATATATATATATATATATATATATATATATATATATGGAACAATTTAAATCTGGGACCATCTGTATAATCTGTATAGGGTTTGGTACTATCCACAGTTTTAGGCAACCACTGGGATTCTTAGAATGTGTCCCTACAGATAAGGGGAACTAGCATCATTGAGAAACTTTTGCTATCATTAAAAAAAAAAAAGTGTAAAATAAAATTAGCAAAGAAAATCTTCTGGAAAGTTTCTTTCTCAGAGACTACTGTGCCATAAAAGTTACTTTTTACCTCCAGCTTTGGAGTTAAATGTGCACATAATGATGTATCTATAATCAGTTCCCAAAGAAACAGATGCTGCTTGAGTATGTCTTGACCAAAAGGATGCCATCTACCGATTATAAGTGGCACATAATTTAATTGTTTCTGTCATTCCTTCTTCATCCATCTTGCATCTTTGATTGGAAAATTATGTTCTCAGTGTTTGCAAGTCACTGCCTGCCTTTAAAACCATATATCCCTTTTGTTCCTTTAAAGCTAGCATTTTAACTCTCCTCCTGTGAGACTAGACTTCTCTGCTACTCTTCCTCACCCTGAATAAAAACAGTTAAGTTTTTTTTTCTTTCTTAATGCCTTCCCACCAAATTTGAACCATTCTCATGACTCTCAGTTTATTCCATGTTTCTGTGACTCAGTTTCATATGTAAATTTCAAGATGCTTTCAGGGGTGCCTGGTGGTTTAGTCAGTGGAGCATGCAACTCTTGATCTTGGGGTTATGAGTTCAAGCCCCATATTGGGTGTAGAAATTACTTAAAAAATGAAATCTTTAAAAAGAGAGAGAGAGATGCTTTCAAGTCATTCCAGGCTATGGTTCTGAGTTAAATGTCATTAAATCTGTTTTCTTAGGTCATCATTAAAATGATTCAAGAGAAAAATCAAAACTATCCACATCACACACAATTTGTGAGAGGAAAGAAAAAAGATAGATGTTCATTTCCAGCATGAATGTTCTTATCTTTAAATACATGATGTTCAGGTGAATAGCCAAAGTATGAGCCACATGTCCTTTTCTGTAAAGAAATCTCATGTTCTTCTCTAAGAAATTCCTTCATTCTTCTCTTTTTTCAGAATGAAGCAAAAAGAGAAGACATCTTCAAAATCATAGTCGAAAAACTAGATCTCATCCTGAAAACAGAAATGAGATTTAAAATAAATATTGCCAGCCTGGAATGCAGGAATCCAGCCATAAACTGTCCATTCTTAACCACCCCCAGGGAGCACCGCATTTATATTCTGCCAGACAGATGTGTCTGATGGCCTCCAGAGAAGGGCATTTCACCCCACTCACAGAGCACTTGGTCAATGGGTCCAGTGTCCAAGAAACTTGTCAGTTGTGAAATTCATTGTGTACCCTGAATCTCCTTAGCCACGTTATTAACCAATATCCCCTTCCTCATTCCCCAGTGGACAAAAAGAACAGATGGCTATTCTCTTCTGTCAGGGAGAGCATTTGGAAGACTTGGAGTCTTTAGGCAAAGCTAGTCAGTTACTTCCTTTCGTCTATCATCAGTCTTCTTAATAACATCCCCCATCCCCATCCTGTATCCACACCACATAAATACCCATCAAAAACCTAGGTAAAATACACAATGAAGAATATTTCACTGTGAAAATATTGTAACTCCTGGTTTGTGGTGTCATTGTATCAGCTCCTTCAAATGGGATAATGAGATCTGTATCCACATTTGTTTCTCTTATCCTACGTGATGATATATGAAAGCAAGTTTGAAGTTTATTAATTATGTCCAAAAACTTAACATCAACATAATATAATATATTCCTTGGCTATAAATGAGAAAGGCATTTTCAATTTGTTTCAGTTACATTAAGATGTTGTTGGTGAATTTGTGGTTCGGATTTTATCAGTTTTTGCAAAATGTGTATTATTACACTGTTAAAAAGATGATCTGGATTTTATCAATATAGATATTTGGCAAATTTTATTAATAAATATTTATATTGAAGAGCTAATTATAAAATTCTTACTTACTGCTGCAAAGAAATTAATCTCTATTCCATCTTAGTGAAATTAAATATTTCCTGAATATGTTTATGTCTAGAATTTCTGGTAATACGTACAATAGATGTGAAAAGAATGACTATAAATATTTCACTCTTACTCACTCAAAATCCAATTGAAGAGGTGATGGGAATCTTGACAATATTTCTGAAAATCATTATCTAGTTGTGTTCACTGAGATTTTCCTCCAAAAGTAATGGGTTATGTTATATGGTATATATGGGTTTCATAAGAACTTCTTTGTAGGTGTCAGGAAAAGTATATTGACTAGATATTTTTAAAAATGACATTTATTTAAGGTGGGAAGAAATTCTGAAATTATGTGGTCATGAAATTTTGTGTCTGTGTGTGTGTGAATTACTGAAAAAGAATGAATGAGGTACTGTAATCTATATTCTTGAATAAGTTAAATTGTTGGCATGTATCTGATCAGTAACTGATGAAATCATCTCTCTCATAAACATTGAAATCTATATTCAAAAACAGTACTACTATGAACATTGGGGTACATATGGCCCTTCTTTGTACTACATCTGCATCTTTGGAGTAAATGCCCAGTAGAGCAATTGTAGCAATGGTCACAATTGGCACTGTGGAAAGAGCCAAGATGACCTTCAACAGATGAATGAATAAAGAAGATATGGAATATCATGAAATACAATGGAATATTATGCCTCCATCAGAAAGGATGAATACCCCACTTTGTATCAACATGGACAGGACTGGAAGAGATTATGCTGAGTGAAATAAGTCAAGCAGAGAGAATCAGTTATCATATGGTTTCACTTACGTGTATAAGGAAATTTTGCTCGTAATTTCCTTACGAGCATAAGGAAAAACATAGAGAACTTTGGGAGAAGGAAAGGAAGGGTGAATTGGGGGAAGTTAGAGGGGGAGATGAACCAAGAGAGACTGTGGACTCTGAACAACAAACTGGGGATTTTGGAGGGGGGAGGGTGGGGAGGTTGGCTGAGCCTGGTGGTGGGTTTTGAGAAGGGCATGTATTGCACGGAGCACCAGGTGTGGTGCATGAACAATGAATCTTGGAACACTGAAAAAATAAAATAAAATTAATTAATTTAAAAAAAACAGTACTTAAGATAATTCCTAGAGACTTGATGCTGGTTCATGAGGCTCTGTAATAAACATATCAAATAAACAATTCAAGAAAATTAAAAAAATACGTAATGGAAATAAAACACAGAGCCTGTTAATCTCTTTACGGTCAACTGCTCCTACTATTTTGCCTGTGGCTAATGGGCCTGCCTTCTAAGCTAGTGTATCTAATTACTCTCTGACACAACATGAGACATGCAGTAGAAACCAGCAAAGTGTCAGAGAGAAACAGCTATTATGTGTGTGAAATCACTAGAGTTTACATTAGAACCAGAATCTGTCTTATGGCATATGGCAGTCCCCAGAACCATCCAAGGTGGATTCACATGGATTGTTCCAGGGAAAAGTTTCCTCCTGAAGTCACATGATCCTAAAAGCCCAAGACCCTAAAATCTCAACACACAAGGACAGACAATGATATAATTCAAGTTAAATATATCGGTAAGTAGGTAAAGCAAATTACTTACATTTTTTCCCCAAATATGTTTATTTTATTTTTTCAGTGTTACAAGATTAATTGTTCATGCACCACACCCAGTGCTCCATGCAATACATGACCTCCTCAATACCCACCACCAGGTTTGCCCAACCCCCCACCCCACCCCTCCAAAACCCTCAGTTTGTTTCTCAGAGTCCACAGTCTCTCATGTTTCCTCTCCCCCTCCGATTTCCCCCCTCTTCCTTTCCTTCTCACAATGCCCTCCATGCTTTTCCTTATGCTTTGCACGTGAGACCATAAGAAAATTGACTCTCTTTGCTTGACTTATTTCACTCCACGTAATCTCTTCCAGTCCCGTCCATGTTGATATAAAAGTTGGGTATTCACCCTTTCTGATGGAGACATAATATTCCATTGTATATATGGACCATATCTTCTTTATCCATTCATCCGTTGAAGGGCATCTTGGTTCTTTCCACAGTTTGGCGATTGTGGTCATTGCTGCTATGAACATGGAGGAACTACAGAACGCTCATGAAAGAAATTGAAGAAGACACAAAAAGGTGGAAAAGCATTCCATGGTCATGGATTGGAAGAATAAACATTGTTAAAATGTCTATACTGCCCAGAGCGATCTATACTTTCAATGCCATCCCAAACAAAATTCCACCGGTTTTTTCCAAAGGGCTGGAACAAACAATCCTAAAATTTGTATGGAACCAGAAAAGACCCTGAATGGCTAAGGAAATGTTGAAAAAGAAAAACAAAGCTGGGGATATCACATTGCCTGATTTCAAGCTTTACTACAATGCTGTGATCACCAAGACAGCATGGTACTGACACAAAAACAGACACAAATTACTTACATTTTTGTTTAAGCCAATGGTTTAGGTTTAGATGGGATAAAGCATTAAGGGAGGAATAGTATATTCAGACAGGAAAAAACAAGGGGAGATTTTGTTACCTTTTATTTCCCTGATCATTCTAGGAGAAAGATTTTATGGAAGAAGGCTCTATTTGGAAGTTGCTAGGAAAATGACAGAGGTTAGACCTTTTAAGGAGAATGTAGAAGAGCAATGTCTCAAGGATGGTAGCCTCCCTAGAAAAAGCTTACAGAAAGGAGAAGGGTGATTATTTTGTTGGAGAGGGGCAGAGGAGCTGAGAAGAGAAAGGGATGAGGAGACGGACAAGGAGTGAGGATGTTGACTAGTTCCAGTTGAGGAATCAGATCCCTTGTAGACCCATTTCCCATCCAACACATTTCCCTTATCTCTTGGAGTTCAAACCAAAATGCAAAAATCTTGAGGAAAAAGAGTGTTGGAAACCTATTTTCTTGTGTCCCAAAAGATATTTCCATCACTTCTATAGTAGCCCTGCCACAAGGCTGCCCTGGGTTGACTCAACCACCATTTTCAAGAGCTCACTGACTTCCAACCCTCCATTCCATATAAAGATGCCCCTCGCCATTTTAAAATTGCTTTACTTCTTTTAACCTGAACCATTCTGCATTTGGATTTTCCTTGCATGGATGTCCTCATTCTCAGATGACCCAGTGGAAAAGTATCTTTTAATTCCCTCAGTGCTCAGGGAGCCAAAGGCACAGCTGCTCCCTTCCAAGGGGCACTGACAGCATCATGAAGGCTCCCCAGGTGTATTTGTCTGACTGAGGCTTACTGAAACAAACTGGTTTTTTTGGTCTCAACCTGTCCTAGGCCCATACACTAACCCTCACTGCCTCATTTCCTAAAATGCATTAATTTAATCTAAGACTTTAATAGAATTCAATAATCTCTCACTACCATGTATTTATTATTCATATTAGAAACTTAATTCATACTCATATATATATTGAGGTATCTCATAAAACCCTGGAAATAGGAATATGGTCGAGCATTAGAAACAGTTGAAAGCAAGAACTTTAATGCATACATTTGTCTCCATGTCTTTAGTCTGTTTTTCTCCACACACCTGCTTCCTTCTTGTTTCACACAGTGGAATTTTCTTTCCTTTTAACAACAAAGCAAAATATTTATAGTTCCAACTAACATCTGAGCTTTATGTGTGATGGAGATAAACAGACTATTTAGTTCCAGTTCCAATGGGCCTCTGAAAGAATTACGTTCACATGTCTACATCTGAGCCAATCACCCTGGCCTAGAGGCCACGTTTGGTTACTTTCATATGTTTTCATGGTAACTCCTTGATTAACAAATCAGCTGGCAAGGTAGAAAATAGAGTGAGAAGGAAGCCTGTTCTGCCAAGGTACCCATGATATTCCTAAGCCCTAAAATTGTAGCAACTGTCCTCACTGTTAAGACCTGGCATAGAGTCTAGCATGGAACCTTCTATGTATGATATTAAGGAAAAGATTTCCATGGTAACTCTCTTTGCTGCTTAGATTCTCATTGTTTTCTCTCTACAGAGTACCCATAACCCTGAGACACCACTCAGCCTGTGAGTGAGACTGACTTTCATATCTGACTCTAAAACTGAAGGCTTGTTAATAATATTCCTCATCCCTATCCTGTATCCACACTACATAAATTCCCACTGAAACTCCAGATAAAGTACATAATGAAAAATTCTTCACTATGGAAATGTTACATCTCTTGCTTTGTGGTATCATTGTATCAGCTCCTTTAAATAGAATAACAAGACCTGCATCCACATTTGCTTCTACATGATGAAATATGAAAGCAGATTTGAAGTTAAGCCCAACAACTCAATATCAGGATATAAAATATAATCTATTCCCTGGATATAAAGGAGAGAAGCATTTTATATTTGTCTAAGTTACATTAAACTTTCACTGGTGAATTTGCAGCTGGGATTTTATCAGCTTTTTGGAAAATGTGTTTCTGGGTCTCTGCTTCATCATCTGTAAAATAAATGCCTTGAACTCTGAAAGATGCCTTTCAGCTCTAGAATCCTATGATCTTACTATACTTTGCACTGTTCAATAATGTATCCAGTGGATTTAGCATCCATATATTGACTTTCTCGGTACCTCTCATGGCATCCAGCAGAAAATGGAACCCATAAAATGCTCAGTAATTATGTGTTGTTTATAGATGATGGTTGTGGTCATGAAATCTCTATCTCAGGACACTGAGGAATCCCAAAGCAAATATGCTTTTAAGCACTTCCCTATGCCCATGGTACAAGAAGATGAGAAAGGTATGCTTAGACTCTTAGCAAACTTTTTTTCCCCAAATACTTTTATTTTATTTTTTCAGTGTTCCAAGATTCATTGTTCATGTACCACACCTAGTGCTCCATGAAGTATGTGCCCTCCTCAATACCCACCACCAGCCTCACCCAACCCCCCAGCCCCGCCCCTCTAAAACCCTCAGTGTGTTGTTCAGAGCCCACAATCTCTCCTGGTTCATCTCCCCCTCCAATTTCCCCCCATTCACCCTTCCTGTCCTTGAAACACATTTATTTCAAAAATGAAGATTAGTTTAAAACTTTAATACTTTCCAGAGGAAACAGTTTCCTGAAAGTAATAGAACAACTGTTTTCACACGAGAGACAGAGAGAGGGATACAAGAATAAAAATAAGAGGAAAAAACACTTGCAAAACCTTGAAGTCCTATCACACGTTGATATTCAGGCTCTGGAAGCACTTCTTTCCCTTTGGCTGTGGTTCACACCTCAGTCACGGGACTGAAATACCTTGTGACCTCACTCCAGAGGCAGGCCAAGGGCGTGAGGATCTCAGCGGCTGCACGGTTGGGGTGAGGGCTGGAGCAGGACCCTGGAGGCCTGCTGTGCTTTGGAAAAGGAAAGGAGAATCACTTTGTACTGTTTGTTTGTTACCACAAGATTATTTCTACCTTTGAATCTAAATCCTTCTTATTGCATCCACACTTGATTGCATCATGGTTACATCTCTCAGCTAGTGATAAGTTGGAGAACCAGTTAAGAGGGTAAACTCTGATGGGTGCCTCATTCTTATACACTTTTAGCATGGTAGCTTATATTCAGCTTAGCACTCCTTTCACACACATATATATCTCAAGCTCTCTCAGGGAGTTAATTCTATTATTCATACAGGAAAACTGGACACTGAGAAGGGGAACCTTAGGCTGAATCAAGAAAGTCTGTGAATCATAAGGCTTAGTTATGCTGCTCAAAAACAGAAAGCTTTTCTTCTGTAAGTGAGTCCTCTGGACCACAATCTGTCATGTGGTCAAAGGAAAGAAAACACAGAATCAATACCACGTAGGACTCATACACTGGGGCACCCACGGTGAATACTAACGGATTAGCTATCATCACCACCTCTCTTTTTCTCATATCCCACAAACCTAGGCTGATTTGAGTCTGAGAAAAACTCATTGCTGTTGAGATATTGTAACAAAACAAAACAAAACTCCATGAATGACTGAACTAGATGAACACCAAAAAAGACAATGCTAGGATTGTGGACCATTCAATATATGACAGTTAAGTGTGACTATTTTTTTAATTCTCACACTTCTATACAACTAAGATGGTAAGTTGATTGCACTGATGTCTCCAATTTTTTACTATGACCACTGTGAGCAAGATGTTCTAACTGACCCCTTCTCTCTGGGCTCAGCTGTGTGACTTGTGGCCAATGTGGCCAATGAGAGTTAGCAAGCAAGACCCAAGCAGAATCTTGAAAACACTTGTGAACTAGTATTTGCTTTCCTACCCCGTTTGTTCCTGGGCCATGAATATGAGGCTAGGCCTTGGCTAACTGGCTGAAGAAATGTGAGAAGTGTATGGAGGAAGGCTAAGTTTTCCAGCAGGGGCATCCCAGACTAGTCAGTCCCCTTGAGATCTGTAAGTGATAACTCCATGAGTGAGTCCAAGGAAGCTTTCTAATTCCGATTCAGATCAATAGAACTGCCCACCCAGACCACGGAGTCATGAAAAAACAGTAAATGTTTATTGCTTCAAGCCACTGGATTTTGGTGCGGTGTGTTTAAAATAGCTAACTTACAAACCTTCTGATAACAGTGAGTTAATTTTGTTGAGAAATATTGAAGAGTATGCACAAATGTTAGCAAGACAGCTGGCTCAGTGTTTCTGTGACAGAAGGAAATGTGGCATTGTGCTGCTAGAGAAGATTTCTCCTTTGGCTTCCCTACTGTTGGTCCACCCCCCACCTTCCAGATAGCATATTTGCTGAAACTGGTGTTTCAGTTTGTGTGTGTTTCAAGGTACTCATGGCCAGAGTTGTGGTGAGTGTTCAAGTATGTACACCTCTACTCATGCTGTGGGTTCAACCTAAAAGGATCTAAAATTGGATCTGAGAATTTGGCTTGGCCTGTCAGATCCCTTTGATCTTATTTTCTGTGCTTATGAGCCTCATGCCTTATTTCAGATAAAGCAGCTGGAATTTGGCACTTTTCCTGACCATTCACAGGGACCAAGTCCAGGACAGGCAGTGGTAAGCTTTTATAAGAGATATCAAATGGGTTGGAGAGTAGGGTGGTTGAGGAAAAAAGGAAGAAGAACGTGGGTAAGATTACAAAGAAAAGTTTATATTTCTGCTATCTGGAGAATCAAATGCTTTTCTATCAGTCTCTAAGCGGAATGCATTTGTTCATTTGCCAGAAAATCTCTTCACAGATTAAAGCCTTAGCTGGATGGTGATGTGGGGTGTGTCCCAACCATCCTTCTGACACAGGGCATACCTTTGCTAATATCCTAGAGATACTGATGAGAACACCTCTTTCTTGGCCTCATATTCCTTTTATTGCATCCAGAGCCAATGTAGTAGATAACAAAAATGGCCATCTTTCTTTGAACTTCACTCCCATCAAATGGTGGAATGTACTTTCCATTCCTTTAAGTTAGGATAGGCCAGGTGACTTTCTTTCATTGATGAGATATTAGCAAATGTGATATAAGCAGAGGTTGGAAAAACCTTATATATAGGAGTTTGCCTTCTCCCTATCTTGGAATCCAAATCCACCATATAAACAAGGCACCTATTAAAAGGGTTAATCTGCTAGAAGGTAAGAGGTAAATAGCACAATTTTCATTGCACCAAATAATCAACCAAACTCCAGAAACAGACTGACTAACAGATAAACAGAAACTAAGCTGACTAACAGCTGACTGAAAGTCCATAGTAAACCCAGTTCAGACCAGCAGAAAAAAATACCTAGCTGAGTTTAACCTAAATAGCTGAGCTAGAATTTAGTTAAATAATTTAACTAAATTTGTTTCATTCTACTGAGTTTGGAGGTGAAAAGCTAACTGAAACAGCCAGCTGACCAAGGCAAGAGATTATCACAAAAATTAAACAAAAAGAAGGCAGAATTTCATTTTGAATTTCAGGCTGATGTTTATTAGATTTTCAGTGTTGTTTACTTTAGCATCCTCCAGATGACATTTAGAGAAAGATAAGTACTTGTGAGAGTATTTATAAATACCTTTAGGAAGCTTTCCACTTGGGAATTATTTCCATCATAGATTGGATAGATCAGAAATGTGTATGATCAGGTTAAACATTAAATAAAAGCTATCAGGGTTGGGGAGATGGTGAAATGGAAAAAAGGGGGTCAGAAGGAATAAAATAAATATAAAAATATTTATAAAAAAGTCATGGTGTTGTAACATACAACATGGTAGCTAGTTAGTAATACTGTATGCCATATTTGAAAGTTTCTAAAAGAGTATACCTTAAAAGATCTCAATACAAGAAAAATATTTTTATAACTATGTATGGTGATGGATGATAACTAGACTTACTGCAATGATCATTTGGTAATGTATACAAATATCAAATATGTTTATTGTATATCTGAAACTAATATAAGACTATGTCAATTATATACATCAATAAAAAAGCTTATTGTTCAATAAGCTACATAGATAATGAGGAACTTCAGTATCCAATTTTTTTGTTTATCACTTTCTTTGGTTTAGGACATGAGGAGGAAAGTTTATCATACATATTGAATTCTTTTTATTTGTCACTTTCTTTGGCTCAGGACATGGAGAGGCAATGTGGTATAGTAGAAAGTCCTCTGATCTTGGATCCAATATTTCAAAACTGTCATTCCTTAGCCTCAATTTGTTTATATTTAAAACAAGATAATAATGATTACATAAATTTATCTGGAGAGGCTAGAACATAATGGTCATTCTATGATAGTCGACTTTAGGAGCCAGAGAAGTTCTTCACTGACAGATAAATGGATAAAGAAGATGTGGCATATATACATATACATGTACATAAACACACACACACACACACACACACACACACATAATGGAATATTACTCAGCCATCAGAAAGAATGAGATCTTGCCATATACTATGATGTCGATAGAACTAGAGGATATTATGCTAGGCAAAATAAGTCAAAGAAAGAAAAATACCATATGATTTCACTCCTATGCGGAATTTCAGAAACAAAACAGGGGCGCCTGGGTGTCTCAGTCAGTTGACCATCTACCTTCAGCTCAGATCATGATCCCAGGGTGCTGAGATCAAGCCCCACATTGGGCTCCCTGGCCCATGGAAAACCCACTTCTCCCTCTCCCTCTGCTGGCCACTGCCACTACCCCTGTTTGTGATCTCATTTTCCCTGTCAAAAAAATAAATAAAATCTTATTTTATTTTATTTATTTTATTTTTTTCTCCCCAAATGTGTTTATTTTAATTTCTCAGTGTTACAAGATTGATTGTTCATGCACCACACCCACTGCTCCATGCAATATGTGCCATTCTCAGTACCCACCAACAGGCTCACCCACCCTCCACACCTCCTCCCCTGCAAACCCTCAGTTTGTTGCTCAGAGTCCACAGTCTCTCCAGGTTCATCACCCCCTCCGATTTCCCCCCATTCACCCTTCCCTTCCTTCTCACGATGCCCTCCATGATTTTCTTTATACTCCACACATTAAGTGAGATCATAAGATAATTGACTATCTCCACTTGACTTATTTCACTCTGCATAATCTCTTCTAGTCCTGTCCATGTTGATACAAAAGTTGGGTATTCATCCTTTCTGATGGAAGCATACTATTCCATTATATAAATGTACCACATCTTTCTTATCCACTCATCTGTTGAAGGGCATTTTGGTTCTTTCCACAGTTTGGCTATTGTGGCCATTGTGGCTATGAACATTGGGGTACATGCTGCATCTGCTTCTTTGGGGTAAACACAAAGTAGTGCAATTGCAGGGTCATAGGGTAGCTGTATATTTAATTTCCTGAGGAATCTCCATACTGTTTTCCAAAGTGGCTGCACCAACTTGCATTCCCACCAACAGTAGAGGAGGGTTCCCCCTTCTCCACATCCTCTCCAGCATTTGTTGTTTACTGTCTTGTTGATTTTGGCCATTCTAACTGGTGTAAGGTGGTATCTCTGTGTGGTTTTGATTTGAATCTCTCTGATGGCTAATGATGATGAACATTTTTTCATGTGTCTGTTAGCCATTTGTATGTCTTCTTTGGGGAATTTTCTGTTCATGTCTTCTGCCCATTTTTTGATGTGATTATCTGTTTCATGAGTGCTGAGTTTGAGGAGTTCTTTATAGATCTTAGATATCAAACCTTTGTCTGTAGTGTCATTTGCGAATATCTTCTCCCATTCTGTGGGTTGCCTGTTTGTTTTGTGGACTGTTTCCTTTGCTGTGCAGAAGCTTTTTATCTTGATGAAATCCCAAAAGTTTATTTTCGCTTTTGTTTCCTTCGCCTTTGGAGACATGTCCTGAAAGAAGTTGCTGTGGCTGATGTTGAAGAGGTTACTGCCTATGTTCTTCTCTAGGGTTTTGATAGATTCCTGCCTCATGTTGAGGTCTTTTATCCATTTCGAGTTTATCTTCGTGTACGGTGTAAGAATGGTCAAGTTTCATTCTTCTGCATATAGCTGTCCAATTTTCCCAGCACCATTTATTGAAGAGACTGTCTTTTTTCCACTGGATATTTTTGCCTGTTTTGTCAAAGATGATTTGACCATAGAGTTGTGGGTCCATCTCTGGGCTCTCTATTCTGTTCCACTGGTCTATGTGTCTGTTTTTGTGCCAGTACCATGCTGTCTTAGTGATCACCACTTTGTAGTAAAGCTTGAAATCAAGAAAAATTTTTCTTTTTCACCATGTCCTTAGCAATTCAGGGTCTTTTCTGGTTCCATACAAATTTTAGGATTGTTTGAAAAAAACTGGTGGAATTTTGATCGGGATGGCATTGAAAGTATAGATTGCTCCAGGCAGTATAGACATTTTAACAATGTTTATTCTTCCGATCCATGAGCATGGAATGCTTTTCCACCTTTTTGTGTCTTCTTCAATTTCTTTTATGAGTGTTCTATAGTTCCTCGAGTACAGATCCTTTACCTCTTTGGTTGGGTTTATTCCCAGGTATCTTACCGTTCTTGGTGCTACAGTAAATGGAATCGATTCTCTAATTTCCCTTTCCATATTTCATTGTTAGTGTATAGGAAAGCAATTGATTTTTGTGCATCGATTTTGTATCCTGACACATTACTGAATTGCTGTATGAGTTCTAGTAGTTTGGGGGTGGTGTCTTTTGGGGTTTCCATGTAAAGTATCATGTCATCTGCGAAGAGAGAGAGTTTGACTTCTTCATTTCCAATTTGAATACCTTTTATTTCTTTTTGTTGTCTGAATGCTGTTGCTAGGACTTCTAGTACTATATTGAACAAGAATGGTGAGAGTGGGCATCCTTGATGTGTTCCTGATCTCAAAGGGAAGGCTTTCAGCTTTTCCCCTTTCAAGAATGCTGGGATCAACCAGAAAATCAAAGATGAACTTAAACAATTCATGGAGACCAATGAGAATGAAGACACATCGATGCAAAACCTATGGGATACGGGAAAGGTGGTCCTTTGGGGGAAATACATAGCCATCCAAGCCTCACTCAAAAAAATTGAAAAATACCAAATACACCAGCTCTCTTTACACCTTAAAGAACTGGAAAATCAACAACAAATCAAGCCAACCCCACGCACAAGAAGGGAAATAATCAAGATTAGAGCAGAGATCAACGAGTTAGAAACTAAAGAAACAGTAGAACGCATCAATGAATCCAGAAGTTGGTTTTTTGAGAGAATCAATAAGATCGATAAGCCACTGGCCAAA
>CM052810.1:156669978-156700365 GCA_028533885.1 Nasua narica | reverse complement strand
CAAAAAATAGAAACAGAAGGAAAACTTTCAGACTCTTTCTATGAAGCCAGCATTACCCTGATCCCCAAACCAGGCAAAGACCCCATCAAAAAGGAGAATTTCAGACCAATATCCCTGATGAACATGGATGCCAAAATTCTCAACAAGATCCTAGCTAATAGGATCCAACAGCACATTAAAAAGATTATTCATCATGACTAGGTGGGATTTATCCCTGGGATGCAAGGGTGGTTCAACATTCACAAATCAATCCATGTGATAGAACAAATCAACAAGAGAAGAGAGAAGAACTACATGGAATACTACATGGAATCTACTACAATAGATGCAGAAAAAGCATTTGACAAAATTCAGCATCCGTTCCTGATTAAAACTCTTCAAAGTATAGGGATAGAAGGAACATTCCTCAACATCATAAAGTCTATCAATAAAATCTTATTTTAAAAAAAGAAATAAAACAGATGAGCATATGATCAGGGAAGGAAAAAAATAAAATAAGATGAAAACATAGAGGGAAGCAAACCATAAGAGATTTTTTTTTTGGTATAAGAGATTTAAGTATAGGAAACAAACAAGATTGCTGGAGGGGAGGTGGGTGCAGAGATGGGATAATTGGGTGATGGGTACTAAGGAGGACACTTGATGTAAAGAGCATTGGGTGTTATATGCAACTGATGAATCACTAAATTCTACTTCCGAAACTAATAATTTAAAAAAGAAAATAAATAAATAAGTTACTGGCAAAGACAAAAAAAAAAAAAAAGAATTCAGTATGACAAACTGAGGTGTAGTTGCATGATCAAAAGTTATCCTAGAAATTAATTTAGGATTGTCTGCACAATGAACCAACTCATGAGACCCCTCCATTTAGTAAGAGGAAAAATAATGATATAAACAATGCAAAAACAACAGATAAAATTATCAAAGCAAAAACTTGTTATTTGAAGATATTACTGAAATTGGCAAACCTAGGCAAAACTGAAGAAAATAAAGAAAGAAAACATAAAGTGTTATACCAGAAATGAAAGAGATAATATCCTATGGAGATTACAAATATTAAAAAGACAATAAGAATATCATGAACAAATGTAAGTCAATAATTCTACAACTTACAAGAAACAGACAAGTACCTTAAAAATACATTTTTCTAAAATCTTAAATCAGTAACCTAATCTTCCAATACATGAAACTAGGAAAAGCAGAGTAAACTAGGCCCAAAGCAAGCAGAAGGAAGGCAATAATAAATGCTTGAGCGGAAATAAATGAAATAGAGCATATAATACAAGAGAGAAAATTAGCAAAACAAAAAGTTAAGTCTTTGAAAAGATCGATGAAATTGACAAACCATCAGTAGCTCCACCAATCAAGAAAAAAATGAAAGAGGTGACATTACTGTCAACTTTACAGACTCTGAGCAACAAACTGAAGGTGTTGGAGGGGAGGGTGTGGGGGGTTGGGTGAGCCTGGTGGTTGGTATTGAGGAGGGCACGTATTGCATGGAGCACTGGGTGTGGTGCATGAACAATTAATCTTGTAACACTGAAAAGATAAAATAAATAAATTTGGGAAGAAAAAATAAAATATATTTAGAGGATATAAAAAAAAGAAATAAAGTCAACTATAAGTGAGCAAGATGAACAAATTTACACCAACAAATTAGATGGTCTAGATGAAATGGAAAAATTTCTAGAAACATAAAAACTATAAAACTGACTCAAGAAGAAATAGAAAATCTGAATAGACTTATAACAAGTGAAGAGATATAATTAGTAATCAAGAAAATTTCTCACAAATAAAAGCCCAGAGTAAGATTGTTTCACTGGTAAATTGGTAAATTTTACCCAGTGTTTGAAGAATTAACACTAATCTGTCACCAAAAAATGGAAGAGAATAGAATACTTCTTAACATATGTTATGAGGTCAGTGTTAACTTGGTACGAAATCAACCAAAGACATCACAAGGAAAGAAATGCAGAGACCATTACTACCCCTTATCAATATAGATACTGAAAATACTCAACACTAGCAAACTGAATCCAGAGACATATGAGAAGGAGATACACCATGACGAGAGAATTTATTCCAAGAATTCAAGCTTGGTTGAACATAAAAAATCCACTTAACACATGGTATCAATAAAATAAAGAACAAAAATCTCACATCATGTAAATAGATGAAGAAAAATCATTTGACAAAATCCAACACATTTTTATGATTAAAAAAAAAACACTCAACAAACTGGGGATAAAAGGAACCTAATTTGATCAAAAGATCTACAAAAACTCAAAGATTACATCACCCTAATGGTGAAATATGAAAACTTTTATTTGCAAATCAGGAACAAGACAAGAGATAACAATGCTGCTACTTCTATTCAAAACTGTAGCAGGAGTTCTAGCCAGGGGAAATAATGAAGTAAAAGAAATGAAAGAGAGCCGGATCAGAAAGGAGGAAATAAAACTCTGTATTTGCAGATGACAAGATCTTGTACACAGCCCATTTTAACCAATACACACACAGAGAAAAAAAAAGATTAGAATAATCAATAGATTCCCAAATGTTGCAGGATCTAAGATCAATATATAAAATCTATTGTATTGCTGCACACTAGCAAAAAAAATCTGAAAATAAAATTAAGTGATTCCATTTATGATACATTCAAAATCAGTTTTTTTAGGAATAAATTTAACAAACTAAGTGTGAGACTCAAAAACCACACAAAAAATCACTGAAATATTAAGAAAAGATCTAAATTAGTAAAAAGACATTTGTGTTCATGCATTGGAAAGCTTAACATTGTTAATATGGCAAAATTCTCCAAACTAATCTATAGATTCAATGTAATTCCTATCAAAATCCAAGCTGCTTTTTGTTGAAATCAACAAGCTGATCCTAAAATTCATATTAAAATATAAGAGACCCAGAATAGCCAAAAAAATTTGAAAAAGAACAAAATTGGAGGACTCACAGTTCCCATCTTCAAAAATTACTACATAGCTACAATAATTAAAACTGTATGATACTGGCATTAGGATAGGCATATAAATCATGAAATAAGTTGAGAGTCCAGAAATAAAACCATACGTGATCAACTGGTACTCAGCAAGTAGGCCAAAACAATTCAGTGGGGGAAAGAATAGTCTTCTCAACAAATACTGTTGGAACAACTGGATAACCACATGCAAAATCATAAAACTAGGTCTCTTCCTCACAACATATCCAAAAATTAACTCAAAACAGATCAGAAACTTAAATGTAAGAGCTGAAAATAATTTTTAAAAATTCTTAGAACAAAACATAGGAATAAATCTTTAAAATCTTGGATTAGGCGATTTGTTTTTTTAAGTATGACACCAAAAGTGTAGGTAACAAAAGAAAACATAAATTGGACTTCATGAAAACTGAAAACTTCGGTGCTTTATTTATTTTTTTGAGAGAAGGAGAGAAAGACATAGAAAGCACAAGTGGGAGGAGAGGCAGAGGGAGAGAGAGAATATTTTTAAAAAGACTTTATTTATTTGAGACAGAGAGAGAGAGAGAGAGAGAACATGGGCAGGTGGAGGAACGAGCAACAAGGAGAAGCAGACTCCCCACTTAGGAGGGAGCCTAATGTGGGGCTCAATCCCAAGACGCCAAGATCATGGCCTGAGCTGAAGGCAAGAAGGCAAATACTCAATGGACTGAGCCACCCAGGCATCCAGAGAGAGAGAATCTTAAGCAGGCTCCACCCTCAACCCAACATGGGGCTTGATCTCACAACCCTGAGATCATGACCCAAGCTGAAATCGAGAGTCTGATGTTTAACCCACTGAGCCACTCAGGTGCCACAGAAATATTTGTGCTTTAAAGTACACTATCAAGAAAATAAAATGACAATCCAAAGACTGTGAGAAATTTTTGCAAATTACATATCTGATAAAGGTCTAGTATTCAGAATATGGAACAAACTTTTACAACTCAACAATAAAAAGGCAAATAGTCCAATTAAAATAGGGTAAAGCATTTGGAGACATACACATGCCTCCAAAGAAGATGTATAAGTGGCCAATTAGCACATGAAGTAATGCTCCTCATTAGTCATTAGAGAAATGCAAATCAAAGCCATAGTGAAATACAAATCACACCCATCAGGTTGGCTATAACCAAATTTTTGAGCCTTCACACAGTGCTGGTAAGAATGTAAACTGGTACAGCTGCTTGGAAAACAGTGACACAACACAAATGTTCACCAACTGATGACTGGATAAACAAATATAGTGTATTCATGCAATGAAATATTATTCAGCCATTAAATGAATGCCATGTTTATCCATATTACAATATGGATAAATCTTGAAAATATGCAAAGCAAAAGAAGCCAGATACAAAAGGACACATGTTGTATTATTCCATTTATATGAAATATCTAGAAAGGTCAAATACATAGAGATAGAAAGTAGATTAGTAGTTGTCAAGGACTGAGATGGGGGGGAATGGGGAGTGACCAGGTATGAGATTTCTTTTGGGATGATAAAGATATTCTGAATTAGATAGTGGTGATCATTACACAGTCTTGTGAATATAATAAAAACTGAATAATTTGAAAGGGTGAATTTTATGGTATGTAACTTATATCTCATTTAAAAAAATTGAAGATATATCTTAAGTTTGACTAAGCAATTCCAGTCATAAATCCATTTAAAAGAAAATAAAGCATACATTTACAAAAAGATTTGTATGAGAATGTTCATGTCAGCTTTGTTCATATAATCCAAAAACTAGAACTAATCATAGAGTGGTATATGATGCAGAAAAAAAAATAATTAACTATAGCTATGTGAATAAATTCAACAACCATTAAATTGAATGAGAGCGGACAAGCTGAAAACAATAAATATAATTAGTAAACTTTTCTGAAGTTTAAGAAAGGTAAAATTAATACATGTGGGGTGGGGTTTCACTGGAAGGGGCATAAGGGAAATGTTTAAGGTGATTGAAATGTTCTTAATATTAATTGGAATGGTAACCAGACAGATATATACATTTACCAAGACTCACTCATCAAATTTGATAGTGAAGAGCTATGCATTTCATTGTATGTAAATTTTACATGATTTTTTAAACATTTTTTTAAATGACTGAAATCCAATCTAGGCCAATAGGAAAGTCAGAAGTTTCTTTTTAACAGCTTTAGTAATATTTAATTGATATACAATAAAGTAAAGATGTTTGAAGAATATAATTTGATGTTTTCTGGTGGAGGTGAACTCATGAAGAAGGACTTCAAGGAAGATTCCATGGAACTGAAAAGATCTAATGAGGAAGTGAAGAGTTGACATGAAGTAATCACAGGAGACTGGGACTTAATATTAAATTACACAGGCACAAAGACCACAGGCTATAGCTGAAACTTCTCTAGAAGGAAAGAAGAAGAAATGTTAACTGCTTTTATTTTAACTCCATCAGCCTATTCAAGCCTCAGGAGACCCTAGGTCTCACTCTTTCAACTCATCTTTTTTCTCTTTTGTAATACAGATATTTAAAGTACCTTAAATTCTTTGTCTTCCATTTTCAAGAACTTGTATTTGGTGGAAGTGGTGGCAGAGTTGGAGATGGAGTGGGAGAGGGGAAACTCTTCCCAAATGATGAGATTTTTCAACAATCCCAACCATTTCGCGAGGAAAGGGTTAATGAGGTCTTCTATGTACATTTCTTTCTGTATTTTCTCCCCACATCTCCATCATTGCCCAACCATGAATCCAATATTGTTATTATATACTACAAGAAATGGTATGTAATTACTTATGGCCTGGCAGTCTGGGTGCCTGGATTTTAAGGCATATCCACAAACGTTAGATTTTAGTCTGGACACTCTGGTCCTGGGAAGAACAACAAAGATTTAAAGGTCATCCTCACCCTGAGTCTGTTAATGAGCTCAAATGACCCTCATCCACCATGGGCTATTTTTCCAATAGCAACTCTTAACTTCCGAAATCTTAACCTGCAGACAGCCAATGAGGTCATTTAATGCCATACTTCCCACGTCCTCAGCTAAAGGCACTAACTGTGGACTACAACTCTTGCTTTATATCTACCAAAAGGCACTGAAAAATGAAAAATCAATGAGAAATGTAAAACAAAAAAGGACGTGTTACTTTTCTTGTGCTTTGAATTCCACCCTCCCAGCAGCTCCGCCCATTACCCCAGCCCCCAAACCAAAACATTTACTCTGATTGTACCCAAATAGGCAACAAAGAGGACTCTTCTCTCTGAATTTTTCTCCCTGATTTTTGCTGAGGGACCACTCCTAGCCCTGGGGTATATCCCCCTACCCCAGAAGAAGCCATTATAAAATTAACTGGCGATAAAACCAACCACAGGGGGATTGTGGGGCATTTATCTTTTCAAACGCCTTGTTGTTTTTGTCCATCTGGTTGCATTTAGTCCAGAGGTATAATTTCCAGTGCTGCTCTTTTCTGGTAGACCATACAATTAAGGTATTTGAAAAACAAACAGCTCTTAACCACTGCACAGTGAGAAGCTAGTTTAGCAATCTGTGACCCATTTTCCCAGAGCAAACACAGTTATATATCCAAGATGATCATAAAGCAAGAATCGAGAGTCAGGAATTATTATTTAATATAATAATAATCAAACCTCTTCTGGCACTTCTCAAAGAAGAGAAAATGAGATATGAAGAGGGCAGGGAAAAGAGGCTGTTGAAGAAACTATACTTGTATATTTCCAGTGGAAATTCCCAATATTTTCTTTAGGACTTTCATATCTATATATCTATATCTATAGATATATATAGTTATATATAACTATATGATATATATATATATATATATATATATATATATGACTTTCAAAGTACGTATGTATTTGAAACACACAGAACACACAGAAGGGAAAGGCTCAGTGATGGTAGGCTTATACTGACAGACATGATCTTATCAGGGGAAGAAAGGTGACTGAATCACATTCAAGACAAGCATGGTTGTGATATTTTGAAAGCTGCAAGATCCATGCATGAACAGTGCTAAGTGTGTAAAATAATTGATACTAGAATCACCACTGTACCCTTGTGCTTATACCTAGGTTATGAGACTACTTTTGCCTATTAACATATTCTTCCAAATAAGTATCATGCTTCAATTTCACATGGGAATTTCTACACATAATTTTTTCCATGATTGTATGATGCAATCCACTTTGGAATCTTACAAAATCTTTCACTAAAGGATGAAATGTGTGTGTGTGTGTGTGTGTGTGTGTGTGTGTGTGTGTCACACACTGTTTTTGGTCAAAAGTGCTACTCACAGCTTAGTCATTTATATTATTCATCAACTTTGGTTCTGAATGACTTTGCTCCCCTCCAATCTCACCCAAAAGTTATTAAAACATTCCACCAGCAAAGAAATTCAAAGGAATTTGTTTTGGATTGTGAAGGTCGTTTGCAAAATAGGAGTCCCTAGAGGTGTTTTAAGCCTTGCTATTGTTCTCTGGGGACAGTGCTCCAAGAATTCTAACCAGAACTCAGAGATGGAAAAAGTTCCAATGATCTTGTAATGCCACCTTTACCCTCATGGGGGCGTTGCTTCCTTGAGGGCATGCCCCCTGTTCCCTCAATTGTGTCTTGACTTGCCCTGAGAAGAACCTTCCATTTAGATTCTATACTTGAGTCTATACTCGAGTGGGGATAATTTTCTCTTCGCTGCAGGATATGGAAAAGTTCCTCTTGAGAGTGATGCATCCCCCACACAAGGAGGGCATATGAGCACACTAGGGATTGGCATTCAACTTCTGAAGACCAAAGAATGTGTGCATTTGTTTGGGATCCTAGTCCTGGTTTGGGTTTTAAGAGGTAGGACTGTGTTGTATTGGGTTTGTTGTTTTCTTGTTTCCCTCATTGTGTGGATGGTATTTAGAGAATCTAGGTATGGGATGGTGAACAAGGTAATACAATTAGAGAGTGAAAAATTGTGGAGAGAAAAGCATTATGAGCTTAAATATTAATGTCTGTATTCTCTCACCCCTGATCCACTTCTCTCTCTGTTTCTCTCCATGCATACATTTCCCATATAACATATATACATTCATCAAAAAATGTGCTAGGTACCAGACTCTGTGTGAAGAGTACAAAGGTGATTATGGACCTTCCCTGCCTTCAAGGGGTCGATTTTCTAATCTCTCTTTTTGTCCTTCACTTTCATCTCCAATTCTTAGTCTATACATGTCACCGCAAGGTATAAGATATGAACATTTATTTAAGAAAGGGTTTTGGGAGAATTCAACTTGTTTTTCCCCCCAAAAGGAGATTACCTTGAAGAAGAAATCAAACTAGAATTATAACATCAGGGAAAGTCATATCAGGCATATATATATATATATATATATATATATATATATATATATATACCATGAATTTGTCAAACATTGAAACTCTTTATGGAAGTGGAATTAACTTTCTCCCCAAGAGAGCTTCTGGATCTGGAGTGCCTTCCCTTCCCTTTCCAACTCAATTGGATATGACTTAAAGAGATGCACCAAATGAGCTGTTTCATAAGCCCCACGAGTTTACCATTTGACATTTTCCCAGGCTTTGCTCCTCTTTTTTCCCACTCACCCACAACCGTTGCCCCTCCTCCTTCCAGAATACAGAAAAAGTTCCAGGGCCCCCTCCCTACTCTCCACTTCACCAGCCACCTGTGCAGCTGAGCTCCTCACACTCCTCAGCCAGCTGCTGCTGAGTGAAGTCACAAGGTATTTTGGTCCTGATGACAGAGGTGTGAATGGCAACTTCCACCCAACTCAGATGAGATCATGCATGTGAACTCTCTCTGCAAATGATAAAACCTTGATTAGACAAATGCAGGAGATGGTTACTTTACAACTCTGAAACTCACTGTCTTATACACACAGCAGACTTGCCATAGGAAAAGAATCAGGGGCAAGAGTCCATTTCCTTCTCCCATTGACAGCATCTCCATTTCCTAGATTTGTATCTGTTGGAGAGAATTGAGTCCAAGAGCTCAGGATGCAAAGACAGGCGTGACTATATATTGATCACCCCTTGTCACAAAATGTAAAGTGTTTACCCCCTACTCCCACAGGGACATTAAGTGTCAGTAAAGATGAAAGCAGCATGCCCAAAAATGAGTTCTCTCTGATTAGTGTGAGTTATTACACTTTCAGAATATCCATAGGTCACCTCACATGTTGTGTCTACAATGACTAAATGAAGGGAACACTTAAGGCATAAAGTGGATAAATTGTGGATAAATTTAAATTTAAATAAATTGTGGATAAATTATCCATAAAGTGGATAATCCAGAAAGAATGAGGAAGTAAGGCCTATTATTTGGTTTCTTTCATTCCCCAGAGGTCTGCTTGCCCTGGCCAGCATCAATATAGACTTTAAATACCAGGTTCTTGCCTCTAGTCTTTTTTGAGCTAATCATTCCTCCACTCTATTAAACAAATTTTAAAAGCAAATCAAATTGTTCACTCCTCTACTTAAAACTGTTCAAAGGTTCACTTTGCCTAAGCCCAATTTCCATCCACTTATTCAATGCACAGACCCTCTATCCTCTGCTCCTGCCATTCCCCTTCCTAAGCCTATCCATCTCAACTCTCTTCTCCTATCTCTTTCATGGACTATGTGTTCATTCTCACCTTTTGTGGTTCCTCCAACACAATCTCTGGGTGTTTGTAAGCTACCACTTCCAGGGAATGCCATGAACCACCTCCTTCTTTCTTCCCATAAAACTCATAATCACTATTCAAAACCCAACTGACACATCAGCTATTCTGTAATTCCTTACCACATCTGATCTTTTCCATCTCTCTGTTTTCTCTCTCCTTATAGTGACTCTGTCACTGGATTTTATATGTTTAAATAAAGCATAATGGCTTAGGAATTAAGTCATGAGCTCTGGAGTCAGATGGCTTGGATTTGTAACTTGCTTTAATTGTGTGATTTGGGAAAGTTATCTAATTCTCTGTTCCTTACTTTATTTATCTGTAAATGAAGGATTAACAAAGTCCTGGTTATTGAGACGTTATTGTGAAAATTGATTGAGTAAATGCTTGGAACACTATCTGGCATACAGTACGTGCTCAATAAATGTCAGCCACTGTTACTGTGATCGCATCTCTGCCTGTCTGCCTCAGGACCAGACTGTGAGCTTCACTCAAGGACAGGGACTGGGACATTGAATCTGCTCAACACATATTTGTGCCCAGAGCCTTAGAGTGGGTATTTTTTTTCTTTTCAATTTAATTCTACAAATTTTAGCCAACACCTTCAATTGCATAATTTCAGAACTTGGAACTCCATCTTGTAAGTGCTTGAGGTTCTTACACCTTTTAGATAAGAGGTATCTTATCTAAATTTCCCATTTCAAACCAATAATCCAACACCGCTGACTTATCTCCTCCCTTTGACCCTTATCTCTGTCCTCACTCACCCTTCCCCACTCCTCTTTATGATGCCTGGCCTATCCTCAGTGCAGACCTGGAGACCCCCATTTAATTCTTGGAGGTATGGGAACACTACAAGTGAGAAAGAGAGCCATTGGCAGGAAGGAACTACAAACGAGGTTACTACGTGGTGACTGCAAAGGGTGGTCTGCCACAGAGAGGAGAGAAGGCTGTCCTCACTCTGCTCTCACACGCTCTCAGAATGTGATAGACATGTTGCCCATATCAGAGTCCCCCAGGGCACTTTCAGAGTGTTGCGTCCCAGGCCCAAGCCTCCCCCTCCCACATAGCTCTAGTCAATCAGAAAGAGCCCTGTGGGTAGGGTCCAGGATTTTTCAGGCTAAACACAATTCCCAGGGGATTCTCTGCACACTAACACTCAAAGCCACTGTCCTAGAGACATGAACTTATTTTGCTTCTGGTTGAAGTTGAACATTGCCTGGGGGCAATGGGGACATCCTCTTTTCTGACTAACATACCTCTTCTCTTCCTAAGACCTCCTCTTCTGCTCCAGATGTTGAGCCTGATTCCAGAAAAACTGACTTAAGCTTCTTGCCCCAGAAAGAGGATCACAAATTACATCACATCTACTTCCTTTGATTAAATCCATCTACCCTATCTCTGCACTTCGCTCACCCATCGAAGGCTTGGGTGATGCCAGGTGTTGTGCATTTTACATATGAACACAGACTTCACCCTTTGCCCCTGGGAAGCTTGTGACTGGGTAAAGAGAGTAAGGTCAATTGCAAGCATAAAACAAGTATGGATATACCTGGTTGGCAGACTCTAACCAGAAAAAGAAAATGGATAAAGTATTTTCAGTCCGTGAGGTATTCAGGTTCCAGTGGGTCCCTCCACCTTCTCAGCTTTGATGGGTTCCTTGTTGAGTTTTCCTTCCTATCCTAAGAGCTCCCACTGCAAAGATGAGATGAGGAAGGGAACAGCAGAGGATTTATCCTGGACAGTAAGAGGAAAAAGGTAAAGGCCTTGTTCCTGAAATAATCAATATGAACCCCCCCCTCCCAGCTAGAGTGCAACGTAGCTTTTTCTTTTGAATGAGATAGAGTTTTATGAAGGCATGGCAAAACCTCAAAGACACATATAAATGGGGAGAAAAGCCTACAGAGAAACACATACACTATGGGTATAATATATTCAAAAGTACAAAAGCAACAGTGTGCAGAGAAGGGGAAAGGAAGAGCTAAAATGTCATTCTGTTGACCCTCCCTCTAAGTACGTCAGCCTACTCACCAATACTCTTCTCCCAGCACCTCTCCACCCACCCACCAAACAGCCACTTTTGTTCCTAGAAGACTTCATTCAACACCCAATGGTTACTGAGCAGCTGTTTAAACAGCATATAGTACATTGTGTTAGGTGCTGAGGAGGAGAGCGGACTGAATGAAACCCAGCTCCATCCTTCACTGGAGCAGCTGACATTTATCTTCAGAGATGTTCTTTCGTTATGGCTGTTCAAATACTTCAATATCGGTCCAGCTGGTTTATCACTGATCCTTTGTCTCTATCTCTTTCACTCGCCCTTTCTCTTGAAGGTGGGGGAGAGATACAACGGTTTTCTCTTGTTTCATGGAATATAAAACGCATAAATAAACGTCTGCCAACAGGACATGGCATGGTATGTATCCAGATTGAGGTTATAGGTAGTGGGAGATGAATTTCTTTCATAAAATTTAGGTGTGTTAACATTTTGATTCCATTTCTTGTGTCCAGATGATCAGACATTTGTAGAGCATGCTGAGTAAAAAGTGGTCTCACTAAACAATTCCCCCACAAACACCCCAAATATCCCCTAATGGTTATGGAGGTACTTTTGAACAAAGGAAGGGCATCTATAGGAGATACAGTCTCTATTTACCATGTTTGGAGTCCTACTATCAACATGGAAAGCTTGTTGAAATCATAAGCTTTGGTTTGTGTTCTAACACAGGCTCTGCATTTTTGTGTTAAATGAATCATAGCCAGAACAGCCTATTTTTGTTTCAGTGTAGAATTGATATATTTTTTTTCTGCAGTAGAGGCTGTGGATATGGCAGGAACGGGACTTCAGCTCATGAGATAACTCAACAGGTGACTATGGCCTGGTTTGTCTTCATTGTGGCTGCCCTGGTTCTGATTCTGGATGCATAACTTTGCTTAAGGCATCTCATTTACCTAAATGGGCTATTACTGATTCCACAGAAACTAGTGTAAGTAAACATAGTAATTTATTCTGTAGGAATGTCTATCTCTTTCACAGGAAACTCCATGGTTCCTCACAACCACACCCTCCACACCCCAAGCCTTGGATCTGAGCACACTGACAATGGTCCACAGTGTATTTGTCAAACTCTGATTATTCTGTCTAAGGTAACACCAGACCTGGACCAGGTTGAGGACCTCCCTTACCACCTTCCTCTCATGGTCTTTCCTCTTGTATTAGATGAGGACAGAAGACATTCTTACCCCTGCTGCAATAGTTTGGCCTTCCGTGAAAGACTGCTTCAACAGAAATATCTACATTTCTCTCTCTCTCTTTCACACACACACACACACACACACACACACACACACAAATGAACAGCAGTTTTCTGAATATTGGACACTGGATAAATGAATATTTGGAGAAAGGTATCATTTAATGATACACCCAAATTACATTACAGACCAGAATTTTTAATATCAATTGAAAGCATCAACATTATGACACTTCACTGGCTTAGGAAGTAAGAATTCTGGAATAGGACGTGGGTACTCGTGTAGTGTCTGAAATATTAAGGCTTACAAAATGTATTCTTGCTAAAATAAACGTGGATGGGCGTTATGGACCTATGATCAAATTCCCTTTTCTAGTCTAGAATACAAATACTGCTTACAATCCCCCAAATTGAATTTGAAATCCCTTCTGCCTAACTCCACTCTACACAAGCACAAGGAATCCAACCAGCATAAATATCAGATAGTTTCCAGCTGGAGAATTAGAGATAAAAGCATGGGATTATAATTCTGTTCATTCAAAAGTGAGAACAAAATCCAGATGAGACCACTTCTTGATGATTATGTTTATTTGCATGAGTATGCACCTGGATGTATGCACATATATTTGGACTTTGGTGAAAGTAGGCTTTCTATAGAAATATAGGACAAGGTAGTATATTTATCCCAACTGGGAAGCATAAGAGAAAGGCTGGATGTGGAGAAGGGTATGAGGTTGTGTCAGAAGCACCTGCTCCTCTAATTTCAACATGTGCCAATTGGTACCAAAGGAAAAGTAGGAAGCATCTTCAGTAGAATTGTCACACAGCTTCTCAGGTAGTCAGTCAATATATGACTGTATTTCCACTTGTTGGGAGGGATCTAAACCACCGGGAATTTCAAGAGTCCTAGAATATGCCTATCAATCTAGAGTAGTTAGAGGGACCGTCTTTAAAGATTCAAGGAGTTGAAGCATTCTAAGAGTTATTACAAAGAATTTGAAGAAGTTACAGTTTTTGTAGATTTGCCTGTTTCTCCTCCCTATAGCTGTGTGCCTTCCATAGTTCTTGTCTTCTGCCTACATCTTAGGTGATATTATGTGCCATCTTTTGGGGTACATTGTATCATAACCTCTTATATGCCAAGGAGAAGAACAGAGAGATCTTCTTCTTGATTTTTCTCCAGTGTGGCTAAAATATATTCAGTTCCATCTTCTGGCCAGTATGTATTACACTTTCAACCCAAGTACAATGGATATTGTCAGAGTTAAGCAAAGGTTAAAAATGAGACCTTCATGAAGCCTAAACAGTGAATTAGCATAGAGTAGAGGAAACAGTATAATGGAGAAAGGGAAAGAAAAAAAAAACAAATGCTTGTCACACTGTAGCTTGTTTATCATCTTGAACACAGTCAAATGAGAAGAGACTGGAAGGTGGACATGAGACTTCCTTACATGCTGTGGTGGCGTTAGAGAGACTGCTGCTAGATACAGTGGTAGTAGTAGTGTTCACTTTGGACAAATTATTCTGAGTTAGTCAACATGGAAGTGAAGAGATTTGCTTCTGTTCTGACCCAGCTTTTACAGCACAGATGTGTCCTGGACCATGTAGCCAATATGTCCCATTCAGTTCTACTGAGGGAATAGTGGAGAGGGAAGAACCATCTTTTTGGAAATTGAAGGCTTAATGCCATGGGCTTTTTCATCACAGCTGGAAGGTTAACCATAGAGATGAGGGAATATACCTTTTTACCTAATTTTGTTGGTTAGGCCATAAGGATTCAGAAAGAGTCAGATTAGGAACATCTTCAGTTGATACCAAGAAGTTAACAGCAAAGACAAGTCCATTCAATTCTATGTAACTTCAAAAAATAAAGCATCTCAAACAGGCAGATTATTAATGAAAAAAGATAATATTCACAGGAAACACTCATACACATATATTATTCATATATGTAGGTGAAGTCAGATAATTCTTGCTGTTACAGGCATTATGAAGAGAAGAATCATATTAAGAGGAAAAAAACAGGAAAAAGAGGAAGAAGAGCCCAGTAGACTGGAATTCCAAATATTCTGGTTAGTGTCCAGCAAGATAGAGTGATAGAAAACTGAATCCTGAGGTGGAAAGTAATAGTGACTTTGCCAGAATCAATGCAGCATTTCTCCCACCATCCTTAACTCCTATAGCTGATAGTCATTTCTCAATAGTCAGTCTTCCTGCATTCCATTAACAGTAAGCAGTCCATCAGAACCCCTGAATGGACAACTTTTGGTGGACTGGAAGTAATTCACACTTTGCCAGTTGGATAATGCCAATTAGTTCATACCTTCTTCATAAAGTTTTGAATACCTGGCCAATATTGCTTCCAGTGAATACCCACATCCTTGGTAGATTAAAGAGAGCTTGTGATAGCCTCCCACCCTGAGTGAATAGAATAAGGTGAATACCCAACTGGGAAAGGAAAAGGAGAGAAAACATGGGAGAAGAAGAAGAAAGAAGAAGAAGAAGAAAAAGGAGGGGGAGGAGGAGGAGGAGGAGAAAGAGGAAGAAGAAGAAGAAGAAGAAGAAGAAGAAGAAGAAGAAGAAGAAGAAGAAGAAGAAGAAGAGCAGGAGGAGAGGGAAAGCAAAGGAGAAAAAAGAGAGAAAGAAAGAAAGAAGAAAGGAAGGAAGGAAGAGAGAAGGAGGAGAGAGAGAGAAAGAGAAAGAAAGAAAGAGAGAAAAGAGAGGAAAGAAAGAGAGGGAAGGAAAGTCGAGAGGAAAGGAAATGGGAAAGGAAGGGAATAAAAGAAAAAAAAGAAAGAAAAGAAAACAAGAAAAGGAAAAAAAGGGCCAAATCTCAGGAGTCAAGTAATATCATGCAGGAAGCAAAGGAATGAATCAGACAGAAAAATAAGTTGGGAGAATCCCATGTCTGGTAATAAAGCAGCAATCCTCAAAGTAGTAAATCAAGTTTACAGCCACCCTATAAATTCCAAGTCCACTACCAATTCTATAGAATAGAAACCCTACAATTTTTTTTGCCCACTTCCTAATGGGCAAAGACACAACTGGAATTGGGATAATGCACAAAATTATCCCAATTTAGAAAAGTCTGCAAGATCCCCATTCTCATTACTATCCACAAAGGGAAGAGTCAAAGAAAAATAATAACACTTTTGAACCAAGGAATGCCAAGGATTGCCAGCAACCATCAGAAGCTAGAAAGAGGCAAGGAAAGATCCTCTCTTAGAGCATGTAGAGAGAGCATGGTCCTGCCAACACTCTGATTTTGAATTTCAAGCCTTCAGAACTATGAAGGAATACATTTCTGTTGTTTTTCAACCACCCAGTTCATGGCAAATTGCCTCAGTAGTCCTAGAAAACTAATATAACTCCTCTCTCCTTTCCCCTCTACAGAAATCTCCTCTCAGAAAAGGCATTGATGGTGGCACACTCCCTTCATCTGTGGTGAACAAGATCAAGAGAGGACCAGCCATTAAGGCTGCAAAGAAAGCTCTTCTGGAATGCCCATTGTCAGCAAGGTATTCAGGTCACTCTGTGTTTTATGAACCCTGAAATCACTCCATAAAATCTGCACTGCTGATGGGCCAGTCCCTGCTCAGCAAATTAGAAAGGGAAGGGCAAGGATAGATATAAATAACTGTACTAAGAGTTTTTTATATGCTGGGCACCAGTCTACCTGCTCCACATGTAATATTCCACCCATCCCCCAACAGCTCTCTGAGGTAGGAGATGATTAGTATCTCTACTTTAAGGATGAAAAAGTCTCAATGAGGTTAAGTCAACTTGTTCAAGGTCACATGGTTAATAAGTGGTAGAACCAGGATATGACCCCAGACACTACCTGATTGGCTATTAAAGTTTAGAGACAGGGCATTTAGAGGTCTCTCAATCCAATTTGGTGTCCAATTAGGAATAGCCTTCATTAGGTTCCCAAGAGATGGTGATCCAATAGCAGGGGGCTCATTGACTCACCTGAAAATCCTCCCATGGTAGAATAATCTGAACAGAGGTGGCAACTCAAATGCCTTTAGGAGCTAGGCAAAGAATATTAGTAGTAGGTAGGCAGGATGGTCATGACCTTGAGAGAGCAGCCCATCTAGAGATGTTCATCACCAAATAAAAAAATAAACACTGGGGAAAAACAAGGATTTCAGTCACTAAACTGGCCATTGGACCTCTGGCAAGATTCAGTCCAGCGGAAGGAAATACCCAGGACAGGACCCAGAGCTGTGCGGTCATACCCTGAGGAGGCCATACTGTTGGACTCAGAGAATGTGGCAGGCAGCTATAATGGTCTGCCCTCAAGGGCCAGTGAGGCCTCAGGAATACAGAAAGAAAAGAAGGAAGAAAGGAAGGAAGGGAACAAGGGGAACAGAAGAGATTAGCTGTGTCCCAATATCTGATCATTCTGGGTGATGCCTTGGCACAATTTTTGGTTTTTAATTAGTTTCCCCTCCCCATGATTTCTTGTTTATCCTCCCACCATTCAGGTATACAGAAAGTTTTATGCTTGCTGCTTTAGAACCATTATACAGGACTTCCATGCTGTTGTTTCTGCAGCAAGACCTACTGACAATACTAGAGTATGAGGGCAGAGGGAAGAAGGCCATGGAGAGAAATGTGGAGAAAGGGGTTAACTTGCTTATAATGGGATTCTCCAGGGTTGAAGTATGGGTTAGAGTGAGGTCTGGGGAAGCTCCTTGTGGGGCACAAAGGGGTGGAAGAATCTTTGAGGGACAGCCAAGGATTGTACCTGGTGACATGTCCTCAGCCTGACATTTATAGCCTCTCCAGAAGTACCCTCCATGGCTTCACACGCAGCATGAAACTAGCAGTGAGGAGGGCCTGAAGAAAGCATAAGGATACACCAGTAGAAATCTCTACCATGAGGGAGTAGACAGCCACCAAGACCCATGCATGCCTCTTCAAGTCGTTGGCCCTGTGTAAGATCCAGAAAACTCAGCTCTGTTCCTGAGTGGGGGTTGGGGATGAAAAGTAAGACCAAAGTCCTAATATCCCAGACCAGGAATTGAAGTTGATCTAATTCATGAAAAAATACAGGTGCAGTATTTCTCCACACTTGAGCCCAAGGGTCAAAGTTGTAACCAGCAATAGGTTTGCAGCCAATAAATATCTTTCATTTGGGAGCGTGCTTGGTCACCAGGAGCATCATTTGCTTGGCTGTCTCAGAAGGACCATGCTATAGCATGGACAGAAGGTATCAAACACCACAGAGACTATTCAGCACCATCACTTCTCTGTTCCCTTGCAATCTATGAATACCAATCAGGCCCCTGATGGCCTGTCATTCTCCAGTTGGTCCTCAGTATCATGCACACTGCCTGACCTTCTCTTCTGGGATCAAGCCCAGGGCTCTCTTTCAAACAAATGCATGTTTTTACTACATGAGATCAGCAAAAGAAACTTCATCTTGCTTCATTTGGGAACCTCTCTATTGGGGTGAGGAGATCCCTTCTAATCAGGGATCACAGTTAGAAAACTAAAGATATCAGGAAGGATAAAAGATAGACATGAGCCCCATGTCCCTACATGGCACATGTTGGACACATTACATGAACACCAGCTTCCCTTGTTGAGTACCCAGATCTGAACTGAACATTAAGAAGTCCCAGATTTATGCCCTGATGCTTGCTTTTAGCTAAACAGAGATCTAGAGTCATTGCTGTCCTCTAGGAAAGGGCAGAGTGAATTTTGAGTAATCACTCACTAGCTATATCTAGTTTATTGGTTTGTAAATTCATTTACTTTATTGGAATCACGTAATCATGCCATTAACTATACAGAAAAAATTAAACTAGGAGCTTACTTTTATGGAGAGAAGGGCGACAGCAATAAAATCCCTGTATAGGAAATTGAAATTTGTCAGGGACACAGAAAGGACACCCTATATGGAGGATGTCCCTATATTTGACCCACTCTATTTTCACCAGAAACTTCCTTGTGCTGGTACTCCCAGTAGATTCACCTTGAGCCCTGCAGAAATTTAAGGATAGTAAAGCAAGTCTATCCCAAATTCCCTTTATGGGTTGTGCTTAGGGAGTGGATGGGTGGTTTCACAGATGGAGAAGCCCCACAGCTGGCCTCCAGGAACTAAACTGCAGCCTATACTCATTTGTCATCAGGAAATAGAGTGTACAGGCAAGAGGTTTATTAAATTACCCAACAAAATTGTCTATCATTTCTTCATTATCAAAATCGCAATTTCTCTTTCACTCAAGTTTTACTGCTATTACTATAGCAAGTATTATTGCTATTATTTTTTTCCTTAATCCTTTGAAAATCTACACTAAGCTAGGTCCAAATGAGAGCAAAGTAGGCCATCAGCCCATGATCTTAAGGTGAGTGGAAGGAATGTTGGGGTTAAGGCCTGCATTCCAGAGTGCATTCTGTCACTAAGATAATCTCTGTATCAATAAAATAAAAAGTTCCAACTCAGGAGATTCTTGTGTTTCCAACCACCTATGTTTTCTGTGATTCCACAGTTGTACCACTGTCATACCTTTGGTGTGACCAAAGCTGCTTTCTTGGTTTAGGGAGTCCCATGCCCTCCCGAGTCCTGTCCAGACCAAGAGAAAACAATGGAACCCAATAAAAGGGACACATAGGCAGGCAGCAGTCCACTTAGACTTACTCAGACAACTTTTTTTTTATGTTGTTTTTTTAGTGTCCCAAGATTCATCGTTCATGCACCACATAGGACATGGCCAATCACATTTGCAGACTAGAGTTTTCTAGACCCATACTTCCTTTGAAAAGGGTTTAATTTTCCTGGTGGGGTGAAGGAACAATCCCTAATTCCCAGAGCAAACTCAACATGAAACATGATCTGGGCCCTGCAGCAAGCCGTCATAAGGCCCAAACCCCAAAAGAAGCCTAGCAATGAAAACGAGAGGAAATTATATGAACAAAAATATATATTTCTTGCTACTATTTATGTCTGTCATAAAGATTCAGTTGATTGTTGTAACTTATGATATGCGCTCCAGAGAGCAAATACCACAAGAACCAAAATCCATGATTTCTCTCAACCACCCAGCGCCAGCTGTAAACCAAGACATCCTGGTTCAGCATTACTGCTCCTCATCATGGGCAGCTATTCCTAGGTTGTATTTGGGTTTGGACGAAAAGTCTGAGTATGGTCATTGTGCAGCTGATGGGCTGATTTGGCCCCCATTCAGATTCAACACCGTGGACTTTTCCCCAAAACATGCACATTATTGTGATGGGACTTAAGCAAATACAATTTTCAATTTTCTGTTGTGGTGTGACAGATTCTGATTTAGACCATGAGCTCGACAAAGTCAGGGGTTGTATTTTAGATATTCTTTACTTCCAAGAAGTAGCCTAATGGTTACCATGTGGCAAGTGCTCAATAGCTTGTGAACTTATGAGTATTGTTGGTAGTGTATGCTTTCCTCTCCCTGCCCCACATGCACACACACTATCCTTTATCTAGATAGAGTCTGGCTCTATATGTATTCTAAGCAAAAGGCAAATGGCAGCCTCGTGCATGTATAAACATGGAGGCTATTATAGTGCAACGCCCTGCCCACCACCTTCCCCAGGAAAGGAGCTCTATCCTTCAATGAAGGGAGAAAGGGCTTTAAAAACTCATCTCACTTTCCTCTTTGTGTCTCTCCTTTGTAAGAGCTGGACTCTGGAAATCTCGATAGGGAGGCATCCTCAGCCCTAAAAGGTTACATGAGGCCTTGAAGAAAGGAACAAGGCATGGCAGCTTAAGATGTATGGTGGAGCTTGTCCTCAAGGAGAAGGATCAAAGAAAAGAGAGAAATCAAGATCTCTGTACTGCCCAGCCCAGCTCACATGGTTTAGGACAGAGTACTGGTCATATGGGTGGCATTTTGATGGAAGATTTCCTGTGTAGCTCTTCTCAGGAGCCAAACCTAATAGATAATTGGACAAAGTATCAGGTGCCAGATAGTGGAGAGGAAAGTTCTACCAGCATGTATGAAACTCAAGCAAGTCTTCCCAGCATTCCGAAGGAGATAATTCTTTTTTTTTTTTTCTTTTCTTCTTTTTTAAATTTTTTATTTTATTTTTAAAGACTTTTTTAAAATTTATTTACTTGACAGAGAGAGAAAGAACACAAGTAGGCCAAGTGGCAGGTAGAGGGAGCCTGATGCAGGGCTTGATCCCAGGACCCTGGGATCATGATCTGAGCTGAAGGCAGATGCTTAACGAAGGAGATAATTCTGTGAGTCTTACCAAAACCTTGGAATCCAAGAGGCCTACACAATGACAGACAAAGTTTTAAAATAAGTTGACCCTATGTTCCAGTTTTCCTGGGACACTTCCAATTAATGCTTACTGTTGTAATGTCTTATTCTGCTTCTCAGGATTTTTCCTTTTCTGACAAAGTGTCATCATTAATGTTTGCATTAAATTCAGTTAGAGGGGTTAGATGGACTTCCACCTTCCATCATGGTCATGTATTGTCATAAGTACACATTTTAATACATGATTACATTTGAAAATGACCAGCAATAATCCATCTCTATTTTCTGGCTTTTCCTATGCAACACAATGGACATCTTTCTCTTAATGAGCTCATGAAGGGTGCTCTCTAATAAAATAAAATGCTTGGACACGAGCACCTTGGGGTAGCTAATTCCTCAGTTGTCAGGTAGTTGTGGGAGAAGGATTCAGCCATGGTACCCGTGTCAGATGCCTGGTATGCCAGTCCATTTCTGTAGGTCGTGTCATGTGCTGTAAAAGCTGATAGGCCACTGCTTGATGAGGGTCAGTAGGAAATGTGTAAATTTGTAGGTTTATGTAAACATGAGACGGTTGGAGAAAATAGAACCTGAGCAATCCCGTTGGGAAGCATATAGAGTACTGAATATTCTTGCCACAATAGTGTTTCATTTATTGTATGATATACACCTATTACTATTTTTTTATTTTGATTGTTTCATGCTTTTCATTTGACAAGAACCCTTTAGAAACAATAAAGTGAAAAATAAGAGTGTGAGTTTAATGAAAAAAATAGGTATTGAATTTTCATTTTTCAAGAAAGTTAGGAAGGAACATGAAACTTGCACAAAGTATTGGTCAACATTAGCCATCCATCATGGGGGCTATAGTCATACTGCTACCCAAGTGGAAACTAGAGAACACAAATCGGTTGAGGAATCATTGGTATCTCTCTCAAAAGTTAGTGGTTATTTTTAAGAAGAATGTACCTGAAGACAACAATTTAATGTGCACAGTTGCAGAGTGTTTATATATCATGTGGTGTAGCATGACTTTTCATTCTGATCAAATGTCTCTACTAAATTCATTTTACTCATTTTTGATTCCAGTTTGCCTTGTGCTTATGTGAAAAAAAAAGAAAGTAAGCTATTATGTGTGCATTTTATTGACAGAAGAAGAGGCCAAAAATTTGACTCAGAGGAAAAGCCAAAAATTTTATTGGTACATGGTTAAAGAGGCCAGTTTTATATAAATGTCATGGATACTTCAAACTGAAAAGCAGTTAATTCCAATTACTAGTTTGTTTTTGTTTGTTTGCATATAATTCATGGAATCAAACTAAATAATTTTAAAGTTCGTTCTGTTGAAAGTGAAACATCTGACCTGATTGTACATGCTGTTGTTAGAGAGTACAATGTTGAAGATACAATTCGTTTTTGAATACAAACTATCTGTGGAAAATGTCACAGAGAAAACTGTTATTACTCAAGAAATCAGTGGGGCAAAATATATTTAAATTGGTTGTCATGCACCGATAATTTATAATTTTGTTCAACCAAACTTCAAAGTTCAACATTAAACAGTAGTTGCAAGCTGGAATATCTTGTAGTGCCATAAAGTATGAACGTGATAATAAAAATACATTAATGGGTTGAGACATAAAAGCTAACAGAAAGAACTGGTAATGTCCATAGCGACTGGGTGGCTCAGTTGGTTAAGCATCTGCCTTTGACTCAGGGCATGATGCTGGAGTCCCAGATTGAGTCCTACATCAGGTTCTTGCTCCTTGGGGAGTCTGTTTCTCTCTCTGACTGTCCCCATCTCATGCACTCTGTCTCTCAAATAAATAAAATCTTAAATAAAAAAAAAAAAGAAAGAAAGAAAGAACTGGTAATGTCCAAAGGTGGAAGAATTTGAGCAGCAAATATATAACGTTGTATTGGATTATAGTCCAAAGTATAAAAAGAAATCCGTGAGTCCATACTGATATAAATAAACGGATGGACAAAAAAATAAGTGGGAGAGAGGAGGCACATTTTTTAATGTATATAATTTATTTAGACACTATCTCTTATATTAGGAGTTTAATGCCCTACTCTTCCCTTGAGTATGGGCTACACTTAGTAACTGACTTCCAAAGAACAAGGTGATTTTGCAGTAGAGAACCCTGACAAACATTTTTTGCTAGTAGATGTTCTACTACTAAATTCGTCAGCATTCACATCCCCAGAGATAAATCATGTTAATATCATGTACCCCTCATGTGATGCAATGAGAAGGGCACTTCACCTCTGTTGTCTTCTTCCCTTAAACCCATAATTCCAGTCTAACCATAAGAAATACATTGGACAAACTTAGATTGAGGGACACTCTGCCAAATGCCTAGGCAGGCTTCCCCCAAACTCTCAAGGTCATGAAAAACAAGGAAAGGCTGAGAAATTATCATAGACTGGAGAAAACTAAGGAGATATGACAATCACAGATATGTACTGTGGTATCCTGGATGGAATCCTGGAATAGAAGAAGGATATTAGGAGAAAAACTAATAAAATCTGAATAAAGTGAGGAGTTCAGATAATAATAATGGGGAGATGTACCAAGAGAGACTGTGGACTCTGAGCAACAAACGGAGGGTTTTGGAGGGGAGGGAGGTAGGGGGTTGGCTGAGCCCGGCGGTGGGTATTGAGGAGGGCACATATTGCATGGAGCACTGGGTGTGGTACATGAACAATGAATCTTGGAACACCGAAAAAATAAAATAAAATTAATTAAAAAAATAATATTGGTTTCTCATGACCCAAATGTATCATAATTATATAAAATATGAAGAGTATAGTGGGGGATAATGAGGGAGAGGTATGGGGAAATTCTGTGTACTATCTTTGCAACTTTTCTACAAATTTAAAATCTTCCTAAAATAGAAAGGTTATTAAACATAGCTGCAGTGGAAAATTTTTAGAAATGTTTTAATATACACACAGAAAAATTCCACCACAAGTTTTTGTGACAAAGCATATATTTAACCCAAAACAATAACTTGGCATGGCAAAACACACGTTTGCTCTTTGCTGCTCCTCATGAGTAAAATTTTTAAAATATTTAATCCATTAAAGAATTAGTAAATCAACCTAAGGGCTTTAGGTTAAGGGTATTTAACTTTTTTGTAAGCAAGTTCTCTACATTTTGTATGTATTTGACTCAAAATATTGGAAACCTTTCATACTTTTAAAGTATGCAATGAATGAAAAGCCAAAAACATCAGCATTTGGAGTTTTCACTGAATTTTAGTTGTTGCCAACAAATATTACAAACAGGAAGACCCTAAAATATATCCTGTTAAAATAAAGGAAGAGATACTAAACAAATTTGGGGACGTAGTGAAGAAGAAAGAGAAAGAGGAGAGATTTTCCATAAAACGAAATACTTGGGACATTATTTACAATCAATCTTGTAACACTGAAAAAATAAAATAAACATATTTGGGGGGAAAAAACAAAAACACATCTTTTGTTTATCTAAATTCATATTTAGCTGAAATTCCTGTTTTTATCTGCCTAATCTGGCAGCCCTAATTGTGGAAAGAAGGCTGGCTTCCAACCCAGCCTCATTTACTCAATGAACTTCTGTTAGCCTGGCTCTGTGTTAGGTACTGGGGATAAAAACATGAAAAGATATGAATTTTTTTGTTGAGAGACTCTAGTTCCTAATAATTTACTGTGCGGTCTTGGAGAAGTCGCTTAACTTCTCTGAAATCCATCTTCATCTGTAACATGGGTACAATTGCAGTCAGGCTAATTTGTGCACAAATGGTGCTCTGAGTATGAAGGAATTTTGGAAAAGTCTGTTATTAGACAGACCTGTTTTAATTAGTCCACCAAGTATTCTTGGCAAACCTGAAACGGGGACAGATTTGCAGGCCAAATTCCCTATGTGTCTCCTGAAGGATTCGATATTTTTGCCAGATTGCACTGTTTTAAGTAGTCGATCTTCTTCCCATCTTGTTAAAACTATTCCCCTAGTGTGAACCCCATCCCTAGAAAGAGGCAGTAGGGATTCAAAGCCAATAGCAACAGCAATAGCAGAGTAAACAGTCGGACCCCCAGAGACAGGCAAACTCTTCCTTATGTCACCACTGATCTCTGATAGGAAGAATGATGGGAAATAAGACGGATAGCACGACTAAGCTCAGGAACCCCCGAAATGTGAGCTGCACACAACTCAGGAGGCTGCTGACCTCTTGAGTATGTCAAGACTGAAATGCCCCCTCAATGTCACTGCCACTAGGCTTCCAATGGGGTAAGCACTGTGGGACAGTCGGACCAGTTCTCCAACCTCCTGAGGGAAGGAGAGACACATGCCTGCCCATCACTTCTCCATCTCCTCTACATCCACCACAAAGCTGATGAAGTCTGACTTCTATGTGGCAGGTAGAAGCTGGGAACGTTCTACTAGCAAAGACATCACAGTCCAGTTAGGGAGAAAGAACCCATGCCATGCTGCCTTGTATTGTCATTTGATGGTTTTTATGTATCAGTGGCAAGCAGCAAGTCAATCATTGTCTGACTTAGAGCTTTAAGAAGATTATTGTAATAGAAACATTTTTTTCTTATGACAAAATGCTATAAATAGTAAAGTATGCTGCTTACCTTGTTTTTCTTGTTCTGGGTAGCAAATTGTTATTTAAATAGATTCTTAGATTGAATAAAGCTGGAGAGGTTATTCTCCGCAAACATTATTAAAACTGACAAAAGTAGTCATCAAGTATGTATTGTGGACATGGAATGAAAACCATTGACAATAATTTCTTTTTTATTAATTATTATTGTTATTTTTATTATATAGTAATTTCTAATAATTGTTTCTATTTCCTTGGTGTTAGTCGTGAAGAAAGGGGAACCCTCTTACACTGTTGGTGGGAATGCAAGTTGGTACAGCCACTTTGGAAAACAGTGTGGAAGTTCCTCAAAAAATTAAAAGTAGAGCTATTGACCCAGCAATTGCACTACTTGGTATTTACCCCAAAGATATAAATGTAGTTAAAAGAAGGACCATATGTACCCCAGTGTCCATAGCAGCAATCTTCACAACAGCCAAACTGTGGAAGGAGCCAAGATGCCGTTCAACAGACGAATGGATAAAGATGTGGTCCATATACACAATGGAATACTACTACTCAGCCATCAGAAAGGAAGAATACCTAACATTTGCACCAACATAGATCGAACTGGAGGAGATTGTGCTGAGCGAAATAAGTCAAACAGAGAAAGACAATTACCATATGGTTTCACTTATTTGTGAAACATAAGGAATAGCATGGAGGACATTAGGAGACAAAAGGGAAAGATGAAGTGGGGGAAATCAGAGGGGGAGATGAACCATGAGAGACGATGGACACCGGGAAACAAACTGAGGGTTTTAGAAGGGAGGGGGTGGAGGACAGGTTGGCCCAGTGATGGATATTAAGCAGGACACATATTGCATGGAGCGCTGGGTGTTATACACAAACAATGAATCACGGAACACAACATCAAAAACTAATGACGTACTGTGTGGTAACAAACATAACATAATAAAAAAAATTTTTTTTAAATGAAAACCATTAGCAATATTTTCAGCACAAAATCTACAAAGACGAAACTTTCAGTCACTGGAGATCTGGTGGTCATTCTCCAGTAACGCCTTACTCCAAATCTGGTATAAACTGTTGGTCAGGGTGGCCAAGAGAAGTCACTCCAGTCAGGAGGGATTTCTCTGCTTCCAGATTCTACTACAGTAACCCTCTGTCACAGTCACATCCTACGTGTCCCTTGCTTGTGCTCTATGAGTTGCCTTTCTTCCCTGGTGGTCCTTAACTACTCAGTCTTTGCTAATGTGATTGCTTAACATGCACAAAACTACCGTGATTTTTTTTCACTTGACTTCTAGTAAGGTTCTTTTTTCTGATGTGCTTGCTAAAATACTCCATTAATTTGGGACTGGCTTTTGTCTGTTGCTTGGGCCTCCCACGCTCCCCAGCTAGGGTCTCTGTCCTACATTCGCCTTCTGCAGTGGGAAGCAGGAGGGAGGCCGGTGGGTTATCTACCACAACTCCCTTACCATCTTCTACTGCATGTAAATGCAGTTAGCTGTCTTTCTTTCCCCCCTTTTATAATGTCAAAGGAAAACAACTGGACTGATTTTCGCCAAGTGTGGGGTGCACGTTTGGGATATCTGCTCAAATACAAGCTATGGCAGTAAACATGAAATTTGCTTCGGAAGGCCCTGGGGGAACCTGAAGATATTGGGCAGTCATCCTCAGAGCAAGTTCCAAGGGCTGCACATCAATAAAGGGATTAATAGGATATGAACAGAGAAAACAGTGTTTTCAAATGTGAGTCCCCAAATAGAAAATCACAGCACAGATGTGTTGTTACCCGTCAGAATGACTCCTCACAGCCCTGGGAGGCATGTGTGTTCACGTGCGCGGTTATTGTGCACCGTGTGCTGGGCATAATATAAAGTATGGTCTATAAATTATAGTCAACGATGCCTAAGAGAGTTATATTGTTTTCAGGCCTATTTTACAGATGGGGAAAAAGGTCCAGAGAAGGTATTAGCTATGTGACCTTAGAGCAAATAACTCAAGTGGAAAGCTGAAACTTGAAATGCTGACTCCTTTTAAGAGTCACTTTTTGAAGCCCCTACTGAAGAACTGACAAGGATGCCACGTGACTCAGCTCCTCTGCGAGCCCCCGGAATGCTGCCCAGGTGGCAGCGCTAACCGGTCCTGAGTACACGCTGAGGTCCGTGTGAGCATCACACGCTCGCTCGCTCCCTTTCATCTGTACTGGCTACTCAGTCAGGAATATTGGGCAGACTCTGGGGCAGAAGCTCTATCAGCTGTCATCTGACCTGCAGGGAGAAACATTCCAAATACAAGGTAGCGATCTTAGCAGGATATAAGGAGGAACTATCCTCCCTGGAGGTTTGAATGACATCAGAATAGGTAAGCAGGGGAATCGTATCATTTACTCTCCAGGGGAACTTTAAAAATAGCAGCAGCTTCTTCCTGTTGGAATGGTGGTAATAGTATATCTAGGCCACGTCTGTATGTGATGCCAAATTAGCTATCGCAGTGCATCAGTGCAGGAGGTAAGCAAAGCAGTTTATGTCGATACTGCACAAAGTGGAAGCAATTTGACAGTTGTCAGTTTGACTAGTGAATCTTGACAGCAGGAGACTTGTACACTAATCTGCATCATAGGGTTCTAATTGTTCGGTTCCGTGTTGAGCATGATCAAATGGAACATCATGTTCCATGTTGCCCTGGGCAGTGGAAAGCTCTTGGTGTCATTATACTCATTCATTCATTCATTAGGCACCCACTACTTTCCAGACACGGCACCGGGTAGCCGACGTCATGGTGCAACCATAGCACATCTGACTCAAGATAGGATGCTGGGCACTGGAGTTACAGGATGAATAAGATGTGCTCCTTGTCCTGGAGAAGCTCACAGCCCAATGGCCTGGGTGCTAGCTTCAGCTCTACTCTTAAAAAAAAAAAAAAAAAAAAAAGATTTTATTTATTCATTTGACAGAGAGAGATCACAAGCAGGCAGAGAGGCAGGCAGAGAGAGGGGGGGAAGCAGGCCCCCCCCGCCGAGCAGAGAGCCCCGTTGCAGATCGCAGGACCCCGAGGTCATGACCCAAGCCTAAGGCAGAGGCCTCAACCCACCGAGCCACCCAGGCGCCCCCTAGCTTCAGCTCTACTCTTAATAGCATCATATTCTGTACAAATGACTTAACCACTTTCTGGGTCTGATCTAATCTGTAACATGAGCACAGCAGACTGAGATCCCCTTGCCTTGGATGGGCACAGCTTACATGGCTGTTGATGTCATCTATTCTACTAATATTTGGATTTCTTCTATGTACCAGGCACTGTGTTTTGCAGAGATAACATGACAAAGATGCCATCCCTTTCTCTGAGAAGTCCTGTGGGAGGGAAGAACATTGAGGCTGGAGAGTGAAATTCCATGGGGTGTAAGGCTACAATACAGGGGTAGACATGAGGCATGAGGGGGTCAAGAAATAAGCTGTCTAGAGGAAAGCTCAGTTGGGTCCTAGAGATTAAGGAGGAGTTAGTCAACAGATTAAGGGGAGAGGAGAAGGAATTCCAGGCAAAAAGAAGATCATTAGCAAAGATCTGGAGACAAGAGGGAGCGTGTTTGTTTTAGAGAATTATAGGCAGTCCAGTGTGAATGGAGAGGAAAGAGGGAGGAGCAGAGAAAAGGGAGAGGTGAGCAGGGAGTAGAGAGACAGAAGGAGAGGGAAAGAGAGGAGAAGGAAGAGGAGTGAGGAAGGGAGGGTAGAGGACAGAGTATATGTGATTATGGAAAGTGTTGAGAAGCAAAGTAGTAGGGAAAGGCAAGGACCAGATTATGAAGAACTTTGTCCCCCATGTTTAGGAGTTTGGACTTGAGCTTGGGGCAGTCAGAAGTCACAGAGGGCTTTCAGAAACAGAATTCTGATGTTGGAAGGGAGCTTTGGGGTGCAACATGAGGAACATATACTGGAGGGCAGTCAGAAAGAACAATGAAGAGGTTGCTAGATGATTTGGGTCTCACTAGAAAAGCTTTCCTCTCCTCTCCTCCCCTCTCTCTTCCTTTCTTCTTTTCTCTTCTCTTCTTTTAGGTGCTGGGGAGGTCCACAGACCCTTCACAGGCAGGAAAAATGCAGTGAGGGTACTCCATGGCTCCAAATGCTGCAGAGGTGGTTTTGTGACTGTATAAGGAACTGGTGGCATCCATTCTTGCTGAAATTTCTTGCCTTCCGGACCAGGCTCCAGCCCATAAGAAGGCCATGACTGCTTGGAAATGACTCATCATGGGCGGCTCAGATGATACCAGATTCTAAGAATCTAAACAATGTGGCTTGACAGCATCCTTGACTACTCGGTTGTTTCTCTTCTTTCTTTGTGTGGTTTTGGCCCAGAAGAAGGTGCCAGATGGAATCATATCCATCCTCGAACCCTGTACAAGAGTTGTATGGGGCCTCTGGAGCTCCTGGAGCCCCAGGCCTCCAGGCCTCCATGCCTCCATGCCTCCATGACTCAACTGTAATGCACAGTTGAGGTATTTTCAATATAAGGCAAGTGGAACCGAGGGGGAGCCAAACCCCAGAGGATTTACTTGAATAAATAAGAGGATCTCCTTATAAAACACCCCCTATATGA
>CM052810.1:156646408-156669478 GCA_028533885.1 Nasua narica | reverse complement strand
ATCGATGATTATAAATTAGGTGGAAATGTGGCATACAGATGCCCTTAGGATCTTGTTTTCAAGGTGATTCTTGTGAAAATATATCTTTCTACTACAGCACCACCCAATAGCATTTTCTGTGATGATGGAAATGTTCTATATCTGCATTATAGTCACTAGCTACATAGTGGCTATTGAACACTTGAAATGTGACTAGTTTGACTAAAGAATCAAGTTTAAAAATTGTATTTTATTTTAATTAATTTATTTTTAGATAACCACATATGGCTACTATATTGGACAGTGCAGTTCCAGAATAAAGTATTAGTATATATAAGCTTATAACTACAGAAGGTTAATATTTACTGACTCTTTATTGTTAAGGAGGAAATAATAATAAAAATTAGGTTATCAAAATTGTCAAAATATCAAAATTATCAAAACATCAAATATCAGAATTTGATCCTAATTTTATGTTATTTTTAAATGTGTGGTGGATAAAAAGGATATATTCATAATATTAGTAATATGGTCTCCAGGAATGGAATTATAGTTGTTTTTGCTTTTCTGTATTTTCTATTTTCTCTAAAATAAATTATTTGCTATACAATTTTTAAGCGGTTGTTTCATCTGCCCACATATTCCACCACTATTCCCAAGCACAGTGTTTGCAAAAAGTAACTATTTATTGTATTTAGTTGAAACATTCTCATGTAAAAGTCTCATGGCAGGAAATGTGCACAAACTTGCACAAGAGAAGGAAGATAGACACAAAATGATCTGGGTATGCCACATATAGACAGGAAGAAGAGTGGAGACAGAGAGCCCACACCCATTCAGGCCCTGGATGGGGACCCTGGAGAGCCCCTGGGATCCCAAGGGCCTGGGTACCCAACTACAGCCCATGATCTCAGGAAGGTCTCTTAATTCAGAGGTGAGTCATGGCTCTGGTGGAGTGGATCTTGAACCTGGGACTAAGCCAGTGGGAAGGTCAGACTTAGCACACCCTCTAATAACACAGAACCAAGTTGAGGCCAAAACAAATGCATTGCATCATTTCGGGTTATTATCCTCTATCAGAGCTTCTATCCCTTAGGAATAAAAATTGGGTGGTGGTGGAGAAAGGGGGAGGAGAGAGGAAGCGGGCTGTAAATATGTTCTGCTGCAGACAGGATCATTCCTTTGGGACCATGAAGTCATTTGAATAGGGAGGCTGAAAGGGACCTAAAAGGGTCATTGCATCCAACCCCCTGTCTCTATGGCAGAAACCCACATCATCTCAAGTAGTTGTAAAGCTCTTCTGTGCTCCAGCCCTGCTGAGACAGTGATAGGAAAAGGAAATGATTTCTTGCATTTTAATATACCCAGGTGATAGTTTATGATACTTGCTACTGCTTGACTAGAAATGTATCATTCTATTTTGTGTATATACAAATCCATTCTCATTCACTTTCCCATACACTGTATATCTATTCACTTTATGTTTATGTTATCACATTTCATCATTACAACAATCCTATGAAGTAAGTATTATTATTTTCATTACTTTTCAAGTGTGGAAACTGAGGGTCATGGCTGCTAAGTAAAACAAAAAACAGAAAATGAAAACAAAACAAACAAACAAACAAACAAACAAAAAAAAAAAAAAGTAACAAATGCACTTCAGAAGTAAATCCAAAGGATTTGTTAAGCAGGTCAAGTTAGGGAAAGACACAGAATATTTGAAGAACCTGAATAACTAGGGTCAGGGGGAAGGGATATCTATTGGTGTCAGCAATAGGAAAATGGAAGTTTTGAAGGTGAGTATGTTGTGTTAGGGGTGGGGGAAGCCATTAGTCTTTTTGCTCTTTGTGAACTTCCCATTTTCTTGGAATTTTCAAACACTTTTTTCTAAGTTTCCAGATTGTGTTCTCAATAAGATCTCCTCCCCCTCAATATTTCTATGGCTTGAGAAGCAGATCTGATTGAGCTACCTCATGGAGATAATGAGGGTCCAGCAACACTGACCCAATACCAGAGAGTAAGGAGAATCCAGAGACAAGGGTCTTTGCCCTTTCCTATGTGGGCATGGGTCGCCAGTGACCTTCTGATTGACCTTGGACTGGCTGAAGGCCCTGCTCTTCCCTACCTCTTTCTTCCACCTGTTCCCTCAGTCACCCCAGGCTCCTGCACCCTGGGGGACAGGCTGACTTCATTTCTTTACAAGTGCATGGTGTAATTCCCAGCATTTGGATTCCCTTGGGTCTGGGAGAGGGGTATGTTGTGGGAAGACAACAGCAGTAAAAATGTCTCTGTGAAGGATGGGACCTTCAAGGGGGTCTGGGAGCCGGTATCTGCCAAAGGCCACTGGAAGGAGGGGCAAGCAGTTCTGACGTCAAAGAGCCTCCAGGGTCCTGACACAGAATGAGATAATGGTTTATTTCCTGAGGGAGTAAACCCTCCTTGTCCCTAGGTTCTAGTATAACTCAGGGCACCAGGAGGTTACCCGTAGATGAGAATCTTCTCCTTGTTAAGTTTGCCTTAGAAGACGTGCATATGTGTCACACACATATGTTGACATACGCATGCTTACTCTGGGTAGAATTTAAATGTCATTACCCTGTGTCTTCACTCCCTCTCTCTTCCATGTGTCTTCTCTCCAACAACCATGCCTTGTCCTTTTCTTGACCTTCTTCTTCTCCTTCCTAAACCAGTAAGTTAGAGAAACCTTAGAATGCATAACTTCCATGAGAGGAATGAGAGCAGATAATGTTTCTATTCTGCTCTTTCCCATGAAACCCCTCAAATTGAAGTCAATCACCCCATAATCAAGTTAAATATGTACCAGGAGGAAGGCACAAGACTCTTCCCAATGGTCTGAAGTGTGGGATTCAAGTTCATTGAATGAAATCTCAAAGAAGCCCATCCTCATTTATAGTATCCTTATCATTCCTCATAGGTGCTCAGCAAGACCCTGTCCCTCCACTCCACATCATCTCCAGGTCTTCAGGTAACACCTCTTAAAGTCCCTTTTCTACAGAGGATCTTGAAAGAAAGAGTCGAAACTGTAGCTTTCCAGACTGGATATTTTTAAAGCAGCCAGAGCTCCCTTTTTCTTTCCATATCAGAGGAGAGGATTCTCCTTGCTCCAAGATTTCTATCTAATTGACCACATAATTTCATGTTGCCTACAACATCTACATCCTCTTCTTAGACAAAACATAGCTCATGAGCACATAAGTAGGCCATCAACATCTGATGCCTGACCATTTTGACCCTAACTTGACATTCTTTTTATAGAATATAAGAAGAAACCCATTACTCAATCAGTTCACAAGTTAGTATTCTCCCTGACTAGGTAGAATGAGATCTCTAGAAAGCCAAGGACTTTGTATATTGTGATGCCCAATTCCCCCCACCAATTCCTAGAACCTAGGCAGTGTGGGCCCATTCTTGATGGTTTACAGTCATTTAACTGCCCCTTTCCCCTCATTAGAACCTTTTGGCATATCAGAGTTGAAAAACAACACCTATCATAAAGGGTGATGCATGTAATAAAAATAATCTTTTTTCATTTTACTGGATAAGCAGACAGGTTTTGGTGTATTAACTCTTCTCCCAAGATTCATTGGCCCTCTATTTGTATTCTTCAGTGGACAAAGGAGTTTCTCCATAAGTCCTGCCTACATAGTGGTCTGATTGTTGAAGGGCACAGCAGTGACATACTTAGGACCAAGGGCACTGTATTTGTTTCCTAGGGCTTCTGTGACAAAGTACCACAAGCCAGATGGCTTAAAACAGCAAAAGTTTATTCTCTCACAATTCTGGAAGCCAGAAGTCTGAAATCAAGATGTCAGCAAGGCCATGCTTCCTCTAAGACTCTGAATAGAATCCTTTCTTGCCTCTGGTAGCTTCTGACGACGGCTGCTGATCTTTGGCATCCGGGCCTTGCAGCTGTATCACTTCAAATCTCTGCCTTTGTCCCCACATAGCATTCTCCCTGTGTTTCGGTCTTCTTAAAATGGCACAAGTTACATTGGATTAGGGTCTATCTTAAGGACTTCATCTTAACTTGGTTTTATCTGCAAATTCCTCATTTCCAAATAGTGTCACATTCACAGGTTTAGGGTTCAGGACTTGGGCATATTTTTTGGAGAGGATACAAATTCAACCCATACGTGGCCCTCAGCTTCACCTCTGTTATAGACAGGTTCACAAGCACACGGCCACACATGGCCAAGCCTTGCTTGCTACAGAGGTAATGTCCAGAAGATGGACTTGACCAAGAGGTCTGAGAGTGACTTCTGAATCTGAGCTGACTAGCCATCTGACCTTGAGCAGGCCACATATTAATCCCAGTACGGAGCAGACAAGGAAACTAAGGCTTTGAGAGTTTATCTAGCTGACTAAGCTCATGAGGAAGTTGTGAGGATGGGATAAAACACACTCGGAAAGTAAATGGTAAAAGCTGGAAAACTGTACAAATGTGAGGGGAGATCCCCATTATCCAGGCTGCTGTGGCGTCTATGGTGAGATGTGGGGTCATACTTATGAAGGTAGAACCAGGGATGTTGGGATTTGCTGAGTGACAGATAACCTTCACCCTTTTCTAGTTTCTTCCAGAATCCAGTTTTTCCACAAAATTCCGGACAAGTTTTTCCTTAATCCCTCTTTTCCTTAATCAGTACTCCTGGCTGGATTTCCAACAATATTCCACCTTCATGTCATGATGCATGGACATGGAACACAGAAGGGTTTTTTGTTCTATCTTTGAGAGAGCCACCAAAGTCAGAATGAGGTGGTATTTCAAGCTCCAATCTTAGAACTTTTGGGGTTGTTCAGAGTTCAAGACCATGGAATAGAAACCAATTCCTCTTGTCTACCTTCACCTGCCATCTTCCATTGCACTTGTCAGTCTGCAACTAGAGTTATCTTTCTCAAATGCAAATCTGATTATGTAACACAGGCTGCAAAGTCATTGACGGATCCCTGTGACTGACAGGGTACAATATGCAATCTTTGTCATGAGTTGTGGGCCTTCCCCAGTGTGGCCTCCTTTCGCCCTCTAGCCACATCTCTCCCCAGGGACTACCAGCTTATTCATGATGATCTCTTTGCAGTCCTCTTGCTATGCCAAGTTCTCTCCCCACTCTTTTCCATTTTATATTCTCATCTTTCAGTTAGAGAAAAATAAACAAAATAGAGTAATTAATGCTTGATATTTTACCAGCAGGGATAGACCAGGGTTCCATTGAGCCTGGAGAGTTTGTGAATTTAAAGGTTAGTTTTTGATTGTTGGTCACTTTCAATCCCCCTCTCCCTATTCTGTCTCCACAAGAAGGAGATGTTACACACTGTGCGGTCCCAGGGATCTTTCTACTTTCTGTAGCTGTTGTTGTGCTGTTGTTGTTGTCAGATATCCATCAGATTAGAGTCCAGATTATGTGGAAGAGGGAGAATCAACAATGCACGCCCCTATGTGAACATCCACACAACTACAACAAATCATTTTAAGTGACAGAGCAGCCCCGGTCTGAATTTTCCTTGCCCATTGAGAGGGCTCCAGCCTTCATGGTCTCTCCCTTCTTCCCTTCCTCTCTCTATTACTGCATCTCATTGTCCTCCTTCTTCCCACCACCACCCCACTTCAGCCCTCACCATGTCACAGCTGGACCACTCACTGCAAGAGTCTCCTCCATGCCTTCCCAGAATACTCTGAAATGACCTCTGCTTTAGGGCAGCACTTTTCTCCCTTCTCTTTTCCTCCACCTCTCAAGCACTCGGGTTCTTTGGAAATACTTGTTTCTTTTGCAACTTTCCCAGGAACTCCAAATTAAAATAACAAACAAACAAAATCAGAAAACACTAAAAAGGGGCAAATAAGCACTCTATCTATGCTATATCTTTACCCACAATCAGCCTCTTAAGAACTCAAGTAGCTACTGTGATGCTCCCTCCCCCCCGTTCCTCACCCCTCAAAAAAAAAATTACTTGTTTGGGTCCCAGTCCCAGGACTTTGCCTTTCCTCAGATAAAATCCCAATTACCCAAATCTTTCTACCACAGTCCATGCCTGTCTATACCTAGATCCAGTTGTGTTAAACAGATGGAGACAAATAGCTTTGATTTACACAAAGCACAAACACACACTGAAGACATTTGTACACCTGTCCCTTAGCTCAATCTGAATTAACAAGTCATGAGCCAGCTAATCTCACCCAGGGTAGAATAGGCAGGAAATAACCAGGGGTCATAATCGTAAACTTTTGATTAGTGGATTGCCTTGTGGATCTTCATTCTCTTATACTTTGATGTGAAGCCTTCAGCTGTGACTCAGCCTAGGAGAGAGTGTGGGTGGCCAGGGAGAAAGACACCAAGTAAATCTGCCACCAAGGGGGTGCCACAAAGTAGCACAAACCTGTCTTCTCGATAGCTTGGACCCTGAGAAATTCAATTATCACTCTCAGACACACAGCCCAGAGATGCTCGCAGGTCTCCCGTAAGGTGTCAACAATAAGAAAAAGAAAAAGGAAATAAAGAAAATTTTTAAAAAAACCTCTTAACCCTGCAGAGTATTTGTTTGATAGAAGCAAACTGAAAACTTGAGAAATCTCCGTGAATTGCACAGAACAGAAAAGTATCCCACCTCCAAAAATCCAAATGCATGCACTTCAGTTTTGTAGAATAAGGTGGAAGGTTAAAGCATAGAATAGAGATTTTGGCATTTGTTAGGTTCTACTAACTACATAACTGATTTGAGGTGAGTTTTTTAACCTCTCTGAGTCTTTGTTTCATCCCTATAGGTAACCCTAATACACACATAGAGACCCATGTGATTCAGTCTGAGAAGTGTCAGATTTAAAAAGAGACATTCCCAAATTAAAAGTAATAAAGATGGAATTCCAATTATTATTCATGACTCTCTGAAGACATTAAAGGGAGTGGAATACATGGTTCTCAGAAATACTTGTTCATCTTCTCTTTCCTCTCCAGCACTTTCTTGTTATGGCTGCTCTGGCTTTGGTCTCTGGGGAAATAAAACTTTTTTCCTTTCACTCCCTATTCACATAGCTTTCTGTCATCCTCCCTTCCTATTTTCCAAGTACTATACTATTTACATCAATTTATCTCTTCTCCCAGAAACAACAACAACAACAACAACAAAACAACTACAAAATCAACTTTCCTCTTGTTAGAGCACAGGAGGTAGAAATCGGACTAGCATTTACAAGATTATTCTTGGTCAGGTTGGGGAAGGAATTGGTCTATAAACAATCTTACATGATTGATTTTTTGTCCTTGTATTATTAATGTTTATCTCGTAACTATAAATATGACACTCCTGATCTCTCTTTACTTACCTCACACATTTGTTATATAGATCAAATAAGATATTGCATATTCCTTTGGAACTATAAATCAGCAACATTGTATATAGTATCTTATTGTGAATCCATGTAAAAGGTTTGGTGCAATTTCTCTTTCTTGATTATCCACAGAACAGTATAGGGAGAGAAAAAAAAATCTCTCCTTAAAATAACCATGCAAATGATCACACCTCTGAGACTAAGTGTATTTCTCTATTGTGAAATTTCTTTATTTCATTTATCCAATTTAGTACTCCTAAGGATAAGGTTTTGTTTTTGTAATATTGTGTCTCTGTCAGTGGGGATCCTCCATTGATTAATTAACAAATTCAAATTCAATTAACTAAAAATATTTATTAATGAATTAGTGATTTTCTCCCTTAAAAACAAATCCTATCACAAGGCAGATTCTGGATGCTAAATAAATCATAGATAGCCCTTTCCCTCAAATAGCTCATAATCTAGTGGGTGAGGTGAGAATGTGAGCAGGTATTTTAGGTCATTGATTCCTGAAGTGGCAAAGTCCAAGGAAAGGGATGAGGACTGAGAGCTGATCCTACTGATGAAGCCACTGAGGCAGCTGATGCCTGTTGCCCAACCTAGCTTCTATTTCTCCTGTAGGCTAACCCAGAGAGAGCCCAGCCACTGTGGTGCATGATGGTGTCCAGCCATGCTTTGGCTATGTACATGCCCTCTTCCCTTTCCCACATCCTACAAAAAGGTGAAAAAGACAGGTTATACTCTCAGCTTCCCTTGCAGTTAGCAGTGTCCATGGAACCCAGTGCTAACACATGGGGAAGTCTTTGAGGAGCTTTGAGAAAAAAATTTCTTTCCTGATAATAAGAGAAGCAGAAAAGAGGGGGGGAGATATAAAAAGATTTTGTACAGCAAAGGAAATAATCAGCAAAATGAAAAGTCAACCTATGACATGGGAGAAAATATTTGCAAGTCTTATATCAACTAAGGGGTTAATATAACAAATACATAAGGAATTCTTAGAACTCAATAGCAAAGCAATCGCATACAACACAATTAAAAAGAGACAAAAGAACTGAATAAGCATTTCTCCAAAGAAGACATACAAATGAACAACACGTGTATAGTATATGGAAAGGTGGTAATCAATATCACTCATCAGGGAAATGCAAATGCAAACCACAATAAGATACTACCTCATACTTTTTAGGGTGGCTATTGTTAAATAAAATAAAACACACAAAAAACAAAAGATAACAAATGTTGGCAAGAATATGGAGAAAATGGAACCCTATATATACACTGTTGGTGGGAATGCAGTGGTGTGGTCACTCTGGAAAACAGTATGGAAGTTTTTCAAAAAACAAAAACAGAAGTATCATATAACCCAGTAGTTTCACTTCTGGGTATCTATTGAAAAAACTGAAGTCAAAGTTGCAAAGCATTCACAATAGCTTTGGAACAGATATGGAACAATCTGAATGTCCATCAGTAGATGAACGGATAAAGAAATTGTGTTATATGCATATGATAAAATATTATCCAACTTGGAAAAATTTGCCATATATGCCATATATGACAACACAGATGAACCTGAAGGACATATGCCACTTGAAATAAGCCAGTTCCGAAAGGACAAATACTGTAGGATCCCACATATATGAACAACCTAAAATAGTCAAACTCACAGAAGCAGAGAGTATAATGGTGGTTACCAGGGACTGGGGAAAAGGGAATGGGGAAATGTTCAAAGAATATAAAGTTTCAGTTATGCTAGATGAGTAAGTTCTAGAGATCTGCTCTACAACATAATGCCTACAATTGACAATACTATATTGTACACTGAAAATGTGATTAAGAGTGTAGGTCTCATGTTAAGTGTTCAACAGAATTAAGAAGGAGAAGAAGAAAAGAAGGAGGAGGAGGAGGAGAAAGGAGAGTAGGGGAAGGAAGAAGAGGAGAAGGAGGAGGGGAAAAAAATCCATGCTCTTACCCTTGAGTACATAATGTTCAATTATGCCACATCCATCTTGCAACCATAAGGTGGCAAGTTGGAGGACTTAAATGAAATGATTTCTGGTCCTTGTTGACATAGTTGAGCCACCAAATTAACCAGGAGACCATCTATCTTGGAAATTTACAATAAATATCCATCCTTCAGGTTATTGTTAGTATTTTTATGGTTGTGATTTACACCTGAATATTTCTTATAAAAGGATGCAGACTTTTAGAACTAGGGGAAACTGTAGGGTTGTTTTTAACATTATTTCTTAATTAGTGGTCAACAGTTTATCAAAACAAAGATTATTTCCTTGGGTCTTGCTTTCTGAAATTAATCAAGTCTCTCCTCTTCTTCCTCTCTCACTTCTTATTTTATAATAGAGAATTTAGAAGATTTACCAGGTCTAGAATACAGATACAGCACTAATAATCCAGCTAAAATAATCTACCCTGGGTCAAAGAATAAGAAGTTTTTATATAATTAAGAGAAAAATATTTGGGGGGGGATGAGTCTGTCTTGCAGATTTTAGGCAAATAGCTGCCTTCTGAGTGTATGTAGCAAGAACCACATTCTTCCATGTTTCACAAGCCATTGGTAACACTGCCTTTGGGACCACGAGACCGTCTAGGATGCTGGAGAGGAAATCTGTAAGCAGAAGATGGACTCACAAAGGGTAGGCAGAGATCAGAAAACAAGCACTTTGCAGGGTCCTGTGAAAACATGAAGAAAGGCGGGGATGGTTTCCTTTAAAAATGCACATGCACTCAGGGCAACTGGGTGACTCAGTCAGTTAAAATGACTTAATTTTGGCTCAGGTCATGATCTTAAGGTTCTGCACTGAGCATGAGAGCCTGCTTGGGATTCTCCCTCTCTCCCACTCCCTTTGTACCTCCCCCCTAAAATTAATTAATTAATTAAAAATGAACATGCACTCAAAACTTTGCAAACAAGATCTGAAAAATTTCTATCATCCTGAAGACTAGCCATGAATCCCAGTTTAACATCCTTTACCAAAAAGTCTTCCTGGGTACTATGAAGAAAAAAGTGGTTTGGTAGAAATATTAAATGGGAAGGGGCATCATCTTCTGTAAATGGGAAGGTTAGTCCTTGCAAAGGACAGGAGAGGACCAGTAAGAGGCCAATGGGGATGATAGTGAATGATCTTGGCTAGATTAAAGCTGTGGGGCACTAATATCTTTTGGAGTGACGACAGGGGAACCTGGAGTATGGGAGAAGCTTGATGGGAACCCTGAAACATACAAGAAATAGCAAGGAAGTCCCACAGAGCCATCAGATAACTCTCATTAGTGCAAATCTGTGAGTGAATGCATACAATCATGGGAGTGTGGAGACATGTGGAAACATGGACAACCTGGCTCCAAATGATGGTTGTCTTGGTTTCCAGAGTTTTCTATATTTTCAAGAGAAACTAAGTTTCTGGATTTTATGTAAATATCTCCTGATTTTTAAAATATCACAATTTTTGTAGTCTGAAGGCAACTAAAATCAGTTATGTCTGCATCCTTTACAATAGCCAAGCCATGGAAACAATACACTCAGAGCACATGCCCTGGGATAATATTCAGCCATAAAAATGAGGAAGTCCTGCCATGGGTGACAACAGTAAAATAAGTCAGACAGAGAAAAGCAAATACTGTGCGATCTCACTTATATGAGGAATCTTAAAAAAAAAAAATCTCATAAAAAGATCAGATCTGTGTTTCCCGTTGGAGGAGGGGAGGGAAGGAGGAACTAAAGGAAAGTATAAAAAGGTACAAACTTCTAGTTAGAAGATAAAGAAACACTGGAGTGTAAAGTACATGATGACTACAGCTAACTCCACTGGATGATAGCGAAACTGTTAAGAGAGCAAATCCTAACAGCTCTCATCACAAGAAAAAAATAAAGTCAGCAACACATGTTGGGTACAGCCCACAAGCCGCCATTCTGAAACTTTTGCATCGAATGTGTGCAGCACTGGGAATAATTTCAGATATCAAACCTGAAGCCTAAGGAACAAGGGTAGAGAGGAAAGAACCTGAAGCATGGAGTCAGGAGAACTTGAGTCCAAAGCAGCCATCCGCTGATGAGCTGTCTGATCTCTGAAATGTTTCTTAGCTCATCTCCACAGGAGGAGATAGAGGCCGATGAGCTCCCATGTTCCTCCTGCCACCAGCTTGGCTGACCTGATCAGTGGAAGATAGATGTGGCCTAACCATTGAGAAAACACATCTGACTGGCCCCTGAGATTCTCACATCTATTTCCTGGAGTGGTCCAGGGACCCTCAGTACCTCAGCAAAGCAGATCCTCATCTGTGTTTTTCTCAGGGACATGGGGAGGAATGGCATGGCTTTGGGGATGAGATCATCACAAACAGCATTTGTCTCACATATTTTGTGTATGGAGGGAAGATCCCAGCACTTGTAGATAAAAATCACTCTATTTATGTCCCACAGAGTACTGGCCAAACTCCCAACATGATAAAGTCTGCACCTGTAATTATCAACAAAACCAATGGTGGAAAAAAGCTACTCTCCATATTAGTTAATAAAGCACAGTTGCCCAGCAGCCAGGCATAACCTCTCAGCCTAGAGAGGTTGATGGTACCTACTGTCCACTGACATCCCCTCCCAGATTGACAGTTTGTAGTTTCAGATGCTGAAATCCCCAAGATAATGTCCCAGGCTGATGAAAGTCTGAGCAGGACAAAATCACAGAGAACATTCTGCTCTTTAGGAAACTAAGGTCACATAATTTATGGAGCTCACAAGACTAAGTAGAGACAAAGGCATGGCCAACTCATAGCAACTCAAGAAGCCAGAATTAAAATAAAAGGATAAACAGTAAAAAAAAATTCAGAAGGACATATTCAGCCTCTAACACACATAAAAAATAATAAATACATATCAGTAACAAGAAAAGTATCACTGAAATGTGAACTTTTCAGCACGAGTCTTTACTGGAGAAACCACTCAGATGTGTGAGTCTTGATAAGTTTGCTAAAAGTTGATTTGCAATGTCATACTTTTATTTTATTTTTCCAGTGTTACAAGATTAATTGTTCATGCACCTGGTGGTGGGTATTGAAGAGGGCACGTACTGCATGGAGCACTGGGTATGGTGCATGAATCCTAGTTCTAATTAATAAAAATTGCATCACATGAAATATTGATTTAATCCATAGACCTTGCATTCCCCCATCATTACATTAATCATATTTAAAACACCCATTCTCAATGTCTGACTTTCTCCCTGACTTTCTCCCTAGAGGCTTCTTGAGCACAAGAAACTATAGTTATCTTATTTGCTTTATCCTGTGTCAGCCCAACAGTGATTATATGGTAAGTACTTCATAATTACATGATAAATAAGTTAACATATACATACCTACATACATACACAGTTCTAATGCCCCATCCAGAGCTCCGTGATGTTAGTTACACTTACTCTCTTAAGGAAGCACACAATTAGGGATTCAAAAGGCTGTTTTCCTCGAGGGCACATATTGCATGGAGCATTGGGTATGGTGCATGAACAATGAAACTTGGAACACAGGAAAAAAAATTTAAAAGAAAAAAAAGGCTGTTTTCTCCCTTGTCCCTCACCTGTGTGACATATGAATTATTTTCGAAAGCTGTGGCTCCCGACTTGCACATTACATCCTGACTTGCTACCCAATTCCAGGATTGGAAGAGACTTAGGGTCTCCCTTCCTCTGCTTAGACCCTCCCTTGGCTTAATCATAATTACATTTAATTACATTCTTCATTTCAACATTTACTGGATATCTATGATGTGTAAGGCAAGACAATCTTTTTTTCAATGCCCAGATTAGGGTTAATGCTAGGTTCAGTGATTTTTTAGCCCCAAAGTGCCTATCATACAGGTGGGTGTTTAATGAATACTTAGTACTCCTTCACCAGTTTGTTTCTTGGCAACTGGTCTGTCTAGAAAGTCCAAAATGCATCCTCACTGCTGTTGCTTAGCAGTTTCAGTCAGTTTCCTGATCCAAATCAGTAGGAATGGAGATGGGTCAGTAACCATTCATGTACAATATGGCTCTGTTAAGGAGGTCAAATCTCCTTCCCTCCAAATCATAAACCTCTGTGAGATAAAGAGGTCAGCTGTCTTTTTACACATTTCACTGTCCTGTATCTAAGATGATGAGTCTGTACAGCCACAAAGTGGTCAGAGCTCCTTCTTCCTGATTCCTACTACAGAACCTTCTTCTCCAAGTGGTCTTCTTCTCCAAGATGATGGTGCTTCTAGGCTGCATGGGACCCTGGGGACAAGTAGGTAAGGAAGGGAATTAGTCACTTGCATGGCACTTCATGAAATCATCTCATGGGGTGTCCACTGATGAGACAGACTTGGAATATCATGGCAATGCCTCTTGTTATGAATATTTATGTCCCCCCCCCCAAATTTATATGTTGAAGCCCTTACTCCCAGTGGAGTTATGGTATTTGGAGGTGTGGCCTTTGAGAGGTACTTGAGTTTAGATTTGGTCATGAGGAAGCGACCCTCATGATAGAATTAGCACCCTTATAAAGACAGAAAGGGAGAGAGATTTTTGCTCCCTCCAGGACCATGCTCCGAGGGAAGGCCATGTGAGGACACAGCAAAAAGGTGGCCATCTACAAGACAGAAAGCAGGCACCAAATCTTGCAGTGCCTTGATCTTAGACTTCCCAGCCTCTAAATTGTGAGAAATAAATGCTGTTGTATAAACCTCCCAGTTCATGGTATTTGGTTGTAGCATTCCATCTCCATAAGACAGCCCTTCTATCAGTCAATTCCTTTCATAGGTGATACTCACCCCGGGCCACCCACCATACTATACCACAGCACATTCCAACAACCCTAATTACAGCACATGCAGAGAACTCATGTTAGTGGTAAAATGAGCATGCATCAGAGAGTCCTCCAAGTAGAGCCACACATCTTCCTAAACGCCCCACTTTCATTCAACTTGACTGTCTCTTCTTCCTAGAGTCAGAAATCAACACTGTGATGTTGGATCCATCTCATCCTCAAATCAGGGCTCTGTGGAACAGCTTCAGTGCTGTCCTGATTTAATCGCTGGTATTGGCGTTCAACCCTGTTCCCCATCCTCAGTAGCAGGAGTGACAGAGCAAAGAAAATTAGAAGAGGAAGAGGCCAGCCCAATTGGTGAGTTCCTATGTCTAGACAAGATGATGAGTAAAAAGTGTTCCTCTTGGAGGTCCATGAACCTGGAAAATAACTTCAAAGACTGATTCTGTTTTTCCCCCTGAATAGCCCACACTACTTTCCTCTAGATCCCCATCCCAGGTTAAGAGGCAAATAGTGCCTCCTCTTGGCACTCAGGCCTCTGCTCTGACACAGGCCCTGCTTGCCTGGCCAATCCAGGCTCCACCACTTCCCCTCAATGAGGTCCATTCAAAGCCAAGGCTCCATGTGCATGGGATATTTCTTCATCAAGGCTGGCCTTTCAAAGGCCAAACCCTAGCAGGGCAAGATTTAAGAAGGGCCGGGATACTCTATTCCTTGAGATTTCTCATTATGTTTTTTAGTAGTCTGTCCTATATTATAAAATTCTCAGAATCCATAATCCCTTGACCTCTGAATTGTCAGAGACCTTAATATCAAGCCCCCAATGCTTCCTGCAAGATTCTACCTGCAGAAAGTCATTTGTTTCTGCCTGAAAACTTCTAGATATGGGAATTCAGTTTCTCATTCTCTCTTTAGTTAGCTCTGTTAGAATGTTCTTCATTTTAATTGCAATAGAATGCCTATGCTTCACAGGAATTGATTCTAATGGAGTTTTAGAATCATGGATACATAGAAAACCTATGATGGAGGTTTAAAGGAATCTAATTTAGACCCTTCATTTTCCAGGGATCTCTTTCAATTCAGTGATGTCCTGAATGACAACACAGGGAAAGTCAGGGATATGACTGACTCAAACCCAAGCTTTCTGACCAGGTCCAAGTGAGTAGATCACCATCCCTGCAGCCCCTCTTTTTTTCCTGGGATCAAATTCCACCATAATAGTTATTGCATTTTAGGACTTAAAGTTCCTTTGTGGGGCACCTGAGTGGCTCAGTAATTAAGTATCTGCCTTTGGCTCAGGTCATGATCCCAAAGTCCTGGGATTGAGCCCTGTACTGGGCTCCTTGCTCAGCAGGGAGTCTGCTTCTCCCTCTCCCTCAACCCCTCTCCCCATTCATGCCCATTCTCTCTATCACTCTATCTCAAATAATAAATAAATAAACAAACAAATAAATAATAAAATAATTTTTAAACAGTTCCTTTGTGTAGAATATTGACTTTGAGTTGGTTCCTAATTATTGTTCTGGTTAAATGTCAACTGTTTCCCAAACAGAGCAAAAAGCTGTAATAGAAGACCCAAGATGGGCATCAGGAGGTGGAGTGGATAAAGAAGAGAGAGAAGATTTGAAGGATAAACCTCAGTGTGCTCCTGTCCAGGGTCACACTGGGGGAGAACAGTGCCTGCTGGTCCTCCTCTGGTTTGTAGCTCTGGAACCAGTTGGGAGCAGGGTGGAGTGAATGGGGGACAAGAGAGGCCAGTCAAGGCCCAGCGGGCAAATCAACAGGAAATGGCGTTTCTCGATCTATGTAGGATTCTCTAGTTAATAAGATGCTTCCACATCCATTTGCACATTTGATCTTTACAATGGCATGACAACATAGACTATAATCATCCCCATGATACAAAGAAACTGAAGCTTACAGACATTAAACATGACTTGACCAAGTTCAGAGAACAAGTCATTGGTAGAACAGACCAGAACCAAGGCATCCAGACTCCCAGTCCAGTGATGTTTCGCTCTGACATACTATCTGGAGGAATCCCTGAACTGTAAGATAATAATAATAGCCAATATTGGTTGAGTACTTATTATGTACCATGCATGCTTCTGAATGCTTTATTGATTTTGCAGGTAAGGAAGCTTAAACACAGAGATGTGTAACTTGTCCAGGGATACATGGCCAGAAAGACACTAAGTCTGATTTCAAACCCATGCAGTCTAAGTAAGTGCAATGAGCTGCCTCTCTATGGGTGCCCCCAAACCATCAGCCCAGGGCTCCAAGGACAGAGTCTTAAAAATCTCATACTAGGGTCAGATTTTGACCCATGAGATCACTTCTAACAATGTCCTTTATTTGTATCTCTTGATAAAACATTTTATCATAATAACACTGGTGATGCATGATCTTAGAAGGCACTTGGGTCTCAGTTGCATCTATAGCTGCAAATCATAAATCTGAAAGATTAAAAATTTTTTTTTCCTTTCCTCTCTTTTTTCCCCTTCTTTTTCTCTCCTTCCCATCAGAGTGCAAAGAGCCAGACTTCCAAGCCAAGTTCTGGGAGGAATAACCCTTGGTCTGTTCTCAATGCCCTCTAGATTCATCCATTCCACATGCAGGGTTTCAGGATTAAGCTGGAGTCCCTGAAAAAGTCCAGAGATCAGATGGCCCACTGGCTCCTGCTCCAATCTGTCACCCATGAGCCAACACCTACCAGCTTCACTACACACCAACCTCCTCTGGAGTGAAAAGCTGGGCCCTGCTCTCAATGAGCCATGAGTGAGGAGTCTAAGACTCACATGTTTGTGTCCAATCTCATCCTCTTTCTCTTCAATGGGGCTTCATCCTGTACTCCAGACTTCTGATGAGGCCAGTGGCATTTGGGCCAGCACAGGCCTTTCAGATTCCGAGCTATGAAAATTCAGTTCTTAGTCATGAATCAGTTTGCAATATGGAGAAGATGTCAAAGGCACACCTATAGATTATGTCTCCCGAACTCACATCTGTCCTTCCCTCTTCTTCTCACCTCCTTCAGAATTTTATGTCTCGACTTTACCTTGACTTTCTGTCTTTTTTTTTTTTTTTACTGCTAACAGTCTCTCTTTCTCTACTCCTGATCATCTTACAGTTCAGCTCCAGGTGTGTCATTCTGATGATCTGTACTCTTCTGTGGCTCCCCATTGCCTACCATCTTAACTCTTACTAAATCTTTAACATAGATTTCCCTCCATAAGGTCTTTCATAATTTGACCACATCTTGCCTTTTCAGAATGTGAACCAAACTTATTGCTGCTTTTCCCAGAGGGGGTTAGTGGCCACTGAGGGGATTTCTAGGCTCTGCAAATAAGTTAGAGCAGAAAGTGGCCTGGATCCCCACTTCACTTACATAACTACCTACCCTTCATCTCCTGCACCTCAAGTTTTCTGTTCATTCAGTGAAAACTCGGGCAGATGGACTTTGGAGTCCCTTCTGGCTCTGAAATTCTAAAGGAGTGGAGGGAGCATAAAACTAGATCTGGATCCTAAGTGTGATGGGAAGACTTATTAAGGGTAAATGACTTAGAGAGAATCCCATAGAATAGGACTCAAGTATGGGGAGCTGGGGTCAGGGGAAGACCTTGGAATACTTCAAAGTTGAAGGTCCTTCCTCAGTACCTCAGTGACACACTGGAGTCCCCTAGGTATTCAATAGAACTCTGGATGAAGCCTGGGTCCTACTCCAGAGATTATGATTTAATTAGTCTAGACTGTTACCTAGTCATTGGGATTTTTAATAGCTCTGTGGATGATTCTGATGTGTCATGGAGTTTAAGAACTCAATTCCAAGTGAAGGGCAGGCCCACAGAGGCAATGACACAAACTTTATCAAAGGGAGATGTTGTCCACATCACAGTTCAGACTGAGACAACCTATAAGGAGATGGACCTGCACCTCCTCCAGTATATGCTTCACCTCCTATGCCAACTGCACCAGGCTGGCTCAGAAAAACCCCTGGTGACAGGACTCTGTCCACCATTACTATCAGTTCATGAATGCTGTTCCTTCCAGCTCTCTGTGCCCAGATCTGCATAGAGCTGTCGGCCCCACCTGAGGTGTGAGGGCTGACACTATCACATATGATCTCAGCACACTGTATCCTCTCAACTCAACCCAAGGCCTATGACTTTTAGCTTTGCTAACATCCATGTGGGGAAGAGGACCGAGAGGTCTCTCAGGCTGGGTGACATTTTCCTCTTTCTCTCAGCCTGGGTGACATTTTCCTCACTGTCCTCAGTGAACTGCTGAGCGGTAGTGGAGGAGCCAGAGGACTGGTCTCTGTAATGCTCTGGGAGAGCTGGTGATCAGAGCCTGTCCTTCCAGACTGCCCTTCCCCAGCCAAGAGTAAAAACTTCTAGCTGGCCTCTGGAACTGAATGTGAGTGTGGGGCCAGCCAGCCGGTACTGGCAGAGTACCCGAGGGTGGCCAGAGGCAGAGGGTGGCAGCCAACCCAGAGACAGGAGCCAAATGCATGCATTTTCACTATGTGGCAAAAGTTTCACTTTAAAACTTTTGGAAAGAGATTACCAAATATTTGAAAAAAATAAAGTGGTGATAATAACAACCTAGCACAAACTCCTATTCCTTATTCCTCTTTGTGACTTTTGAGCAGGCTCTTTGCCATTTTATACCTTTATTTGGGATAGACAAGATGTATCTGCCATTTACATTCCACACACACTGCCCATTCTTTCCCACTCCAAGTTCTACGTCCTCGGGTGTATAGACTGCATCACTTACCTCATGCTTGCTGGCTTCTGTGTGGATTTAGCCTTTGAGGAGTACCGATAGCAGAATGGAGGGACAAAGCAGGGTGATACTGAGATATTTAATGTGATAGATGGCCATATTCCTCTGTTAAAGACCATAATTCCTATAAAGCTATCTTTCTTCTGTCTTCTAGGAATTACTCTCTTTTTCTGTTCCTTCAAGTCTCCTGCATATGACTAGCCTGGAGGATACCATACTGATCCTGGTCACCATTTAAGAATCGTGCTAAGGCCTCTGTAAATGACCCCCTTCTTAAACTCTTCCTGTACCATTACACTCTCTTACTTAGACCAGGAATGACATAAGGGGACTGTATGTTTGCTTGTGCATGTTTGTCTACATGTGCACATGTGTGCATTTGTGTGTGTGCGTGTGTGTGTGTGTGTGTGCGTGCATGTGTGTACACTCGTGTGTATATGATGGCTAGGGAACATTAGCATGCTTAAGTAGGGGTATAAATGAACTCTCTGAGACAATTCTCTGGCTGAGGAAAAGCAGCCAGTCCTGGCACTGTCCTGTGTCCCTCCTGCCCGACCCTCCTCAATGACTTGCATGACCACTAAGATGCTGTCCTCCAGGGCTCCTCTTATCAAGGCTCCATCCCAAGTAAGGACAGAAGCTCCTTTCCTCATTTCCCGGGACCATAGTTAAGACAGAATGACACTATCTACCATTGCTATACGTTAACTCACAGAAAACAAAAATGTCCTTCTAGCATACTGCTTTTCTGGTCTGGCTCCTCCAAGGAGAAGATAAGATGCCAAGACAAGATCAAATATGCAAGGATTTGATGAGAGAAAATGCATCTGTGAGAGGAAATCGGGAAGGGTGTGGAGAATGCTAGGAGCACCTTCAGCCTCTAAAGCAAATCTAATCCTACATGAAGGAGAAAGGGAGTGTTAGGTTGAATGTCCTAGACTGCTTGGAAGTCTAAGGAAGTTTTGGCAAAGCCACCTGGGAATCACTGAGCCAAAATGAGCTGACAAAGCAGTCCTGTGACTCCTGGAAATTGATCTGCCTTAATATCCCCAGTGCACGCAATCATCAGTGGGGTGCAACCTATGGAAGGTGTGGCCTTGGAGCAAACACAGTGATGGATTTTAGAGCACAGCGTCTGAGGCCCTCAGTCAATTAAGCTCCAAGTAGTAGGAGGTCTGCGAGGCTCAGTCTCATAGCCACCAGAAGTGTGTCTCGTTATCATGGAGAAAGCTATTGCTATGCTGTCACAGGCCTGCTATGTTATCATGCCAAACCATGCTATATAATTCTAAAAGATTCAGTACAGACTGTTGGAGTCAATTTTCCTGCCATCCTGATTTGCCCTGAGCTACACTGGCAAAAGGGCAGACTTTATGACAGCCCCAGTCCTTACATTAGCAATGCATTAATAGATAATACCACCTTCAGTAAGAAAACTGAAGTTCAGAGAACTGGAGCATTCCTTTACTTCATGTCCCTTCCCTTTATTAAAAAGCATGAATTGCCTATTATATTCTTAACACTGCGCCAGTTACTATGGCTAGCACAATAAATAAGAATTTGTTTCCGTCTCCAAGGATCTTGTTGCCTAAGAGAATGATGGAAAGACAGATTTATACCTGTGCAGTAAAGTGTTACATGATTGTAATGCCCACAAAGGCTATGGAGGCCTCGGGCAAGAAAGGGAAGGGGTCAAGTAAACCAGTGAGAATAGGCAAGCCCTCAGAGAGAAACTGAACCATATGCCAAGGTCTTGAGGGTCTACCAGTTACACACTGTGGGACAGAACCACCTGGCAGAGAGTCATGAAGACAAGCACCAGTATGAGGAGCAGTATGGTCTATTGAGTGATCTGTGGCAGTCTGGGATGATAGGAACACGATAAGTAGGTGGGGAATAGGAAACCCTGGAAAGACTGCAGAGAGGTGAAGTTAGAGACAAGATGGGGCTATGTGGAGAACATGTAAGTAAGGGGTTTGAAATATATCCACGGGGCCCTAGGTTGTAAGCTGAGAAATGGCACAATTAGATTTGCATTTAAGAAAGATTCTTCTGAGGGCATCTGGGTGGTTCGGTTGGTTAAGTGTCCTACTCTTGCTTTTGGCTCAGGTCATGATCTCAGGGTCCTGGGATTGAGTCCTGAGTCAGGCTCCCTGCTCCCTACAGAGTCTGCTTGGGATTCTCTCTCCCTCTGTCCTTCTCCACTACACACTCTCTGTCTCTCAAATAAATAAATAAATCTTAAAAAAAAAAAAAAAGAAAGAAGAAAGAAAAATTCTGGCCACAAAGTAGAGAAGGAGTTGAGGGAATAGCACTGGAAACAGGGAAGGCAGGATGGTGGCAGCTGTGACAAGCCAGCGAGAGATAAGGCCCTAGAAAACCAAAGTGAAAGCAATAGCTCTGGAAAAGAAGGGACGCGGTCAAGAAGCAGTGGGGAGGGGCAGCTGGGTGGCTCAGTCAATTGGGCGTCTCACTCTTGATTTCGGCTCCAGTCATGATCTCTGGGTAGTGAGTATCAGGCCAACCCCAGGTCAGGCTCCAAGCTAGGCATGGAGTCTGCTTAAGATTTTCTCTCTCTCCCTCTGCCCCTACCCCTGGTCTCACACACAAACACACACACACACACACACACACACACACTCTAATAAGTAAATAAATCTTTAAAAATAAAAAAGCAGCAGGGACCCTGAATTGACCATACCTTGTCTGATGGGATTTGAGGAGAAGGGAGGTGAGGAGGAAATGACAGTGGTAGAAGTGGTGCCCTGGGGACTATGTTTTTAAAAAGAAGGAAGATACTGTATTAACTGGGCAGCCAGAATTCTCAGAGGGTCCTCATCACTCTCACCCCCGGTATAGACACACTGGAAGAGGTATGAGATCTGTGATTATGACAGGGTTTCACTCCTGTGATTAGGTTACATTGTAAGGCAAAAGTGATGGACATTCATAGACACAATGCAGGCTCTTAATCAGCTGGTTTTGAGTTAATGAGGTGGAAGATTATGCTGGGTGGGCCTGACCTAAACAGATGAACTCTTTTTAAAAAGGTCTGTAAGTTAGATATGCTTTCTCTTGAAGGCCTCGAAGAAGCAAGGCACTATGAATCTGACAGCTGCAAGGAAATGAATTCTGCCAAGACCCATGTGAACTTGGAAAAGGACGCTGAGCCTCAGATAAGAACCCAGCCCTGCCCAAAAATCTTGATTGTAGCTTTATAGAACCCTGAGAAGAGGACCCAGTTATGCTATGCCTGGCCTACCAATCCATGACCTATGAGATAATAAATAATGGGTATTCATTTAAGCTGCTCCATTTGATGTGATTTTTCACACAGCAACAGAAAGTCTGTATGCTAATGATCATCAGAATCAAGATAACCTCACTGTGATATCTTTTATGTTTTCTAAGATTTTATGAACAGAAAACACTTTCCAGAGGTCACTTTAAAATTAATTTTAAATAAATATTCTATCATTCAGGTTCCACATGAAAAACTCTAGTTCTTCGTTAATCTATTGCTTTCAATTTATCAATATTATAATTCTGATTATGGAGCTACTGAGTTTGACGATCACTTTGTAAGGAGCTTTGATGAATGTTTGGTCCCAGTTACAAACTTATTAAGGAAAACATTCTGCACAGCATTGATAAATTTAGTATGTTTGCATTTGCTTAAAAGAACTTTGATAGGGGTGCCTGGGTGGCTCAGTGGGTTAAAGCCTCTGCCTTTGGCTCAGGTTATGATCTCAGGGTCCTGGGATTGAGCCCCGCATCGGGCTTTCTCTCAGCAGGGAGCCTGCTTCCTCCTCTCCCTCTGCCTGCCTCTCTGCCTACTTGTGATCTCTCTCTCTCTGTCAAATAAATAAATAAAATCTTTAAAAAAAAAAGAACTTTGATAAATTTTCTCAATTACTTAAATGATTCTTATAAATCTAATACACTGAGTTTCTAAAAGTAGTGATGCTCAAATTTTCTTAATTACCCAAATATAAACTAAGATTTCAACCTAAACTCACATCTAAATTAATCATTCGATTACTTATTATAAATTGGAGCTACAAGATTGATCTGTAATCCTAATAGTCCAAATTTTTTAAACATGATAAGACCATAAAATACCAAAAATGCAGATATCTAAATATTAAAATATTAATGATATGAACTTA